>OX463239.1:75001006-75672018 GCA_949820135.1 Sylvilagus floridanus | reverse complement strand
TGTCAAGGCCTCAAGTACTTGGAACACCCTCTGCTGCTTTCCCAGACACATTAGCTGGGAGGTGGAGCAGCCACTCCCCTACCCCCACCCCTTGTTTCCTTAAAGAAAAAAGGTTTCCCTCTCACAAAATACTTGGATATCAGGAAATACTGAGTAACTACAATTCACAGTTCATTCAAGAAAATAAAGCTCAGCAAACCCTAAAATCTTGACTGAGTTAGGTTTTGGGTTTTTTTTTTTTTTTAAAGGTAGTGAGGTATAATGGAGTCTGTAATTTTAACACAGTATACTTTTTCTTTTATCTGGAGAGTAAAAATCTATAAGTGTTGTTCGAATTCTGCTATATACTGTGAATTTCATACGGGTCCAAACCGATCTGTTTAAATACTATTGCAGTTACAGTATACACTGGTAAGGATTATTGTGTTAAATTAAAACCACAACCCCCCTTTCAATGTATACATGGAATATAAAAGACATTTAGCATTTAAACATACTGATTTCATTTCTTGCCAATGACTTCTACTAAAAAAATTCAAGGAGATATCTTTCTTTTTCACTTCTAACATTTTGTTTTGTTTTGTTTTGTTTGAGAGGCAGAGAGAGAGAATGGTTCCATCTGCTGGTTCACTCCCCTAGTGTCCACAAAGGCCTGGGCTGGGCTGAGGCTGGTGTCAGAAGCTGAGAACTCAATCCAGGTCTCTCACATGGGTGTAAGGCAGGTAAGCACTGCTGCTTCACTAGGTCTGCATCAGCAGGAAGATGGGAGTCAAGAGGTGGGAGCAGGAATCAAAACCAGACATGCCACCATGGGATGCAGGCATATAACCAGCAATTTCACCTGACCCAGGGACATGTCCATTTAAAAGGAACAAAATGTTATAAAATTTAGTAAATTATTTTGAAGAAAAATCTATAAAATATTTTTAATTGTCAAGGGCCACTGCTCTACTTCCCATCCAGCTCCCTGTCAAAGAAGCAGAAGACGGTTAGGTCCCTGCCACCCATGTGGGAGATCTGGATGGAGGTCCAGGCTCCTGGCTTCAGCCTGGCCCAGCACTGGCCATTTGGGAGTGAACTAGCAGAAGGCCATGCAGAATTTGGAGTCTGGAACTCAATCATGGTCTCCAATGAGGATGTCACAGACCCAGATACATGAGCCATCACCTGCTAACTCCCAGGATACACAAGAGAAGGAAGCAGGAATCTGGGACAGAACCAGGCACTGATACAGGATGCAGGCATTCCAAGCAGCACCTTAACAGCTTAGACACTTGTCTTAATAGCTGCACTAAATGCTTGACTATAAAAAAAGAAAAAGGAAAAAAAAAAAAACCTGATGCATAGATTTTTATGTAATCCACTCTACCAAGCATTTTCTGTGTAATTTCTTAACTCGTAAACACAAACTGGTAATTGTATATGTAACCTGCACATGAGGAGTAAAAACTAGGGCAGGGCCGAGGATGCCTGCAGTGCCAGCATCCCATCCTCTGCTTCTTTCCCAGTCATAGCAGAGAGCTGGAATGGAAGTGGAGCAGCTGGGACTTGAACCAGTGCCCATTACAGGTGGTGGTTTTACCCACTTTGCCACAGTGCTGGCCTTGAAAATAACATTTTGATTTAAAAATGAAGCTTCAAAACAAAATTCTAAGAACTACAGATTTTTTTTGAAAGAAAACGTGAAGATAATAAAAATTTGTTTTTTCAACTCAGACTTTTTTTTTAAATAAAAGTGATTCAATTCTAATACTACATTCAACACCCCCAATTCCTTTTGCTCTGCTATATCCCCATCTTTGGCACATTATTTACATTCCTGTTTGAATAGATTTAGCCAGGAGCAATGCCAAAAATTAGAATAACTAATCTCTGCCTCAAACTGATAAAATCATCATGCACAAGCACTGACAAAACTGAGGTAGGGAGCTCAGGTTAAAGTTGTCTCCCAATCACCCGCTACCTATCAATAAAAAATGAACTGCCAACATTGGGCTCTTCCCAACTACCCAAAACCTAGTCCTCCAGCTGGCAGCTCTGCAATGCTCATGGCAATCAAATTTGTGCTCAGGAGGGGCCAAAGCTCTGCAGAACACACAGGCAAATTTTGAAATGCTGAATTTCAAATAGTATAAACCAAGTGTTTGATCTTTAAATTATATCCCCAATAAACTTTTTAAAAAAGATTTAATTATTTATTTGAACAGGAGAATAATGGAGAGGCAGGTGCAGAGAGAAAGAGAGAAAGATCTTCCATCCACTGGTTCACTCCCAAAATGGCTTCAACAGCCAGGGCTGAGCCAGGCTGAAACCAGGAGCTAGGAACTTCTTCCCGGGTCTCCAACATGGTGCAGGGGCCTGAGCACTTGGGCCATCCTATGCTGCCTTCCTACGCATATTAGCAGCAAGGAGCTGGATTAAAAGTGGAGCAGCCAGGATGGGATACCAGCACATAGATGGGATGCCAGCGCTGCAGGCGGCAGCATTCCCCACTACACCACATGCTGTCCCCCACTCACCCAGCAAATGCTTATATGTTGGATTTCTTAATGTATGGAATGGGTGTTTGGCACACAGGTTGAGTGAGACATCACTTGGGATGTCCACATACCACATGAGATTGCTGGGTTCAAGTCCTGCCTCCTCTTTGAATTCCAGCTTCCTGGTAATATATATCCAGGAGAGCAGCAGGTGATGGCTTTGGTACTTGGGTCTCTGCCACCTACATGACAGACTGGATTAAGTTCCAGGCTCCTAGCTTCCACCTGGCCCAGCCCTGACTTAATTTGGGGAGTGAATCAGTACATGGAAGATCTTTCTCTGTCTCCTGCCTTGCAAATAAAAATGAAAATAAATTAAAAGTAAGCTTTTTCACTTCTGAGTCTCAATCCCTCACTTTAGAATTTTTATTTCACATTCACTAATTATATAAAAGTTATTTTTATTCATTGATTGTCAAGATTCCCTTCCAACCAAAAAAGTCTATTATTCTTTTATTTTTTTAAAGGCAGAGTTAACAGGGAGAGAGGGAGGGAAAGAGGGAGGAAAAAAGAAAATGGAAAAAGAAGAGAGAGAGAGAATCTTATATCTACCAGTTCACTCCATTTAACTACCCAAATGGCCACAACAGCCAGAGCTGGGCCAGACCAAAACCAGGAATTTCATACAGATCCAGGCTTCCCACATGGGTGGCAGGACCCAAGCACCTGGGCTTCAGATGTGTGCTGCTTTTCCAGGCACATTAACAGGAAGCTGGATCAGAAGGGGAGCTGGTAGAACTAGACCCAGCTCTCAGATATTAGATGTGTGTGTGTGTGTGTGTGTGTGTGTGTGTGTGTGTGTGTCAAGCACTGGCTTAACCCACTATGTTGTAACTACAGCCCTAAGTTTATCATTCTTAGTTCCCAAGATAATACAATATTCAGAAACCATTTGTATTTGTGTGTGTGTGAGAGACAGACCCAGAGACAAAAATGTACAGACAACAGAACATGCCCACCTGCTGGTTCATCCCCCAGATGCCCAAGGAGGAAGCCAGAAGCTAGGAACTTAACCCGGGTCTCCTACATGGGTGGCTGTGATCAATTACTTGAGCCATCACTTGCTGCCTCCTACAGTCTGCACAAGCAGGACAATGGACTTGGGGGCCAGGATCCAGGACTCAAACACAGGCACTGCAAAGTAATGAAGGCATCTTAACCACTAGGCCAAATGCTGGCCCCTAAACATCCATTTAGTAAAAACACACTGCATGCCTTGGGGCTTTCTCAACATGTACACAAACATGAATAAAAATATTACACTGAAATCACCAACTAAAAATAACAACAACAAAGGAATTTAGGATTTAGAAGGTGAATCTTCAAAGATTTTTGTTTTGAAACTCAGGAAATAGCACTGCCAGATTAAGAAAAGTTTCTAGAAAAGAAAGCTGCCTAAAGAAAAATAAGTGCTTTTGAGTCCCCAAAATTCAAATATAGAAGAGCACAGCTTGTGCTGCATTGTTAGAAAGCACATTTTCTAAAAGCGGAGTAGAGTGAATCGCAAAGTCTCTGAACACCCTTTCCAACGCTTGTCAGAGCCCGCATCCTTGAATTTGCATCACACAATCTCCAGGCTATTAGGCATGTGGAAGAAGGAAAACTCGATTATAAAAAATGAGAGGAGAAGGAAACTGTGAAATACAATCTAATGCCAGAGGAGCCCTTGGCATAAAACAGCGGTAACCAATGGCATTAAGATGTAGCAGAAACCTTACTCGCACTGCACAGAACAAGACGGATCATTTTAACTATTGAGAAGTGTTGAAGCATCTGCTGCCTTTCTGCCTAAGGCAAAACCTAAGTTTATACATACACACACTTATTTTTAAATTCAACTCTTTTGTATAAATTATCCATATATCCTCCCAAGTTTAGAACAGTTGTCAGTACCTATATAGAAATCTCCCACTTTAAAAAAGGAAAAGGGGTTAATCTAGTTTTCTAAATCAAAGACTATAAACCCAACACACGAAGGTTTCTGGTTCTTCTCTTGAAAGTATTGGTGTATCATCCCACATCAAGTAAGAACTACTCATAACAGAGCTTAGGAAAATCCAAAAGTACATAACCCAAAAAAATCGACATTCTTGGTGTTTAATGAAAAGATGATTTCAGAAACAAAACTTAAATAGAAGTCACCTTATTGTAAGTCTTAAAAAACAGAAAAACAAAATAGGCCTGGCTCTGTGGTACAGTGAGTTCATCCTCTGCCTGTGGTACCAGCATCCTATTTGGGCGCCTGTTCTATTCATGGCTGCTCTTCCGACCCAGCTCTCTGCTGTGGGCTGGGAAGGCAGATGGACCAAGTCCTTGAGTCCCTGCAGCAGCGCGGGAGACCCGAAAGAGGCTCCTGGCTTCAGATCGGTCCAGCTCCAGCCGTTGCAGCCATTTGGGGAATAAACCAGCACATAGAAGACTTTCCTCTCTCTCTCTCCCTCTCACTGTCTGTGACTCTACCTCTCAAAATAAATAATAGTGATTTTGTTTATAAAGAGAAATGGGCCAGTTTTGTGCTGTACTGGGTTAAGCCACCACCCCATAGGGTAGCCAGTTTGAGTCCCAGTTGTTCCATTCCTGATCCAGCTCCCTGCTAATGAACCTGGGAAAGGCTGCAGAATATGGCACAAATACTTGGGCCTTTGCACTTACATAGGAGACTCTGAGGAAGCTTCTAGCTTCTGGCTTTGGCCTGGCCCAGGCCCGGCTGCTGTCACTATTTGGGTAGTGAGCCAGCAGATGGAAGACCTCTTTGTCTACCCCTCTCTCTGTAACTCTGCCTTTCAAAATAAATAAATCTTGAGGGAAAAAAAAAAAGAAAAAAGAAAATGCTATGAAATCATGTGAGATAACTATAAAATATTTCTTGTCTAGTCATAAGATTCTGTAATCAGAATGCTTTATTAAACTGTAAATTCTCTTGCTACTTTAATGAACCCTAAATTGGGAAATCACCATTCCCAAAGAAAAGGCCTTTACCTATATCACAGATTGGCAAATGACTATACATTAAAGCAAGAACTAAAAGTAATGCGTCTCTCATCACTCGTTAGTTTTATCGATTAATTTGTTCAAACTGGATTGACTAAAAGGAGTATCTCAGTCCATTCAGGTTACTCTAACAAAATGCCTTAGACTGGGTAATTTATAAACAACACAAATTTGTTTCTCACAGTTTTGGGAGACAAGGAAACCAAGAAGATTAAGGAATCAGCAGATTTATGGCACCTTCTTGTTAATGTCCTCGCATGGTAGAAGTGGCACAAAAGCTCCACTAGGCACCAATCATGAGAATTCTACCCTCATGACCTAATTACCTCCTAAAGGCTCCACCTCTTAATACTACTGCATTGGGGATTAGGTTACAGCATATAGATTCTGGGAGACAAATACTCAGATCACAGCAAGGGGATACTGCATCCTTCAATAACCAAATAGATACTGGAGTGGGAAATGTCTAGCCCATGGGCCTTTGGTCTGGCCCTGTGCCAAGGCAACTGGGGCTTGAAATTCAATAAATCTATTGTAGGCTGTTTTAAGTTCATAATTTTGTATGGCTTGTGAATGATGCTATAAATATTCAAATGCCTCTTGGCAGAGAAAAGGTTCCACACCCCTCAAAGAACACTGAATTATAAATAACACTCAAAGTCAACAACTATTATGCTTCATATCAATCAACAAAAAATATCTAAACCATAACATGATCTAATGCCTAAGACCTTTAAAAACCTAAAAAAGGGGGCCGGCGCTATGACATAGCAAGTAAAGCTGCTGCCTGCAGTGCCGGCGTCCCGTATGGGTGCCAGTTTGAGTCCCGGCTGCTCCACTTCCGATTCAGCTCTCTACTATGTCCTGAGGAAACAGAAGAAGATGGCCCAGGTGCCTGGGACCCTGCACCCATGTGGGGGACTTGGAAGAAGCTCCTGGCTTTTGGCTTTGGATCGGCCCAGCTCCAGCCACTGCTCCCATCTGGGGACTGAAACAGCGGATGGAAGACCTCTTGCTTTGCCTCTGCCTCTCTGTAACTCTGCCTTTCAAACAATAAATAAATAAATCTTTAAAAAAATTTTAAAGACACAGGAAGAAAAGATTTGAGCCCTTAAAAAAAAAAAAACCCGAAAAGGAAGACATCCCCTAAGATGTAATTTGGTTTAAATCTGAGCAAACAAGATGAGCCACTAAACTTCTACATGGCTACTCCAAGTGAATGCAAAGCTGTCTGTTCTTTAAATGTTGGTCTTTGAAATGACTAAAACTACTTAAAACTTTAAGAGTACTGCTTTTGAAAATTTCTGAGTCAAAGAAAAATACTAAATTAGTAACAAATATAAAACTGTGTATTAATAATTTGTTTACTCAAGTCTGACTCAAGTCAAATACTGCTTCTTAAAGAATCAGATTCTTTCAGCCATCATGAAAATACTTCTTTTTTGCCATTATGATCTAACACAGGCAAATAAATAATAAACAATATTAGGAACTATTTACAATAATATGGGTACTACTCTAAACAAAATATTTGTGGACTGAGGGCAAATATGATATAATCATCCTATCATTCAAAGGATATAAATTTTTTTTTAATCCACATCCTTCTGACTTTCTTAATTACGCAAATTCCGTAACTCATCAACACCAAGAGACACACTAATGCAAAGTAAGTCCATGGTTCTACCTTAAGTGTGGTATTTTTATAATTAGGGAGATTTTTTATGATTAGACTATATTAAATTTCAGAGTCATCAATTATTCAGAGATCAGAGCACATGTGTGGCATTAAGGGAAAGGATACCCCTGTACTCTATTCCCCAGCCCTATCATAGGAATCTGCTCATGATAGTGGAGCATGGCATTGCCTCAGCTGTGCAGGAAAATGGTTAAAATCCACTGAATTGAAGTGAAACAAAATATTCCATATGTTGTATTAAAAATGAGTGGGAGAGCTAATAATTGTTTACTGAACAAATACAATGTAATAAGTCCTCTCTAGCTGTTAGGGGAATATACAGATAATACTGAAGAGCTGTTAGCATTCTGAGGATAAGAGGTAAGATAAATGTGAAGGCAACATAAAGTAAAGTGAAATTCATTCTAGATGGGGGAAAGAATAAACCTATGTAAAGGGAAAATCTTAGATTAATGAAAAAATTGTTTTTAAAAAGATTTATTTATTTGAAAGGCAGTTAGAGAAGGAGAGACAGAGAGAGCAAGATCTTCCATCCATTAGTTCACTCCCCAAATGGCCACAATGACCAAGGCTAAGCCAGGCAAAAGTCAGGAGCCAGGAGCCAACCCTATGAGTCTCCAACATGGGTGCAGGGCCTCTGGGACCGAGCCATCTTCCACTGCCTTTCCAGGCGCATCAGCAGGGAAGTGGATCAGAAGCAGAGCAGCATTGACAAGAACCAACAGCCACACAGGATGCCAGTGCTGCAGGTTTGTAGCTTATTCTGCTGTGCCACAGCACGGCCCAAAAATAATTTTTAAAAGCATTTGAGCTTTCTCTTCGTCTCCTGATCTCTGTCTCTGGATCTCTCTCTTACGCTCTCCTTCTCCCTCTTTTCCTTCTTTGCCCTTTCTTTCCAGTCTGTGCGGTTTCCCCCAATAAACCCTTTCCCTTTAAAAAAAAAAAAAAAAGCATTTGTAATAGCTACCATACAAAACCAAGGATTTTCACACTGACAATAAATCATTTCACTTAAGAACCACCTTTATTTCATGTCTCAATTCTTCTAGTTAAGGGACTAGTGCTAGCAAAGGATGGCCTAAGTACTTGGACCCCTGCCACCCACATGGGAGACCAGGTGGAGTTTCAGGCTCCTGGCTTTGGCACAGACCAGCCCTGGCCATTGCAGCCACTTGGAGGGTGAATCATTTTTCTCTCTCTCACTCAGGCACGTGCAAAATGACTTTAACAATGGACAAGGCTACTTAATAAAATGGGAGTTATTAGAACTATTGTTTCAATTTCAGTTGGAAACACAAACCATGCATAAAAAATATTCAGCTTACTTCACCTCTTAAAATGACCTTAAATCTAGTGCTTGTGGTCATAATGGAAAAGAAAAGATGAAAAATTACATTTGCCTATCATACTGTAAATTCAAGTGATAGTTGAGATAAACTATAGGTGAAAAGTAAGCTCTTAGGAGCTTGATTTTTTTTTTTTTTTAAATCAAGTTACAGTTACAGGCAAAGACAGAGAGAGAGAGGTCTTTCATCCACTGGTTCACTCCCTAAATGGCCACAATGGCCAGAGCTGGACTGATCTGAAGCCAGGATCCAGGAGCTTCTTCTGGGTCTCCCACATGCGTGCAGGGGCCCAAGCACTTGGGCCATCTTCCACTGCTTTCCCAGGCCATAAGCAAAGAGCTGGATTGGAAGTAGAGCAGCTGGGACATGAATTGGTGCCCATATGGAATACTGGTGCAATAGGCAGAGGCTTAGCCTACTACACCACAGTGCCAAGCCCAAGGAGCTTGACTTTAAATGTATGTATGTTTAGAAATAAAAAGAATGATGAAATATATTTAGTTTTTCAAAAAAGAGTTTTACTAGATTCAAAATAAATGATTTATTGGTAGAAATAATCATTCCAGAAATTAAATTCTGTGATAAATGCAGCCACTTCATATCAGGAACAGTCTTTAATAACATTAAAGAATCTATAAAATAATCAAGTCTTAAAATATACTCATCTTAGGGCCAAAGTTGTAGCAGGTTAAGCTGCCGCTGGCCATGCTGATATCCCATATGGGTACCAGTTCAAGTCCTGGCCATTCCACTTTCAATTCAACTCCCTTTTACTGTGCCTGAGAATTCAGAGGAAGATGACCCAACTACTTGGGCCCCTGCCATCCACATGAGAGGCCCAGGTAAAGTAGGCAGCTCCTGGCTTCAGCCTGGCCCAGCCCCAGCCATTTCGGCCAACTTGAGGAGTGAACCAGCAAATGAAAGAACTCTCTCTCCCCCTCTAACTCTGTGTTTCAATTAAATAAATAAATCTTTTCACACACACACATACACACACATTTAAACTATGCAATTACTCAATCTTTTTTTTCAACAAATATTTTTCAGATTCACTGAGCATTCTCTTGCAACAAATACTTGCTGAATCTATAAAATGCCACAAATTAACTTCTGGTGAGATCTTTTTATGATAATAAAAATGTTTGCTTTTATTTTAATTCTATCATAACAATGAGAAATCAGAAATCTATTTACATAGTACCTAGCCACTCTATTCCTTTTTTGTGTGGGTATATAATACAAAGAATGAATTTATTTATGAAAACTGGTATTAAACTTACACTTTAAGTATTATTTGTTGCAGTTAGGTTCAATAAAGTCACTGGAACACTGCATTATTAGTAAATACTGAACCACTGTTACTGGGGAAAACCGGAGTCCTACGAGCCTCTGGTCACAATACTCTCATCAACTGATCAAACATACAACTTTAAAGACATTTTATTTAATATATATCATTGGTTCACTAACACAGAACTCATAGCCAACCACGCTGACTCATGTGTGACTTACCCACTTCCTACGTTAAGCACATCACAGCATTCTTGTACTTACGAACACTAGGCAACACTTTGGCACTACACTTGCTAAACTTTAAACAGCAAAATCACTCCCCACAAAAACACAAACAAAAAAGTGGCACTACCTAGACCACCAAACAGAATATGTGTTTACAGTACGAGAACTGAAACAAGGAGGCACACTGTCACCTAGTAGGACCACAGATAGGAACTCAGGGAGCAAAGTGTCCAATGTTTTCCAATCCTCACATGTACAAAGTAACATGAGTATTTTTTTTAAGCTTTATTTATTTATTTGAAAGAATTACACAGAGAGAGGAGAGGCAGAGAGAGAGAGAGAGAGTCTTCCATCCAATGGTTCACTCCCCGATTAGCCACAACGGCCGGAGCTGCACCAATCCAAAGCCAGGAGCTTCTTCCGGGTCTACCACATGGGTGCAGGGGCCCAAGGACTTGGGCCATCTTCTACTGCATAGTAGACAGCTGGATTGGAAGTGGAGCAGCCAGGTCTCAAACTGGCGCCCATGTGGGATGTCAGCACTTCAGGCCAGGGGGTTAACCCGATGCACCAATGAGTATTGTTTCAAAGTTACAAATAAATTTCAGCAAGCCAGCAAATTCACAAGTGCAAAATCAGCAAATAATGAGGACTGACTACACAAAAAAAGCCCAATTCAATAAATCTCATGGGAAATAGTTTAGAATATCAATTAGTAAACCTTACAAATGAGATGGTTTATATACATTGGCTATCAGCAATAGGCAAAACTTCAACACTGTTTTAAAGTCATCAAACAGAATCTCACTGAAGTGTTGTTCTGAAGTTCTCAGATGGGGCAGGTGTTTGGTGCAGAGGTAATGACACTACTTGGGATGCACACAGGTCATATGAAAGTGGTTAGATTTAAGTCCTGGTTCCAGCTCCATTTCTAGCATCCTGCTAGAATGTATCTTGAGAAACAGCAGGTGGTGGCTCAAGTACTTGGATCCCTGCCATCTGAGGCCGTCCCATGAGGCTGGGGGTCTGTGGGCCCCTCGGATGTGGGCAGAATGTCCTTCCCAAGCAGGCTGCCAGCTGTGGCTGGAGAGCTTTTTTCCAGACCCGTGGGCATCTCCCGTGTAGCTTCTTGCGCTTCACGGGTGACCTTGTGGTCTTAAACCATGCCTTCAAGTTAGTTGCAATCTTCCACCCAGAGCTAGTAGAGGAGGGAACTGAGCCCCTAAGGAGAATTGGGCTATCTCCAAGAGACACCTGCTATCTCCATGAGCTCCAAGCCAATCAGCAAACCTATGTGAAACCCCCATCCAACAAGGACCCCCACAGAATGACCCAATAAAAGACAGTAATGCCTCAAAAACGCCGAACACTTCCTGAGAGCGAGAATCCTGATCAAGCATTCAACCTGGTCTTCTCTCAAACCAGGTGCTTTACTGTCACTTGCTAATCAAACAAAAATTTCACTTCTTTGCAAATTGTCTTCCAGCTTTTTATTTCTATACTAAGACTGCAGGAAAGAACTCATAAAACTCGCTCCGATAACCACCCTCCCCTCTCTCTGCAACCTGTAACACCATCATTATGGGACACCAGGTTAAATTCTAGACTCCTGGCTTCAGCCTGGCCCAGACCCAGCTATTCTGGGCATTTGGGAACTAAAGCCCTGGATGCTGTAGGCATTTGTATAGTGAACCAGCAGATGGGCAATCTCTCATCTCTGCCTTTCAAACAGACAAAAATAAATAAATATAAAAAAAAGAAAGTTTGTGGGGCCAGTGATGTGGCATAGCAGGTAAAGCCACCGCCTGCAGTGCCGGCATCCCATATGGGCACCGGTTCAAGTCCTGGCTGCTCCACTTCCAATCCAGCTCTCTGCTATGGCCTGGGAAAGCAGTGGAAGATGGCCTAAGTCCTTAGGCCTCTGCACCCATGTGGGAGACCCGGAAGAAGCCCCCAGCTTTGATCAGCACAGCTCCGGCTGTTGCGGCTAACAGGGGAGTGAACCAGTGGGTGGAAGACCTCTCCCACTCTCTGCTTCTCCTTCTCTCTCTGTGTAATTCTGACTTTCAAATAAATAAATAAATCTTTAAAAAAAAAAAAAAAGTTTGTGAAAAAAATGGAATTAAAAGATGTCTGTTTAATTTTTTTAAGCTTTCAGATGAAGTATTAGACAGAAAAATTTAAAATATACTGCCCAATCTTTTAAAAATAGTTACTGAGGTAAAATATTATAGAAAGATATAAAAAACCATAGCTTAACAAAATTTCTTAGGAGCTATTTGCTTCCAGCATCTTAGGGGAAAATCAGATGTATTCCAATTATTACTACATGTTTAAAAACTCCTAAGGATAAAAGTACCCGAAAAGTATTAAAACAATAGATTATGGGATGTAAATTATGGGAGGAGATGTTTTGCAGCAGTAGTTAAGAAACTGCTTGGGATATCCACATCCCATATTGGAGGACCTGGGTTACAGTCTAGGCTCCCCTCTCAACTCCAGCTTCCTGCTTGTGTACAAGTAGATGATGACTCAAGTACTTGAGTCCCTGTTCCCCAAATAGGAGACCTACCAGACAGGAAACCCAGGTTGAGTTCCCAGCTCTTGCCTTCAGCTTGACCCAGCCCTGGCTGTTGGAGGTCTTTAATCAACCACTGAGTAGAAGATCTCAGTCTATTTACGACTCTCTCTCTCTCTGCATTTCAAATAAAAATAAATAAAAAAATTTTAAAGACATAAATTATGAATTATAAAGTCAAGCTCCATGGGGCAGACACTGACAGAGCACAGTAGGTTTAGCCACCCATACCCTGGGAGGCAGCCCAAGTACTTGGGTTCTTCCCATCCACATAAGAGACTCGATGGAGCTCCTGACCCTGGCTTGGCCCAGTTGTTGCAGGCATTTGGGGAGCAAACCAGCAGATGAAGGAATCTTTCTTTCCTCTCTCTTATCACACTACCTTTCAAATAAAATAAATCTTAAAAAATCTAAAAAGTTAAACTACAATGCTTAAACTACAATGCTTATGCAGGTTATTGCTTACGCAGTAACAATGAAAAGACAACTAGTATAGAAAATGAGAAATGAAAATCAATATATATATTCAAGCAAAATTCCTTAGTAAGATAAAAATAATCTTAAATTTTGCAAATATTATCCAATACAGCCATAATGCATGTCCAGTTTGCATTTCCTCCTCTGTAACAAAATTTACATACATATGTAATATTACCCAATGAAACTGACACTTCAAATTTACATTAGTAAAAATGAAAACAGTACAACACAGTAATTAAGATCAGAAGAAATTTTAAAACCTAGGACTCAAAATAGAAGCACCAATACCTTTTCCTTTTAAATTTCAAATATTCACTGCAGCATGTTCTTGATAGTGAAAAACCAGAATAATTTGTCTTTTAATAAAAGACTCATATAATCTTCAACAAGGAACTAAACTAAAAGTATACACACATACAGACTAAATATGTAGACAGATAGATAGATATGGCCTTTAATATAAACGGGAGATACACGAGATAGACAAAATGTTTATATTATTAATAGAAAAAGCCAAGCTATACAATACTATGTATATGATTCCTTCTGGGAAAAAGAATTAACATAATTTGCTTGTATACACATGCACACTAAGCCACTAACAAGGAAGGAACTTCGGCAATTTCAAAGTTTACAATGAGCATGTGTAAGTTTTATAAACACACAGTAGGTTCTTAATAATTATTAAGTTTTGTTTGCTTTTATAGCCTTTACAAGAATAAAGTAACAAAAATTCATGTTGTTTAAAAATGACTCCTATAACCTTTTAATATTCTGATAAATTCTGCGAAATCTAATTTAAAAACACTTCTCAGTTCAAAGACAGAATTTCAATAAATATTCTCAAAATGTTCTCTGAAAATTTTCAAAATGTCCCCAACATTCTACAATCCCTGAAACCAAAATATTAAAATGATTTGTAACAAGGATAGACAAATTTTTCCTATAAAGGCCAGAGAATAAATATTTTAGGTTTTGCAGGTACATATGGTCTCTGTTAACATTTTCTTGTTTTTCTTTTCTTTTTCAACTCTGTAGGATTTTTGTTGTTGTTATTGTTGTTTTTAATTCTTAGCTCAGAGCCACAAAAACAGGCTGCAGAGTACACTCAGGCTGCCAGCCACTGTTTGCAGACCTCTGATTCATAACAACAGACCAGCACTTGGAAGCCTGCTTTTCAAAATATACCACACCAAAGACATCAAAGGTCACAAAAAGGTCAGTTTTATTCTACATTAAGTAAATCAAGGTGGTTTTATAGCAATTAAAATTACAACTTGACTAAACTGAATTCTATGTTAGACAAAATAAATTATGAAAAAAACACAGTATAAGAAAGTTCAAGCATTCATAATACACAACCATGATCACATGTGCGCCTGCAAAACACACATGTCCACTTGAAAAAGATGCAGCTGAAATTTGAATACTACACATCAAAGCTCACATCTCCTTTATGATAATTAAAACCATTCATGAATTTAAATAATCAAAACTAGCCAGTTATTTGTTTTAGATGTTATCAAATGCCGAAAATTAAGAACTGATCAGACTGGTAGTGATTTAGCTTTAATTGTAAAATATTAACCAACAGTCTGAAATGTTACTCTTTTAAAGTTTATATTCTTGAAAGCTTTTAATAGTTATTGTGTCAGTAACCATGACTATACCATCTTTTTAAGATGACTTTTCTCTATATTTGATTTTATCTAAATTTGAAAAATTATTTTCAACATCTTGATGTTATTACCAAATATAAATTTCATTTCATTCATAATATACTAGGTCAAATTAAACATCTAAAATGAAAATTTTAACCACAAAAGTTAACCAAATAGCATTATATAATAATCTTACCTAGACTGGTGGGTTTTATCAGTTCATCCAGTAAATCGTAAAATGGTAATTTTTGAAGTTTTATATCCGGATGGACTGGGTGAAGAGCTGATGTAAGATGTGGGAGTTCCAGTTCATGTTTAGGTCCCAGAAGAGAAACAGGGAGTAATGGTGATGATGCAGGGTGACCATCGTAAGTGAGCTGTGGAATGGTAGATGGAGACAAAGTTGCTGGCATAGGACTTGAATGTACGTTTGGGATGGATAAGTCCGCAGGCGTCATGATTTTCTGGGGGAACCGCCGCCTGTAGAGTTCTTTAATTTTCATTTGTACGGCAGGACTACAGCCAGCCTTTAGCAAATGCAGGGCTTTTGTAAGAAGTTCGTGTTTGCGTCCGTGCTTGTTTCTCCCAGCGTAGCCCAACAGTACTTGGAGCTCAGAAACTCTAAGGCTCATAACCATTTGCTTGGAGAAAAAACAAAATGTAAACACATTAGTATTCAATAATATAATTCATAATATTAAACTATACTTTATTGAAACCTTTCCTTATGGTTTACTTAAAGACCAACACATTTACAATCCTAATTATTTCAACTGTATAATATAATCATTTAACTTGAGTAATCAAAAGAATTTAAAATTAATATTCATAGCTCATTGACTTCTACCCAGGGTTATGAAAGACATAAGATAAATATATAACAGGTAGAATCATATCTCATTTCATTCCACTGTTTTGATGAAACTGTCAGGTATTTATAAAATACGTTCTGAATCTCCAGAAGGGTGTGCTATGTGGATGGCAAAGAGAATAATGTGCCTTCAAGAATAACTTGTTTTCTTTGGAAGAATAATAAAGTGTACATGAGACAAATCAACAGCCCACTTCAAACTCCAGATGTAGTTAGGATATCAATAACATACA
Source organism: Sylvilagus floridanus (assembly GCA_949820135.1). Taxonomy (NCBI): domain Eukaryota; kingdom Metazoa; phylum Chordata; class Mammalia; order Lagomorpha; family Leporidae; genus Sylvilagus; species Sylvilagus floridanus. The sequence goes on along the minus strand of OX463239.1, from coordinate 75,656,101 downwards.
TACTAAATCTAGAATTTGTAAAAATTAAACTACACTTTTTTTTTAATCACTATGTACCAGATACGACATCTGACATTTTTAATGTGTTGTCACTTAACCTTTAAAACTCCATAAAGTGTTATCTTTCCTGCTTTACATATGGCACAGACCTCCTCAAAGAGGTTAAATAACTTACCCAAGGCCACATAGCTAAGTAGCAGTCTAGCACTGAAATCCAGGTATGTCTGATTCTAAATTTGATCACATATTACTGACTGTCCCTACAAGGCCAAGCTGAAATTCAAGGAATTCAATCCACATGCCATAATTTGTGAGGCTGAAGTGAAGAAATCTACTACATTTTGCTTAACCTTGTATTCATAAACTTACTTGCTCACTGTTTTCTTCTACATACTAAGAGGCTACCAATAGGAAATGCCCCATCTATACTAATCTTCCCATTTTAAAGGAATAGAAAATGAAACCCAAAGAGAAATGACTTACCCAAGATCACACAGCTATTAAGAGCAGAATCTGAGACTCCACCATCACTGAAAGTGTTAGGATGGAAAGACATACATACACAAGCTTATCATCAGCTGCCTCCTCAACAGTTTGATTCCCTCATTTCATATCAATACCATACACAAAAAGCTATGCTGTCTCCCTGACTACAACCACTCACTGTGATGACCCTCTTGTCCCAACCAATTCTCTAGAAATTCTTTGCAGGAGACAAATAATTAAGTTAAAAGTAAAATAGTAGAAAAGTTTATGAAGAGCTTTATAAGCAATACAGCTGGTTAATCACAGAAATGAGAGCCTTTTCTCCCACTTCTCTGGCCTGGAAAACTGTTACCACAAGGTTCAACTTCTGTCAGCCTTTGCCCACTAGGCCTGGAAGAACAAATTCTATTGTTTTTAAGACTTATTTATTCATTTAGCTATTTATTTGAAAGATAGAGTGACAGGGAGAGAGGGAGAGAGGGAGGGAGGGAGGGAGGGAGAGAGAGAGAGATTGAGATCTTCCATTTGGTTCACTCCTCAAATGGCTGCAATAGCCAACACAAGGCCAGGTTGAAGCCAGTAGCCTAGAATTCCATCTGATACTCCTGAAAGGATGGCAAGAACTCAAATACTTGAGCCATCATCTGCTGCTTCCCAGGTATGCAACAGGGAGCTGGAGCAGAAGCAGAGTAGCCAGGACTAGTGACGGCACTCCAGTATGAGGCTGCGAACACTGCAAGTGGTGATTAACTCACTGCACTACAATGTCTGCCCCATCCAGAACCCCTTTTTATTGGCCATTTTCCCTATCTTTATTTTAGCACTTATCCTGCTCCACTTCCGAACCAGCTCTCTGTTATAGCCTGGGAAATCAGCAGAAGATGGCCCAAGAGTCCTTAGGCCCCTGCACCCACATGAGAGACCTGGTAGAAGGTCCAGGCTCCTGGCTTCATATCAGCCTAGTTCCGGCTGTTTCAGCCAAATGGAGAGTGAACCAGCAGACTCCCTCCCTCCATCCCTCTCTCCCTCCCTACTCCGAACCTCCATAACTCTACCTTTCCAATAAAAAGGCACAAATCTTAAAAAAAAAAAAAAAGTAAATTCTACTCCAAATCCCATAAATGTTTCTTTTTGGGTATTTTCAGAGATTATAAATAATTTCTAACTATAATGTCAGCAGAGTATCAATTTCTCCCTACTCAACAAATGTCTAAAAGAATACAAAATACTTTTCATTATTTATTTTAAAAGGAATATGGCTTCAAATAGAAATTTTCCATTAATAAGTAAGCTTTCGCTTTTAAAGAAGTAACACTGGGTGGGCATTTACTTGGGATACCCACCTTCCACATCATAGTGCCTGAGTTCAAGTCCACTCCCTAATTCCAACTTCCTGCTAATGCATACCCTGGGCATCAGTGGGTCATTGTCAAGTAGTTGGGTCCCTGTCCACTTACAACGGAGATCTGGATTGAGTCCCTGGCTCCCAGCCTAGCCCAGCCCTAGCTGTTGCAGACATTTATGGATTAAAAGCAGGTAGAAGATATTTCCACACCCTCTCATCACTTTCAAATAAAAATAATTAAAAATTCTTAAAAATTAGGCATTGTTATTGAAGCAGTTGTTACATACTTAAAAAAAAAGATTTATTTATGTATTTGAAAGCCAGAGATACAAAGAGAAAAGGAGGGGAGAGAGAGAGATCTTCTCTCTGCTGGTTCACTCTCCAGATGGCCACAACAGCCAAAGCTGGGCCAAGGCTGAAGCCAGGAGCTTCTTCTGGGTCTCCCACATGGGTGGAAGGGGCCCAAGGACTTGGACCATCTTCTGCTGCTTTCCCAGGTGCATTAAGAGGGAGTTGGATCAAAAGTGGAGCGGTCAGGACCCAAGCCAGCACCTATATGGGTTGCCAGCATTGCGGGCAGAGGCTACAGCCCAGCACCAACCCATTACACACTCCTAAGGACTGTAATAAATACACACTATTTCACAAAACTAAAGAAAGGAGGGAAGGAGAAACTGAATCATCACTCAACCTAAATAAAAGCTACAGAGAAATATAAATTCTCAATTCACAAGGCAAAGTGATGACAACAGAAGAGAACTAAGCAAATGCTTCTGAGGTGTTGCAGTGTATCTTAATCTGCCATGCATCAAAAAAATCATCCTTTGTTAGCATTATATCAAAATGAGTATTTACAACTAAAGGATAATATCAACCACTACTACTACTGGCAATTTCATAAGAATCTACTAATTACATCCTCAAATGACACAGTTCTCAGAATCCTCAGAGATTAAGAATGCCTGCAAAGCACATGTATTTTGTGCAAAAGAGCTTTTAGTGATGAGCATATTCTTAAAATTACTGTTTAAGGATTTATTTATTTGAAAGACTGAGTTACAGAGAAAGGTCTTCCATCTACTGGTTTACTCTCCAAACAGCTGCAGTGGCTGGAGCTGAGCCAATCTGAAGCCAGGAGCTTCTTTCGGGTCTCCCATGTGGGTGCAGGGGCCCAAGGACTTGGCCCATCTTTTACTGCTTTCCCAGGCACATTAGCAGGGAGCTGGATCAGAAAAGTAGCCAGGACTGGAATCAGCACCCATATGGGATGCCAGTGTGGCAGGCCATGGCTTTCACTTGCTGTGCCACAGCGCCAGTTCCTAAAATTAATTTTTTAAGCAGACAGATACGTACACAACTTTTAAAGACTAAGTAGTTTTACAAGAAAACACAACAGTCCCTTGCCCCAACCCCAAATCCCTCATCTCAGAGGCAACCACTTTCAAATCAAGGGCATTTTTCACTACATTCTATGTAGTAGCTCTATACAGATGTTTCTTAATTTTTTAAATTATCTATTTACGTATATTACAAAAGATAATAGTTTAGTCCGTTATCTCTCCTCTCCCCATCTAACCTACAAAACTTTTAAGTAATCATGCCAATGATTGATGCTCGCATTTAGATTACCATGGCAGAATATGCACAGCTGAGCCAAAGGAACTCGTTTACTCTTTTTTTGTTAACTTTGCTTTTCTTATAGTTAACAACTACACAATTCTCTCATTTGCGTAGTTTTTCTATTTCTACTATTAATTCATCTACAAACTCTGTTAAATGACAACCTTTCCTCAATATATCCAAATACAAGGATACTTCAAAATGCGTACTGTGAAAAACCTATGCATGGACTTCAAAAATTTTTTGTACCAAAATTAACTTTATCCCACATCTCCAAAGTCTTTTTTTTTTTTTTTTACTGGCAGAGTTACACAGTTCGAGAGACAAAGAGAAAGGTCTTCCTTCTGCTGGTTCACCCCCCCAATGGCTGTTACAGCTGGCGCACTGAGCCAATCCGAAGCCAGGAGCCAGGTGCTTCCTCCTGGTCTCCTATGCGGGTGCAGGGCCATCCTCCACTGCCTTCCTGGGCCACAGGAGAGAGCTGGACTGGAAGAGGAGCAACTGGGACTAGTACCCAGGGTGCCGGCGCCGAAGGCAGAGGATTAGCCTAGTGAGCTGTGGTGCCGGCCTCCAAAGTCTTTCAAAGTGCCCTCTTCTATCAAGTAAATCTCCTATTTCCTGTAGTCCTCCAGCACGTTCCAATTTGGACTGTTAGTTCCCAGGTATCATGCAAAACTATGGTCATGGAATTTCCCTTTAACTTATCCCTAGGAATTCCCTTGTCTCTCTTGTATATTAGAACTCCTGGTTCCTTGTGTCAATTCTTCCTCTTTCTTGGTTCTCTTTTTGTAGGGTATTTCCTTCAGTAGCTTTCTGAGAAAGAGAACACAGGAGAAACTTTGATTCTTTGCACTGTCTTCAAGTCTTCATTTACCAGTACTTAGTAACTGAGTTAGGAGCAGTACAGAATTCTAGGCAGAAAATCATATATTGTCAGACTCTTAAAAGGTTTTCCTCAGTCTTCTGCTTTCCAGCGTTAGTGCTAAGAAGCCTTGTAGCATTCTGGTCCTTAATCCTCTATAGTCACCTGTATAGTCACCCTCTGGAAACTTGCGGAGCTTCGCTTTGTATGTACTAAAATTTTACAAGGTAGAAGTTTAGCCTGGTGGTTAAGATGCCTGTGTCACATGTGAGAGTACCTGGGTTCAATGCCCAAGCACCCACCCATCCACTCTGTATTCCAGCTTCCTGATGATGTAGATCCCAAGAGGCAGCAATGATATCTCAAATGTCTGGATTCTTGCCACCCACATGGGAGAGCTGAATTCCTGCACTGGACCCCCAGCTCCCACCTCCATCCTCTGGCCCAATGCAGGGCCTCTGCAGGCATTTATGTGTATGAAAGTCACTCTGTCTCACAAGTAAAAAAAAAATTAAAAATTAAACTTTACAATATTATACCTTGGTGTTAAGATTTTTCCCCCTTTCTTTCTTTGTAAAAATTGTAATTGACGGGCCAGCACTATGGTGTAGTAGGCTAAGCCTCTACCTGCAGCACTGGAATCCCACATGAGTGCTGATTCAAGTCCCAGTTGCTTCTCTTCCAATCCAACTCTCTGGGAAAGCAGTGGAAGATGGCCCAAGTCCTTGGGCTCCTGCACCTGCATGGGAAGACCCAGAAGAAGCTCCTGGCTCCTGGCTTCGGATTGGTCCATCTCCAGTCGTGTGGTCACCTGAGGAGTGAGCCAGCAGATGGAAGACCCTCTCTGTCACTCTGCCTCTCAAATAAAAAAAATAAAGTCTTTTTTTAAAAATTGCAATTAATAAGTCTTTTAATGGAGAGATGCGTGTCCTTCACTGCTGGAAAATGTTCTGTTCTTTTCCTTATATGCCTAATTTTAAAATACTAGACCGGTCCTCTATCTTTATTTTCTCTTCTCTTTGAGAACACAATCAAATTGAGTGTTGACACTGTTTTCTTCCACTTTGTGCATTGTTTTGGTAACCTCCGAGCTCTCTTTGTTATTTGCTCTGGTCTCTGTCTTTCATATTTGAAGCTTTTCTTAAATGAGTGGAAATCCCTGGTTATTCATTCAGATTTAAAAGTAAGATGACAATTATATCTATGTGAACAGAGTAGTGTATTTCATTCCAAAATGATTAAGTAGAAAACACAATTTTAGCTGAATTCTTTCTTGTTCACTTTCATCTCATCACTTATGATGGAGAATTCAACCTCCTGCTCTGGTGATATAAGGCCGGCTCCCAGTGTTCTGGAGGTAGGGAGACCAGAAAAGAACAGGGCGAGAAGAGGGAGGTGCATGCAATTCAATAAGAAGACATTTCACTTAGTCCCCTCTTCACAAATATAAAACTTCCCAAAAATATCACATATACGTGTAAGTGAACACCATCCCAACTACACAGAACCAAGGACCATATTCTGAGAAAGATAAATATACATAATATTCAAACAATATCAACAAGCAGAGTACTTTTTGTAATTAAATAAGCCGCCAGTTTCATTGTCTCACTAGCCATGAGCTTACATTATTAATGATCGAATCTAAATTGTGAATAAGAATTAGGTACTTCCTGTTGAACAACACAGTTACTATTATTCACAAATCCCATTGCAGTTTTATAGGATTAGTCATTAAACAAATTCTATATTGAGCCTTTACCTGATATTAATTGATAACCAATTTGTAAGTCAAAATGAATTTTAAAGATAGACAAAATAGGCCGGCGCCGTGGCTCAACAGGCTAATCCTCTGCCTTGCAGCGCCGGCACACTGGGTTCTAGTCCCAGTTGCCCCTCTTCCAGGCCAGCCCTCTGCTGTGGCCCAGGAGTGCAGTGGAGGATGGCCCAAGTGCTTGGGCCCTGCACCCCATGGGAGACCAGGAAAAAGCACCTAGCACCTGGCTCCTGCCATCAGATGAGCGCGGTGTGCAGGCCGCAGCGCGCCGACCGCGGCAGCCATTGGAGGGTGAACCAATGGCAAAGGAAGACCTTTCTCTCTGTCTCTCTCTCACTGTCCACTCTGCCTGTCCAAAAAAAAAAAAAAAAGATAGACAAAATAGGCATTTAATAATGTCTTAAGGTATTTAAAAAAAAAAAAAAGGAGCTGGCACTGTGACATAGGTTAGACCTCCACTGGCAGTGCTGTTATCCCACATGGGAGCAGATTCAAATCCCCGCTGCTCCACTTCCCATCCAGCTCCCTGCTAATGGCCTGGGAAAGCAGCAGAAGATGGCCAAAGTGCTTGGGCCCCTCCTCATGTAGGAGACCCAGAAGAAGCTCCTAGCTCCTGGCTTCAGATCAGCTCAGCTCCAGCCATTGCAGCCACTTGGGGAGTGAACCAGTGGATAGAAGACATCCCTCTGTCTGTCTATAACTCTGTCTCTCAAAAAAATAAATAAATAAATAAATCCTTAAAAAGATAAACTATGCCTTAAGGGCCCAATGTTGTGGCACAACAGGTTAAGCTGCCTCCTGTAATGCCAGCATCCCACATGAGCAGCAGTTCAAGTCTCAGCTGCTCCACTTGCAATATAGCTCCCTGATAATGTACCTGGGAAGTCATCAAATGGAGTTCCAGGCTCCTGATGTCAGCCTGGCCCAGCCCTGGTGGGTGAAGCCTTTTTAAAGTGAACCAGCAAATGGAATACAGATCTAACTCTGCCTTTCAAATAAATACATAAGTCTATAAAAACAATTAATAATAATAATAATAATAATGCTTCAACATTTTACTTATACCTTTGCTTTTTATCCTCAAAAGCAAAAGAATAATTAAAAAATGACAACTACTTATATTAAATCCTGTACAACAAAGGTATTTTATTTACTGCTTTCAAAGTTAGATGCTTCATCAATGAGACTGGCTTTTGTTTCATTTCCAATTCTTCCGATTAAAAATTGTTAATAAGCAGATGTCAGATTAGCAGTTTGCCAACAATGTGTTGTTCAACCAGAAAACCTAGTCAGACAGTTTCTATTCCAAGCAGCAAATCAGGTTAGTTGCATACTTCTTCATAATCTTGATCCACCCAATTTCTCATCTTTTATTTATTTCTCAACATAAGATAACTAGAAAATGAATGTAGCATCTCCTCCTCTAAGTTGGTCTCTATTCTGACTCTATTTCATTATATTCATTGCACTGAGCACCCAGAACATGACAACACTGTTAATTATACAGATGGAGATTTCTTCTTTTTAAGCAAACTATAAACTTAACACTGTTGAAATGGTATACAATGGCTTCCATTTTCAATGGATAATTTCAACACCATCCCTTATGTAGTACCACATTTTATGAAACATATGGGTATGTGCTTCAAAGAACTCTTTCTAGATGATAGCTTGAATACTGAAAAAAATAACAAATCCAACTCAGAATGTTTTAAACTTTGATTAAATATTTTTCCTAATAAGAAATAGTTCTGCTCAATTTTAAAATTTGGAGGTTAAAATTCTGAAACACTGCCAAACTCCTTAGGCAGAGACAGGAAAATAACGGCTCTTATTTAAGTAAAAAGCTGCTCTGAACACAGATGTTCAATAAATGCTTTTTGGATCAATGCACAGGCCCTGTATGAGTAGGAATAATGAACACAGAGACAAGCTAGTCTTCAGACACATGTAATCATCATATTAGCTGTCAAAAGTTATTGAACATCTACTATATGCCTGGTACACACAATGTAATATGGTACTGGAATATACAGGATTTAGATTCTTTTTTGATTTGACTGCTAATTCACCAAATCACAATCTTAGAGAGTTTGCTTCCAAAAGTAAGGCATTAACTACTGGTTTTTTTTTCTCCCCAGAAATAACTACAGGTCTTAAAAAGCTCCTCTAAAATTTCAAAATTCTATAATGTTACGTATAATTCTATTACATGAAATTTTTCTTCTCATTCTTCTGCTGTTCTATAATTGAGGAAATACAACCCATTTAGTCAGTGAAGTCTTTCTATACTAGGAATGTTTTTCATTATCAAGTGTCATTTCCATGAGTTGATAAAGCCGAATATATATTTAAATGCTTATAATGTATCTATAACATACCAATTATAGTGAACTTGATAATCATACTTAACTCTCACATGAACCCATAAGACAGATTTATTCCCGCTGTATGAATAAGAAAACTGAATTAACAGCCAACAGGATAGATCAAACAAGAAACAACTTAAGAAATAAGACTTCAAAGGGCCAGCACTGTGACACAGCAGAGTAAGGTGCCAATTACAACACAGGCATCCCTTCTGGGCAGATTCAAGTCCTAGCTGCTCCACTGCCAGCTCCCTGCTAATGCTCCTGGAAAGCAAAGGAGGATGGCCCAAAGACTCAGAGGAAGCTCCTGGCTCCCCAACTTCAGCCTGGCATAGCCCTGGCTGTTAGGACCTTTTGGAGAGTGAACCAGCGAATGGAACATGTCTCTCTCTGTAACTCTGCCTCTCAAATAAGTAGTAAATCTTAAAAAAAAAAAAAAAAGAAAGAGAAGATGACTTCCAGCTTAAAGATGGGCAACAAATAAATTTTTATATACTTTCAAGGTAGAAACAACTGACACTGGAAACAGAGATGACAGAATCAGAAACTACTATAAAAGAACAATTGCAGGTCATGGTCAATATTACAACAAGCGAGTCTTTTAAAAATCAGTACTGGGGCTGGTGCTGTGGTGTAGTGGGTAAATCGCCGCCTGTAGTGCCAGCATCCCACATGGGCACTGGTTCGAGACTCTGCTGCTTCACTTCTGATCCAGCTGTCTGCTATGGCCTGGGAAAGCAGTAGAAGATGGCTCCTGGCTTCAAATGGGCACAGCTCCAGCCATTGCGGCCAAATGGGGAGTAAACAAGCTGATGGAGGACATCTCTCTTTCTCTGGCTCTCCTCCTCTCTCTCTGTAACTCTGATTTTCAAGTAAATAAATAAATCTTTTAAAAAAATCACAATACTCTGGGGACCAACGCTGTGACACAGTGGGTTAAAGCCCCAGCCTGCCATGCTGGCATTCCATATGGGCGTGGGTTTCAGTGTCAGCTGCTCCACTTTCAATGCAGGTCCCTGCTAATGCATTTGGGAAAGCAGCAGAGGATGGCCTTGGGACCCTGCACTCACGTCGGAAACCCAGAAGAAGCTCTTGGTTCCTGATTTTGGATCTGCTCAGCTCTAGCCATTGCGGTCTTCTGGGGCATGTCTCTACCTCTCTCTCTGTAATTCTATCTTTCAAATAACTAAAATAAATCTTTAAAAAAATCTGAACTTTAAGAAATTTTAAGTGTATTCAATTCTAAAAGACTGAATATTATTTCCTAACTCCCTCCAAACAAAACACTGTAATTGCAACTGGAGAGCTCATCTCATATAAGTTTCAGGTAAGACAAGAAGTAAAGGAAACAATATACTCTACTTGACAGAAAGCTGAGAAGCCTAGAAATAGGAAGAGATATGTATTAACAAAAATAAATTTTAAAAAATGCATTATATAACGAAACAGAGTATTGAAAGCATAGACTTTAGTCCCAGAACACAGTTTAAGGAAAAGCCCTGGAGGGACAGTAAAGAGAACTATTTCAGAGGAACAAGCGTAACTGCAAGCTGCAAGTAGTGGAACTCAGACTCAGGTCATATGTCAAAGTCCACACAGTAATATGGAGTACTAGCAACTGCAGATATTACTAGATGATTCTAAAATATGATGTTTTTTGGAAGTGGCAGAAAAATAGGATAACATAAAATACAACTATAAAGATTTTCCTGTCCAACCCTTCATCAAATAAATGCAGTTTTACTCCACTTCTTTAAATTTTTATCTATTTTATTTGAGAGAGAATTTCCATCAGCTGGTTCACTCCCCAAATGTCCATGATGACCAGGGCTGGGCCATTCCTAATCTGAGAGGCAGAAACTCCATCCAGGTCTCCAACATGAGTGACAAGGACCCAAGTACTTGAGCTATCATCACCTGTGGTCTCTCAGGGGACATGCACATTAGCAGGAAGCAAGAGCAGAGCCCAGTCTCAAACCCAGGCACTCTGTTACTAGATGCAGGCATCCTAAGCAGTGCCTTAACCACTAGGCCAAATGCTCATCCCTTACTGTTTCTGGATTGATGGTCTCCCAGCCTCTGTTAAATACTACCAAGAGCTCACATCTTTTACAGCAGCTCACTTACGAGAAAAGCTCTATGAATCAACACTGTCATAACTTCCTTCCACCTAGTGGTTCTAATAGTTCATTTTCATGGCACATCAAAGTCCATTCTTAAACTTTATTAAGAGGGCTCTTTCCCTTCAATTAGCTAGACCTCTTCCCACTTGTGAACACTGTTCTCTAAGCATTCTGCATTCACAGTACTCAGGAATAAATGAAATAATACAGTTATAGTAAGATTACTTTCAAACACACAAAAAAAAGCAGTTATTATTATCCTTACTATGAACACTATTTCTACCAATGTAACCTACTAAACCGTTCAAATTTTAGGTTTGTTTGCAAAGCAAAAAGTGTGATGTGTTTTACTTTTTTTGCTTCAGCAATGGGGCTGGAGGACTGCCTGTACATTCATCTTGCGCTCATATTAAGAATGAAATTAACTGAAACTTTTACTGGATCTCTTCACATGAATTTACTATTATTAAGTTTGGCCACTTCATCTTCTAAGGCAATTTTTTTTTTAAATTTAAAAGCAGAACTTTGTATTTAATACTATTAAACTTTTTTTTTTCTGAGTTCATCATTCTAGCCTTTCAAAAAAAACCCTTTTGAAAAACTGTGTCTGCTGGTGCTGCTGCACAATGGGTTAAGCAGCAGTCTGCAGTACTGGCATCCCATATGGGCACTGGTTCGAGTTCTGGTTGCTCCACTTCTGATCCAGCTCCCTGCTTAGGGCCTGGGAAAGCAATGAAAAATGGCCCCAATGCTCAGGCCCTACACACACGTGGCAGATTCGGATGAAGATCCTGGCTACTGGTTTCTACCTGGTCCAGCCCCAGCCATTGTGGCCATCTGGGGAATGAAATGAACCAGCAGATGGAAGATAGTCTCTCAGTCTCTCTCTCTCTCTCTCTCTCTCTCTCTCTCTCTCTCTCTCTCACCTCCCCCCCCACACACAGAAGCCGTGCCTTTCAAATAAATAAAAGTTTAAACAAAGAAAAAGAAAATTCAACATTCTCTAGTTTTTAACCACACCTTCCCTTCTCAAATCATACACATCGAAGAGTCCAAGAAATACAGTAGGAAGAAATGTTTTGTTAACATTGTGCAAATGTACTTGTTCACAACTCTAATTCCTTTGTTATTATCAGTATCCTCATCTCCCTTCACCAAAATAAATAAATAAATAAATAAATGAGAATTTCAAGTTTCCAAGAGTTTCACATTCTCTGCCTGTTGTCTAGGGAAATTATTTAAAGAACCTTTACACTCTTAAAAGTGTCTCTGTTTGAATAATAAATTATATAGTCGCCTTAGAATTAACACAGGAATAACAAAATACATTAAAAAACCCGTGAGCTACCATTACCAAATGTCATTAGTCTGGCTATGTCACTGTATTCAGTCAAAATGTGATACAGATAATGATCATCTTGATCCCTTTTCTCAAATTTCTGAAAGAATTCTCCTCTAGCAATCTTAAATATATTTTCAGAATACTCTGGACTGGGGCCAGTGCTGTGGCATAGTAGGTAAAGCTGCCACCTGCAGTGCCAGCATCTCATATGGATGCTGGTTCAAGTCCTGGTTGCTCCACTTCCGATCCAGCTCTCTGCTGCTATGGCCTGGGAAGGCAGTAGAGGATGGCCCAACTCCTTGGGTCCCTGCACTCGTGTGGGAGACCTGGAAGAAGCTCCTGGTTCCTTGCTTCAGATCCGCACAGCTCTGGCTGCTGTGGCCAAATGAGGAGTGAACTAGCGGATGGAAAATTATCTCTCTCTCTCTCTCTCTCTCTCTGCCTCTCCTTCTCTCTCTCTATACCTCTGACTTTCAAATAAATAAATAAATCTCTAAAAAATACTGTGAACTACTGAACTCATAAACCAGATAGATTTGAACAGCAAATGATATAAATGCATAATTTAAAATAATCTGTTCTAATTATAAGGAAAGGAAAACTCTTGAAAACACTAAAAAGCCCACGGAAGATATGTTGTTAAGTTTTCAAAGACATTTTTAAACGTTATTCCAGGCCTTATCTGTGAGTTCTTCAGAATTCTTTTTTTAAAGATTCACTTTTTAAAAAGAGATTCATTTATTTATTTGAAAGAGTTACAGAGAGAGGTAAAGATACAGAGAGGTCTTCCATCCGCTGGTTCACTCCCCAGTTGGCCATAACGGACAGAGCTGCACTGATCCAAAACCAGGAGCCAGGAGTTTCTTCTGGGTCTCCGGGTGGAGGGGCCCAAGGACTTGGGCCATCTTCCACTGCTTTCCCGGGATCACTAGCAGTGAGCTGGATTGGAACTGGAGCAGCCAGGACTTGAACCAGCACCCAGAAGAGATGCTGGCACTGCAGGCAGTGGCTTTACCCACTATGCCACAGCACTGGCCCCAAAGATTCATTTCTTTGAAAGGCAGAGTTAAAGAGAGAGGACACAGAGAGAGAGAGAGAGATCAATCTTCCATCCACTGATTCACTGGCCACAACAGCCAAGAATGAGCCAGGCAAAGGCCAAAAGCCAAGAGCCTCATCTGGGTTTCTCATGTGAGTGGCAGGTACCCAAGCACTAGGGACATTTTCTGCTTTCCTAGGCACAATAGCAGGAAATTGGATCAGAAATGGAGTGGGAAGTCAACCAGTGGACAGAGGACCTCTCTCTCTGCCTCTGCCTCTCTGTAACTGCCTTTCAAACAAATAAAGAAAATCCACTAATGCAAACACTCCATTTTCCAACTTATAGTCTCATTTGTTTCACTGCAAGAATTCAATTTCACGAAGGTCTCCAATACACCGATGCTTTCACAGTCTACCCATCAGTTTCCTTGAGGTCCACGTTTAGTTAGATTCCAAAGTCCATCAGTAAACACTCATTTGCAAAATTCTTTGCTTCCCCTACATCTAACATATTCAACAGGTTCCCTTTTTGCAGGAGAAAACCCATGCACTCAGAAGAGCAGATGTTACTATATCATCTCCATGTGGGGAGGGGGGGACATCCCACTAAACATTTTTTTTTCTGCCAGACAGAGTTAGACAATGAGAGAGACATAGAGAAAGGTCTTCCTTCTGTTGGTTCATTCCCCTAATGGCCGCTACAGCCGGCACTGCGCCGATCCAATGCCAGGAGCCAGGCACTTCCTCCCAGTCTTCCATGCGGGTGCAGGGACCAAGCACTTGGGCCATCCTCCACTGCCCTCCAGGGACACAGCACAGAGCTGGACTGGAAGAGGAGCAACCAAGACAGAATCCGGTGCCCCAACCAGGACTAGTACCCGGGGTGCCAGCACCGCAGGCGGAGGATTAGCCTAGTGAGCCACGGCGCCGGCCCAATTAAACATTTTTGCAATCAAACTTCTCACAAACTACTTCGTATCTTTTCCTTGGTATTCCCACATCTTCCTCTACAAATCACCTTTAGGAAGCATACATAAAATAAATGACTATTCTTTTTTCTTTCACAATGCACTGCTATTTTTAAAAATTTTGCAAAATAAAAATAATTGTTGCTAGTTTTAAAAGCATATGCTCTTTATAAAAATTCAGATATAGAAAGGTGTAAGAACCTAAAATATTTTTCATATTCTTAAAATAGTACTAGTATGTAAGTTTCATTCCAGCCAAGAGTTTTATCTATTTCATAAGCAACTAACTATTGAGTATATAACACAGTATCTGGCACATAAGTCAGCAATCATTAGTGGAATGAATAATAATCTTGCACCAAGAAAAATAGGAAAGATCAAACTCAGGGCCAGTGTCGTGGCACAGTAGGTAAATGGCCACCTGCAATGCTGGCATCCTATTTGGGTACCTGTTTTGAGTCCCAGCTATTCTACAACTGATCCAAATCCCTGCTAATGCACCTGGGAAACCAAAGGAAGATGGCCCAAGTATTTGGGTCCCTGCCACTCACATGGGAGACCCGGAAGAAGCTCCTGGCTCTTGCTCCTGACTTCCAATCAGCCCCACTCTGGCCACTGCAGCCATTTGGGGAGTGAACCAGGGAATGGAAGATCTCTCTCTCCCTTTGTGTGTGTGTGTGTGTCTTTGTGTGTCTTCCTCTCTAACTCTACCTTTCAAATAAATATATCTTAAAAATAAAAAGATCAGTCAAAAGGAAGAAAAAGAGGAAAATCTGCTTATTTGTTAGCACAGAATGCCTATACGCCAATAAACAAATATATTTATATCCCTGTAAATAACTATTTTTACTTTAAATAAGATTTTAGGAAAAAATCAAACAAAATAATAGAAGCAGGAGTTATTTAGCAATTAAAAACACCACTTGGGATAGGTGCATTCTATATCTGAGTACCTGGGCTCTGGTCCCACTCTATTTCTGATTCCAGCTTCTTGCTAATGTGCACCCCAGGAGGAAGCAGGTGACAGCTCAAGTACTTGGGTCCCTGCCACCTGTGAGAGAGACCTGAATTAAGTTCTGGGGACCTGATTTCAGCCTGGCCCATCCCCAGCTATTGCTGGCATTTGAAGAGTAAAACAGTAAGAAATGTCTCCCAATATGTCTCTAACATAAACAGAAATAGGAGCCAGCGCCTCTATCCCAATACGGGCACCAGTTTAAGTCCCAGCTGCTCCTCTTTCCTGAGTGCTAATGTGCCTGTGAAAGCAGTGGAGGATGGCCCATGTATTTGGGCATCTACCACCTACATGGGAGACTCAGATGGAGTTCCTGGCTCTTGGCTTTGATCTGGCCTAACCCCCCCGCCCCCTCCCACCCTGTCACTGCAGCCATTTGGAGGATGAGCCAGTAGATGGAAGATCTTTTTCTGTCTCTCCCTCTCTGTAACTGCCTTTCTAATAAACAGATACATCTTTAAAAAAAAAATGATTTTTATGGGCAAAATTATACAAACTTCAATACACACTGTAACGATTTATACTTCAACAAAAAGTTGAACTTTTCTCATAACTCTGATGATTCAACTTCTTTATGTATTATAGCATATACACCTACAAGTATAAAACAGAATACTGTCCCTGATAACAAGTGCAGATCACTGTGGCAATTACTTAAGTCCCTTCCCTTCTTCTTCCCCAAATGTCATCAGATGTAATTACTATATTCGATGGGCATGTGTGTTTGCCATAGTTATGCATAACTTCAAAATGAAGTTTGCAAAACATTCCTGTTTACCTGCACCTATGGAATCCTCCTAATCAAAGAATGCTATAGTAGATTTGGAAAATTCCAGGACTTTGATACAAAAAATGATTACAATAACTGTACAAGAGCTAGTGCTGCGGCATAACAGGTTAAGCCACCATCTGCAACACCAGCATTCCTTATGGGTATCTAAGTCCCAGCTGCTCCACTTCTGATCCAGCTCCCTGCTAATGCACTTAGAAAAGCAATGGGAGATGGCCCAAATACCTGAGCCAAATCCCTGGAAGACCCAGATGAAGATCCTAGCTCCTGACTTCGGCCTAGCCCATCCCAGCCATTTGGGGAATGAACAAGCAAAAGGAGAATCAATCAATCAATCTCTCTCTCTCTCTCTCTCTGTCTCTGTCTCTGTCTCTTCCTCTCTAACTCTACTTTTCAGATAAAATATTTTTTAAAAAAATAACCATACAAATAATATGCAAAATCATGATTACACTACAAGTTTTGTTATTAAAATAACCTACTGATGCAAGTTACCTGGGAGAAAGGAGAGAAGAGACCAAATGAGGGTATAAAAAATAAGGCCCAA
The DNA here is from genome assembly GCA_949820135.1 of Sylvilagus floridanus. Taxonomy (NCBI): domain Eukaryota; kingdom Metazoa; phylum Chordata; class Mammalia; order Lagomorpha; family Leporidae; genus Sylvilagus; species Sylvilagus floridanus. Next base: position 75,639,816 of record OX463239.1, on the reverse strand, counting down.
AAATCTTTTTATTAATCTTGATATGTTTTATTACCATTCCATATTTCAAATTCTTCTATAAAGTTATATATACTATCTTGTATATATTTAATTTTTTTAAATAATCTATATTTCTCCTTAAAAATACAATTTTTACTATCATTCATGAATTTTTTTTAGAACACTAACTTTTAAAGTTGATTTAAAAGGCAAAGTGACTGAAAGAGGCAGAAACAGAGAAAGAGAAAGCTATCTTCTATCCACTAGTTCATTCTCCAAATACCCACAACAGCTGAGGTTGGGCCAGGCTGCAGCCAGGAGGTCCGGTCTCCCACATGAGTAGCAGGGACCCAGGTACTAAAGTCATCACCTGCAGCTTTCCATTCACATGAAGTTGGATCCAAAGCAGAACCAGGAATCAAACCCCAGCACTCCTACAAGGGATGTACATATCCCAAGAGGTGTCTTAACTATTGTGCAATCAATGGGTTAAGCCACCAGTTGTAATGCTGGTATCCTAGGTGAGCACCAGTTCAAGTCCTAGCTGCCCAATTTCTAATCCAGCTCCCTGCTAACGTACCTGAGAAGAAAGAGGAAGTTGGCCCCGGTACTTGGGCCCCTGCCATCCATGCAGGAGACCCAGATAGAATTCCAGGCTCCTGGCTTTGGCCTGGTCCAACCCCCAGCTGTTGTGGCCATTTGGGGAGTGAATCAGCAGATGGAAGATTACTCCTCCCCTCTCTCTCCCTATAACTCTGCCTTTCAAATAAGTGAATAAATCTTTAAAATAATAAATAATAAAATAAAAACCACAGTGCCACAAAGCCTACCCCTTAATTTGTTTATTTTTTTGAGACTGAAAATTACCATTTTCTGGTGTTCTCTCCAAATAACCACAACCAGCCTATAACAGGAGCCATCAACTTAACCTGGATCTCCCACATGGGTGAGGGGACCCAAACACCTGAGCCAATCACTCACTGCCTCTAACGGCGTGCAGTAGCAAGAAGCTGGAATTAGAGAATGCAGGCCGGCGCCGTGGCTCAACAGGCTAATCCTCCGCCTTGCGGCGCCGGCACACCGGGTTCTAGTCCCGGTCGGGGCGCCGGATTCTGTCCCGGTTGCCCCTCTTCCAGGCCAGCCCTCTGCTGTGGCCCGGGAGTGCAGTGGAGGATGGCCCAAGTGCTTGGGCCCTGCACCCCATGGGAGACCAGGAAAAAGCACCTAGCACCTGGCCTCTGCCATCGGATAAGCACGGTGCGCGGCCGCAGCGCGCCATCTGCGGCAGCCATTGGAGGGTGAACCAATGGCAAAGGAAGACCTTTCTCTCTGTCTCTCTCTCTCACTGTCCACTCTGCCTGTCACAAAAAAAAAAAAAAAATGCATCAAGGCTGAAACCCAGGTACTCTGTTATTGGATGCAGGCATCTCAACCAGTGTCTTAACTTCTGGGCAAAATATATGCCCACACAAATACATATTTTAAAAAATCAATACTGATTAGTATTTAAGAATGATTATCGGGCCAGCATCGTGGCTCACTTGGTTAATCCTCCAACTGCAGTGCCGGCACCCCAGGTTCTAGCCCCGGTTGGGGCACCGGATTCTGTCCTGGTTACTCCTCTTCCAGTCCAGCTCTCTGTTGTGGCCTGGGAGGGCAGTGGAGGATGGCCCAAGTGCTTGGGCCCTGCACCCGCATTGGAGACCAGGAAGAAGCACCTGGCTCCTGGCTTTGGATCAGCACAGCACACCGGCTGTAGCGGCCATTTGGGGGGTGAACCAATGGAAGGAAGACCTTTCTCTCTGTCTCTCTGTCTCTCTCTCTCTAACTCTGCCTGTTAAAAAAAAAAAATGATTACATACATTAGTATACTCTGTATTACAATCTTCATAGAAAGTTTACAATGACCTCCAGTTAAATATGAATTAGTCATAAACAAACACTGATCATATTCCCTCCCAGAAGGGAAACAAAATGATAGTAAAGGAATTTAAAAAAAAATCATTCCCAAGAAAACAAGCATAACTAGCAATTTCAAAAAACTTTTTGAGGATAAAAAGCAGATAGTATGGCGATAACTAAATTACCAGAAGCTATAACTTGCAAATGCCTAGAGAAGGAAATACTAAAGAAAGGCAAACACACACACACACACACACACACACACACACAGCAAATTCATCCAAAAAGAAGGCAGGGGTGAGATGCAAGGCTGAAAATCAAAGAGGTGTTTGAAAATCTGTACATAGGATGGCAAGCACTCAGATTTCATCCAGCTAAACATCCAGGACTAACGCTCTTACCACGTCCCCTAGTCTCTCCTAACACAGGAGATGTGAAATTTACTGAACAATGAAACAGAGAGACTCTGGGCTCAGAAATCCCACACAGAAAGAACCAAGTTTGAAAAGTAAGGCACAAGTCTAAACACACAGATATTAAGCAATATCTGCATACCCCTAAGTGAGACACTTTTATCCACCCAGTCTTGTTCTTCAAACACCACCAGCCAAGTTAAGCACCTCCACAGAGATCAGAGAATTCATTTCAGGAAAAATTGAAAGCCTAACACATACTCACACCTGGAAAATCCCAAAGTAGGGAAAATTCACTTTCCAATCATCTTACAATTATAAATCACCAATAATTTGGAAAAGCCTCCTAAGAAAAATGGCAGAAACCAAAGAAAGAAAAAGAATAAGGAAGAGAAAGTCAGTGGATAGAAATAATTTAGGGAGAAAAGATAGTACACTTTATACAAAAGAAGAGTGCAGTCACTGTGAGAAAAAAATAAAGAAATGCTATTAAAAAAAAAGAAAAACAGAACAAAAAGAGCTATTAGAAATTTAAAACATGATTATCAGAAATTAAAAAACTGGGGTCAGCATTGTGGCATAGTGGGTTAAGCTGCCACCTGCAGCACCAGCATCCCATATGGGCACCGGCTGACAACCCCACTACTCCACTTCTGCTTTGGCTCCTTGCTAAAACATCAGGGAGAGCAGAAGATGGCCCAAGTGCTTGGGTCCCTGCACCCACATGGGAGATCCAGAAGAAGCATTTGGCTCCTGGCTTCAGTCTGGCCTAGCCCTGGCTGTTGTGGCCTTTTGGGGAATGAACCAGCAGATGGCAGACCTTTCTCTGTCTGTCTCTCCATCTCTCTGTGTTACTCTACCTTTCAAATTAATTAAATTAAAAAAATTAAAAATCTACGACTTTCTTAGAGTCAAACATTCAGGCCAGCGCTACAGCATAGCAAGTAAAGCTGCTGCCTGCAATGCCAGCATCCCATATGGATGCCGGTTAAAATCCCAGCTGCTCCACTTCCCATCTGGTTCCCTGCTAATGCACCTGGGAAAACAGCAGTGCTGGGCTCCTGCACCCACGTGGGAGACGTGGAAGAAGTTCCTGGCTGCTGGCTTCAGTCTGGCCCAGCCCTGGATGTTGCAGCCATTTGGGGAGTGAACCAGCAGATGGAAGACCTCTCTCTCTCTTTCAAATAAATAATAACTCTTAAAAAAATAAAGTTAAACATACAATTACAGTATGACCCAGCAACTCCACCTTGGGATATACACCCGAATTGAAAACAGCACTCAAACTGATACTTGTACACCAATGTTCACAGTCACTTTAGACACAATAGCCAAAAGTATCCATCAACAGATGAATCAATAAACATATATTATATATACACATATATACATATACACATATATACACATAGGAATAATATTCAGTTTCTTTTTTAAAGATTTTATTTATTTGAAAGACAGAGTTACAGAGAGAGTTAGAGACAGAGAGAGGTCTTCCATCTGCTGGTTCACTCCCCAGATGGCCACAATGGCCAGAGCCACGCCAATCCGAACCTAGGAGCCAGGAGCATCTTCCGGGTCTCCCACATGGGTGCAAGGGCCCAAGGATTTGGGCCATCTTCTACTGCTATCCCAGGCCACAACAGAGAGCTAGATCGGAAGAGGAGCAGCTGGGATTAGAACTGGCACCCATACGGGATACCGGCGCTTCAGGCCAAGGCTTTAACCCACTGCGCCACAGTACCGGCCCCAGTACTCAGTTTTTAAGCAAATGAAAATCTGATACCTGCTACAACACTGATAAACCCTGAAATAATGAAATAAACCAAATACAAAAGGATGAACAGTGTATGACCACTTTAACAAGACACTTAACCAGTCAAATTCTTAGAATGTAGAACACCAGCATTTGGGAAGAGGAAGGAATGGGGAGTTGCCGCTTAACCTCAGCATCCTTCTGGGATAATGAAAAAGTTATGGAAACAGTGGTGATGGCTATACAATACTGTGAATGCACTCAACGTCATGGAATTAAATGTATGCTTAAAACAGTTACAAAGGTACTTCTGTTAGTGTATTTTATTGCAATAAAACAGAAGTGGTTTGGGGGAAGAATCAAGCATCTCTCTTGGGAAATTAAACTGTTCTAAACATTTTTTTGGAAAAACATTTGGAAGTTAAGGAAATCTCACAGAACACTGAATAAAGACAAAGAGATGGAAAATAGAAGAGGAAATACAAAGCAAGGGCAGAAGTTCAGGCTTCCAACAAGAGAAAATGAAAGGAAGAAAATTACTAAAGGGTTATTATGACACCTTCCTACAAATAAAGAACATCCATCTTTAGATTGGGCCACCAAGTACCTTAACACAATAACTGAAAAATATCCACACTTAGGCCTCTCATCATGAAATCTGAGCATACCATGAATAAAGAAAGTCCTAAAACCTTCTAGTCAGGTCACTTACAGAGGCAAAGAAACTGAAACAGTACTCTGCACAGTGTGAAAATCGTCTTTAGTTTATACTTTAAAAGGTCAAGAATGCAGAAGAGAAAATGTTCTAACTATTCGAAAAGTATACCCTACTTCAAATTCCCTAGAGTTTCACTCAAGAGATAAAGCTAGCCTTTAGAGAAAAGTTTCTGAAAAGCTAAAGATTTGTCAGATTTAGCAGTAAACTAACTTCAATAAGCTCATTATTCAAGTTCAACATTAACTTTATTTTAAACTTCTTTTGTTCCCAATGGATTCTGGTTACTCTAATTTGACAAAACTAACCTAAGAATGAATGAGACTTTCTAACAGAGAAAGGAGGCAAAGGGCTGGAGTGGAGAGAGACAGGAACATCAGAATCAAAGAATTTATTATGTAAATCCAATACCTTCACTACCACCCAGACACAAACACACATTTACCATCAGACCTCATCCCTTCAGATGATTATGCTTTACGATGACAGATGTTTGAACAAAAAGTGGGACACTTTATTACCAATGTTACAAATAAAACTGATAGCTATTTGTAAAACAAAACGTTCAGTATCACCCTCCACACTTCATAGAACTACATGTTGAGATCAGCAGATTCCAGAAAGCACTAACATACTCAGTAGAGAATAAAATGTTTACCTAGAAGAAAATATGTACTAAACAATTATCACCCAACCTTTAAGAAGCAAAGTTTCACCCACTCAACAAGAGTATTCAACAGCTTTATCACATTCAGTGTTTATATTCAAATACTGATGCTAATTACAAATGAGTCTTATCTATTTTTTTTTATTTTTATTTTATTTATTTATTTTTTTTTGACAGGCAGAGTGGACAGTGAGAGAGAGAGAGACAGAGAGAAAGGTCTTCCTTTAGCCGTTGGTTCACCCTCCAATGGCTGCCGCGGATGGCGCACTGCGGCCGGCACACCGCGCTCATCCGATGGCAGGAGCCAGGCGCTAGGTGCTTTTTCCTGGTCTCCCATGGGGTGCAGGGTCCAAGCACTTGGGCCATCCTCCACTGCACTCCCGGGCCACAGCAGAGGGCTGGCCTGGAAGAGGGGCAACCGGGACAGAATCCAGCGCCCCGACTGGGACTAGAACCCGGTGTGCCGGCGCCGCAAGGCGGAGGATTAGCCTGTTGAGCCACGGCGCCGGCCAATGAGTCTTATCTAATATCCTTTCTATTGAGTACAACAGATTGCCACCTGGAAAAGCATTTTAAATAACAGCCACATACCCTAAGTAACATTCTGGTAGGCATAAACTGCCACTTAGGACACCTACATTCCATGTCAGAGTACCAGTTGCTCTGCTTCTAATCCAGCTTCTTGCTAAGACATCCTGCAAGGCGGTGGCGGATAGCCCAAATGCTTGGGCCCATGCCACCCATGTAGGAGAACTGGATGGAGTTCCCAGCTCCTGGCTTCAGCCCAGCCCAGCCCTGGCTATTGTGGGCATTTGGGGAGTGAACCACCAGATAGAAGTGCTCTCTAAAAAGAAAAGAGTGAGAAAACTCACTCTTGCTCTTACTCTGCCTTTCAAGTAAATGAAAAATAAACATTAAAACAAAAAAAGAAGTAATGTTCTAAAATCAGCATGGAAGAAAGTTATTAATTTTGCTGTTCATACATCATTAGTCTGAACTATATCTTGGACTGTCTAAATTCAGGAGTGAAGACTAATGGTAATCCTAAAATTCATGCTATTTTCTCTAACTATGACTCAATTAAAAGATCTTTCACTTTTAAGATACTAATATATGCAGCTGGCAATGTAGTACAGCAGGTTAAAGCCCCAGACTGCAGCGCCGGCATCCCCCATATGGGTGCCAGTTCGAGTCCTGGCTGCTCCACTTCTGATCCCAGGCTCTCTGCTATGTCCTGGAGAAGCAGCAGAAGATGGCCCAAGTCCTTGGGCCCCTGCAGCCACGTGGGAGACCCAGAAGAAGCTCCTGGCTTTGGATTAGTAGAGCTCTGGCCATTGTGGTCATTTGGGGAGCGAATCAGCAGATGGAAGACCTCTCTCGCTTGCTCGCTCGCCCTCTCTCTTTCAAATAAAAAAATAAATTTTTCTTTTTAAAAAAAAGACTAATTTATTGAAATCACATTAGTGGCCGGCACCGCAGCTCAATAGGCTAATCCTCCGCCTGTGGCGCTGGCATACCGGGTTCTAGTCCCAGTCGGGGCGCTGGATTCTGTCCAGGTTGCCCTTCTTCCAGTCCAGCTCTCTGCTGTGGCCCAGGAGTGCAGTGGAGGATGGCCCAAGTGCTTGGGCCCTGCACCCCATGGGAGACCAGGAGAAGCACCTGGCTCCTGGCTTCGGATCAGCACAGTACGCCGGGTGCAGCGCGCTGGTCGAAGCGGCCATTGGAGGGTGAACCAATGATAAAGGAAGACCTTTCTGTCTCTCTCTCTCACTGTCCACTCTGCCTGTCAAAAAAAAAAAAAAAGAAAGAAAGAAAGAAAGAAATCACATTAAAATAACATGAAGGGGGGATAACATTTGGCAAAGTGCTTACATCACCCTTTGGTTTGTCCATATCCCACAGCAGAGTTCTCAGCTTCACTTCCAATCAGCTTCTTGCTTGGGCATGCCCTGAGAGGCACTCAGTTATAGCTAAAGAACCTGAGTCACTGCCATCTATTTGGGAGACCCAGATTAGGTTCTGAGCTCCTGGTCTGGCCTGCCTGATTGCTGTGAGCATTTAGTGAGTGAACCACTGAATAGGAAAAGCAATCTGAGGATCTCTCTCTGCCTTTTAAAAAAAACATGTAAGTTTTTAAAAATAAAATAACTTCTGGAACAAAAATGTTCCTTTTTCACCTTAATTTTTTTAAAGACTTATCTTAATTATTTGAAAGACTGAGTTAGAGAGAGAGGTTTTCCATCTGCTGGTTCTCTCCCTAATGTCTGCAACAGCCAGGAGCCAGGAGCTTCTTCTGGGTCTTCCACAGGGTACAGGGGCCCAAGCACTTGGACCATCCTCTGTTGTTTTCCCAGGTGCATAAGCAGGGAGCTGGATCAGAAGTGGAGCAGCCAGGACTTACCGGTGTCCATATGAGATGCTGGTACTGCAGGCCAGGGCTTTAACCCACTACCCACAGCGCCAGACCCTCACCTTACTTTTATACCCTGAGGCATCATTCCTCAAGATACAAAATAGAGAAACCAGAATTTTTCATACACGATTCTCAAGAAACATAGACAGAAATTGAAAAGCATTCAGAGTTTATAACCTTTAGGTGCTATTTTGTTTTTATCCTACAAGAAAGAAAGGAAAGAAAACAAATATGTAGGATGCAAATCAGTCATAGATATTTGGTAAGAGCTAAGCTCTGCCTAGAATGAAAATTATTGGCTAAAATTAAGTTAGGAAACATCTGCAGAGATTTTTCACTTATCCATGATTCCCACCCCTTACCACAGAAAGAAAAGTAATCAAAGGTTGAGATACATCCTTGAAAAAATAAAGTTAGACATTTTCCATATCATTACTGAATAAGAACTACCTCAAGCACATTCGCTTGGTGCAACACAAACTGTTAGTGTTTAGCATTTACAACAGATTACACAGCTTAATAAGCAGCTTCTGCTTAGCAAACCGGCCTTGTTAATGGGTCATTGTATCTATAAACAAACTATTTATCTTTTTAAATTACAGAAAATACGAAGAGAAGGTGAATGGGATGTTCCCATTTTAAATTATTAACTCCTGTACTGTGAATCTTACATATTTTTTAAAAAGTTTCGGTTTTCTGAACCAGCGTTGTGGCACAGCGGGTTAAGCCATGGTCTTAACCAGTTCCATATGGACACCAGCTACAATGGTTAGGGCTGGGCCAGGCAAAGCCAGAAGCCTAGAGCATGGAGCTTCATCCAGGGTTTCCCACTTGGGTGGCAAGTACTTGGGCTACCTTCCAGTGCTTTCCCAGGTGTTTTAACAGGGAGTGGGATCAGAAGCAGAGCAGCCAGGACTCAAACCTACACTTGGATTTGGGAGGCCAGCTTTGCAGGCAGTAGTTTAGCCCAGCGCACCACAACACCTGCCCTTTCAAATCAGTTTCTTAAAGAACATTGCAATACAGAGTATGAAACCATTATCAATGAACATCTTCTACCCCGATACATTGAAATTGCAATGGTCCATCTCCCATTTCAATTGGTCTTTTTTTACTCATGCATGATTTTGTAAGACCATGCATTAGTTACTCAGAAAATACTCATTCACTGAGTTATACAGTTCCTCTAAACACTGATACATTTCACTACACAATTTCAACATACATTCACTAATAACACACTGATCTTATCAAAAAAGCCACGTACTAGGAAACTATCAAGCTCACAGTAGCAAATACAAGCCTTCCAAAATTGCATTTTCACTTGAAAGCTTGGATTTCATCATTAGTAACATATATTGCCAGTTGTTTTCCTTGCAGTGACAAACTCGTTTTATTTTTGAGAAAAATGCACGCCAAATACACAAGTCTGTATAATTGTATTTTGCCAGGCATTCTTTCAAATAAAAATGATATTCTATTTAAAAAGACAGACTAGCCAAACAACACAAGTTCTTTTCCCTGAGTTAACCATCAGGTTTGGTATGTAAAAAAACTGCTTTACAGGTACTTTTCATTTTATCATATAAAATATATTTTAAAACGAATTCAAGGGGCTGATGCTGCAGCGCAGCAGGTTAAGCCACTGCCTACAATGCCAGCATTTCATATGGGTGCCAGTTAGAGTCCCAGTTGCTCCACTTTTGATCCAGTTCCCTGCTAATGCACCTGGGAAAGCAGCAAAAGAAAACCCAACTGCCTGGGCCCTGCACCCACATGGAAGACCCAGAAGTTGTTCCTGGCTCCTGGCTTCTGCCTGGCCCAGCCAGTCCTGGCTGTTTTGGCGATTTGGGGAGTAAACCAGTGGATGGAAGATCTCTCTCTCTCTCTGTTTCTTCTTCTCGTTATAATTATGCCTTTCAAATAAAATCTTTTTAAAAACTCAAAGATTGAAATACAATGAAATTAATTAACAAATTTTATAACTTCATTAGACAGAAAGTATAACTGGCAATTTTTTTAATTCCAAGTGTACAGTGATGACGAATACAACTAGTACAATTTACTAACTTAATTCACGCTAAGGTGTCAGCAGTTTCACCCAATACAGGTTTTGCAACTGTTAATATACCAAATAATGCCTTACTATTATTAGAAAAAAAATTTTGACCTGGAGAAACCCCAGTCTGGAGAAGCACCAGGGACTGAGAAACAGGCTTTGAGAACAGTTGTAAGCACTGTGCTTTACACCTTTATAGTTTAAAAAGTTTTAGTACATATTATAACATGTGTCTATACACACATACATGCAGTAATATTCTCAAACCACCAATAGCTGGAGTCTCACACAACTGGTATTCAAACGTTAAGTGAATAACAGAATGTCACAGATAGGTATTTCTTGAGGTATTTCTTAATCAATAACAATTGCCAAGTAACTACTATAAGCCAGGTTTTGAGCTACTAGCCTCCACATTCCCCTTCCTGGATAATTTAAAGAAATCCATAGACCAGAATGATGATTTTTAACATATGAAAAATACTCTGAAATGTTCCCCATCTTTAAGATTAGACCTGCATAACTTTTTTTTTTTTTTTGACAGGCAGAGTGGACAGTGAGAGAGAGAGAAAGGTCTTCCTTTGCCGTTGGTCCACCCTCCAACAGTCGCCATGGCCGGCGTGCTGCAGCCGGCACACCACACTGATCCGAAGGCAGGAGCCAGGTGCTTCTCCTGGTCTCCCATGTGGTGCAGGACCCAAGCACTTAGGCCATCCTCCACTGCACTCCCGGGCCACAGCAGAGAGCTGGCCTGGAAGAGGGGCAACTGGGACAGAATCTGGCGCCCGACCGGGACTAGAACCTGGGGTACCGGTGCCGCAAGGCGGAGGATTAGCCTGTTGAGTCACGGCGCCGGCCGACCTGCATAACTTTTTAAGAAAGTCTTAACATTCACCATAAAGCACAAGACATCAAGCTAAATTCTATTTTAAGTACTATGCTATGAGACTAAAAACAGGCTTGTTCACATTCAGAAACCAAAATACAAAAATGAACTGCCTAGGCTGTGCATTGCCAGAACCCCATAAAGAGCCTGCATTCCATGTCTCCTCAAGCCAAACCATCGTTATCTGTCATGTTTTGCATTCTATTTTAAAGTAAATCTCCAACACTGATACTGTAGGTTACATTAAATGTGGTAATCATTTTTTATAAAATAGTATAGCAAAACCATTAACAGAAGTTCATAAGAACTTTTAACCACATATACTGATAAATTCAAGAGGTGAATCTCTGCAAACATACATATGAAATATTCTGCACTGTTAAAAAGAATGAGATCTTATTTTGGGGTATGTCTTGGAAAGATATTCAATATATACTGATAGTGAAAAAACAAGTTGAAGGATATTATCTATACATGCATTCACTTCATAAATGTTAAAAGTTCCTCCTATCTGCCCAGTTTAGAGAGAGAGTGATGATGAGGTCGGACAGACAGAGCTCTTGTCCCACCAGTTCACTCCACAAATGCTGCTAACTGCCAGGACTTGGCCAGGCTGCAGCTGGGAGTCAGGAACTTAATCTAGGTCTCTCATGAGTAGCAGGAACACAATTACCTGAGCCATCACCACTGTACCACTAGTACAGAGCCTGGGATGCTTGTGTCTTAATCTTTTATTTATTTATTTTTTTAAAGATAAAGATGTGCCTTACTGTTACATCTTTTTTTTGCTTTTTGTTTTTTAAGATTTATTTATTTATTTATTTTTTATTTGCAAAGAGGCAGAGGCAGAGGCAGAGGCAGAGAACGTCTTCCATCTGTTAGTTCACTCCTCGAATGGCTGCAACGGCCAGAGCTGACCCAATCTGAAGCCAGCAGCTGGGAACTTCTTCTAGCTCTCCCACATGGATACAGGGGCCCAAGCACTTGGGCCTTATTCTACAGCTTTCCTAATCCATAGCAGAGAGCTGGTTCGGAAGTGGAGCAGCTGGGACTCAAACCAGTGCCCTTATGAGATGCCGGCGCCGCAGGTAGAAGCTTAGCCACTGCACCACAATGCAGGCCCCATTTTGTTGTTTTTAAAAATTTTGTTTACTTATTTGAGAGGTAGAGTTACAAACAGAAGAAGAGACAAAGGTCTTCCATCCACTGGTTCACTCCCACAATGGTAGGAGCGGGGCAGATCCAAAGCCAGGATTCTTCCTGGTCTCCTACGAGGGTGCAGGGCCCAAGTACTTGGGCCATCTTCTACTGCTTTCCCAGACCACAGCAAAGAGCTGGATCAGAAGAGGAGCAGTCAGGACTAGAACTGGCACCCATATGGGATGCTGGCACTGCAGGCAGAGGATTAATCTACTGTACCACAGCACTGGCCCCCTGGTGTCTTAATCTTAACCTCTAGGCTAAATGCCCCCCACTCAGGGTTTGAGTTGAGAAACATTCTAGAACTGACTGTAGTAATAGCTGTACAATTTTGTCAATACACCAAAAACTATTTGATTATAGTCTTTAAATTATGAACTATGTGGTAAGTGAACTATTTTTCAATAAAGCTGCTAATGCTCTCTCTATCCACCCAAGAATAGAGATGCATGCCAAAGTGGCAATGTCTAGAGGAAGAATGAAAATGATGAGGTCTTTCAAATTTTACTTAATTTATGGCTCTTTCATCACAGTGAGATACGTATCCACATCTTATATAGATAACTTAAAAAGAATATAAAAGCTAAACTTAAAACATCCTTCAAAAATCCTCCCTATATTATTCTGGACTTAATGTTACTCAAATTAACCTCAGAAGCAAAATGAAACAACAGTGAACATATGACCCTAAGAGTATTTCCAATTTAGACTATCATACAGAAATGAGAATCAGCCCCATCCCTGACAGAATCTTGATTACAATGTGCTCTTTTGACAAATATTCATTCAGCATCTGTTGTATTAAGAGTAGGGATGTGAGAGTACAAAATAACGTACAAATAAAACACTAGTAGGGCCAGTGCTGTGGCACAGTGTGTTAAGCCTCAACCTGCAACGCCTACATCCTATAGGGACCATTTCGAGTCCCTTCTGCTCCACTTTGGATCCAGTTCTCTACTAATGTTCACAGGAAAGCAGCAGAAGATGGCCCGACTGTTTGGGCCCCTGCCATTCACGTGGGAGATCAGATGGAGTTCCCGGTCTAGCTGTTGAAGCCATTTGGAGAGGGAACCAGTAAATGGAAGACTTCTTTTGATCTCTATCTCTCCCTCTCTCTCTGACTTTCAAATAAATAAAATAAATCTTAAATACACACACACACACACACACAAAGCCGACAAAAAGCAGCAAACTAACAGCTCTGGCTTTAAGTTAAGGACTTTTGCTATACTGCTGAGGAGACAAAACACACAAACTAGACTGGGATCAAGCTATAGAAAATCTTGAATACCAGATTGAAAGCTAGGACTCTGTCCCATTTTCAATGGAAAGCCACTGAAAGTTTTTATTCACAGATGAAAAGTATTTTAGTGAAATTAACCTAGCAACCAAATGTAGGGAAGAGGGAACTGAAAGTAGAGAATAGCAGAAAAGGTAAGAAAGAGATACGTTTTCAAAGATAGGAATGTCTGCAACAGTCCTGCCAGTGTTACTGGTATTTCAGTTACCAGCTAACGTTCAAAGAGTTTTCATTTGTTTTGGTTGATTGATCTAAAAAAAGCCAAAAGGATTAATGAAGTTTAAGTTATAGCAAAGAATCAAGATTTGTCAGAAAATTCTGAGAGAAGGATTCTGGAGAATATCTTTTCACACCACACAACCGAAACCAAGAGTAAAGGAAATTAAAAGGAACAGGCATTTTACAATTTTCAACATGGAAGGGAAAGTATAGGTCACAAACATCTAGCAGTAAAAGAAATAAAAAACATAAGGGCAATTAGTACTACAGATGCTCTTTCACCTAACAATGGGTTATATCTTGATAAACCTATCATACATTGGAATTAAGTCAAAATGTGCGGGGGGGGGGGGGGGGGGGGCGGAGGCAGTACTGTGGTGTAGCAGGTAAAGCGCTGCCTGAAATGCCTATATCCCATATATGCACCAGTTCAAGTACCGGCTGCTCCACTTCCGATCCAGCTCCCTGCTATTGTGACTGGGAAAGCAGCAAGAATGGTCCAAGTACTTAGGCCCCTGTGCTCACACAGAAGACCCAGAAGCAGCTCCAGGCTCCTGGCTTCAGCCTCACCAAGCCCTGGTCACTGCAGCCATCTAGAAAGTGAATCAGCAGATGGAAGACATCTCTCTCTTTCTCTAACTCTGCCTTTCAAATAAATAAAATAAACTATCTTTAAAAAATGCATGTAGTGGTCAGCATCCCACATCAGAGGGCTAGTTCTAATCCCTGCTGCTCCATTTCCAATTCAGCTCCCTGCTAATACATCTGGGAAAGCAGAGGATGATGGCCCATCTGCTTGGGCCCAGATCGCCTACAGGAGAGACCCAGATGGAGTTCCAAGCCCCTGGCTTCAGCATGGACCAGCCCTGGTCATTGCAGCCATTTGGGGAGTGAACAGGCAGACGGAAGATCCCTCCATTTCTGTCTCTCCCTCTCACTGTCACTCTGCCTTTCAAATAAAATTTTTTAAAAGATCCATTGTAATACCCATAATGTACTTAATGTAGCTTAACAATCCTGTGAACTGTAGAATATTGTTTGTTTCTCCTCAAACCTGGGGTTAATGGGAGTTGTAGCTGGATGTCCCTGCCCTGCACAGTAAAGAAGTCTCATACTACATCATGCTCTCTAAGAGAAATTATCAAAATTTAAAATTTAAAGTATAATTTTTACTGAATGTATAGGACTGTTAAACCATCATAAAGTCAAAAGTATAAGTAGTTGCCCTGTGTACTTCTGAAAATAACAGTACAGGACAACTAAGAACTTTAAAATGTTTTTACTACCTCAGGCCTGGCGTTGTGACATAACTGGTAAAGCTGTCACCTGCATCTCAAATGGGTGCCAGTTCAAGTCCCAGCTGCTCTACCTCTGATCCAGCAAGCAGAAAATGTCTCAAAGAGCCAGCACTGTGACATAGAGGGTAAAGTTGCTGCCTGTAGTGTCAGTATCCCATATGAGCACCAGTTCAAGCACCAGCTGCTCCATTTCCAATCCAGCTCTCTGCTATGGCCTGGGATAGCAGTAGAAGATGGCCCAAGTCTTTGGGCCCCTGCACCCATGTGGGAGGCTGAAAGAAGCTCCTGGCTCTGGATCAGCACAGCTCCGGTGGTTGCAGCCAATTGGGGAGTGAACCATCGGATGGAAGACCTCTCTCTCTCTCTCTCTGCTCTCCTCTCTCTATGTAACTCTGACTTTCAAATTTTCGTTTCTATTTTTCTATATATTTTCAATATAGTTTTGATTAATTAATTAATTTTTTTGACAGGCAGAGTTAAACAGTGAGAGAGAGAGAGACAGAGAGAAAGGTCTTCCTTCCGTTGGTTCACCTCCTAAATAGCGGCTATGGCCGGTGCCCTGCAGCAATCCGAAGCCAGGAGCCAGGTCTTTCCTCCTGGTCTTCCACACCGGTGCAGGGACCAAGCACTTGGGCCATCCTCCACTGCACTCCCTGGCCACAGCAGAGAGCTGGACTGGAAGAGGAGCAACAGGGACAGAATCCGGCGCCCCAACTGGGACTAGTACCCGAGGTACCGGGGCCGCAGGCGGAGGATTAGCCTAGTGAGCCGAGGCGCTGGCTTCAGCATAGTTTTAAAATGCCAGTTAAAACTTATAAGTATCTAAATAAGGCACAAAAGTGTGCAATATTTGATATATCTTCCAAAACTAAAACACACTTGAAATAAGTTACACATTATCTCATAATCTATTTCACATATCAAATGTTCTAATCCAGAAGCACTGTCTACTATCATTTTATAAAATCTGCCTCTATCATTTAATAATCTGACATGTTTATAGAAATAAAGGTGTATCAGTGAACAAACCAAGAATTACTAATTTATTTCACTCATAACAGCTAATCAGAAAACCACTTGCATTGCTCTCTAAAGCACACACAAAAAGATCTGTTCCATCAATATATTTAGTTAGACTAAAACATGTCTCAATTTTTTTTTTTTAAGATTTATTTTATCTATTTGAAAGGCAGAGAGAGAGAGAGAGAAATCTCCCACCCGCTAGTTCACTCCCCAAATGGCCGCAACGGCTGGGGCTGTGCCAGGCTGAAGCTAGGAGCCAGGAACTGTAGTCTCCCACCTGGGTGCATGGGGCCCAAGGACTTGAGAAATCTGCTGCTGCTTTCCCAGGCCCATTATTAGGAAGCTGGATGGGAAGTGAAGCATCCAGGATGCGAACCAGCACCCATATGGGATGTTGGTGCAATAGGTGGTGGCTTAACCTGTTAGGCCACAATACTGGTCCCTCAAACTTTTATATAAGATTATTTGTCAAGGCATTGTTCAAAATAACAAAATCTATAGTCTTTCTCAGCAGGGAGTGGGCATGTGGTCCCTCTACCCAGTTAATCAGAAACAGAGGGAAAAGAGCCACCTCAGCATCTTGGTGCAAAAAACTTTCCATCTACCATGCTGGGTCCTGAAGAAGAAAAAAAAAAAAATATATATATATATATATACACATATATATATATAGCAAAAAAAAAAAAAGCAGAAATCATCCAACTGTCTAATGATAAGAACTACTAAATACTACATAAACTTTCAAATGATCATAGAGACCTACATTTACTAACCTGGAAAGACAGCTATGAAAACAGCAGTACAAATAAAAAATAGTGTGATCTCTTTTTATGATGACTATAACATATGCATATGCTCACAAATAAAGTCTAAATGGATAGATACCCAGATGTTAACGATTACCTAAATGCTGAGATTACAGGTGCTATTTGTTTTTCGCTTATGTCTTAGTATTCTCTGAAATTGTCCCAAACAAAATAGTATGATTCAGGGACCGGCGTTGTAGCAGACCGAGTAAAGCCACCATCTGCGAAGCCAGCATCTCATCTGAGCTCCAGTTCGTCCCAGCTGCTTCCACTTCCAATCCAGCTTCCTACTAATGGCCTGGGAAAAGCAGATGGTGGCAAGTGCATGAATCTCTGCCACCCTCAAGGGAGAGCTGGATAGCAAGTTCCTTGCTCCTGGATTCAGTCTGCCCTAGCCCTGGCCATTGCAGCTATCTGGGAGGTAAACCAAAGAATGGAAGATCTCTGTGCATCTCCCTCTCTTTCAAAAAAATAAATAATCATTAAAAAAAAAAAAATGTGATTCCAACTAACAAACTCTCAACTTCTTTCAAGGAAGTTTGCAAAAACCCCAAGGAATATCCAAAAATACCTTAGCACAGGGTGAAAGAGAAAGTATCAGAAACAAACTAACTAGAATCCTTTGAGTCAGGCACTCTAGAGGACTCCAGGGCTGCCACAGTACCTTTACAGATGCCTAAAGTATAGAGTTTTGAAATCACAAGACCTTGGTTCAGGTCCCTGCCACTTCTATTTGCATGACCTTAGGCTAGTCACTTACCCTTTCTGGGCTGACTACCTATAAAAAGGAGTTTCTACTTGCCTTTCCTACTACAAAGAACTGTTGCAAAGATCAAAGGAAATAATGCATTACATTATGAAATGCAAAGAACTTACTATTGGAACATTAAAAAAAAAAAAAAAAAAGACACTCAAAGCCACAGCAGAATACTTCAGAAAATACTACAACACTTCTTTAAAGTAATGAACCACGTTTTTGTTTTTAAAGCTAATCTTATCACAAGCATCCAATTTTTCTGAGACTTAGATACTTCTTCCCAGCAGCTACTACAATCACAGGCTATGTTATTTTCTTATCCTGAGTTACCAACAAGAAAGGGTACAAACTACATTGATCTCAAAAGCCTCAGCAAGAACACTGAACAGCATGTTGATGGGGTTCACCAGGAGAACCCAAGGTTAATCAGCTATAGACTCGCCACTAAGCACTACTACAATCAACAGGGATTACAAGAGACTGAAGAGAAAGACAACCCAATTACCCAGGAGAAAAGAGGCAGAGGACAAGGCGGCAGCATTTCAAAATAATTACATGAAATACTTAAAAACTAAAGTGTTTTATAAATTGTTTTTAAATACTGTTCATAAAAATGGTGACATGAAACAAAAGGCATCTAAATGAGGCACTTGAAAAAAAGCATGTTATGGAGCTTCAAAACAAGTCTGTGAACAAACTGTCAGATTTACTTGCCTCCATTTAAAATAAAAGTAGACAAACTGCACCACAAAGATTAAAATTAAGTGGCTATTTCTTGAAAATAAAGAGGCAAAATATGACAACAGAATTTACTGGTGTGCTCACAGATAACTTTTAAAAGTGTGGTTTCTCTTTTCATTGAACTCCATTATTTACTCCACTAAAAGGATGAACTTCTCTCCCACTGTTCCTCCTGCGAGCTAAAATGGCAATATAACTTGGCTTGAGTTTTCACGCAAAAAGCATTTGTTCAGAAAAAAGTACTTTAAGAAGAGCTACACGAAGCTGTCAGATTATTAACTACCAAGATTATCTGGCCATCACACCAGCCTGCTTTTAAGTTCCTGAAGATAATAAAATATTCACCCTCCATGTTCTTACAAATGTCATTTATGGGTATTCCCCTAATGAAAAAGTAAACCTTTTATAAACAAATGTGCACAGAGAACTCATTTTGATATATATGACTCACAATCTGATTTTTATTGGCAATATTTTAAAGTGTTGCAGCTTGCACTATTTCTACATGGGATACAGATCTGTGTTTCCCATCAGATCTTTGCAGATTTGTTATAGATTCAAAAGGACTCACTAAAAGGTCCATAAGGAAAATAATTACTAATAGAATCCACAGCAAGATGAAGTCTGTACTGCGAATGAAAAAGCCACCGAATTTTCTCCAAGCCTCAGAGCTGGGAGTACTGTATTTCCAAGAGAACCCCCTCCCCAAAAGTCTAGCTTTTTCTTGATTCTTACTGATTTGTCCTTACTAGTAATGCACACTATTTCTCCACACCACAAACAAAAACCCTCACAAGATATCAGTTCCAAAAGGAGTATCTCCCACACCTTACTGCACAAAATAATTATGCACAGACATCTCAAATAACTAGGGTGGGTGATCCTGAGATCATCGCCATGCCCCAAGAAAGAACAGCAAATTCAACCACAAGGAAGTATTAACACAAATTTCTTGATACAGTTATCACCAGCTAAGCAATTTTCACAGCTCCTCAAAGTCTCAGGCACACACAATGACATACCAACATGTCAAAACAGTTATTACAACTTGAGAAATTATACAACAGGAACATAAAAGTAGAGAACTCCTCTGGAAAAACTCAAGAAAATTTTGAGAGCAAGCAAGCAAGCAAAGGAAGCCAATTTTAGAAAAATAACATTTCCCCCAACTTTTACCTAACAGGACTCACACCAGGGATCTGATGTATCCCCAAGGCACTTTCTTAAAATGAGAAAGAACAAAGAAGGAAATCTCCCAGCATGTGCTTTCCATACTAGTTTCTTTGGACAGCATCAAGAGTGACAATATAGCCCACAAAAGCTTTTCAGCTTTGCTCCATGGTCCTTTTTCAAGAGAACTGATTAGCGTCATTCAAAAGGACTGCTAACAAAATAAATATCAGAAGACAAAGATCATAGCAACATAGTGACTATATTTTAAGAAAAACTATTTTAAAAAATTCTTAAAGTTGTGTACTTTTTCTATTCCAAGAGTAAATTAGCTCCAAACACTCAAAATTCCTGAGCCTTTCTCGTATCAGTCAATAGTTCGAAACTGAAAAACAGATGATACCATCTACCTTCAATCTGCTCTCGGTTAAATAAATTTGTAATTAGAAGTCCATTTAAAGAGTGACACTCGAAGCCAACACTTCACTATACAAATCTTGGAATGTTAGCAATGTAGAGTTATTCAGAAAAAAAGATGTTCCCGTGAGGCTTTTCCATAGAAAGACTGTCCAGAAATTAACCTAGTGTTTGGTTGCTCCACAAGTTGCTTCATTATAAGAGAAAAAAATTCGAAATACTTTTTATGAATTACAGAAAGACGTTCCCCAAAAGGGCACAGTTGCCTATACGCCCCCCCTCCACTGACAGAGATGTCAGCTCTCTGGGTCGGGATGGAACCAGCTGTTCGGTTCACACACGGGAAGCCACCAAGGAGGGAATATCGCGATCGGAGCCTCGAAATAATACGCGTTAGTTAAGAACTGCTTGCTACTAAGCCAAAATTATCCAACCGGAGCCCCATTTGTCACAATCCAATCATAAGGGCTACACCGCCTCCCCCAACTGCTGGTGTCGTGGTTTATCGGCTTCGGTAAAGAAGCCATCATCAGGTAACGACTGGGGTGGGAGAAAAAGCGGGGAGAAGGGGGCCCCCTTTCATCCAATTTCGCGAGGCGTGAGTACCCCGTACAGTTGAGAGGAACCGGGGAGCGTTCTATTTGTGGGGGGTTGGAGGAGGAGGAGGGAGGCGAATGCCGTTCAAATCAACATGGCCAGCGAGATGTCCCTACAAACAAAAGGCAACGGGGGGATATAAACACGAACCATTCACCTCCATCAGCTATAGCATCGCCATCATGGTGTGTGCAGAGACCCCCAAAGGCTCCCCTCAGCCTCGGCGCCAGCCGGAGCCGGAGCAGGCAGAGCAGCCGCATCCCACCGCCCGCCACCGCGTCCACACACCCGCTCTTCGCGGGGGGTGGGAGGCTTCGCCCCCACTGCCAGCAACGAGAGCGAAGAGTTAACGTCCCGCCCGGGCGGGTCCCCCCGCGGCCCCCCGACGGCCGAACCCCGACGCCGGCCGGGGCTCGCTAAACTTTACCACAGCTTCTCCCCGACCCTCCCACCCCGTCGCCCCACACGCCGGGCACCCCGGGCGCCTCCTGACAGGAGGGAGCCCAGCGCGGGGCGGGGGCGCCGGGGCTCCGCGGAGGGGCGGGGCGGCCGGAGCCAAGTTCCCGGGGGTCTGTGGAAAGCGCCTGACAGGAGCCCGGGACTGCAAAGGAGGAAGAGGAAGCGACGGCGGGGAGCTTTCCCAATCCCCCCGACAAGAACACCCTGCCCCCAGTCCCAGCTCCCCGTGGGGATGGGGGGGCGGGGAGGCTGCCGGGGAGGCGAGGAAGCCGAGCCCCGGGGACTGCCGCAGCCCCCACCTCCCGACTCCCTCTCTCTTCCCCCGCCACCCCCGCCAGAGGCGCCCACAACAATAACACGCCGGGGACGACCCGTCAGCGCCCCCGAGGCACCCGGGGCCCGCGGCCCGCCGCAGCTGGCCACCTCTGCTGGGGCCGGGCGCGCCTCTCCTCCCTACAACTCCAGGCCCGGGTAGAGTCAGGCCCGAGCGGCCCCCCAGGGCCGGACCCATCCCCCCCGGCACCAGCGGCGCCGTCTCCGCGGCCGAATATTAGAAGTGAATTCGAGCTGCGCTTTACCTTTAGTTCCGCACTGTCCGCCATCTTGCGTCTATCAGCGCAAGCGCAGTGAACCTCGCCGGGGGCCGCCGCTAGACCCTCCCCTGCTGCCGGCCTGGCCCCGCCCCGGCCCGCCCCTCGGCCTTCCCGGCCCGCCCCCGGCCTCCGCCCCTCTCCCGGCGCTCGGAGCCCCGCCCCGGGCACGTACAGCTGCGAGACAGGCACGTACTATTTAAATAATGGCGCCAAGCGGCGAGGTTTGACAGTTACTCCCCCCTCGGCTTCCCCGCCCCCCTGCCCTCGCCAGTCCAGCGCCTCCAGGGAAGGCCGGAGCAAAGGGGGACGCTGGTCTGGGCCTCGCGTTGCAGCCCTGTGCAAAGCTTCAAAGCCCGCTGCCCCAGGGACAATAACGCCTCCTGCTCCGATTTGCTAGCACCTGTTACCTGCAGTCTGTTACATTTGAGGAACATTTAATGAAGTCTTTATTGGCTCAGAGCCTCCTCCTAATAACAGGGTGAGGGAGGCAAGGAAGAGATTGTATTCCTGCCACTCCTACATCTCACTCCCACCCCCGGTGTCCGCAGGAGATTGGCTTCTGGTCCCCCCAGAATTCCCAAATCCGCAAAAGATCAAGCCCCTCGTGGACCATGGCATGGAATTTGTGCAGAACCTCTGCCCAGCCTCCTGTATGCTTTACTCCTCTCTGGAATAGTTTTAATGCCTAACCCAATGTGAATGATGGGTGAATAGTTGCTGTACTTTCTCTCTCTCGCTTGCTCTCTCTCTCTCTGTGTGTATAACTCTGTCCAATTTTTTAAAAATTGCTGTACTGTATTGCTCAAAGAATAAAGGCAAAACACACATACACACAGTCCGTTACAGGCTCAGTTTTTTCTCCTGAAGGTTTCCCATCCTGATTAGTTGACTCCGCAGGTGCAGAACCTTGAATTCGGACAACTGTATTCAGAAACGGAAATCTGGAGAAGGATGAATTGCCCAGATAACTAAGACTTAACAGAGGCGCCCTAAAACAGAGTCTGGAGACATCCAGTCATTAGCCAGGCTGCCCTAGGGCTACACACACACTGGGAGGTTAGGGGAAGTTGGCCCTCCTGCCCCTGTCTGGTGTACAGACAAGGGAACAAATAAGGATACAATTACCAATGGTGGTGGGAACCAGAACTGGTGAGAGAGGAAGAGGATCTGGGAGATGGACTTAAATCCTGGGAGGACGTGCTCCACTACATTGACACTGAATTAGATTTGAAGATTATTTTACACCCTTTCCTCCTATACCCTCCCCACCAACCCCCTACTTTTTACGATGCAAGTTTGCCTCATACCTCATGGGAAAAATAAAAGATCTCCGTTATGGGACCAGAGTTGTGCCCCAGTGGGTTAAGCTGTTGCCTGTGATGCCAGCACACCATATGGGCTCTGGTTTGAGTCTGAGCTGTGCCACTTTGATCCAGCTCTCTGCTAATGCCCCTGGGAAGGCAGCAGAGGATGGCCCAAGTGCTTGGGCCCCTGCCACCCTCATGGGAGACCCAGATGGAGTTACAGGCTCCTGGCTTCAGCCTGGCTCAGTCCCAGCCATTGTGGACCACCAGATAGAAGATCATTTTCTCTCCTTTATCTGTAACTCTTCCTTCCAAATAAAAATAAATCTTTCAGGAAAAAGATCTCGGGGCCAGCGCTGTGGCACAGCCGGTTAAAGTCCTGGCCTGAAGCACCGGCATCCCATATGGGCACTGGTTCTAGTCCTGGTTGCTCCTCTTCCAATCCAGCTCTCTGCTATAGCCTGGGAAAGCAATGAAAGATGACTCAAGTCCTTGGGCCCCTGCACCCACGTGGGAGACCCAAAGGAAGCTCCTGGCTCCTGGCTTCAGATCGGTGCAGCTCCGGCCATTGCGGCCATTTGGAGAGTGAACCATCAGATGCAAGACCTCTCTCTTTGTCTCTACCTCTCTCTATAACTCCTTCAAATAAATAAAATAAATCTTTTTTTAAAAAAAAGATCTCAGATATAAACTCCTTCTCACGAGGCCAACTACTCTTATTTGCATAGTGTCCTTTGGTTCCCTGTGAATGAAGCCAGCTCTGCGTTAAATCTCCTCCTATGTATCCTTTGCTGATTTTTCCTCTTTTGCTAAATCTTAAAATATTGGAGAGCTTAAAAGCTCCATCCTGACTCTCCTCTCAATTTTTTTTTTTAAGATTTATTTATTTGAAAGGCAGAGTGACAAACACAGAGGGAGAGACAGAAAGAGATTTTCCATCTGCTGGTTCGCTCCGAACAGCCATAACAGCAGGGTCTGGACCAGGCTGAAGACAAGAGCCAGAAATCCCATCTGAGTTTCCCAAGTGCATAGTAGGGACTCAAGTACTTGAGCCACCATCTGCTGTTTTCCAGGTACATTTGCAGGGAGCTGGATCAGAAACAGAGTAGCCAAGACTCAAACAGCACTCCATAGGGGATGCATGTGTGCTAACAGCAACTTAACCCACTGCTCCAAATCTCCCACTCCTCTCTTCTCCCACGTACTCTCTCTAGGTGATCTCATCTATAAGCTAACGATTTTCAAGTTTCTCTCCAGTCTAGACTTCTGCCCCAACACCCAGGTTCTCCAATCCAACTGGCTCCTTAACATCCATGCCTTGAGTCATCTCAGACTCCCCAGGCTGAAGAGAGCTCTTCACCTCACTCCCTGCTCTGCTCCTTCCCCAACATTCTCACTGATTGGCACTGTCATCCATCCAGCTGTTCAAACCAAAAATCTGGAGAGCATCCTTCACTCCTCTTTCATTCACCTCCCACACCCCAACCATGTGCCGGGCAGACTCCACCCATTTTGCTGCACCCCTGGGCCAAGTTGCCCTAGCCTCACATCTGGAAGCCCACCCAGCCGACTTTGAGACTCCAGGCACGTTGGGCTTCTTGGATCTTGTGATATAACAAAACATATTTGGGCTTCATCCCTGTTTCCTGGCACAGAGCACCCAAAACCCTAGGAATTTCCTGATAGGAAATTTTGTCCTGGTTGTCTTCTGTTATTCATAATAAACTCCTTTCAATCACACCAGAGATTATGCTAAAGAGGTGACTCAGGGCGCAGCCCCGAGACAGCTTCAGGATGCTGGCAGGTCACCATAACTACTAGAGGATGAGAGAGAAGGTAGTTGTAGACTGGGTTTTTGTTGTTTAAGATTTATTTACGGGGCCGGCACTGCGGCACAGTCGGTTAAAGCCCTGGCCTGCAGCGCTGGCATCCCATGTGGGCAGTTGAGTCCCGGCTGCTCCTCTTCCGATCCAGCTCTCTGCTATGGCCTGCTAAGGCAGTGGAAGATGGCCTAAGTGCTTAGGTCCTTGCATGCACTTGGGAGACCCAAAAGAAACTCCTGTCTCCTGGCTTCGGATCCGTTGCGGTCATTTGGGGGAGTGAAAGAGTGGATGGAAGACCTCTCTCTCTATCTCCCTCTCTCTGTTAGGAATTCTGCTTCTCAAATGAATAAATAAATCTTTAAAAAGTAAAATAAAACAAAATCAAAGAAAAAATGAGCATAGTCAGCTTGGATTACATTTGTTCTTCAGAGCACAGTTGCAACATGTAATATTTATTTATCTATTTATTTTAGTGGAAGAGAGCACCTCTGATAAACTTTCTGCCACAGAATATGAGGGATCCTTCAAAATTTCATAGAAAATGTTTATGAAACAAGTTATCATGGATTTCCAAAATATTTTGTACCATTATTTTAAGCTTATTTCCTCATCTTTTATTTGCATTTTTAAAAAGATTTATTTTATTTCTTTGAAAGACAGAGTTACAGAGAGGGGGTAGAGAGAGAGAGAGAGAGAGAGAGAGAGAGGTCTTTCATCCGCTGGTTCACTTCCGAAATGACCACAACAGCCGGAGCTGAGTTGATCCGAGGCCAGGAGACAGGAGCTTCTTCCAGGTCTCTCATGTGGATGCAGGGGTCCAAGGACCTGGGCCATCTTCTACTTCTTTCCCTGGCCTTAGCAGAAAACTGGATCAGAAGTGGAGCAGCTGGGACTCGAATCAGCGCCCACACGGGATGCCGGTGCTGCAGGCCATGGCTTTACCTGCTGCACCACAGCACCGGCCACATACTTCCATCTTCTACAGATTTTTTTGAAGTGCGCGCGCTTACCAGTTCTCTAATTCCCTGGCACCAACTGGGTGTCACGCAATTCAGTGAACTGCAAGAGTTGACGCGGAGCCCACAGGTGAAGGGCTCTGTCCCACTCAGTTGGCCTCCCTCAGACACGGATGCAATCCCCTTAGGTCACCTGTACAGTCAGATGTGCCTGCAAGTCCCTCCTCAGGTTGGATAATTCACCAGAATGACTCACAGAACTCAGAAAACCACTCCTGATGACTGATTCAGTACAAACAATACAACCCAGGAATGGTCAAAAGGAAGAGGATGCATCAGGAATGGAGACAGGGTGTGCAGAACTTCCACCATCTCCCCTCTGACCAGCACTTCCGCATATTCCCCAACCCAGAGTCTTTTGCTAAAGTTTCAAAAACCTAGTCTCCAGGTCCGGCGTTGCAGCATAGCGGTAAAGCCACTTGTGAGGCTCACATCCCATATAAGCGCCTGTGTGTGTTTCCTGGCTGCTTCTCTTCCGATCAAAGCTGTGGATGATGGTCCAAGCGCTTGGGCCCTTGTCACTCACATGAGAGACCTGACTGGAGTTTCTGGCTCTTGGCTTTGGCCTGGCAAAGCCCTGGCTACTGTGGCCATCTGGTGGGGTGAACCAGTAGATGGAGGATTCTCTCTCCCCCTTTCTATTTGACTTTTAAATAACTAAATAATAAATCTTTTTAAAAGATTGATTCTATTTATTTAACAGAAAGAGTTACAGAGAAAGGTAGACATACAGCTGGCCCCCTTTTCTTCTGATTTTAAAGGATTTAAAACATTTTCTTTCTTTCTTTCTTTTTTTTTTTTTTTTTTTGACAGGCAGAGAGGACAGTGAGAGAGAGAGACAAAGAGACAGCCATTGGAGGGTGAACCAATGGCAAAGGAAGACCTTTCTCTTTGTCTCTCTCTCTCTCTCTCTCTCTCTCTCTCTCACTGTCCACTCTGCTGTCAAAAAAAAAAAAAATACACACAATAATTTGGATAACTATGCTGATGGAAGGATGCTAAGCGCAAAAAATCCCAAAAGTTGTATATATTACATGACTTCATTTATATAACCTCCATGAAATAACACAATTACAGAGAAAGAGAACAGATTAATGGTTGTCATGGGATTAGGAACGGGGAAAAGGGATGAGTGTTACCAACATTAATCTACTGGTTCTGATAATGAAACTATTATCATAAAAATATTAACATTAGCGAAGATCATGAGAAGGGTTCAGATGACCTACCTGCAAGTGGATCAATAATTGTATCTAACATAAATAAATACACACACACAACCCCCCCCACACACACACACAAAGGCACTTCCAAAAGTTCACAGAAAATAGATTTAGAAGATAAGTTTATTTTGGCAGAGGAAAATGTTGAAAGCCATACATACCGAGGGTCTTCAAAAAGTGCATGAAAGATGTGTATTATGAAAAAGCTATGCATAGAGACCTGCATGTGTGTATGAATAGCGAAGATACTCTCTAACACAATGTGTGGAGAGAGAGACATCAGAAAAGAGCAAAGTAGGCAGCTGGGAGCGCCCATCCCTCCACAGAAGCATGCAGCAAACAAGCAGAAACTGTCAGACCAGCTTAGTCAGAACTCTGGAAGAAAACAAAGATTTACAGCAACCAACAACATCTGATTTTTTTTTAAGGGTGGTTTTAAGTAGCAGGAAAGCTTTCTGTCATATTGACTGCCCCACCTTACCACCCTGACTTGACAGCCGTCTTTTTTTTTTTTTTTTTTTTTTGGACAGGCAAAGTTAGACAGTGAGAGAGAGAGAGAGACAGAAAGAAAGGTCTTCCTTCCATTGGTTCACCCCGCAAATGGCCACTACGACCAGCGCTGCACCAATCCGAAGCCAGGAGCCAGGTGTTTCCTCCTGGTCTCCCATGCGGGTGCAGGACCCAAGCACTTGGGCCACCTCCACTGCCTTCCTGGGCCACAGCAGAGAGCTGGACTGGAAGATGAGCATCGGGACAGAATCCAGCGCCCCAACTGGGACTAGAACCCGGTGTGCCGGCGCCACAGGTAGAGGATTAGCCTAGTGAGCCACAGCACCAGCCAACAGCAGTCTTAAAGATTGCAGTTCACCTCTCCAGTTTGGGACCCTTGTCCCCACTTACAGAGGAGCAGAGCCAACCTCACTCACAGGCGTGTTTATGCACTCCAGCTGTCTAGCGGTGAACTGAAGCACTGATGCATGGCGCTCCTCTACTTCCCCTAAGGGGAACCCAGTGCAGAAAAGCAGTGGCCATTGGTCCAATACCATGTAAGGCAAACAAACTGGAACAACCTGGGGCCAAAAGTTACAGACACACAGAACAGACCACATAAAGTCTGGGAGTAGAAGTCAGGGAGAGATATTTGTTGGGTAGATTGGGTATTCAAATCCTGCATTGAGGGGACTTCAGAAACTCACATACCTAAGACAAGAAATGTGGCTGAGGAAGACCCCAAGAGGATTGTAAGATCCCACCACTGGCTGACTGAGAGACTCAGAGCACCAGCTCAGCGAAGACTGGGGAGGAATTCCAAATGGCCTGGCTAAGTGTCCAAGGAGTGCCCCTGCAGAGCCGTGCGTAAAGAATGAGAAAGGTGATTTTTTTTTTCTGTTTTTAAGTTCTGGTGTTCAAAGAAATCTCAGTAAAAACACTAGCTGAACATAAGGCAGCTCTTCAACAATCAAGAACAGAAAGTCCTAGGAAAGAAAAAAATCTCCTTTTTCAGACATACCACATTACAGTACTCTGATGTCCAATTTTCAACAAATCATATAGAGAAACGGTAAAGTATAACCCATTCAATGTAAAAAAAAAACTTTTCAACAGAAATCAACCATAAGGAAACTCAGACATCAGGTGTGTTAGACAAACACTTAAAACAATTATCTTAAAAACACTTCAAGAGATAAAGGAGATTCTGAGCAACGACTCAAAGGAAACCAACAAACTACGAGTGAACAAAATGAGAACATCAATAAAGAGACAGACATTATTTAAAAAAACCCAGTAGAAATTTTGGTGGTTAAAAAAAAGGTGACGACTAAATAAAAAAGTCACTGGGGGGATTCAAGAGCAAATTTGAGCAACTAGAAGAAAGAATCAGTGAACTTGAAGACTGGACAGTTGAAATTATCCAGTGTGAGGAGCAGAACAAAAGAAAAAAAAAAAAAAGAAGACAAAGAGGGGTGAACAGAGCCTCGTGACCTATGAGGCACCATCAGGTGGACTAACCTGTGCATTATGGAAGCTATGGAAGGAAGAGGAAGAAAAAGAGATAGAAGGAATAGTTGGAATATCATAGCCAGAGGCTTTCCAAAGTTGATGAAACACATGAATGTCAGCACACAAGGAGCACAGTGATCGCTAAGCAGGCTAGTTCAAAGAGATCCATGAGATATACTACAGACAAATTATCAGACAAAGAATCTTTGAAACATTAAGAGAGAAACAATTTAGTGGCAAGCATTGTGGTACAGTGGGTTAAGCCGCTGCCCGTGACACCAGAATCCCGGGCTCAAGTCCTCGTGGCTGCTCCACTCCCGATCCACCTCCCTGCTAATGTGCTTGGGAAAGCAGTAGAAGGTGGCCCAAGGGCTTGGGCCCCTGCACTCACGTGGCAGACCCAGATGGAATTTCAAGCTCATTGCTTTGGCCTGGCCCAGTCTTGGCCATTACACTCACTGGGGAGTGAACAAGTAGATGGAAGATCTCTCTCTCTCTCTCTCTGACACTCTGACTTTCAAATGAATAAAATAAATCTTGAGAGACGGAGAGACAGAGAGAGAGAGAGAGAGAATTTTTATCATCAGAGGGTAGAAAGCAGTGGAATGTTAAAATGCTGAAAGAAAAAATGTAGCCAGGCCGGTGCTGCAGCATAGTGGGCTAAGCCTCCACCTGCAGTGCCTGCATCCTATTTGCGAGCCAGCTCTTTCCTGGCTGCTCCTCTTCTGATCCAGCTCTGCTATGGCCTGAGAAAGCAGTGGAAGATGGCCCAACTGCTCGGGCCCCTGCTCCCATGTGGGAGACCCGGAAGAAGCTCTTAGCTCCTGGCATTGGATCGGCTCAGCTTCAGCCATTTGTGGCCATTTGGGGAGTGAACAAGCAGATGGAATACTCTCTCTCTCTCTCTCTGTAACTGTACCTCTCAAATTAAAAAACAAACAAACAAACAAACAAAAAAAAAAAACCACATCCAGCAAAAAAACTATCCTTCAAGAATGAAGGAGGAAAAAAAAAAATAAAAAGAATGAAGGAGAGGGGCGGGCGCTGTGGCATAGTAGGCTAACACTCTACCTGAGCACCCACATCCCGTATCGGTGCAGGTTCATGTTCCACTGCTCCCTTCCGATCCAGCTCTCTGCTAACGGCCTGGGAATGCAATGGAAGATGACCCGCAAGAAGACCTTTCTATCTCTCCCTCTCTCTGTCTGTAACTCTGCTTCTCAAATAAATAAAATTTTTTTAAAAAAAGGAGAAAATCCTAAGATATTCAAAACCTAAGAAAATTCTTAAATAACAAATAACAAATTGCCTTTCTAAAAAATACTAAAGGAAGTCCTTCAGTCCAAAATGAAAAGATAGCAGACAGTGACTCAAACCTATGTGAAGAAATAAAAGAACACAAAAGTAACTATATAGACAAATATAAAAATCAATAATTTATTTGGTTTTGTAACATCTCAGTTCTTTTCCTCTATGATTTAAATGGAGAATGAATAAAGTAATTTGTAAAGCTATGTTAAAGGGATACGATTTATAAAAATGTAAACTGTGGCAATAATAATATGAAGGGGAAAAGACAGTGATGTGTGAAAGCAAGCTGTGTATTATTGAAATTTATTTTGTACTATTCAAAGTAGAGTGTTATAGATTTAAAAAAAAATTTACTTGTTTATTCCTTTGCAAGGCAGAGTAACAGAGAGGGAGAGACAGAGACAGAGAGAAAAGAGATCTTCCATCTACTTGTTGCCCTCCACGTAGCCAGGACTGGGTCAAGCTGAAGCCAGGAGCTAAGAACTCAATCCAGATTCCTTATCTGGGAGGCAGGGACTTCAGTACCTGAGCCACCATCTGCTGCTTCCCAGGTGCTATAGGAGGGCTCTGGGCCAAACCCAGAATAATCAGGACTAAAACACTCCGATCATTGATGCTGCCATTGTAAGCGGAGGTCTAACCCACTATCTGCAGTGCTGTTCCCAGGTTATTATCACTTGAAGACGATAAGTGTAATTCCCAAAGTAGCCACTAAGAAAATAACTCCAATATGTGCAGAAAAAGAAAGAAGGAAGGAACTCAGTGGAAGAATGTAAAGCACAAAGAACACAGGAAAAAAGTTATTATTGATAATAATAATTATTATTATCTGTAATAACTTTAAACTACAAGTAAATGGATTAAACTCTGAAAAGCATAGATTGGTAGAGTAGATTTAAAAGAAGATCCATCCGGGCCTGGCACTGTGGCGCAGTAGGTTAGAGCCCTGGCCTGCAGTGCTGGCATCACATATGGGTGTCGGTTCAAGTCCCAGCTGCTCTACTTCTAATCCAGTTCATCACTAATGTGTCTGGGAAAGCACTGGAAGATGGCCCTAGTACTTGGACCCCAGTACCCATGTGGGAGACCCAGAAGAAGCTCCTGGCTCCTGGCTTCGGATCGGCACAGCTCTGGCCATTGTGGCCAACTGGGGAGTGAACCAGCGGATGGAAGACCTCTCTCTCTCTCTCTCTCTGTCTCTGCCTCCCCTTCTCTCTGTGTGTGTAACTCTGACTTTCAAAAAAATAAATAAATCTTTAAAAAAAAATGGAAATTTATTTCCCACAATTCTTGGAAAGTGAAAGATCAAGGCACTAGTAGATTCAGTTCTGTTGAGAACCCAATTCCAAATGGAAGACCCCTCTCTCTCTCTCTCTCTCTCTGTAACTCTGCCTTTCAAGTAAATAAAATAAATCTTTACAAAAATAAAGTGACAATAAATAAGTAAAACATTTTAAAAAGAAGGTATAACAAATATAAATTTATGTGTGTCTCATGACAAAGTCCCAAAGTGTGTGAGGAAATACAGATGGCACATATGTTAGGCCCTAAAACAAGTCTTAATGCACTAAAAAATATTGAAGTGTTAGAAAACATCTTTTCTGCCTAGTCCTACCCATTTTAAAAGCTCCTGGTAAGATCTGACCTTGTCGCCCTCAAATAAATGTGTTAGTGGTGGAAAAAAAAAGAAGAAAATGTCATTTCCAACCACAATGAAATGAAATTAGAAACCAATAGAAAATATGCAAATACGTGGAAATTAAACACTCTTAAACAGCCAATAGATCAAAGAAGAATTTCCCATAAGAGATATTAGAAACTACCTTGTGATGAATACAAACAAAAACACAACACGTCAAGACTGTTGGGGCCGGCGCTGTGGTGTAGCAGGTAAAGCCGCTGCCTGCAGTGCCAGCATCCCATGTGGGTGCTGGTTCGAGTCCCGCCTGCTCCACTTCTGATCCAGCTTTCTGCTAAGGCCTGGGAAAGCAGTAGAAGGTGGCCCAAGTCCTTAGGCCCCTACACCCTCATTGGAGACCTGGAAGAAGCTCCTGGCTCCTGACTTTGGATTGATGCAGCTCCAGCCATTGCAGCCATCTGGAGAGTAAACCAGAGGATGGAAGACTCTCTCTCTCTCTCTCTCTCTCTCTCTCTCTCTCTCTCTCTGCCCCTGCCTCTCTAATAAATAAATAAATCTTTTAAAAAATTGTTTTATTGGCCAGCGCCGCAGCTCACTTGGCTAATCCTCCTCCTGCGGCACCAGCACCCCAGGTTCTAGCTCCAGATTCTGTCCCGGTTGCCCCTCTTCCAGGCCAGCCCTCTGCTGTGGCCCAGGAGGGCAGTGGAGGATGGCCCAAGTGCTTGGGCCCTGCACCCCATGGGAGACCAGAAGGAAAGACCTGGTTCCTGGCTTTGGATCGGTGCAGCACGCCAGCTGTAGCAGCCATTTGGAGGGTGAACCAACAGAAAAGGAAGACCTTTCTCTCTGTCTCTCTCTCTCTCTCTCTGCCAAATCTGCCTATCAAAAAAAAAAATTGTTTTATTTATTTGAAGGGTAGAGATCCTCCATCAACTGGTTAACTCCCTAAATAGCTGGAATAGCTGGGGCTGAGCAAGGCCAAAGCTAGAATGCAGGAGCCAGGAACGAGGAGTCAGGAGCTCCTCCCTGTCTCCTAAGTAGGTGCAGGGGCTCAAACACTTGGGCCATCTTTTGCTGCTTTTCCCAGGCACATTATCAGGGAGCTGGATCGGAAGTAGAGCAGCCAGGTCCCAAACCAGCAGTGAAATGGAATGCTGGTTTCGTAGGCTGCAGCTTAACCAGTCCACTGTGTCACAACCCCTACAACCCCTACCTCCCCCACCCCATTGCTATTTTAAAAAGATTGTTTTTGAATTTTCTTTTCAGACTATTATGCTCACATACAGAAATAGAGCTCATTTTTGTGTGTTGATTTTGTGTCCTGTAACTCTGCCGAATTTGTAACTCCAAGTGACAAGTGGACATCACAATAACAAAATAGTAAAACAAAGACAACAAAAAAAACCCAAACCTTGTGAGACACAACTAAAAATCACTCAAGAGTAAATATATAGCTTTATATCTCTGTATTAGAAAAAAATAAAAAGATTAAAAATCAATTATTCAAGTTTCCTTCTTACAAAATGTAAAATTTCAACAAATTTAGTTTAAAGGTCTAATTGGCTTTCATTTGTGATTTTTGAATTTATCTTCTCTAGCAACTCAGAAAAGGTGGTACCATGAGCTTTATAGCAGAAAAGGGCAGAAATAGAGAGCAAAAAACATATGGAAAGAACATTTCATAATTACATTTCTTTATAGAGTTACAACAGAGGGGACTGGCTCATCATGCAGGCTCAGATGAGCTGGGCCCTTTGTCAGGTCACTGTGAATCTCCTGTCTCTTTAGAAAGCTGTTTCGAAGTTCAGTTTGATTACATATCACCATACACGAATGACGCCATTTTGGTTTGGTGCTATCTATTAGGCCTAGTGTAGGAGCTTCGTTCAAAACAATGGCCTCCCATAAATTTTATTCACAGCCCTCAGGAAGGTTTTAGGAGAGCAACAAATCAAACTAAAGAAACTAGCAGTGAAGAAATAATACACACTAGAGCAGAAATAAAATTTGAAACAAATATAAAACAGAGACCATCAAAGCCAAAGTTTGAATATTTGAAAATTTTAATAAAACCGATGTCTCTAATAATCAAGAAGAATAAAAGAGAAATTATCATTATCAGAAATGAAGAAAGGAATATCACTACAGATCCTATAGGAATTGAAAATGATAATGAAGGCCGGCGCCACAGCTCACTAGGCTAATCCTCTGCCTGCGCCACAGGTACTCCAGGTTCTAGTCCCGGTTGGGGTGCCAGATTCTGTCCTGGTTGCTCCTCTTCCAGTCCAGCTCTCTGCTGTGGCGCGGGAGTGCATTGGAGATTGGTCCAAGTGCTTGGGCCCTGCACCCGCATGGAAAACCAGGAGGAAAGACCTGGCTCCTGGCTTTGGATCAGGGCCGGTGCACCAACTGCAGCGGCCACTGTGGGGGTGAACCAACGGAAAAGAAAGACCTTTCTCTCTGTCTCTCTCACTGTCCACTCTGCCTGTCAAAAAAAAAAAAAAATCACTATATCAAGACTATGTATGTGTCCCCAGGCCTAGTTCTTTCCCTATGTCTGGTTTGATAAATGCTGGCAATAAAATAGTAGTAAAAAAATTTTTTTAAATCTATTTATTTGAAAGGCAGAGTTACAGAGAGAGAGGGTAAGAACTACAGAGAGATTTTCCATCTGCTGGCTAACTCTCCAAATGGCTGCAATGGCCAGGGCTGGGCCTGGCCAAAGCCAGGAGCCAGGAGCTTCTTCGGGATCCCTTCATGTGGGTGGAAGGGCTCCAAGCACCTGGCCATCCTCGGATGCTTTCTCAGGCACATTAGAGGGAACTGGATCAAAATTGGAGCAGCTGGGACTTGAACCAGCATTGCAGTAGGCAGCTTAACCTGGTATGCCACAATTCTGGCCCCTCTGTGAAACTTTTCAGTGTCTACTTATAAATATATCCAATGAAAGGACTTTTCCAGAATATTGTACCAGGAATTGATAAAATGCCTTCAAATCAATTTAACAAAATAAAAAGCCAACAATCCAAAAGAAAAATTGGCAAGAGACTTGAAGTGGTATACCTCTAAAGAGCGTATACCAAATGGCCAAAAGATATGAAAAAATTCAAATCTATTAGTTATCAAGAAAACATTCAAAAAATCTGTAGTAGGACAAATTAAGGAAGAAGAGAACAGGCTCAGGTTGGCTTGGGTCAAATTCTACTTTCTATTAGAAGTCTTTTATTGAAGACATGACCTGGTATAGAGGTTATTCCACCTGTAGTCAGCCTTTACCCACCTCTAACTCACCCACATTGAGGTAGCCAACACTGTGGGAACTTCCCACTGTGGAATGGAGAAACTGGTGGGAGGGGGAGCACCCGGAGTGAGCCCACCAACATGGAAGCCAGAAGCTGGGGCACAATAGCTTCCTGGATTAGGTGGAGGGACAGGTGTGAGAACCTGATTCAATCAAACAAAACCTCACTGCTGGTCTCTGGTGCTCTGCTAGGACCCACTGACCCAGGGACCCTGGACAGAGACCTGGCAAGCAGAGTTCCCTGCACCAGGCCCCACTCAGTGATCCCAGGTACGGCTCTTGGGGGGTCTAGGTCACTTTGTAAGTCCACTCTTCCAGGCCTCTTTTAATCCCAAGAACTTCTATTATCTTTCAATAAGTTATGGCTTTTTATTTAATTAACTTAATTTTTAAAAACTAGCTTGAAAGGCAGAGAGATTGATACAGAGGGAGAGTGCACATCGCTGGTTGACTCCCCAAATGCCCACAACTTGGGGCTGGGCCAGCCCAAAGCTGGGAGCCAGGACCTAGATCCAGGTCTCCCATATGGGGTGGCAGGGAGCCAGTCACTTCAGCCATCACTGTCACCTTCATGGTATAAATTAGCAAGAAGCTGGAATCAGGAGTGGAGCTGGGACTTGAACCCAGGTGCTCTGATATGGGATGTGGGCACTCCAAGTTGTACCAAATGCCCACCCCTCATCAGGGCATTTTAAACCAATGATGAAAAAGCTGCGGCCGGTACTGTGGCATAGTGGGTTTCGGGTACTGGCTACTCCATTTCTGATCCAGCTCTCTGCTGTGGTCTGGGAAAGCAGTGGAGAATGGCCCAAGTCCTTGTGTCCCTGCACCTGCATGGGAGACCCGGAAAAAGCTCCTGGCTCCTGGCTTCGGATTGGTGCAGTTCCCGCCTTTGGGGCCAATTGGGGAGTGAACCAGAAAATGGAAGACCTCTACCTCTCTCTTCCTCTCCTTCTCCCTCCCCACCACCCACCTCTCCTTCTCTCCGTGTGTAACTCTGACTTTCAAATAAATAAATAAATCTTAAAAAAAAAAAAAAAAAGCCGGGGCTGGCACTGTGGCACAGCGGGTTAAAGCCCTGGCCTGAAGCGCTGGCATCCCATATGGGCACCGGTTTGAGTCCCGGCTTCTCCTCTTCCAATCCAGCTTTCTGCTATGGCCTGGGATCGCAGTGGAAGAAGGCCCAAGTCCTTGGGCCCCTGCATCCACGTGAGAGACCTGGAAGAAGCTCCTGGCTTCTGGTTTCGGATAGGTGCAGCTCTGGGCGTTATGGCCATCTGGAGTGTGAACCAGCAGATGGAAGACCTCTCTCTCTGTCTCTCCCTCTCTTTGTAACTCTGTCTTTCAAATAAATAAACTAAATCTTTAAAAAAAAAAGTCAATGTTTGGTAATCCTAACCTTAAGAAAGGATCTAATTTTAGGATAGAAAAAGCTAGAATGCCACTTTATGTTATTGCTTTTCAAATATGTCCAAATATTCATATTAATGTTAATATAAAGCAGTTCAATCATCTTCCCAAATAACATTCCTGCATTTCACAAAGTACATAATGGTAACTTTGATGAGAATAGCCATTATTTCATTGAACTAGATTAAGCCATTTTTATTTTGAGTAAAAACAGACTTCATTTTTAATAAGGTCAAATTTTTTTTTATTTTTTTGAATTGCTCCTCTTGCAAAACACATTATGAATTGTGGTTTTGCATTCTTCAGTAGAGTTGCAGAATGAAACATTGGGTAGGAAAGGAGGATGGACACAAGGAAAAATCTCAATTATACTCTATCTTGAGCCACTGTGACTTAGTGGAAGGAACTCAGCCTTAAGGATTACATATTTTCATTCAGCTTTAAAGCAAAAATAAATTTCATTTGAAGGTGGGATCAGAAATACAGTGGCCTACTCTTAGGACCATAATAATAGTGCAGTAGGAGCCGTAACTGCAGTTGGAAACTAGATCCAGGGATGTGGGTAATGTTAATATTGCTGTTGCTGTTACCCTACAGTCTATCTCCCCGCAATTAAACCAAAACACAAAATCCTGGGGTGGTCACTGAGTTGGTTCACAAATACCCACGCTGTCTTTTCTGCGACTCTGACACGGTAACACCTTGCAAGTTAGGTAGCCCCAAGTGATTTACCATGAAGCAAAGTGCTGACAGAGGGGAGGAGTGTCACTTCTAGGCAGAGCCGTGGATTTGTGCCACGCACCCCTTCTCCCTGCTGGGGGTACTGCGGAAGCATATGGTGGAGAAATCCGCGTGACCACAGGGAGCAGATGCCCCTCGAATGCAGATCGGACGAGCGGCGTAGGAGAACCAAGCTTCTACTGAAGTTGTTGGAAGGTTGAGGTTGCTAAGCCTGACCTCCCGGGTCTGGACTGATCCCTAATATAGGATGCTGGCAGAACATCTACAATAGTGGCATTGGCAGTGACAAGGATCCTGTGAGACCTTTCACAGAGCTGTTGTCTAAACTTCCGTGGAAAGTAGGTGCTGTACCGAATGCATTTGTAGTTCTGAAAGAAAGCAATCAGAAAGCACAATGTTAATGGTGTTGACTGTGTGTGTGTGTTTTTTTAAAGATTTATTTTTTTGAAAGTCAGAGATACAGCAAGAGAATGAGAGAGCTACCTGGCAAACTCTGGTTCACTCCCCCAGATGGCTGCAATGACCAAGCCGAAGCCAGGAGTTGGGAGCTTCATTCAGGTCTCCCACTCTGGTGCAGGGGCCCAAAGACTTGGGCCATCCTCCGCTGCTTTTCCAGGCCATCAGCAGGGAGCTAGATCGGAAGTGGAATGGCCAGGACATGAACTGGCAGCTGTGTGATATGCTGGTGTTACGGGTGGTGGCTTTACCTGCTGCACCACAATGCTGGCCTAAAGTAGCAACTGTGTCTGGCAAAAAGACAGAGAAGAGAAGGAAAAAAAGTGTTTGCAAGTAGGAAAGAAAGGCAAAAGAGAGTCCAGAAATTGCAGGGCCCATAGACTGCTTCTCAATATAAATTAGATTGGGGGTGGGGCCTAGAAGGCAGGAGGATAATGCGTGCCAAAACAGCCAGAGAGAAAGACTAAATTCTAGGGGCCGGCGCTGTGGCCTCCAACTGAGGCATGAGCATCCCATATGGACGCCACTTGAAGTCCCAGCTGCTTCACTTCTTATCCAGCTCTCTGCCTAGGAAAGCCACAGAAGATGGCCCAAGTGCTTGGGGCCCTGCACCCACCTGGGAGACCAGGAAGAAGCTCCTGGCTCCCGGCTTTGGATCTGCCCAGCTCTGGCCATTGTGGACATGTGGGGAGTGAACCAGCGGATGGAAGACCCCCCCCAACTCTGCTTCTGAAATAAATCTTAAAAAAAAAAGTAAGTTCCAGTGTTCTAAAGCAAACTGGGGTGACTATAGTTCACAATAACCTGTTGTACATTTTTTATTAATAAATACAAGAGACAAGCTCAAAGCCTGCAAACATAAAGTAATGCTAAGGAAAAGATAAGATTAATTATCCTGATTTTCAAAATTACCCGGATTTGATCAGTGCACATTGTACACATTTTTTGAAAAACACAGTGTACCCCAAATATTTACAACATAAATTATAAACATAAAATTCTGTCTATTACAATACATTATAGGATAAGATAAGGTATACTTTATATAAAATGAAATTTTTAAGAAAATTAAAAACCTAAAAAAACATAAAGAAAAAAAATTCAATGTCTAAGGAGGTAGAAATGTAAACTAAACCGATTTGATTGTTACATTATACTTGTATCCATACCCCATAAATACGTATAATAGCAATAATAGATAAATTAGGTGAAAGAGAAGATAAACACTCTTCTTTTCAGCAGTGGCATCACTGTTAGTGTTAAGCAGGAAGTGAGACATTAGCCTATGTGCCTGAGAGGGGCTGATGTACAAAACTGGGAATTTTGTGCAGTTGCTTGAAGGAAGAACCTGCTGTAGAAGCAGACTAGCATTTACAACGTGATCAGATTGAGAATCTTCCCCACCCGAGGGCCAGGGGTGAGGGGTGGTAATTAGGTCCAATAAAATTGTGCTGAGGCTGGCCTGGTGGCTCAGGGCGTGTATGGTACCTATTCCAGTCCCTGATGCTCCACTTCCCATCCAGCCCCCTACTAATACACCTGGGAAAGGAGCAGAAGATGGTGCAAGTCCTTGGGCCCCTGCACCCACCTGGGAGACCCAGAGGAGGCTCTTGGCTCCTGGCTTCAGATCGGCCCAGCTCTGGCTGTTGCAGCCATTTGAGGAGTGAACCAATCTCTCTCTCTCTAACTCTGCCTTACAAATAAATAAATCTTAAAACAAAGCAAAACACTGTGCTGATAAAGTTTTCCACAAATTCCAAAGCAGTATCCCAGAAGAGGAAGGGAGGAGAGGTGAGGGGCTGCTATCTGTAAAGCTCCAGTCCGAGCGTGGGTGGGCACTCAGTTCTTGGCTGAGACAGCACCTTGGCCCGTTAGGCATATTCTCATTAAATGCTGCTACCTCGCTCACTGCAACTCAGCCTCACTGTTGCAGGT
Organism: Sylvilagus floridanus; assembly: GCA_949820135.1. Lineage (NCBI taxonomy): Eukaryota > Metazoa > Chordata > Mammalia > Lagomorpha > Leporidae > Sylvilagus > Sylvilagus floridanus. Next base: position 75,600,286 of record OX463239.1, on the reverse strand, counting down.
GAAGCAAGGGTGGCGAAGAGGCGACCCCTTTGTCTCACGCTGAATGACGCAAGCAAGGCAAGAAAGCAAAGCAGGATTTATTTAAGTTGGAAACCTGTTGAAGCTGCCTGGAGGGGGGCTCCGAGAGGAAGACCCAGTGTTTTCAAGAAAGTGAGAGAGCTGCTACTGAGGAGAGTGAAGCTCTCGGGAGCACAGCATCGGGAGCAATCGGCACACTCACCCATCCGGCTAGATGATCCGATACTGGCTGGAACTGAACTCGAGCCACATCCAAGTCAGGTTGAAGTTGTTATCCGCGTCAGGGCACTAAAATGTTGCAGGTGAAATGGCAGCGGAGAAAAGATGACCTCAGTTCTTTGTCTCACATTGAAGAAGAATTTCCAAGCAGACAAGGCAGAGAGAAAAGCAACATTTATTTGAGTCAGAAACCTCCATGGGGCCAGAGCTGTGACACAGTAGGGTGAGCCTCCACCTGCGGCGCCAGCATCCCATATGGGCGCTGTTTTTTGTCCCGGCTTCTCTTCTTCCAATCCAGCTCGCTGCTTACGGTGAAAAAGCAGTGAAAGATGGCCCAAGTGCTTGGCCCCTGCCACCCACATGAGCGACCCAGAAGAAACTCCTGGCTTCAGATTGGCTCAGCTCCGGCCATTGAGGCCATCTGGGGAGTGAACCAGTGGATAGAAGACCTCTCTCTCTCTCTCTCTCTCTCTCTCTCTCTGTAACTCTGCCTCTCAAATGAATAATTTTTTTAAAAAATCTTAAAAAATAATAATAAGGGGACACAGGTACTGTGGTTTAATAGGTTAAGCCTCTGCCTGTGGTGCCAGGATCCCATATGGGTGCCGCTTTGTGTCCCAGCTGCTCTTCTTCCGATCCAACCTCTGCTATGGCCTGGGAAAGCAGTAGAAGATGGCTCAAGTCCTCGGGCCCCTGCTCCCAGGTTGGAGACCCGGAAGAAGCTCCTGGCTCCTGGCTTCCAATTGGTCCAGGTCTGGCCATTATGGCCTTTTGGGGAGTGAACCAGCGGGTGGAAGACCTCTGTCTCTCCCTCTATGTCACTACCTCTCAAATAAATAAATACATCTTAAAACACACACACACACACACACACACACACGCAGAAACCTCCAGCAGAGTGGCTGGGAGGGGGCTCCAAGACAAGCAAGACCTGAAGAGGCTGGTGGTAGTGGGGTCTTTAAGAACAATTTTGAGGGGGAAAAAAAACTGCCTCTCAGCTAACAATCAGTTAGGAGGCCAGGACAAACCCATCAAAAGACCTGATTTGTAATCTTATCTGCCCTGTTCTTCCTCTTGCACAAGTTAAAACAAAGGAGCCATCAGGAGGGTGGGAGCACCACTCCCTTGCTATTCTCATGGCATTTGAAGCTCCCAAAGAGTGAGGCAGGTAGTTTTGCTTTACGAAAAGTAGAGTTTGGGGAGAAGTATGCCCTGGGATTTGGCTTATTGATCTTGCTAAAGATAACTTTTGGGAAAAAGCAAGCATTTTGCATCCCCAGTTTCCTGGGGAAGGGTGGGGGGGTGGAGGATTGGGGAGTGGGAAGGAAACCTGACTGTCTAATAACCTGTGTGACTCCTCACATCACCTCTGAAATTCTTGTGCTGGGCATTGCACCTATAGTTAAAATCTTCCGGCTGGCGCCCTCGTGTAGTGGGCTAAGCCTCTGCCTGTGACGCCAGTATCCCATACTGATCCAGCTTGTAAGCCTGCCACAAAACACAGCAAACATTGGAGTAAAGGAAAGGGTTTATTGGGGGAAACCCGACAGACTGGAGGGAAGGGGTGAATAGGGAAAAGAGAGAGAGCATGTATTGAGGACATGAGGTCAGCTCCCTTTGTCAGGGGGTGGGTAGGGAAGTAGGAGTAGCGAATCTCATTAGGGTAGGGGTAGAGCTGACACCGGTGGTTGGACCATGAGGTTTAGGGCCAAAACCTACTATGCAATGTGGCAACAGGGGCCAGGGCCCAAGATGGTGTCTGGCGCATAGATGGTGCCACAAGTAAGACAGTGCCATTTTACTATCACAGCTCCCTGCTAATGCAACTGGAAAAGTAGTCGAAGATGGCCCAAGTGCTTGGGCCCCTGCACCTGTGTGGGAGACCCAAAAGAAGCTCCTGGCTCCTGGCTCTGGCTTGGCACAACCCTGGCTATTGTAGCCATCTAGGGAATGAATCTATGGGTGAAAGATCTCTCTCTCTCTCTCTCTCTCTCTCTCTCTCTCTCTAACTCTGCCTTTCAAATAAATAAAAATCAAATCTCTAAATAAAACAAATCTCTGAATGGATTAAGTTCTCAAGAGGAAGGTCCAACCAGAATGGGACTTTGGGTGAAGGCATTTTTTGGCAGGAAAGGTGTTTAGTGGATTTTGGTCTTCGTTACACCTGTTCAGAAGTGTTTTGTCCCTCGTGAGCACGCAGTAGGGATTGCCTGTCTCCATTCCATGTGAGAGGAACCCTGACCACATGAGAGTCTGCTAGATGAAACGGGAAAGGTGTCTCTCTGGGGCAGATGCCAGGAGAGCCAGTGTTTTCTCTTCTCTTTTGTCTTTGTGATGTGTTGAGATTGAGCTTCTGTCACCCGCTGTCCCTGGGTGGGTCTGGCCCAGAGAGCATTCTGCCAGGCCACCACATCATGTGAGCGCAAAATAAGCTTTGAATGAGGTAAACCACTGAGATTGTTAGGGTTTCTTGGTTTGTTTATCATTTTTGACCATTTTACCCAACCTACCCTGACCAAGATAGTGATCAGTGTTTAGTCTTTGTAGAGGAAAACATTAGTAGGCATGGAAAGAAATCCCAAAATCTTCGAGTGAAAAAGTTACATCAGCCTATGTACAGTGAAGACACTAAAGGGATGGGCATTCCCCTAGCAGGTGAGACACCTGTTAGATTTATTTCCTATTATTTGAAAGGCAGAGTTCTGGGGGTGGGGATGGGGTGAGTGACTAGAGATCTTCCATATGCTGGTTCATTCCTCAAATGGCCAGGGCTGTGCCAGGCTGAAGCCAGGAGCCAGGTGTTCCTTCCTGTGTGCAGGGGCCCAAGCACTTGGGCCATCTTCTTCTGCTGCATTCCCAGGCTCATAAGCAGGGAGCTGGATCAGAAGTGGAGCAGCCAGGATTCAAACCAATGCCTATATGGGATGCTGAAATTACAGATGGTGACTTTACCTGCTATGCCACAGCACCGGCCCCTGAGACATCAATTAGCATGCCCAAGTCCCACATCAGAGTGTCGATTTGACCCCTGAGTCATGCTCCTGACTCATTTCCCAGGGGCAGCAGGAATGTTTCATATGCCACACACAAATGGGAGGCCTGGACTGACCCTTCCATTGTAGGCATCAGGGGAGTGACCCAGGGCATGGGAATGCACACTCTCTCTCTTTTCTTCTATGTCTCAAATACCTTTTTTAAAAAATTTTGGGTGTGTGTGTGTCCCAGCCTTTAATCTCCTCTCCCATCACTTTTTCCTTTCTCTCTCAGGGGCAGAGAAGTGGAGCAGCTGGGACTTGAACCAGTGTCCATATGGCATTGCAGGTGGTGGCTTTACCTGTTATGCCATAGCACCAGCTCCTGCTCTTCTGATCCAGCTCTCTGCTATAGCCTGGGAAAGCAGTAGAAGATGGCCCAAGTTCTTGGACCTTTGCACCTGCATGGAAGACCCAGAAGAAGCTCCTGGTTCTTGGCTTTGGATTGGCCCAGCTCCGGCCGCTGCACCATTTGGAGAGTGAACCAAGGGATGGAAGACCTTTCTCTCTGTCTTTCCCTCTCTCTGTAACTCCACCTCTCAAATAAATAAATAAATTCTAAAAAATAATAATAAAAATAAAAAGTAAAGAGAGAGTGCTGAGGCTGGGCCTTATGGTGTAACAGGTTAAACTGCTGCTTGTAAAATATGCATCCTATATTGGAGCACTGGTTCGATTCCTGGCTGCTCCACTTCTGATTCAGTTACCTGGTAATGTATCTGGGAAGGCAGCAGATGCTTGGGTCCCTGCCAGGAGCAAGGAACTTAATCCAGGTCTCTCACATTGATGCCAGGAATCCAGGTACTTGAGGCATCACCACTGCATCCCAGGGTCTGCATTGGTGAGAGACTGGGAGACAGAACTGGGAATGCACCCAGGCATGCCACTGTGGGATGCAAGCAACCTAATTGTTGGGTTAAATGCCCACTCCCTAAACTTTTTGAAGTCTCCTTGTGTGTGATTTTCTCTTAAAATACAGAAGGAAATAAAATTTTAATAGAGGGTGGGTATTTGGCACAATGGTTAAGACAGTCCTTGGGTTGCCTCTGTCTCATCCAGGAGGAATTAGAGGACTGAGAGGGCAAAGGGGACCCTGAGATAAGAGAGAAGATGCAGAGGTGACTCCCACTCCAAGGGCTGAAGAACAAGTGAACCAGCCAGGGTCATTTAACCCAGAAACATGGAGGACAGGCTCGAGCTGGGACTAAGCTGCTGGGGAACTAGGAGCTAGGGCTCCGGTGCTTTGAGGAAGCACCCTGAAACTGATCCCTGGAATGTGGAAAATACTGGAAACAGGAACCAGCTACTGCTGCCAGAGTGAAAAATTGCAGAAGCTGCTCTGACAGGAACAGGAAGCAAACAGGAAGTCCCTTTTCCGACTTCCTCCTCTCCCTCCAGTACCCCCTATTAACAGTGCAACGGAACAAGCTGAGGGAGCAGAAACTTGCTTTGTGGACTCAGCCCCAGCATCGCAAAGCAGAACATTGAAGGACTGGCTTGGAGTGAGACCGTAACAAGCACACATGTTAACTATGGGTTTGTATTATTATGCTCAAACAGGGATGCAATCACATTTATAGATAGTTTTATCCCCTTTCTTTCCTGTTTTGTAAAAATGTGGCCGTATTACATAATTCTGAAACTTCCTTGTCTCATTAAACAATGTGTCACCCACATCTCTCCATGTAAGCAAATTAGAACAATCTATTTTTTTTTTAAAGATTTATCTATTTATTTGAAAGGCAGAGTAACAGAGAGAGAGAGAGAGGGAGGGAGGAAGAGAGAAAGAGAAAGAGAGATCTTCCATCCACTGGTTCATGCCCCAGATGGTCAGGCTGGGCCAAGCTGAAGCCAGGAGTCAGGAGTTTTGTTCAGGTCTCCCACACAGGGGCAGGGGCTCAAATCAGAAACAGAACAGCCAAGAATCAAACTGGCACCCATATGGCAGGCTGGCATTACAAACGAGAGCTTGCCATCCACAAACTTTTAAAAGCTCTTTTTTAGAAAAAGATTTGTTTGTGTATTTTTTTTTTTTTATCTGACAGCCAGAGTGACAGAGAGACTGACAGAGAGAGAGAGAGAGAAATCTTTCATCTGCTGATTTACTCCCCAGATGGCCACAAAGGCCAGGACTGGGCCAGCTTGAAGCCAGGAGCCAGGAACTTCTTCTGGGTCTCCCTTGTGGGTACAGGGGGCCCAAGGACTTGGGCCATTCTCTGCTGCTTTCCCAGGTGCATTAGCAGGGAGCTGGATCAGAAGTGAAGCAGCTGGGACTTGAACCAGTGCCCATATAGGATGCCAGTGCTGCAGGCGGAGGCTTAACCCATTGCACCACAGTGCTGGCCCCAGATTAGGTCATTAAGATGTGTTCTCTGTGATTGAATCCTTGTGGCTTTATAAGGAGGAGAGAGGCCACACAGACAGACACGCATGCTCCCTGTCTCCTGACACATGATGCGTCCACTGCACTGGGACTGTGCCAAGCTCCGCTCATTAACAGGCTTATTGCACTTGAGGACTTGTCTCTCACACCAGAATGTAAACTCCTCCAGGGCAGGGGTTTGCATCCACGAATGTCTCCCAATGCTCGCTATGAGAAGGTGCTAAAACTAATGTGCCAGATGAATTAATAAAATAAAAGAAAATGCCAAGCATTAAGCACATTTTCCAGCCCTTAGTGAAAACCTCAAAGGGCTTATTATTATTGTTATGGTTGATTGAATACTTGTCTGTACAATCAATGCTAATCTTCTACACCTTGCCTTTATATCTTTTAGGGCACTACTAGTGGTGCTTTATCTGTACTAAGCACTCCCTACTCTCAGGACACACTCATGCCCAGGTTACTACAGGGTCACTCTACAGTGGCAAGGCCAAGGCCACGCCTCTGATGGCTGCTCAGTCCCATCCACCACATCCAGCTCCTGGCACTCTGTGACTGGGAGAGGGTGTCCACGTGGCTAAGGTGACGCTGCTATGGAGCATCTGCAGAGAACTCTGGCTCTGGCCCCTAGCTTCCCAAAGGCGATTCACAGGCATAGCATTCGAAGGCATGGATGCCTGGTCCTAAGGTTAACACTGTGGTAAGTCTCCAAGCGCTGGAAAAACATCTGGCTGTGTAATCACTGTGGCTGAGCCTTGTTTAAATAAGAGTGTTTGAGGAATGTGTTCAGGACTATTTAATCTCAGGCCCTTTAAGTTCTAAAGAATTTTTTAGAAACAGGGTTAAACACTTAGGTGAATTTCAAGATTAGCAGGAAAGGAAAACATATAGCTTTTATGAGGTTACTTCAAAAAGTTCATGGAAAAGGAAAAGTAGAATTAAAAGATCAGTTTATCTTGAAATCTTTGAAATTCATGTATAGTTTTTTTTTTTTTAAGATTTATCTCTTTATTTGAAAGGTGGAGTTACAGAGAGGCAGAGGCAGAGAGAGAGAGAGGTCTTCCAGTTGCTGGTTCACTCCCCAAATGGCTGCAACAGCCAGAGCTCAGCCAATCCGAAGCCAAGAGCTTTTTCTGGGTCTCCCAAGTGGGTCCGGGAATCCAAGGACTGGGGCCATCTTTTACTGTTTTCTGAGACCATAGCAGAGAGTTGGATTGGATGTGGAGCAACAGGGACTCGAACTGGGATGCCAGCACTGCAGGTGGCAGCCTTACCCACTATGCCACAGCACTAGCCCCAAGCAGAGCTTTTCCTCATACACATTTGCTATGAACTTTTGCAGGACTACCTCTCTATTCTTTACCATGGTTCTGAGGATTAAGTCATTCTTTGTGGTATGTCTGGGGGCAAGAAAAGTGGGGTTTGGGGGATAGAGTTTATCCACAGGTACACACTGATATAACTTCTAGGTTTCCTGAGTGCACCCTCAGTATCAAGTATTCTTTTTTTTCTATAGATTTTATTTATTTATTTGAGAGGTAGAGTTACAGACAGTGAGAGGGAGAGACAGAGAGAAAGGTCTGCCTTCCACTGGTTCATTCCCCAAATGGCCGCAACGGCTGGAGCTGGGCCGATCCGAAGCCAGGAGCCAGGTGCTTCCTCTGGGTCTCCCATGCAGGTGCAGGGGCCCAAGGACTTGGGCCATCTTCTACTGCTTTCCCAGGCCACAGCAGAGAGCTGGATTGGAAGAGGAGTAGCTGATACTAGAACTGGTGCCCATATGAAATGCCCGTGCTGCGGGTGGAGGATTAATCGACTGCGCCACTGCGCCGGCCCCAGTATCAAGTATTCTACCATTGACAGCCATGCGCCTTCAATTTTTATTTCTGAAAGTATAACCACCGTCTTAACCTATTGAAATAATTGACTCCAATATCTTTATTTTATTTTATTTCTAAAGACTTTTATTTATTTATTTGAAAATTAGAGAGAGAGAGAGAGAGAGAGAGAGAGAGAGAGATCTTCCATCTGCTGGTTCACTCCCCAGATGGCTGTAACAACCAGGACTGGGCCAGGCCAACGCCAGGAGTCAGGTGTTTCTTCCAGGTCTCCCATGTGGATGGCAGTTGCTCAAGCACTTGGGTCATCGTCAGCTGTTTTTCCCAGGCCATTAGCAGGGAGCTGGGTTGGAAGTGGAGCAGCCAGGACTTGATCCAGCACTGATATGGGATGTCAGCTTTACCTGCTGGGCCACAATTCCAGCTCCCACTACCCTTAATTTACAAAGCTGAACTTGAGGCCCAGAGAGGCCCAATGCTGGACACAGTTTCTGGCTGTAGGTACTCCCTAAATATTTTCTGATTGGTGAACCATAAGCCAACGGCTTGCATATACTTAGAAAGTTGCAGGCTTAGAGCTCAGATTCAAGGTTCTTCTGAAGTAGGAAAGGTGGGGTTTAATTATTTCATGTCCTTGCCTTCTACTTAGGGAAGGTGCGCGCACGCACACACACACACACACACACACACACACACACACATAATTGAGTGCAGTGGGCCAGAGGGGAATAGGACCATCCTATGCCGGTCTCTCTCATGAGGTTGGAGTGGTGACCTGGTACTTCCTTTCCCAGGCCCCAGTTAAAGGAGACATCCTGGGGATGGAGCAGTTCTGATGGGAGGTGGGTATTGTGGCTTCCAGCTTGTGGTTCTAATGTAGCTACTTGTTTATCCCATATCACTTCCTCACTCCTAGGATGGTGCTACCTCTCTTGGAGTGAAGATTTTGCACAGCACAAACTGTCTTGTCTCATCAGTACTGCTCTTGTCCTTAGGCCTGCTCAACTGTAGACCACCCACCCAGCATGGGCAGCTGCCACTGTACCCAGATTCCAGGCCAAGATTTGAGCACGGTAGTGGGGCTGTTAGCAGCCAACATCCTTCAAGCAGTTGCACTTGGGATTCAGCGAGCTTCTGAACCTTGGTGAGTGGCAAATTCCCCCCACACCTATTTAACGGGCACCATGCGACACCATTCACACAGGCCCTCCTGTGGAAGCTGTCTTGCTGTGAGTTAGACAGTTCTGAAGTGGGTTAGATGGGGGGGTCAAGTCCAAAACAATAGTAGCCATCTGTTTAGGCTGGAAATGAGGGAAGCCTGTGGAGGCCGTGACACCAGTGACAGCCAACACCTCTGCCCCTGCAGAGTCACCAGTGGACCCCACCAGCACCACTCTTGGGGGAAAGTCAGGCACAAGATTAAGGGGAGGCCATGATACACCACTGCGCCTGCCAGCCTGCACAGAGGCTCTCATTCTCCCAGCTGTGGACATCATTGGAGTTACCCACAACTACGTCCCTCTCCTAGAAGTGTCCCCTGCTAGGCCATGACCTTTCGCTGGCAGCGCAGTGAGAATGTGAAGGCCTGCCCCATCGCTTCAATCTGGGGCAACTCTGAAAAGCCATCGCAACACCCAACCTCTCCCTCCTCCTTCCCTCTGCGTGGGTGTTGGGCCTCAGAGCGCCTCCCTGTAAACTTCCTGCCTGCAAATACCCACTGCAGAGTCTGTTTCCTAGGGAACCCACCCTGAGCCAGATCGGGCCCCAGATAGTGGAGCCCATTAAAGAGAGGGCCATGACCTAAAGCTGGGAGGTAGCAGACACAGCGTGGTCTCACGATGGCCTCAGGGCTCAGGAGCCACAGATCAAAAATGGGAAAAAAAGGAGAGAGAGATCAAGCTCCTCTCTCAGTGTATCCCCAACACCAGCTCAAGTTGTCCTCCCCTGCAGGGAGAAAGAGCTGAGGACCACACTGGGCCAGGTGTCAGGGCGTGGCTCCTGCCTGGGGGACTCTTAGCCCACTTTCTGTTTTGACTCCCAGGTCACATGACTGGGCCACTGTGCCCACACTGGTCAGCCTCCCCGTTTGAGGAGCTGGCCAGCGTTCTCCGAACCCCCAACTTCGGGCTGCAGCCTTGTTCTGAGTAAACTGATGACCCAGAACAAAGGTGCTTCCGCCGGTCTGGCTCTGAGGACTGTGTGTCCTTGGGCCAGTGGATCTTGGCCTGGTGCCGGCTCCCCTCGGGGCTGGTGCGAAGCAGGGTCACTTTCCCCAGCTCTGCACCCTCGGGCCCTGCCCCTCTCTGCGCTGACCCATGACCCGGAGGGTACAGCAAGTACTCTCTGCTTGTCAAAGTCTCTTCTCTTTGCAGCTTTATATTCTGTCTTTAAACTCTTGGAGTTTCTCCCCTCATTTCTGCCTATTTCCTTCCTTCTCCAGCAAGGGACTTTTTTTAAGTTTGAAAAATTCCTTAGAATTATGGAGAATATCTGAGTGAGGGAATGAAATGTTCACCTTGAGTCTGAAATATGAGTTCAATTATTTCTTATCATAATATAAAAGTCAGTGGGTTAGAAAAAGTTGCTCTCAAATGTTTTTTTTTTTTTATTTTGAAATTTTTCCTGGGCAAAATTTTAAACATACAAACACATCACAGGAACCTTCTTATACCCATCATTCAGCTCGATCAATCTAAAATATAGACATTAGGGCCGGCGCTGTGGCGTAGCCGGTAAAGCTGTTGCCTGCAGTGCCAGCATCCCATATGGGTGCCGATTTGAGTCCTGGCTGCTCCACTTCTGATCCAGCTCTCAGACATGGCCTGGGAAAGCAGTGGAGGATGGCCCAAGTCCTTGGGCCTCTGCACCTCTGTGGGAGACCTGGAAGAAGCTCCTGGCTCCTGGCTTCAGATTGGCACAGCTCCAGCCATTGCAGCTTTTTAGGGAATGAACCAGCTGATGGAAGACCTCTCTCACCTCTCTGTGCCTCTGTAACTCTTTCTACTAAATAAGTAAATCTCAAAAAATAAAATCTTAACTGGACGAGGCTTCACTGAGCCTCGGGGTGAGGTAAACAAGTTGCCCAAGGTCACACAGTTAGCTAGCCGCTGGGCAGGTGAGCCCGGGTCAGCATCGGTGTACAGTGCCACTGCAGGACTGCAGAAATTCTTCACTTGCTGGCTGCGTTGAGCTCCCAGAGACATGAAGGTGTAACAGTGGCTGCAATGCCCGAGCCAGCTGTGGGGAGTAGAGGAGCCCAGGGCAGCCAGCACAGTCCAGCTCCCCAGACTCACAGAGCCAGGTGACAATGCACAGGTGCAACACCCACCTACCGCGGAGGGTTCCTGGTGAACTGGGGAGAAATGAATGGAGATGAAATAAAGTGTTCCATATCAAAGTCCCAGCCCTGAGGCCCCTGCTGAGGCAGTTTGTTCCGGGAAACAGAGCCCAGCCTGCTCTGGGAACATCTCGCCCCATCCTCCCCCTCCCAGTTTCCCTTTGCAAACCCCCACTGATCTTCCGGTCTCCGTGGACCAAGTCCTCCTTGGCCACACCTCACCCAGACATCTGGGAGACACGCCCCCTCTGGAGCAGTCCCAGCATGCACTGCTCCTGTAGCCCTGAAATCCCCCTTCCCAGGACTGTCATTCGCTACAGGCTCCCCCCAGCCAAACTTGCAAGCTCACTGCGGGTGGCGGCTGCGTCTTAGATCGTTGTTGCTGGATTTACGATGGGGTTACTGCTTGGCAAGCCCTCCGTGAGTTGTAAATATCGTTAAGTGGATAGTGCATTTAATATACCTTACCCACCACACATCCTGGTTTAGTAACACCGTCCACGATAGAGTGTGGGTTGTTTCCCCACGTGACCACAGGCTGAACAGGAGCTGTGGCTGCTGGCCCTACCCGGCATCACATAGAGGATCCTCTGGCATACAGCTATCCAGGAGAAGATCCGAAATTTTAAAAAGTGTGGTTTCTAGCCGGCGCAGTAGCTCAATAGGCTAATCCTGCGCCTTGCGGAGCCGGCACCCCGGGTTGTAGTCCCGGTCGGGGCGCCGGATTCTGTCCCGGTTGCCCCTCTTCCAGGCCAGCCCTCTGCTGTGGCCCGGGAGTGCAGTGGAGGATGGCCCAAGTGCTTGGGCCCTGCACCCATGGGAGACCAGGAGAAGCACCTGGCTCCTGCCATCGGATGAGCGCAGTGCGCCGGTCGCAGCGCGCCGGCCGTGGCAGCCATTGGAGGGTGAGCCAACAGCAAAGGAAGACCTTTCTCTCTGTCTCTCTTTCTCACTGTTCACTCTGCCTGTCAAAAAACAAACAAACAAAAAAAACAGACCTCTAAAAAAAAAAAAAGTGTGGTTTCTACTGAGTGCGTATCCCTTTTGCGCCATTGTAGAATTAAACAGCTGTAGGTCTGCCTAGTGGTTAAGCGGCTTTGAGGACGCCCATGCCCACATCTGAGTGCCGGGGTTCCAGTTCCAGCTTTGGGAACTGGCTCCAGCTTCCTGCTGTTGTCCACCCTGAGAGGCAGTGCTAAAGGTTCAAGCAATTGGGTTCCTGCCACCGTGTGGGAGACCTTCGCTGAGTTCTCAGTTCTTAGCTTCAGATCACCCCAGTTTCAACTATTTGTGAGCATTTTGGCAGTGCCCAGTAGAACAGAAATCTCACCCTATCTTATTCTTTCTTCCTGCCTCTCAAATAATTTAAAAAAATCATGTTCACCCATCATAAACCAGGGACTATATATATATATATTATTATTAGACTATATATATATTATATATATATATATATTATTAGACTATATATATATATATTATTATTAGACAGACAGAGTTAGACAGTGAGAGAGAGAAAGAGAGAAAGGTCTTCCTTCCGTTGGTTCACTCCCCCAAATGGCCGCCACAGCCAGCGCACTGCACCGATCCTGGTCTCCCATGTAGGTGCAGGGCCCAAGCACTTGGGCCTTCCTCCACTGCCTTCCCAGGCCACAGCAGAGAGCTGGACTGGAAAAGGAGCTACTGGGACTAGAACCTGGCACCCATACGGGATACCAGCACTGCAGGCAGAGGATTATCCAAGTGAGCCACGGTGCCGGCCCCAGGACTATCTATATTTCTAAGATCTAGAACAGGGCCTCACATATAGGACACAATTTTTGAATATCTGTTAACTGAAGAAATGCACTCTCAGTCATCAAAGACAGATTCACTATAAAGTTTAAGGTTCAGATATGTTTTTTTTTTTTTAAAGATTTATTTATTTATTTGAAAGTCAGAGTTACATACAGAGAGAAGGAGAGGAAGAGAGAGAGAGAGAGGTCTTCCATCCGCTGGATCACTGCCAGGATGGCTGCAACAGCTGGAGCTGCGCTGAACCAAAGCCAGGGGCCAGGAGCTTCTTCCAGGTCTCCCATGTGGGTGCAGGGGCCCAAGGACTGGGCCAGCCAGGGGCCAGGAGCTTCTTCCAGGTCTCCCATGTGGGTGCAGGGGCCCAAGGACTGGGCCATCTCCTATTGCTTTCCCGGCCCACAACAGAGAGCTGGATTGGAAGTGGAGCAGCTGGAATATGAACCGGCACCCATATAGGATACCAGCACCCATATGGGATGCCAGCACTGTAGGTGGTGGCTTTACCCGCTACGCCACAGTGCCGACCCCTAGATATGCTTTATTATAATTTAATTTCCTGAAAATTGTTCATCCGAACACGGTTTAAATACAACCAAGTGGATCATAAGCTTTAACTGGTGGTGGCTGAGAAAATCTGAGGAGCGTTTGCTGAGCAGCTGGTGAGCACGGTGCACCTTCTCTTGATCCATGCAGGGACAGAATTAACCATAGGGAGTCATTACTTACCTCAACTTGGGGGTGTGTTGTACATTTCATAAACTATAGAAATTGGGAACAAGCTTTTTCTTCTTTATGAGGCCTGATGTTAGGAGTTTGGAATGCCCAAGATAGCTGGAGCCTGGATTCTATGCGGCTCTGCCTTCGAATGCTCTCCAGCTAACAGTGGAACTTAACAAGTAGTGCACCAGCTGCAGCCTTAACCCTGGCTTTGACCCAAGTCCACGGATCTGTGCTGGGTTCTTCCTTGTACTTCCAGCTGCTCAATGAGAAGTCAGGAACCAAGAAGTCAGACAAGCCCTACAGCAACTGCCTTAAGCCTGCAACAGACGTTTCGTAATGAGCAAAGGGGCAAAGTCAGACTTAGTCACAGTAAACAGGACTAAATTAAAACGCATCCCATCCCACCGTGACAAGCAGCTGGGCCATTACAATTACAAATTGCCACTTAGGCTAATGTATTTTGTGTGCCTGACACCCTTCCTAGCTGTTCATCTCTCTGCCAGAGACAACACTGCCATGTGATGAGTTGTGTCTTAGGTTGAAGTATAACAATAAGGTCTCCCATGCAGTCTTGGATGGCTGGTCTCAGGAGACAGCTGTCATTTTTTAATATAACCCTGAGTGGACTATGGGCTCAAATTGATGCATTTGTATCCTAAGGAAAAAGTGAGCATAGAGATGTAGGTTTGGGGGTTGGAGGGGCTCTGCGTTGTGGTACAATGGGTTAAACTGCCTCTTGCTCTCATATCCGAGTACTGGTTCAAGTCCCAACTGTTCTGATTCGGCTTCCTGATAATGCATCTGGGAACAGAGCAGAAAACAGCGTAAGTACTTGGGGCCCTGCCACCCTGTTGGAGCCCTGGATGAAGTTCTGGACGGCTGCGTAGTCCTGACCCAGACCTGGCTGCTCTGGCCATCTGTGGAACCAAGCAGCAGTTGGAAGATCTCCCTGTTGCTCTGCTTTCAAATAAATAAATAAACAAGGAAACATTTAAAACAAGAGATGTAGACTATAAAAAAATGGATTTTTATTTGGAAGATAGAGCAATAGAGAAAGAAATGGAGTGAGAGAGAGAGATCTTCATTTACCCATTCACTCCTCAAATGTCTACTGTTAGGCTGTTACAAAACACACCAAACACCGGAGTAAGGGAAAGGGTTTATTGGGGAAAACCCAACAGACGGGAGGGAACGGGCGAAGGGGGCAAAAGAGAGAGAAAGAGAGTATAAGAGAGACAGAGAGGAGAGGAGCTAGGGAGGAGCGAAGAGAGAGAGCAGAGAGAAGAGAGAGCAAGCAGGAGAGAAGAGAGCAGACGAGGAGCCAAGAGAGGAGAGAGCAGAGAGCGCAAAGAAGAGAGAGCAAGAGGAGAGAGGAGCCAAGAGAGCCACGTGTTCAGGAACAGGCCCTTTTACAACCTTGCTGGAGGGCTGGCAGAGAAGCAGGAGCAGCGAATCCCATTAGGTTGGGGGTGGAGCTTGACACCGGTGGTTGGGCCATATGGCGCCTGGCTTCCCGCAATGGCAGCGGGGGCTAGAGCCTAGGATGGTGTCAGGGTGTAGATGCGCCATAGATAAAACTGCACTATTTTCCTAACATCTGTAACAGTTGGGGCTGAGCCAGGCTGAAGCCAGGAGCCTGGTGTCTCCCTTGTGGGTGGCAGGAATCTAAATACTTGAGGTATCACCTGCTGTCTCTCAGGTTCATTAGCAGGAAGCTGGATTAGAAGTGGAGTTGCAGGCCAGCCTTGTGGTTCAGCGATTTAAACCACCACCTGCGACACTGGTATCCTGTATAGGCACCTGTTTGAGTCCCGGCTGCTCCACTTGCAATACAGCTTCCTGCTAATGGCCTGGGAAAGTAGCAGAGGATGGCCCAAGTCTTTGAGCCCCTGCACCCATGTGGGAGACCTGGAGGAAGCTCCTGGCTCCTGGCTTTGCCTGGCCCAACCCTGATGGTTGGGACCACCTGGGCAGTGAAGCAGTGGATGAAAGACCTCTCTCTCTCTCTCTCTCTCTCTCTCTCTCTAACTCTGCCTGTCAAATAAATAAAATAAATCTTTTTTATTTTTTATATTATTATTTTTTTGACAGGCAGAGTGGACAGTGACACTGCGCTCCCTGGCCACAGCAGAGAGCTGGCCTGGAAGAGGAGCAACCGGGACAGAATCCGGCGCCCCGACCGGGACTAGAACCAGGTGTGCCGGCGCCGTAAGGCGGAGGATTAGCCTATTGAGCCACAGCGCCGGCCAATACATCTTTTTTTAAAAAAGACTTATTTTATTTATTTGAGAGATAGAGTTACAGATAGTGAGAGGGAGAGACAGAGAGAAAGGTCCTCCCTCCATTGGCTTACTCCCCAGATGCCCGCAACAGCTGGAGCTCTGCTGATTCGAAACCAGGAGCCAGACGCCTCCTCCAGGTCCCCAACATGGGCATAGGGGCCCAAGCACTTGGACCATCTTCCACTGCTTTCCCAGGCCCATAGCAGAGAGCTGGAGTGGAAGATGGGATGCCATATGGGATGCTGGCGCCGCAGGCAGAGGAGTAACCTACTGCGCCATGGCGCTGGCCCCTAAAATAAATCTTAAAAAAAAAAAAAAAGTAGTGGCGTGGGGACTGTATCCCAGGCACTCCAACACAACCGCTGAGCCAAAAGCCCACCCACCCTGGGGTATATGTAGACTTCCATGGGAGTCTGGCATGCTTATCTCTAACCCCATACATCATACATACAAGCCATACATCAGACCAGCTGGTTGCAGCCAAAGCTGAGAAACCATGGCACCAAGAGTTCACACTGGGTCAACAGAATGAATTAGAGTGGTATTAAATGAGATAGGTAGGGAACAACCTATTTTTGTTGATCAGGGTGTAAAATAGGTGAAGAGGGAGGAAGGCAAGTTCAGGCAGAAAGCAATGGGGGAGCTGACTGCAGTGAAAATTCTCATGTCCTGGAGGGGACCCTCCAGGAGCGGGGGCCTAGAGGGTTGGGGGTGAGGCTGGGAGAGGAGTCAGGCAAGACAGGTGGGGAAAGGTTTGGAATGGCTGTCACAGGGAAGGAAATGGTTTTGAATTAAGAACAACAAGGAAGAATGTATGTGTCAGACTAGCCAGGAGGGAGTGCTTGGGTGAGCCGGCACAGTTAACCCTTTGTTGCATTGTCATCCCAACGCTGGCGTGCTGGAGGTTCTAACCCCATGGGAGGTTAGAAAGATTCCAAGATGGCGCTCAAGTACAGCCATGTTGCAAGTCATGGTTTCAGTGTCACTTTCAGCTCCTGCTTCAAGTTCATTTGTATTTTACTTTTTAAGAGATTTTTTTATTTATTTGAAAGTCAGAGTTACACAGAGAGAGAAGAGGCAGAGAGAGAGGTCTTCCATCCACTGGTTCACTCCCCAGTTAGCCTTCATGGCTGGAGCTGCACCAATCTGAAGCCAGGAGCCAGGAGCTTCCTCTGGGTCTCCCATGCAGGTGCAGGGGCTCAAGGACTTGGGCCATCTTCCACTGCTTTCCCAGGCCACAGCAGAGAGCTGGATCAGAAGTGGAACAGCAGGGACCGGAACTAGCGCCCATATCGAATGCCAGCACTGCCAGCAGCGGCTTTATCCACTATGCCACAGTGCCAGCCCCATTTTTTTTTTTTTAAGATTTATTTTATTTATTTGAAAGAATTACAGAAAGAGGGGGGTGTTATGTATTTCTGTTAGGCTGTAAGGGAAAGGGTTTATTGGGGCAAACTCAGCAGACTGGAGGGAAGGGGCAAAGAGGGCAAAAGGAGAGAAAGAAGAGAGAGGAGAGGAGAGGGGAGTGAGAAAGAAGAGGAGGCTAAAGAGAGAGGAGAGAAGAGAGAAGAGAGGAGGGGAGGAGCCAGAGAGCCACGTGTTCAGGAACAGGTCCTTTTAAAACTTTGCCGGAGGGGGGGCAGGGAAGCAGGAGCAGCGAATCCCATTAGGATGGGGGTGGAGCTTGACAACAGTGGTTGGGTCATGTGGCCACCTGGCTTTCAACAATGGCAGGGGGGAACCAGGGCATAGGTTGTAAATCAGGGTGTAGATCGCTCCAGATAAAACTGTGCCAGTTTCCTAACAGGGGGAGGGAGATAGAGAGAGAGGATCCATCCACTGGTTCACTCCCTAGATGGCCAGAACGGCCAAAGCTGGGCTGGTCCGAAGCCAGAAGCCAGGAGCTTCTTCCAGGTCTCCCATATGGGTGCAGGGGCCCAAGGACTTGCGCCATCTTCTACTGCTTTCCCAGGCCATAGCAGAGAGCTGGATCAGAAGTAGAGCAGCTGGGACTCGAACCAGCGCCCATATGGGATGTTGGCACTGCAGGCGGCAGCTTTACTTGTTACACCACAGCGCCAGCCCCTTCATTGTTATTTTTCATTGGCTGCCAATAGCAGTTGACTCTGCCTCCAAAGTGTCTCCTACACCCCTGCAAATCTCCACTCCTACCATCCTTGCTGCCATCCCATCATCCCGACATCCACATGGCTTCTTGACTGGTCTCCCCCCTTCCACTACATCATCTTTCAACTGCCAGAGTGATTTTGCAAACTACAGGTCTGGTCGTGTCTGACTCCCACTGAAAAGCCGTTATAGAGACAAGCATTCGCTCCACAATATTTGCATGTAAGCACCATCGCATCTCATTATCTTTCTACATCAGATTAAATTGACTTTGAACAATCATTTTCTGGGAGAGTGGTTTAATATGGAGGGTTTTCCTTCCTAGAATCGCAAAGGAATCTTAAGAGATTAGAAGGGACAGAGAGTTCTGGAATGCCCTGTGGCTCATCCTGGCCACTGCTCGAGGCACTTTGTCCTGATTCAAGCCGGACACCAAGATCCTTTGCTCAGCTTCTCCAGATCCAGTTCGTGGCCACCCTCAATCCCGGCCACTGTATACTGGGGGGGGGGGGGGGGGGAGCAGGAAGCCGCCAGCCTTGGACCTCAAGTACCAGGTCCCTTCCCTGTCTCAGAGAAGTGGATTCCACCTCTTCAACCCTGGAAGGTATCCTTTCCCCAGGGACACCAGAGTTCAACACAAGGTCCCATTTGCTGACCTACAGGGCAATCTTGGCCCTGGCCTGGTTGAAGAAGGTCAAGTCCTTGGGCCCTGCAGGGCTTCTCTTCCCAGGGTAGAGCCTGAGCTGAGGGCTACCAGCTCAGGGGACTGAGACTCCCCTGTTTCTAGGTCTTTGTTATGACCCCACCCACTGTCTTATCAACACATTCCTCTTTTACTTGACCCAGTGGAGTTACAAAATAATAGAAGGTGTGGTGCAGTCAATGATTAAACAATCTTATTGTTATTTGGCTACATACTTGCAAAATCAACCCAAAACAGAGCTCAAGGGGGGTGGGGTGGGAGGAGCTCTTCTAGATCCCTTAGCTTGTCACTTGGCATCTTATTTGGCTATTTCTAGCTACTCCCCTGGGTTGCAGGAAGCTTAATGAGCATAATGAAGATAGCACACTTCTCCCAGCACGTGCCCGCCAATGGCCTCCATCATTTTGCTCAAATGGATCGATCCACCTCCAGTACTTACTTACTTTCTTTCTCTCTCTTTCTCTCCCTCCCTCTCTCTCTTTCTTCTCCTTTTTTTTTTTTAATGTATTTTATTCATTTGAAAAGCAGAGTTACATAGAGAGAGCGATCTTCCATCTGTTGGTTCACTCCCCAAGTGACTGCGATGCTTGGAGCTACACTGATCTGAAGCCAGAAGCCAGGAGCTTCCTCTAGGTCTCCCACACAGGTAAAAGGGCCCAAGGATTTGGACTATCTTGTACTGCTTTCTCAGGCCACAGCAGAGAGCTGGAGCGGAGTGGGGGCAGCCGGGACTTGAACTGGTGCCCACATTGGATGCTGGCACTGCTGGAGAATTAACCTACTGCACCACAGCGCTGGCCCCCAACCTGATATTTAAGCAGCTGAGAGCAGAGACACTCCAGTTAAAGCTAGGGAGATGCGTTGCTGTGGGGGGTCCATGGGCCACCTCCAGGTCCAGCCCAGTGCCCTTGTATTACAGATAAGACACCCAAGGTCATGGGCCACTTATGTTTCCTGTAAGTCCCCTCTAGTCTACCCCGTGGTTAAGCAGTTGCCTCCTCCTCTCCAGTCTTGGAGAATCATCACAGCTTCACAAGAAGAATCAACGCCCCTTTTTTCAAGCCCCTGTGGGATAAACAATTTCCTTTGCCATGCATTGTATGTCTTATTAACCAATTCTTCAAGGGAGGTGTTTACAGGCAAGTTATTACTGTGTCAGGATTGCAGAAACATGTATAGCAATTATCCTTTTTTTTTATTGCTTTAACATTTTTTCCCTCTATAATACTGTGTGGGTGTTTGTGAAATTACACCTCTTGAGTCGGTGCCACATGGCTCTGCTGGTGTGGCTCAGTGAGCAGCTCCCGCCTGCGAAAGACGCTCGCAGGCTCAGGACCCTGGGAAGGCCCTGCACTCTCTCATCGCGAGGTCTGCATTTGATGATTTGTGTTACTGTTGTTTTCTAATGCCTTCTTTTTAAAAATTATTTGAGAGGGAGGTGGGGGAAAGGGAGAAAGAGGGAGAGGGAGAGGGAGAGGGAGAGCACCTATCCTTTCGCCAAATGCCTGGCCACAGTATGGGCTGGGCCAGGCGGAAGCCTGGAACTGGGTATTAAACAGCTGGGTGAGCAGCTCAGGCAGGGAGCCTGAGCACTTGAGCCATCACCTGCCGCCCCACCATGGTTTTCCCGTTGGTCGGCTGCTGAGTCAGAAGCTGGGCATCAGACACGGGTATTCTGGTCCTGGATGCAGGTGTCCTAACCAATGCTTGCTGTTGCTTGGAAACTGTGCCAGGAAGCTGCCCAGGGGGCCCCTGTCCTTGAAAAGTGACAGTACATTGAGATGGAACTCCCTTTGAGGGTGGACATGTTTGCCTATGGAAGAGGGTACTCCAGAATATTCACGGGAGGACAGAATTTAAAGATAAGTGTACGGGGCTGGTGCTGTGGTGGAGCAGGGGAAGCTGCCTCTGCAGTGCTGGCACCCCTTAGGGGCCTGGATTGGGGTCCACACCTGACCCAGCTCCCCACTAATGCACCTGGGAAAGCAGCGGAAGATGGTCCAAGTGCTTGGGCCCCTGCACCCGCTTGGGAGACACACCTGGCTCCTGGCTTTGGATCACCCCAGCTCCGGCTGTTGTGGCCATTTGGGGAGTGAACCAGTAGAATGAGGATCTCTCTCTGTCTTTGTCTCTCCTTCTCTCTCTCTGCACTCTAACTTTTTTTTTTTTTTTTACAGGCAGAGTGGACAGTGAGAGAGAGAGAGACAGAGAGAAAGGTCTTCCTTTTGCCGTTGGTTCACCCTCCAATGGCCGCCGCGGTCGGCGCGCTGCGGCCGGCGCACCGCGCTTGTCCGATGGCAGGAGCCAGGAGCCAGGTGCTTTTCCTGGTCTCCCCATGGGGTGCAGGGCCCAAGCACCTGGGCCATCCTCCGCTGCACTCCCGGGCCACAGCAGAGGGCTGGACTGGAAGAGGGGCAACCGGGACAGAATCCGGTGCCCCGACCGGGACTAGAACCCGGTGTGCCGGCGCCGCAAGGCGGAGGATTATCCTGTTGAGCCACGGCGCCGGCCACTAACTTTCAAATAAATAAAAACTTCTGAAATCCATTCACAGTTTTTCATAACATGCATTTTCCATGACTTTAGACCTCCACATTTGCATGTGTTTCAAATTGTTTTGTACTCAAAACAAATATTTCTTTTTTAAAAAAATATTATTGGAAAGGCAGAGTTAAAGAAAAGCAGAGGCAGAAAGAGAGAGAGAGAGAGAGAGAGAGGCCTTCCATTTACTGCTCATACTGCTCATATGGCAGCAATGGCCTGAGCTGGGCTGATCTGAAGCCAGGAGCCAGGAGCTTCTTCTGGGTCTCCCACACAGGAGCAGGGGCCCAAGCACGTGGGTCATCTTCCACTGCTTTCCCAGGCCATAGCATTGAGTTGGATCGGAAGTGGAGCAGCCGGGACTCGAACCACTGCCTATATGGGATGCCGGCACTGCAGGAGGCGGCCTTACCTGCTACACCACAGCGCTGGTATTGGGCACTTTTAAATGATAAGGGAGGCCACTGGAAATTCTCAGGGTCAGTTCACGCTGGCCTGGAGGAGTGAATGCAGAGTGAGTCCCTGGGAGGGGAGCGCCGTCTGTCCCGTCACACCACAGCTCTTCAGATCTGACTCTGGCTCTCCATCAGTGCTGTGGCTCGGGCCTCACGGCTCTCCCGTGGACCATGGCTGTCCCTCCTCAAACACTTCTCTGTCTTCCTCTCAACCCCTCCCCCTCAGCCTTTGTGTCGCTGCCTCGAAGGGCTTAGGCAGGCACAGCTGTGTCCTTGGGAGTGGGTGGCGACCAAAAGCGGCTTCTGGGACGCTGGCTCCGGTGCGTTGTTGTTCCTTATGCAGCCGTGCTCACTTTGTGAAAATCCACTAAGCGGTGGGCGGTGATTTGCTGTCTTTTCTGCCCGTGATACCTAAGTATCCGTGATCACATTTCAGCCCCTCTCAAAATTCCCACCCCTGCAGGGTCAAATCCAGGCACCTTAGGCCAACAGGACAAGCTCCCTTCACCAGGCTTTCCCAGCCCTACCCCTCCTGTCCTCAGTGCTGAGCTGCAGCCACACTCTCCGTGTGGCCCGCCACCTCCGGCTCCTCTAAATGGCCAATCCCAGCCTGGTTTTCAAAATCCGGCTTCAAAGTCACTTCCTCTATGCAGCCTGCCCTGGTTCCTTCAGATTGGATGCTCCCTGCCCCGCACCCCGCATCCCCACCTCCAAGCCTTCCCCTAAGTGCACGTGCACTGCTCTTCCCTAGCTGGGGAATTTGTCCTGTTGGAATTGTGACCCAGGCACACTTCCCTCATTACGGCTGCCACCCAATATGCAGGTAGTGGTAGCTTTGGGATCCGCAAGGAGGGAAGTCCCACACTTCCGGGAATGGAGAGTCCCTACCCACACTTTCGGGGAAGAAAAGTCCTTGTCAAGGTCCCCGCAGGTGCCTAAAGGTCAACCAACGAGGATCAACCTTTAACCTCCACACCCTGTTTCTATAAAAGGAGCCTTCCCAACCTCTGATGCGTGACTTCCCCGGCCCCCTGCTCTGTTGGGACCAGTGAACCTAGCCCGGGAGTGGAATCCCAATAAAAGCTTGTGAATTAATTGATTCACCTGGCTGCGAAGATTTGTTACGTGCCAGACACCTTGCAGGTAGCACGCAGTGGTTCTTTGACAAATGCTCATTGAATGTTATAGTAATAAGTGATCAGAGAAATGAGCAAAGGGAATTGAAGAGTCAGCCTAGAGGTTTTTTTTTTTCTTTTTTGAAAGATTTATTTATTTGAAAGGCAGAGTTAGACACACACACACACACACACAGAGGGAGGGGGAGAGAGAGAGAGATAGAGAGAGAGAGTGAGTCAGGGCTAGGTCAGGGCTGAAGCCAGGACCCAGGAGCTCCATCCGGGTCCCGCGCATGGGTGGCGGGGGTTCAAGCACCTGGGCCATCTTCTGCTGTTTTCCCAGGCAGGTGGTGGCTTAACTCACAACACCACAACACCAGCGCCAGTGAGGTAGCCCTGACTTAATGCAGGCCGGACCGACGCCTGCCCACAGCACCTTCCCAGCACGGACACACTGAACTGAACTGGATGGAAGCCCCTTGCAACAAAAATTTGCCAACGGACAACAAGGTTTAGTTTTGACAGAAACAAATTTAACGAGGCTCCATGAAGACAGCCCCTGCCTCCACAGTAGCTGATGTATGAGCACTGCGTTTGCTCCCTGGAGATGACGTGTTACAGACACACAAATACCTCTAGACAGCCAGAGCTCAGCGCCTCGGTCTCTTTTCCACCAGCTCCTCCCCTCCCCTTTGTGGGGAGCTTCTTCTTTCCTTACTTCAATAAAACTTTGCTTCCTCTCTGCTCACCAATGTGTCCGATCTCACAAATTGTCATCGACACGGGGACACCAACCCGGACTCATCTCCCCGGTTTTCCCATGATGCCAGGGTTACAGGATCTTTACTTGGATGACTGGATACGTGATGGGTCCTCGAAAAGATCATGGCAAATTTGGATTATGCAAAAACTCTGCATGGATTTTAAAATGTCTTTGCGCCAAAGGAAGCTTCTAGTAGCTTTTCGAAGTACTCTCCTCCTGGGAAGGAGTTACGAAAACATGGGAGGGGGTGGTGCAGGGTGGAGAGCATGGGCTGATGGTAGGAAGGCTGATGGGAAGTGCTGGGTTCAACTGGGGCAGGGCTGGGGTGACATGAGGCACCGGGGTGCACCTGCCAATGGAAGCCACGCTGAAACCACCCTGCCCACTCCCAAGCCAGCCCCTCTCCCTGACTTCCCTGTTTTGGTTTCTGGACTGCCTTCTTCCTGGTCGCAAAGGCGCCCGGTGCTTCCTCTTTGCTGCCCCTCCCCCTTTGCTGCTAAAACAAATGGTTCTCTAATTCTCTTTCCAGCCCCACACCAGTCATTGTTTCTTAGTCCAATAGCTCCCAGCCAGTCTTCCCATTGGGAAACAGAACTGAACTGATCTTCTTTTAAAAAATTTTGCTTATTTGAGAGATAGAGTTACGAGAGAGAGAGAGAGAGAGAGAGAGAGAGAGAGAGAGAGAGGTTTTCCATCCGCTGGTTCACTCCCCAAATGGCCGCAACAGCTGAAGCCAGGAACCAGGAACTTCCTTCCGGTCTCCCACGTGGGTGCAGGGGCCCAAGGACTTGGGCCCTTTTCCACTGCTTTCCCAGGCCATAGCAGAGAGTTGGATAGGAAGAGGAGCAGCTGGGACTTGAAACAGCGCCCATATGGGATGCCCATGCCATAGGCAGAGGACTAACTTACTATATCACAGCACCGGCCCTGTGGTTTTTTTTTTTTTTTTTTTTCAGGAAAAGGGAAAAGGCCAGAAGGGAAGATTTTCTGAAAAATGACAGGGATGGCCCATGAAACCTCAAGCAATGCTACAGCCAGGGACAGGAACAGTCGCCAAGGCTCTCGGGTGCCTCGTTCTGTGCTCCGCTAGGTGATTTTTGCCCCGTGCATCTTTCTCCTGTTGCTCAGACCCCATGGTGGAAGATGCGGCCACGGACTCACAGTGGTTTCCCTTCTGCACTGAAGAGACCAGGCCTATAGTCACTAACATCTCCTCGACTCCATTCCAAAATCCCATATAAGGGACTCTGGCCAACCAGGCAGGCTGCCACTGTGTCTGGGCGCCATCCCCTGTGGATGGAGCAGGCGAGAGAACAGGGGCTGGACAGCCAGCTGAGGGTGAGCCCACACCTCTGGCCTGGAATCTGCCCTGCAGGTTGCCACAGGATTTTTTTTTTTTTCTTTTGCGAGAAAGAGAAAGGGGGGGGGGGTGGTATCTGCTGTCCCACTTTTCAAATGGCTGCAATAGTTGGGCCAGGCTGATGGCAGGAACTGGAACTCAATCCAGGTTTCCCACGTGGGTGCCAGGGACTCAAATACTTGAGTTATCACCTTTGCCTCTCAGAGTCTAAATTAGCAGGAAGCTGGAACCAGGAGCCAGGGGTGGCAGTTGAACAAAGGGACTGTGATGTGGGATGTGAGCATGGCAAGTGCAGTGTTAACCTGCAGGTTATGCACCTGCTACCACAGAGCTATTCTTCCAAGGAGGAGGTTGTTCAGCTGCAGAGTCACAGCACCTGCAGCCATGCCTCAGGATGTCCTACAGCTATCATGTGATAAGAACTCAGAGCTGAGAGTGAGCAGAGATAAATCTGCTAGACAGCACACAAAACAGACAGGAGCTGACAAGTGCTGCAGTGTAGACACTAGCTGAGGGGTATATCTAGGTTGGCAGTCCCTTTTACAGTAAGGGTAACTATTACCATATGCTTATAAGGAGCCATGGGTGGGACAACCAGAGGCTGTCCATTTAAATATGCACTACAATCGAAGCAGCAGACTTGTAACTGCAATATTTCCTCAGTCAGCTTGAGTTTTCTGTGGTCCAGATGATTTGCATGTCTGGGCGGAGCTGGGGGGCTGATATCCCCTTTTGTCCTAAGGGACTCCCCCAAATGCCCCAGGGCCACCCTCTGCATTTAGGACTTGACCATTTCACTGACCTGGGGCGGCCCTGCGCTGCCCTGCCCTGCTGGGCTCTGCTGCCTGCTGAGTTCCCCACCCAGCGGCTGAGGCTTTGCAAATTCACGGTTTCCTCTGTCTACTCTGCTTCTCCTCTTTTGCTTTCCTTCCCTCTCATAGCTGCTCATTCCTAATAAACTGTCTTGGTGTCTGCTGCCAGAGAAGCCAAGCTTTGGCAATGGCACCCAGCCCTGCCCTCTTTGGGTTCCCGGCTCCTGCCATCTCTTCCCTTCCCGATGCATCTCATCCTGGCGCATCGCCTCTCCGGGGAAGGCGCTCCGAGCTGTGCTCTCTGCCCTGGGAGAGACCGTGTGCATGCCTCTCTTGCTGAGCCTGCCTCGCTCTCCCCAGTGTTGGTGAGCCCTAGGAGTGAGAGGCCGTTTCTGCTCTTGTTTATTTTTTCCTCCAATGCTGTGCTCAGCCTTCAATGAATGATGATTAGTGTTCCCAAACCCTTACAAGAATCAGCAATGAATGCAAACCACTAAAGGACTTCAATTTTGTTTTTCTTGAGCAAGACAGGATAGAATATGCGTAAAAACACCAAATGCCTGCAAAATTGTCTAACCCTCCCCCCTAGCCTGCAAGCCTCTTGGAAACAGTGAACTTACTGGATTGATTATTCATGTCTTCTCAAGAACAGTTGTGGGGAGTGCAGGCCAAACCCACCAGGTCTACAGTCCAGGCCGGGACCTCATCTTGATGCCATCACTACTTCCTTGAGCTCAACACTTCACTCAGGTGGCCCCCAGTTCTTCCCTTGTAAAACAGGAATAGCAGGGGCCGACGCTGTGGCGTAGCGGGTAAAGCTGCTGCCTGCAGTGCCCGCATCCCATATGGGTGCTGGTTCGAGTCCCTGCTGCTCCACTTCTGATCCAGCTCTCTGCTGTGGCCTGGGAAAGCAGTGGCAGATGGCCCAAACTTGAGCCCCTTCATGCACGTGGGAGACTCAGAAGAAGCTCCTGGCTCCTGGCTTTGGATCAGCGCAGCTCCGGAAGTTGTGGCCAATTGCTGGGGAGAACCAGTGGCTGGAAGACCTCTCTCCCTCCTTCTTTGTGCACCTGCCTCACGGTCTTACTGTGGGGTTAAAGGAGATTAACTCCTGTAGGCACAGTGTGTCAGGGAAGCATCTGATAAAAAGTATCTAATTTCTTCTATTATTCAGGTGTCCTATAAGGTTATGAAATCATGCACAAATACAAAAGAGGAGGAAGACAATGCTTGGGAGAACAATCTAGTTAGACATTTCCTGAAGGTAGACACCAAGAATCAAGATCCTGGCGCCATGGCAAAGCCAGTAAAGCCACTGCCAGCAACACTGGCATTGCAGATCAGCACTGGTTCAAATCCTGGCTGCTCCACTTCTGATCCAGCTCCCTGCTGATGTGCTTGGGGAAGCAGCGGAAGATGGCCCCAAGTGCTTGGGCCCCTGCTACCCCCGTGGGAGACCCGGATGAAGCTCCTGGCTTTGGCTTGGCCTGGCCCTGGCTGTCACGGCCATCTGGGGACTGAACCAGGAAGACCTCTTTCTCGGTCTCTCCCTCCCTCTGTGTAACTCTGAATTTCAAATAAATAAATAAAAATATTTTAAAAAATTTAAAACAAGAAACCATGAGTCAAAACCACATGTACTTCCTAATTTTTTTATCCTAGTAGACATGAGAAGGAACTAGAGGCGAAAGTGAGCATGTGTCCACCATTGATTCTCAATAAATAGAAGCTTCCAGAGACTGAAGGAGGAGATAAGTTGGATCTGCCTCAGATCAGCACAGCTGTCAGTTGTTCTCACAAAGTGGCATCATGATCCCTTCATAGTCTTTTTTTTTTTTCTCAATATTTTATTTGTTTCTTTGACAGCTACAGAGAGAGGGAGAGACACACAGAGAGGTCTTCCATCCTCTGGTTCACTCTCCAGATGGCTGCAACAGCTGGAGCTGGGCTGATCCAAGGTCAGGAGCCAGGAGCTTCTTCTGGGTCTCCTAAGCAGCTGCAAGGGCCCAAGGACTTGGGCCATCTACTACTGCTCTCCCAGGCCATAGCAGAGAGCTGGATGGGAAGTAGAGCAGCCGGGACTTGAACCGGTGCCCTTCTGGGATGCCGGCGCCACAGGCAGAGGCTCAGCCTACTACACCACAGTGCTGGCCCCACCCTTAATACTCTTAAAAAGTATCAAGGACCTTAATGATTTTTTTTCATCAGCTACATCTATTGGTACTTATAGTATTAGATGCTAAATCTGAGAACTTAAAACAATTTTTGAATTCTTTTAAAAGTAACAATTCCTGCTCCCAGGGTGGGGACAACCACAGCCTGGCGTCACGGCTGCCTTCAGATGGCCCATGAAGTCAAAACAGAACCAAGAAGTGCACCAGGCACCGGTCAGACCGAGGCGTCAGAATGAAGTGTAACTGGGAGGAACCCAGAGGTGCTGACAATTGGGTGCGTCAAGGCCAGGGCCAGATCTTGGTGTTCAGCTGATGGGAGCAGCAAGAAGACACAGCACGTGCTGCCTGGGGACTTCTGGGAGTTCCCAGTCCACAGCGTCCAGGAGCTGGGGGGAGCTGATGTGCAGTGCGCATGGCTGCTCCAGCCTGCTCACCAGGCTGCCTCCAGCAACTGCAGAGCTGGGATGTAAAGAGCGGCAGAGTCCCCAGACCCTGGGGACAGCGCATTAACAGCATGTCTGTGTTTTATTCGTGTTTAAACATTGCCAGAAAGACTGCAAGGAAAAAAAATAAAGATCCACAACTTATCAAATGCTAAAATAATGTATTTTGTGAAAAGTAACCATTTTCCACAAACAAATTACTGAAAAGATTACATTGGGATTTTTGCAGATGTCTTTAAGAACTTACAGAAGCTATCTGGATTCTTCTTTTCTTTTTCTAAGATTTATTGTTTATTTGAAAGGCAGAGTTGCACACAGAGAGAGGGAAAGACAGATCTTTCGTCTGCTGGTTTACTTCCCAAACAACAGGGCTGGGCCAGGTTGAAGCCAGGAGCCAGTAACTTCATCCAGTTTCCCACATGGGTGCAGGGGCCCAAGCATTTGCGTCATCTTCCACTGCTTTCCCAGGCACATTAGTAGGGGGCTGGGCTAGGACTCAAACTGGTGTCCATATGGGATACTGGTGTCGACGACGGTTGCTTAATCTGCTACAGCACAATGCTGGCCCCAGTAGCTGGTGTTGTTTTGATTAAAGTAAATAAACAGAGTCCAGCTTCACACAGATATGCTAGGGGACAAGGACGAAGTATTTTTTTTTTTTTGACAGTCAGAGTGGACAGTGAGAGAGACAGAGAGAAAGGTCTTCCTTTTGCCGTTGGTTCACCCTCCAATGGCCACCGCGACCGGCGCGCTGCGGCCGGCGCACCGCGCTCGTCCGAGGGCAAGAGCCAGGTGCTAGGTGCTTTTCCTGGTTTCCCATGAGGGTGTAGGGCCCAAGCACTTGGGCCATCCTCCACTGCACTCCCGGGCCACAGCAGAGAGCTGGCCTGGAAGAGGGGCAACCGGGACAGAATCCGGTGCCCCAACCGGGACTAGAACCCAGTGTGCCGGCGCCGTAAGGCGGAGGATTAGCCTGTTGAGCCACGGCGCCGGCTAAGGACGAAGTATTTTAAGAGGTGTTCAGATATCTCTGAATATTCTTTGTTGGTAGTTTTGTAAAGATTGGTTGAAATGTGCATTTTGCAATCACATCCATGAACTTTTCCTACTCTATGACATTAGAATTCCATTGATGTATCTTGCACTTTGAGTGGCTCATTTTATTCATGTGTAATATTGTAACAGTATGCCTTGGTCATTTGGGAAATACTGATTCACTGGGTTATATAGATCTTCCAACTGTTGACATATGTCATTATATTATATCAAAAAATCATGAATGCCCCCACCTCTCATCAGAAAAGTCAGAATTCTAAGTGTTGGAAAACTGTTGTTATGGGGACAGCAGGATTTGTCTGCTGAAAATCCAAGCAGCCGGTGAAACTCTGATGTCTTAATATTGTTGGTTGATGAATTAAGGGAGGAGACAGAATCTCATTGTGGCCTCTCAGAGGTGGCCTTGGCAGGAGGTCTTTGGGCACTGGGGGTTGTACCCTTGTTGCATGGGTCTCTTGAGGTTTTTTTTTTTTTTTACAGATTTATTTACTTAAAAGGCAGAGTTACAGAGAAACAGGAAGATAGAGTATGAGAGAGAGAGAGAGAGAGAGAGAGAGAGAGAGAGAGAGATAGGAAGAGAGAGAGGGAGAAAGAGGGAATCTTCCATCCAGTTCACTCCTCCAGTGACTGTAACAGCCAGGGCTATGCCAGACTGAAGCCAGGAGCCTGGAACTCCATCTGGGTCTCCCACATGGGTAGCAGGGGCCCAAGTACGTGGGCCATCATCTGCTGGCTTCCAGGTGCATTGGCAGGAAGCTGGATTAAAAGTGGAGCAGCTGGGTCTCAAACCAGGGCTCTATGGGATGGCGGCAACCCAGACACCGATCTAACCCACTGCGCCCTAACAACGGTCTCTTAAGACTGACTGTCATGCATGATGGAGTCTGCCTGTGTACGTGGTAGGGGGCAACGTAGAACCGGAAGTTTTGCAAATTAACTTCCACATAGAACGCAAGTTTTATGAAGGGGATGACAAATATTAGTGCTCATTCAAAGTACTTATTGGCTTGTTTATCATTAAAATTCAGCAGGAACTGCAGCCACTACTTGGAACTCAGATCTAGGAGATCTCTGGCTGCAGGGAGGGTTGTTCTGTCACTGACGTTGCTGGAATCGTCAGCAGATTGTCAGGACAGAA
The DNA here is from genome assembly GCA_949820135.1 of Sylvilagus floridanus. Taxonomy (NCBI): domain Eukaryota; kingdom Metazoa; phylum Chordata; class Mammalia; order Lagomorpha; family Leporidae; genus Sylvilagus; species Sylvilagus floridanus. Next base: position 75,569,976 of record OX463239.1, on the reverse strand, counting down.
ACCCGAGGCCACCTGAGACGGCTTTGGTTGTGCCAGAGACGAGTGACCCTTCCTTGCCGGCATCCAGGGAGGTGAGGAGACTCCAAAGGGTCCGTTTTAGTCTGTGATGTACGCACTTTGCGGGGAGGTAACGGATTTGCCTTCCTGGCATTCAGCACTTGTGATACGGCGGCTTTCATGTTACACTGTCTCCGAAGACCAGACCCTGTCCCAGCCAGCGGCGTCTTCTAAATGCTCTTGGCCTGACAGCAGTCACGGTGCAGTTGCTGTGGTCCATACATATGTGCACCTGGTCATTGTTCTCCATGGCAAGACTGGCCAGCTGCAAACTGTCAGTGTTTCACTCAACAAACCAGGTAAGAACCATTTGGGGGAAGGAACGGGAATTCTGCTTGCCGTTTGAAAACCCTGCCCACATTTTGTTTGAAAGGCAGAGTTTAAAGAGAGGGAAGGGGTGAAAGAGAGATAGAATCTTCGATGTGCTGGTTCACTTGCCAAATGGCTGCAATGGCCCAGGGCGGGGCCAGGGCAAAGTCAGGAGCCAGGAGCTTCCTCCAGGTCTCTCACGTGGGTGGCAGGGGCCCAAGCATTCAGGCCATCTTCTGCTGCTTTCCCAGGCACCTAAACAGGGAACTGGATCGGAAGTGGAGCAGCCGAGATTTGAACTGGCGCCCATATGGGATGCAGGCATCGCAGACTTAACCCAGTGCATCCCAACGCCAGTCCCTGCTGATGTGTTCCAGCAAGATCACCCGGCAGACGGGAGGCAGGAGCTCGGAAGAGACTCTGAGGCAATCATTGAGCATGCTCTGAAGTGCTGTGCCACCCATGCTCTTGGTGGCGGAAAGGGAGACAGATATCAATTACCCCCATTACAAAGTGATGCTGCCTAGCAGGCCTTGCAATGTGCGAGAATGTTGAGTGCCTGAGCCAGCTGATTTGTCTGTAGTTTTCCTGTCTGAGTGACATGTAATGAAAGTAATAGGAGTCTGAAAAGTCTCTTTCATTGAGTATGAAATTGAAGTCTCAGAGATAGGAAAGTATTGTGTCATTTTTTCATTCTTAGCAACACATAAAATGATAGCAAATTTAGTAATTGACAGCATCTGAGGTTCAATGAATTATGCTGGCAGAGTAATATTTGGATTTAGATATATCCGAGCTCTTGAAATGCGACTCTTTGTTAGTGAAAGGGTTCTGATGTAAGATGGGACTTCTAACAGTTCATGGAAGAAATGGGATTAAGAAATAAAAACAGGGGCATGCACTGTGGTACAGTGGGTTAAGCAGTGGCCTGCAATGCCTGCATCCCATTTGAGCACCAGTTCGAGTTCGCTGCTCCACTTCCGATCCAGCTCCCTGCTCATGCACCAAAAACAGGGGAGGAGCGCCCAAGTCCTTGACTCCCTGCTACCTACATCAGCGATCTGGACGGAGTTCCAGGCTCCTGGCTTCAGCCGGGCCCAGCCCGAGCCATTGCAGCCATCTGGGGATGGAACTAGTGGATGGAAGATCTCTGTGTGTCTCTTCCTCTCTCTGTAACTCTGCCTTTCAAATAAAAAGATAAGTCTTTAAAAACAAAAATAAAAAACATGAACTTTATTTCTCACTATAAAGCTCCACCAAGTTCAAGACATTTTTTAGGTAGTTAGACCAACCATTCAGTCCCTTCCTAATGAACTCAGGGTACTGGGAATTTGACCATGTCAATGCAGTCTTTTTGCGTTATTAACTGAAGAAGAATTCATGCCTTTAATTTTTTTTTTTAATTTAGGAGACACAAAGGAGTCAGAAAGAGTCAACTCCGAAGTGTAAGGTGGATGTCTAGTGATTTTCCATGGACACTCATGGAGAATTGTCCCTGTGGGGGCCGGTGCCCTGGCATAGTAGGTCAAGCATCATGATATGAAGTGGATGTATTTATCACAGAATTTAGTTTCCTGAATGATTATTTTTGCAAATAGACCATTTGTTTTGAATGAAGGATAACTATTTTTTAAAAACTAAATATGCTTCATCATTCTTTTCATTTCTAAACATACATACATACATTTAAAATCAAGCTCCTTGGGGGCCAGCGCTGTGGTGTAGTGGGGTGTAGCTAAGCCTCTGCCTATGGTGCCAGCATCCCATATGGGCACTGGTTCTGGTCCCAGCTTCTCCTCTTCCCATCCAGCTCTCTGCTTTGGCCTGAGAAAGCAGTGGAGGATGGCTCAAGTGCTTGGGCCCCTGCACCAGTGTGAGAGACCTGGAAGAAGCTCCTGGCCCCTGGCTTTGAATCAGCCTGATTCCAGCTGTTGCAGCCATCTGGGGAGTGAACCAGCAGATGGAAGACCTCTGTCTCTCTCTCTCTCTCTCTGTATATCTGATTCTCAAGTAAATAAATAAATCTTCTTTAAAATATAAGAATTGTCCTTGTTTCGTGAGAGCAATGACCAGCAGCATTGTCCTGGTGAAGCTTTCCTGGACACTTCTGTCAATGCTGCAGCTAACTTTCTCAAAACACACAATAAATAAATTGTATTGTTCTTTGGGACTCCAGAAAGTCTACAAGCAGAATGCCTTGAACATCAAAACAGAACAAAAGTGACCATGACCTTTGCTCTTGACTGGCCTGCTTTTGCTTTGCTTTGCCGGGACTTGGTAGCCGTTGCTTTGATTGTGCTTTGTCTTCAGGATCATCCTGATAAAGCCGTGTTTCATCTCCTGCTTCAGGATCTGGATCCCATTTCTTTGACTCTCCATTGGAAGTCTGTGGTTCATCTGGACGCAACAGTTTTGGCACTCATTGAGCAGAAAGCTTGCTCCACTTCAATTCTGCAGTCAGAATTGTTAACAGTTCACTCCTCAAATGCTTACAACAGCCAAGTCTTGGCCAGGCTGAATCGAGGAGCCAGGAACTCCATCCACGCCTCCCATGTGGGTGGCAGGGCCCAAAGCACTTGGGCCATCTTCCACTGCTTTCCCAGGCACATTAGCAGGGATCTGGACAGGATGTGGAGCAGCCGGGACTTGAATTGGCTTTCCTGTAGGTCATTGGCGGCAGCTGAACTCACTGCACCAAAATGCCAGCCCTGTCATGAATATTTTGAAGATTCTTTGTATTTGTTTCTGTTTTTTTTTTTTCCCCAACATGAACATTACACATGCATCATGAAAGACACAAAACATTCAGAAATGGAAAATAAATCTCCTATAAAGCCAGTCCCTAGCCATACTACTGTAAACAGAATGCTATATATTCTTTTCAAAATCCACTAAACCTTTTTAAAAAAATTATTTATTTATTTGAGAGGTAGAGTTAAGGGCAGGGACAGGAGAAACAGAGAAAGGTCTTCCATCCACGCATTCACTCCCCACATGGCCAAAACAGCTGGAGCTGTACTGATCCGAAGCCAGGAGCCAGGAGCTTCCTCCAGGTCTCCCATGTGGGTACAGGGGCCCAAGCAATTGGGCCGTCTTCTACTGCTTTCCCAGGCGATAGCAGAGAGCTGGATGGGAAGAGGAGCAATTGGGACTAGACCTAGCGCCCATTTGGGATGCTGTCACTGCAGGTGGAGGGTTAACCTGCTGTGCCACAACACCGGCCTCAATGCACTAAGCTTTTTAAAAAGATTTATTTTATTTACTTGAAAGGCAGAATTGCAGAGGGAGAGAGAGAGAGACAGAGAAAGAGATGGAGAGAAAGAGAGATCTTGCATCTGCTGGTTCGCTTCCCCGCATGGGCTGGGGCTGGGCCAGGCTTGATCTCTCACGAGGCTGCAGGGCCTCAGGTACTTGAGCTATGAGCCACTGCTTTCCCAGGTGCATTAGCAGGGAGCTTGATCAGAAGTCGTGTGGCTGGGACTCGAACATGTGCTCCATATGGGATGCTGGTACTGAAGGCAGCAGCTTAACCTTCACCTGTGCCACAACACCAGCCTGTAAAATATTTTTAAATATATGACTTTAAGGACGGGCATTTGGTGACGTGGTTAAGATGTCACTTGGGACACCTGCATCCTATATTGGAGCGCCTGGTTCGAGCTCTGTTTCCACTCGTTGCAGCTTCCTGCTGATGCACACCGAGGGAGGCAGTTGGCTTGAGTATTTGGGACCCGCCACCCATATGGGAGATCCAGGCTCCTGGCTTTGGCTTGGCCCAGCTCTTGCTTTTGTGGTCATTTGGGGAGTGAATCAGTGAATGAAAGATTCTCATTCTCTCTCTCATCGGTCTTTCTACGTCTCTCTCTCTCTCTCTCTCTCTCTCTCTCTCTCTGCCTTGCAAATAAATAAAAATTAAAAATTTTTATGTATATTAATTTTGACATGCTTGACATGAGCAAAGAACATACATGCTGTAAATTATGGCGCATACGACCAGTACTTGTGAGCTCATCCTGCGGTCTAAGAAGTGTTATCTTCTAAGAAGTATTATCTTCTCTGGAGTGCTCTTTCCCAAGCCCTGACTCCCCACCAGAAAATCGTTTTCCAGATTTTGTCTTTGCTGTTGTTACTTCTCTTGCTTTTTTTTAAAAAAAGCTTTATTTACTTTTTTTTTTTTATTTGACAGGCAGAGTGGACAGTGAGAGAGAGAGAGAGAGACAGAGAGAAAGGACTTCCTTTTCCGTTGGTTCACCCCCCAATGCTTCTGATCCGAAGCCAGGAGCCAGGTGCTTCTCCTGGTCTCCCATGTGGGTGCAGGGCCCAAGCACTTGGGCCATCCTCCACTGCACTCCTGGGCCACAGCAGAGAGCTGGCCTGGAAGAGGAGCAACCGGGACAGAATCTGGCGCCCCGACCGGGACTAGAATCTGGTGTGCTGGCGCCGCAGGCAGAGGATTAGCCTAGTGAGCTGCGGCGCCGGCCTAGTTACTTTTATTTACTTGAAAGAGCAACAGAGACAGACAGATTTTGCAACTGCTGGTTCATGTCTCCGATGCTCACAACAACCAGGACTGGGCCAGGCTGAAAGCAGGAGCCAGGAACACTATCTGGGTTTCCCACGTGGCTGGCGAGGGCCCAACTCGCTTCCTCCCTGGCACATTAGTAGGAAGCTGGATTGGAAGTGGAGGCGGCACTGGGTGCCAAGCATTCAGAACCATGATGCAGGCATCCCAAGCGGAGGCTTAACCTGTGCCGTAACACCTGCCCCACGTCCCTGACTTTCAATGCAGTTTTACTTTACTGTATGTTGAGCATGTTTTTGTTCTATTTGCTTTTGAACTCTGAAAAGCAGCATTATGGTACGTGTATCCTTCCGCAGCTTGCTTTCCGCTCTCGGCATCTGTGTGAGATGCATCCTTAATAACTGCCATCAGGGGTGACGCCACTGGCCTAAGAGGTGGCCCAGTGCACTATGGGGCATTTAATAGCATTCCCTAGCCCCCCTCTCTCTGCAGGTGCCTGAAACACCTCTCCAGTCGTGACAACTAAAAGCATCTCTGGCCTCTGCCAAATGTCCCCCTGGAAGGTGGCAATAGCACCCTGACTTGAGAATTTCTGCTGTAACCAAATCCGCTCAGAGCTACTGCTCTCGGGCTGGCCAGCCTTGGATGATACTGCTGTTTATTTACCCAGTCTCCAAGCGTCAGACACTGGAATTGCTTATCCTGTGTCTGTTACACACATCGTCCAGCCCCAATCAGTCCTGAGCCCGAGTTTTTCTAGACTAGAGCAGAGATCCAGGGTAAAATTTCCGTGTCATTCTGTTCGACAGGTTCAGCTGTATCTGATGATGCCGACATTTCGTTCTTGGAAACAGATCCGTACCACGTATCACGAGCTCTGAACGCCTTCCATTGCTTATACTCGTGCATTTGTTCAATTTCCCTCATCTCCTTGAGGCCAAGGGAGGGAGCAGAAGGATGCCGCACACAAGAGCAGCAAAGAGCCCAGGGTAAGAGGGAGTCTGAGGACTGCGTTCTTTAGCCTGCGCCTAGGCCATGACTGCTCCTGCCTGCAGGGTCTGCTCTATGTGCCCCTCTAGCTCTCTCCACTTCCAGTGCTCCCTTCTCCCGGATTACTCTGCGTGTCTCTGCTGTGGCTGACTCTGTCCAGAACATCCTTTGCTGCCTCCTCTGCCGGGCGAGAGCCTCCTCACCTTTCCAAGCCTTGTCACAGGCGGCCTCTGCCCAGAAGCCCGAGGCCCCTCCAGCCTTTGATTGGAGTCTCCACTCTAAGCACCTTATGTGACAGTCATTGTCTTCCTTGCTTCTAGAATCTTCTTGAGAGCAGGAGCCAAGAAGGCATCCCATCTTATAATCCGCCAGAGAATCTGCAAAGCCCACTACTGTGTGCCCAGCTTGCATATAGACAGCACAGAGGAGCAGCTGACCCGTTCCCGCCCTGTCTTCCCAGGGCCTGAAGACCAACCTCAAGAGTCAAGTACACAGCAGGGGCCCCACAGTACAGCAAATGCGACAGGGACCCTGACTCCAGCACTCAGCAGCTGACATCTCTCTCTCTCTCTTTTTTTTTTTAAGATTTGTTTATTTGAAAGGCAGAGTTACATAAGGGGAGAGGCAGAGGTAGAGAGAGAGGGATTGGAGGGTGGAGAGAGAGAGAGAGAGACTTCTATCCCAATAGCCAGGGCTGGATCAGGCCAAAGCTAGGAGCCAGGAGGTTCATCCAGGTCTCCCACATGGGTGCAGGGGTCCAAGCACTTGGGCCATCTTCTGTTGCTTTCCCAGGTGCATTAGTAGAAAGCTGAACTGTAAGTGGAACAGCTGGGACTCGAACTGGCACGCCTATGGGATGCCGGCACTGCAGATGGTGGCTTTACCCATTATGCCACAGTGCCAACCCTAGCAGCTGTCACCTTTAACCACTCAATTCTAGTCTCTCATTCTCCAAATGAAAAGCTGAATTGCTACCTCGCACAGCTGAGAGGAGCGTCTGATGAGCTGGAGCCCAAACCCAGTGGGTGTGTTCTTTCTCTCTTCCCCTTGTAGCCAATACAGTCAGCACACCTTGCACATCAAGGGATTCAATAGCGATGTTGTTTTTTTTTTCTCCCAGGATTTTTTTATTTGAAACTCAGAGTTACAGAGAAGAGAAAGGCGAGACACACACAGGGAGATCTTCCATCTGCTGGTTCACTCCCCAGATGGCCGCAACAACCAGGGTTGGGCCAGGCTGAAGCCAGGAGCCTGGAGCTTCTTCTGGGTCTCCCACACAGGTGGCAGGGGCCCAAGCACTTGTGCCATCTTCTGCTGCTTTCCTAGGCCATTAGCAAGGAGCTGGATCAGAAGTGGAGCAGCTGGGACACGAACCAGCACCCATGTGGGCTGCTGGCATTGCTGGTGGCGGCTTTACCTGCTATGCCACAGCACTGACCCCTCTGATTTTCAAGAGAACCCCCAAGTCCAAGCTTTTATAGAGAGTTTCTGATATTTAAACACTGGCAACAGATAGCAATTTTAATATCGTAGGGAAAATTGGAAGTGTCCTAGGTTGCCATTGGTCACTGCCATTGGCAGCCAGTCTGCTCCCCTGGGTACAGCTGGTCACCGTGGCCTGCTTATATGTGGCTACAGGGATAACAGCCCTTGGCCCGGAGAATGCAGCCTTCACCCAGGGCTTCTGGAATGACCCTCTCCATGAGGGCTGCTCCACGCTAAAAAGTAAGGGGAAGAATGCCAACATGTGCAGATGCACCTTGCAACATACACCCACTACCTCCTTCATTCCTCCGCAGCCCTGAGAGGCAGATGTTATCATCACCTCTTTTTGAGAGTTTTTTCTTTCTTTTTTTTTTCTTCTAAGATTCAGTTCCACTTCTGATCCAGCTCTCTGCTGTGGCCTGGGCCATTGCACCCACGTGGGAGACCTGGAAGAAGCTCCTGGCTCCTGGCTCCTGGCTTTGGTCTGGTCCAGCTCTGGCCATTGCAGCCAATTGGGGAGTGAACTAGCAGATAGAAGACTCTCTCTCTCTCTCTCTCTCTCTCTCTCTCTCTCTCTCTCTCTCCTTTTCTCTCTGACTTTCAAATAAACTAAATGAATCTTTAAAAAAAAATCTGCTGCCTGTGACGCCAGCTTCCCATATGGGCACTGGTTCGAGACCTGGCTGCTCCACTTCTGATCCAGTTCCCTGCTAATGCGCCTGCTTTTCCAGCAGTAGAAGATGGCCCAAATCCTTGGGCCCCGCACCCACGTAAGAGACACGGAAGGAGCTCCTGGCTCCTGGCTTCAGATCAGCCCAGCTCCGGTTGTTTCTGCCATTTGAGGGGTGAATCAATAGAGGAAGATCTCGCTCTGTCTCTCCTCCTCTCTCTCTAACTCTGCCCTTCAAATAAATAAATAAATCTTAAAAAAATAAAGAGAATTGTGAGTACTTACTAGCTTTCTATAAGCAGTTCCCTTTCTCCCTAAAAGAATATTTTTTTTTTCCAAGTAAAAATAAGCAAGTCTCATGGGGCCGACACTGTGGCGTAGTGGGTAGAGCCATCGCCTGCAGTGCCAGCATCTCATGTGGGCGCCGATTCAAGTCCTGACTGCTCCACTTCTGATCCAGCTCTCTGCTATGGCCTGGGAAAGCAGTAGAAGATGGCCCAAGTCCTCGGGCCCCTGCACCTGTATGGGAGACCTGGAGGAAGCCCCTGGCTCCTGGCTTCAGATTGGTGCAGCTCCAGCTATTGCAGCCAGCTGGAGAGTGAACCAGCGGATGGAAGACCTCTCTCTCTCTCTCTCTTTCTCTCTCTCTGTCTCTCCCTTTCTCTCTCTCTCTCTGCCTCTCCTCTCTCTGTGTAACTCTGACTTTCAAGGAAATAAATAAAATCTTTAAAAAAAATTAAGGAAGTCTCCAGGAAGTCCTTTGTGCATATTTCTAGAATGGGATGGCGTCTATGATGAAAGCATTCAGTTCGTGTGAGCGCTGCTGGGATGACAACGATACTTCAGCCACACACATTGATTAACATCTCTATGTCAGTATTTCACAACATGGAGCTCAAGTTATGCACTTAATCTGATGGATAAACAGGAGAGGTATTTACCGTGAAAATGCCTGGTGAAAGACTCCCCGCCTATAGGAACATACAGGGTAGCTGCAGGGGAGTAAATCATCGTTTTCCTACAATTTTGGCAAGAAACCGGTGGGAGTCCTGATAAGGCTGGCGACGTGAAAGACATTTCCTCCTCCCGTTGGCACGCAGCCGGCTTCTGACAGCCCTGTGCCAGCTTCCCAGGGCTGCAAGTAAAGGGCTTGGAGTGATGTTATCTTGATTTGATTATCCTAACTCACATCCTATGTAAGTAATAAAAGAGGAACCACCAGAGATGAAATGTGGAGCCATAGCAATGAGCCATGACCAATTGAAGATGAAGTTCAAGATGCATGACCCAGCCACAGATCTAATCCAAGTCAAACTGCAGATTCGGAGGAGGACAAGCCCCGAAGAAAGCCGTGGCGTTGGAAAGATAGAAGGAAAAGAAGGAAGACAGCCCTCAGACTCCATGGGGGCCAGAGAGGCAGGGATCGTTCTTCTTCCCTCTTTTGCGAGACTTGAAGTGGATGTCGAGGACGAAAAAAATGATTCTCTAGGTATCGAAGTTGTTTGCAGCATTATGAATGTTTGTACAGCCCGAGAGTGATCATAATTAATTCATGCATTCATTAATGAAACACGTTTTGACACCCACGCTTTACCCTGGAATTTCCCACCGTCTGGGGAGGGGTTCAGTCATGAAAACAAACAGTTAGAAGACAAAATGGTCAGTTGCAGAGCAAAAAGGTGGGGAGCACAGGAGTGGTCTGACCCAGCCCTTCGGGTGGGAAGCTGGATGAGGCCCTGAGACTCTGGGGCTGAGGCTCTGGGGTTTTTCAAGGTTGGTAGTTGGGCCACCAAAACCAGAAGTTTGGCCCAAGTCTGGGATCCATGCATAAAGTCAAAGTCAAGTCCTCGGGAGGATGAGGCCAAGGGCTCAGGGGCAACATCCGGGGAGTGGCTCAAGCCTTCAATCACAGAGTACCCCTGCTTCTCCCCCGGGACCCCAAATGGGGGCCTGGCTCAAGATGGCCCACTTGTGGCTGTTGGGACTGTGCCCTCTATGGAGTATGTTCCATTTGAGAGAGAGAAAGAGAGAGAGAGAGAGGTCTTCCATTTGCTGGTTCACTCCCCAAGTGCCTCAACAGTCAGATTTGGCCAGGTCTCATCATGTGGGTGGCAGGGACCCAAGTCCTTGATCCATCACCTGCTGCCTCCCACGGAGTGTGTTGGCAGGGAGCTGGAGTCTGAAGTGGAGCTGGGACTCAAAACCAGACACTTGGGTGTGGGCAACCCAGGTGGTCTTGGCCACTGCACCAACTGCCCCCACCTGAGCCTGCTTCCGCACTGACTGCTTCGGCACACTGGTGGAGAGCACAGTGTGTGGACAAATCCGCTCAGCTGGAGGGCTAGGGATGAAATGAAGGGACGGCCTTGCTCTTCCGGGGGTGAGCAGGGGAGGTTTTCTCAGAGATGTTGGCAAATGGCAAGTGTTCAGCTGGTGGAAACAGGGTAGGAGCCTCACTGTAGAGGCATGAAATGTGTGTGGCTGGTGTGGCCAGGGCCAGGAGCTGCACCGCCTTGGGGACCCTGGTCCAGGCTCCAGAACTTGGACTTCATCTGCGGACAAGAGACCTTCCCTTCCAATCAGAAGAGATGGTGCTGGATCCTTGGGTGCCCAGGGACTCTCCAGGCCTTACTAGATAGACCTGGAAGCCACGGGCCCCTGGAGCTTCTGTGGCTCCCAGAGCAGAAGCCACAAAGAAAAGATGGAAAGCTGTGATTTCCCGGCCTCTGCACTGAGAAGGGCTGCAGGTGTCCCCACCACGGGGAAGCATTGCTTGGCAGAGTGACCAGAGGGCCAGAGACGGCAGTGGTCAGGGACTACACTGAGGTGGGGGAGCAGTGCCACTGTCCCCAGTCCTGGGACACAGTCATTCCCCCAGGCCTCGACCTCAGGCGTCGGTACCCGACTACAGGTGCCTCGTGATGAGACGATGCTCCCTAACCAAGGACTCAGCTTGATTGTTCCTTGGGGAAGTAGCAAGATTTTTTATTTTTTAAAGATTTTACCTATTAATTTGAGAGGTAGAGTTACAGACAGAGAGAGGGAGAGACAGAAAGAAAGGTCTTCCATCCATTGGTTCACTCCCCAAATGGCCACAAAAGCTGGAGCTGCGCCAATCTGAAGCCAGGAGCCAGGAGCTTCTTCTGGGTCTACCATGTGGATGCAGGAGCCCAAGGACTGGGCCATCTTCTACTGCTTTCCCAGGCCATAGCAGAGAGCTGGATCAGAAGAGGAGCAGCCGGGACTAGAACCGGTGCCCATAATAGATGCTGGCACTGCAGGTGGAGAATTAACCCACTGCACCACAGCACTGGTCCCAGGAGCAGGATTCTACCCAGAGTACAAACATCATCTGAGAACCCACCCCTCACCATCACGCTTGCCTTCTGTAGTTTCAGCCACATGCAGTCTGCCATGGTCAGAGAATGGTAATGGAAAATGCCAGGAGCAGTTCATAGGTTTTAAAGAACTCTTCTTACACTATGTGCTTGCAACCACTTTAATTTATTATTAGTTATGGTTGTGAATATCTTACTGTACCTAATTTAGAAATCAAACTTGATCATAGGTATGTATGTGTATGAAAAACATATAGTATACAGTATGGGGGGGGCAAAAACTCATGGAAAGATAGAATTAAATGTTTATTTTGCAGGCCAGTGTTGTGGCATAGCAGATTAAGCCGTCACCTGCAGCACCAGTTCGAGTCCTGGCTGCTCCATTTCTGATCCAGCTCCCTGCTAATGTGCTTGGGAAAGCAGCAGAAAATATCCCCAGTGCTTGGGTCCCTGCACTCCTAGGGGAGACTCAGATGAAGCTCCTGGCTCCTGGTTTCAACCTGGCCCAGCCATGGCTGTTGCTGCCATTTGAGGAGTAGAACCATCAGATGGAAGATCTCTTTTTCTTTCTCTCTCTCTGCAAAACTGTCTTTCAAATGAATAAAACAAATCTTTATAAAAAAAGATGTTTATTTTGGGGGCCAGTGTTGTGGCACAACAAGTTAAGCTCCTGCTTGCCACACCAGCATCCCATGTGAGTGCCAGTCTGTCTTGGCTGTTGTATTTCCCATACAACTTCCTGTTAATGCACCTGGGAAAGCAGCAGATGATGGCCCAAGCACTTGGGCACCTGCCAGCAACATGGGACACCCAGGTGGAGTTCCTGGCGCCTAGCTTCAGCCTGGCCCAGATCAGGCTGCTGTGGCCATTTGGAGAGCGAATCAGCAGATGGAAGCTCTCTGTCTCTTTCTGTTTCCTTGCCTCTCTCTGTCTTTGTGCCTTTCAAATAAATAAATATTCTTTATGTTTTAAGATTTATTTTATTTATTTGAAAGAGTTACAGAGAGAGGCAGAGACAGACAGAGAGGTCTTCATCCACTGGTTCACTCCCTGGATGGCCAGAGCTGCGCCGATCCGAAGCCAGGAGCCAGAAGTTTCTTCCGGGTCTCCCACGTGGGTGCAGGGGCCCAAGGACCTGTGCCATCTTCTACTGCTCTTCCAGGTCATAACAGAGAGCTGGATTGGAAGAGGAGCAGCTGGGACTAGAACTGGTGCCCATATGGGATGCCAGTGCTTCAGGCCAGGGCTTTAACCTGCTGCGCCACAGCACCGTCCCTGAAATAAATGAATATTCTTAAAAAGATTTATTTTGCGTGTGGGCTCCTTGGTATAGCTTGTTAAGCTGCCATTTGGGATGCCCATATCCCATATTAGAGGGCCTGGGTTTCAGGCCTGGCTCCACTTCCAATCCAGCCCCTGCTACCCATATGGGAGGCCCAGATAGAATTCCAGGCTCCTGGCTTCAGCCCGGCCCAGCTTCAGCTGTCGCAGGCATTTGGGAATTAAACAAGTGGATGACAATTTCCATCTCTCTCGCGCACGCGCTCTGCTTTCAAATAAAAATAAATAACTAAACCTCTTTAAAAAGGTGTTTATTTTGGTACCAAATTTTTGAAACCCATGAGTAGAGGGATCTTCAAAGAGCTCAAAGAAAATAGTACTCTGAAAAAACTGCTTGGAGTTCAAGTCCTTTTTGCACAAAAATAAACTTACATTTTAATTTCATTTCTCCATAAATTTGTTAAAGCACCTTCAAATAGCGTTTCCTGCTATTACAGTTTCATTTACTCGCTGGGGGTCTTAGAAGGCGTGCCCCGTGGATAAGGGGGCTGCTCTTTCAACTCACTTCTAGAAGGCTTTCTGTTCCTCAAAGCCTGGGGGGTTTCAGAGGGCTTGTCCAAGCTCCTTGCAACAGCCTTGGGAGGGAGCCGAGGAAACCAAGGCACGGATTGGGTAGGACCCTCCTAGGATCAAACGCAGGCCTGCCAGGAGACACAGACCCGGCCCTTACACCGGCCTGCACGGTCTCTCCTCCCCAGGGCTGGGGGAGGCCAGGGCAAGGCCAAGCCTGCAGTCTCCTCGCGTCTGTGGCTGTACCTGAAGGCTTCCTTGTCTGGCCAGGGGAGGTTAAGCAGCTTATAATGTAATCGCCCTGTCCCTCCTGAAGGTGAGAAGCGGGTGGGGGGTGGGAGGGAGTGTGCGTCTCGACATTCTGCCTTGTGGAGCTCTTTATTTCCCCAGCATCCACCAGTATCCTTGGATGCAGCCCTCCGGGGGGGCTTTGGAAGGCTCATTACCGCAGCTCCTTCTGAGCATTGTGGTGATCGGGCAACTCTGGCTCTGAACGGGTCCAGGCCCCCACTGTTCGCCCTTTTCTGGAATACCGTTGCCCAGTGTGTAGGAGGGGACTTCAGAACATTTGTGGACAAAAGAAATTAAAAGATTATTGGAGGAGTGGTGTAGTGAGTAAAGCCGCTGCCTGCAGTGCCGGCATCCCACGTGGGCACCAGTTCTAGTCCCAGCTGCTCCACTTCTGATCCAGTTCTCTGCTATGGCCTGGGAAAGCAGTGGAAGATGGCCCAAATCCTTGGGCCCTGCACACATGAGGGAGACCTGGAAGAAGCTCCTGGCTCCTGGCTTCAGATCAGTGCAGCCCCAGCTGTTGCGGCCATCTGGGGAGTGAACCAGCTGATGGAAGACTGACCTCTCTCTCTGCCTCTGCCTTTGCCTCTCTGTAACTCTGCCTTTCAAACAAATAAATAAAATTTTTTGAAGATTAGTTTATTTGGATGTAAAACATTTTGGAAACTCAGGCATAGATTTTTTTAATAATATCCATTTTCTTTAAAGGTTTCTTTTTCTCTAAGGTTTACTTTATTTGAAAGGCAGAGTTAATGGGGGAGGGGGTCTTCCATCTGCTGATTTCCAAATGGCTACATGGCCAGTGCTGGGCCAGGCCGAAGCCAGGAGCCAGGAGCCAGGAGCTTCCATCTAGGTCTTCCATGTGGGTGTCAGGGGCCCACGTGCTTGGGCCATATTCTAATGCTTTCCCAGGCCATAGCAGAGAGCTGGATTGGAAGTGGAGCATCCAGGACTCGAACTGGTGCCCTGATGGGATGCCAGCACTTCAAGCCAGAGCATGAACCCGCTGCGCCACAGTGCCAGCCCATAGCTCTGTCTTACAAACCTCTACTCGGCCTTGTCAACCTGTTCCCACTTTTCAGGAGATCCCACTCTCAAACCTCAAGTCTTCATCTAAGCCAACATTCTTTAAGTCTCAGTTCCTTGGTCTGGAGTGATACCCCTAGAATCAACGGGACAGACCCAGTGAGCAGCAGCACGGTGACCCCCAGCGTCTGAGCAGCACCCGGGGTTGGATGTGCTTCTTTGTTTTTCTGATTAATCAGTGGATAACTCGTAAAGCCATTACACATAGATCTCCAGTGAGCAGAATTTTCCATCTGAAGCTTTCAAGCTCAATGAAGCCAGAGAATACGTTTTATTCAGCTATTGCTGTTTTTATTTATTTATTTTTGAGGATTTATTTGTTTGAGAGGCAGAAGTAGAGAGAGAGAGAGAGAGAGATCTTCCATCCGCTGGTTCACTCCCCAAATGGCCACAACAGTCAGGGCTGTGCCAGGCCGAAGGGAGGAGCCAGGAGCTTCTTCCAGGTCTTCCACGCAGGTGCAGGGGCCCAAGAGCTTGGGCCATCTTCTGCTACTTTCCCAAGGAGCCGGATAGGAAGTGCAGCAGCTGGGACTCGAACCAGCATCGTTCTGCAGGCAGAGGCTTAGCTTATTATGTTATCGCATCGGCCCCCAGTGCTGTGGTTTTAAAAATGCTTGACAACTTGAACTTCTTTCAGTAGAGCTTACACTCTGTTAGTCACAGTCCCCACTGCTCCCTGCTGCCCTGGGCCCAGGTGGATTCACTCGTTTGTATTATCTGTGTTGCCCCTACAGTCATCTGCGTTTGTCACCACTCTTCCAAAGCCACAGAGAAGGAGAGAAACATTTGCTGACTTGCTTCTCTGTCCATGCAGTTGGTGGCACGGAGCGCGGCCTCTTTGCTTTTCCTTTGGTCCTACTGCGATTCCAAGCGTTTATTACCGAGCCGCTGGTCTCTCCAAGGTTGCTCTTCTGGAGCCGGGCAAGGGTTGGCCACACCATATCCTGGCCTAACCTAAGCACTGGCCTTCAGATGTATTTTCTTTGCAGGGCGACCAAAGGGAGTAGCTGTGAATCAGTGCCCTGGGAGCGGGGTGGGTGACGGGAAGGTGACATCATCAGCTGAGTAGGGGATCAATGATCAGGTCAAGTGAAACTGAGGTGCTAAATGTTGTAGCGTGAGTCACTCTCCACCCAAAACACTGCTCATTGCTACAGGCTGGCAGGCACGATTAAACAATCACAGAGCTCTTTCCCAACAGCTGGGTTGCTGTGTTCTCCGTGTGTTACTCGGGGCCTGATCAAAGCAGATCATCGTGGTGGAAAGTATTTCTTGGTGTAAAAGGAAGTACCCAGAGCAGCTCGTCAGAGTACCCAGGTCCTGGGTTCAACCCTGCGGTTGACTCACTGGGCTATCTGGAGCTTGCGGGAGACTGTTCATCTCTTTGGGCTTGGTTTTTGTTTGTGTTTCGTTTTTTTAAATGAGGTAGCTGGGTTGGTAATTAATTGGTTTCCAACCTCATGTTAAGGCTCTGAGAGCGGAGCTGATGACTGGGGGAGGAGGGCTGGAGGAGTTCAAAAAAGGAAGGGATCAGGGCCGGCGCCGCGGCGCAGCAGGTAAAGCCACCACCTGCATTGGTTCAAGTCCCGGCTGCTACACTTCCGATCCAACTCTCTGCTATGGCCTGGGAAGGAGGCGGAGGATGGTCCGGGTCCTTGAGCCGCTGCACCCATATGTGAGACCTGGAGAAATCTCCTTGTTCCTAGCTTCAGATGGGTGCAGCTCCGGCCATCGCAGCCATCTGGCGTGAACTAGAGGATGGAAGACCTCTCTTTCTCTTTCTCTCTCTCTGCCTCTCCTTCTCTCTCTGTGTGTAACTCTGACTTTCAAATAAATAATTAAATCTTAAAAAAAAAAAAAAAAACAGATGGGATTGCCAAGGATGAGTGCCCCTGGGAGCGTCCCTTTGGTAGTGGAATTCATGCCGGAACTGATGGACATGTTAAGATAAGCAGGAAGGCATTCTAAGTAGGTGGAATCAGCAAGGCCATGGTGGTGAGCAGGGAGAGAGCCCACCTGGGAACACCAACCCTGTACATTCCTGTGCTAGATGCACACTTCTACTCTCTCCATTGACGCTCTCCGCATCCTATCACGTGCGGGCATTTTGTTAAGAGCTGAGATCTTCCTGTGAGTAACACGAAGAGCTACTGGTGCTGGATGCTGGCCAGCTGTCCACATCGAGGCATCAATAGGACTGGGGGCATCTGCCCTGTGGCCCCACAGGACAGGTGAGGAGACGTGCACCTGCATTCGTGGAGAAGATGGGTGAGGTATTTCACATACAAGGCACTGGGTCAACTCCTTAGCAGGTGTTGCCCATCGATCTTAATTGTAATAATGATAAGAGGATGACAGGCCTACGGAAGAGTTCCAGGTAAGGGCCTCTCAGTGACAAAAGACACGCAAAGTCTTTGAAACCAACTCCTCCGAGTGAGGCCAATTTTGACCCTTGCACCCCAAGCCACCATCTTTAGTATTTGACCCAGATTAGGTTGCCTTTTGCAAAGTTCAAGGAAATAATCCCTCGCTATAATTACAGGCAAGCCTCAGGAACTCTGTCGTAAGGAGAGCGGGTAGAAAAGGGACAATTAGCCAAGGCACATAATTGAAGGGTGTATAAATATATCCGATGGCAGACGAGGCACTTCCTGATTGGCTACTATTCCCAGGACCCAGCAGCAAAGACTGGGTATGCTGCATTTAGACCGTGGGGTGCTGAGCGCTTGATTATTAAAGGACAAGTGAGGTGTCTGAATGTGGGCGATGGCGACTTCCGGGTGCCTCCTGCGTAGACTGAGTCAGACCCTCCTCTCCTACCCCCAAGGCCTTCCGTGCCGCTGGCGCCCGCTCCATTTGAAGAGTGTGCTCATCACGAGGCTGGGGGGACATTCACAGTGGGGACAGTGCGACTCCTGTCACTGGGTAGAACCGTGAAGAGTTCGAAAATAGGAGTATCCGTGAGTGGAAAACCACTAAACATATAATTTCCAGGTAATGACTATCATATAATTAGCTCCCTGCTTTTATCTGCCCCAGTGGAGATTGGGTTGCAGAGCCGTGGTAACTCAGCTTAACACTCACGGTACATTCCACAGCGAAATAAAGATTTTGTTTTTTAATCCAATAAAAATTGAGGACCAGAGAGTCTTCAGACTGGCTGAGACTAAACTCGCTTCCGTCTGACCAGCAAGCAAGGTTTTTGGGTGGCATAAAGTGGTTTTTGGACACAGAATCTGAAGATCTGTTTTTCCCTGGGTCTCATTGTGTGATCTTCTGGCTATCAGCGTCTCTATGATCCATAAAATGATAAATGATGGTGTTGGACCAAATCATACATTCTCATCACACTCAGGGGGTGAAAACGGATTCTGGGGGGAGGCAAAAATATCTCAGATATTGCAATGGTTTATGGCCCCTTAAAGCTCAAGTCTACATGGCAAAAATGTCATTCCTTAGTATCTATTTCTCTCGTTGGGTTTTCTTGGGTATCAAATGGACAGTGTTGACATTAAGTTACAGAAGAGACTCAAAATGCTTGCAAAATTGGTGCCATAGAGCATGGAAAATAGATGATTATGATTGGAGGATTTTTTTTTTTTTTTTCATCTCTTGCTCTGACAAAAAAGCCTCAACACGAGAATTGGCCTTGGTGAGCCTATTGGCTCCCATGGGCTGTCTCATGGGCTGCTAGGGTTTGTATGTGGTTTGTCCCCCAAGGTTCTGTGTGTTAGAGACTTGGTTTCCGGAGGGGCTATGCTGGGAATTGGGGTGGATCTTTGAGGGGCGGAGCCTAATGGGAGCTCGTTAGGTCATTGAGGCCACTGCTCTCTGAAGGTATTAAAGAGTATGGTTACAAAAGGCTGCACCTGTCCCACCCGGCTCTGGCTTCCTGTATCGAGGTGGATCACTTGGTTCCACCTGTCCTCTCCCTACTGCCTTCAGCCTGATGTGGTGCAGCCAAGTCCTCACCAGGACCGAGCTGCTGCCAGTGCCGTGCCCTGGAACTTCCAAACTCTGCACCAACTACACCGCTTCTCTTTATAGTCTGTCTCAAGTATTTCATTATAACAATGAAAAGCTAATACATGGATGCTGTTGATGTTTGATCTCCATGTTTTTTGTGTGGCTTAGGCTTTGAGAACTAAATTTTTAGTTTGTGTTTTACAATTTCATTCTACGATTTTACAATTTGATTCTACGAAGTGATTCAGCCTCTTGGAAATTATGTCAACTCCTAGAAATAAAAAAAAAGTATCAACAATATACAAAAGAATACCCAGTCAAACACACACACACACACACACACACACGTGCATGGACCCACAGTGCATAAACAGATAGGCACTGTGATATCTGGGATATTAAAAATTTCATGGAGGAAGCTGATGAGGGAGAAAGTCTCTTGGTAATGGATTGAGAAACACTTCCCCAGATTCTAAAAGTCCTTTGAGCTGAGAAATTCTGCAGGTTCTTGATTGAGCAATGCCACTGTTCTAGGAATTCGGGAAGTTTCTTAACAACTCCTGAGCTCTGGATTTCTTATCTGGAAAGGAGGAATGCTTACATGTGTGGATAAAGGAGCAGCGTCCTCCTTGTAGGGAAAGAAAAGTAGGCCAGCCTGACCAGTGTTGTCTGAAAGCAGAGCCTGAGATAAGATTTGAATGTTGGGGGGAGATGGAATGAGAGAATGTGGGGAGTGGGACAGGAGGACAGGCCAGGAGAGGGCGTGATCCCCAGGGAGCGGCGTCCGCTGGCTGCCAGTAGCTGCCTTGTGGGTTGCTGTGGTTAGGATGTGGTTTGGAGTCGGTTACTGATGAGGAACGCTGGGTTTCAGCGCTGCTGGGGCACCTCCAAGGAATCCTACAGAGCACATCTTAGATTGTTCCTCTGCAGGGAGGAGACGGGGCCATGTAAGCGCTGATTTTCATCCACTGTGAGTTGAGGTTACTCCCACCCCCACCCCGGGGACATACGATCCTGTGCGTTTGCAGGCTGCCTGTGCTTGGACAAAGACTTGAAGTAGGAAGTCTGCAAGGAACAGAGATAGAAAAGGCAGGTGGAGGGCTGACGATGTGGCTCACTTGGTCAATCCTCCGCCTGTGGTGCTGGCATCCCATATGGGCACCGGGTTCTAGTCCTGGTTGCTCCTCTTCCAGTCCAGCTCTCTGCTGTGGTCCGGGAGTGCAGTGGAGGATGGCCCAGGTCCTTGTCCCCTGCACCCGCATGGGAGACCAGGAGGAAGCACCTGGCTCCTGGCTTTGGATCGGTGCAACGCCGGCTGTAGCGGCCATTTGGGGAGTGAACCAATGGAAGGAAGACCTTTAAAAAAAAAAAAAAAGCAATGTTAGGTGGGGCTGGGTCACGCTCAGCTGGGGAGGAAGCTGATGGGGACGCTGGTCCTGGCATTAAAGCAAGTTCTGCCTGTTCACTAGAGGTGAACTTATGCATTTATAGCGAGCTACAACTGTCAGGAGAGTCAGAACCCTAGGTAGGCTGAGCCCCGCATTCCCATTTTGCAGGGGAGCTCAGTGGGAGGCCAAACGCTAACACAGGTGTGTTTGCGGAGTCTGGAAGCAGAGGTACTGGAGGAGCAGGTGATCTTCATGGCTATGACACGCCACTTCGGTCCATCACCCTTTGGGGGCAGGCTTGGAAGGGGCTTCTCCCCTGGACAGTGCTGGAGACCCATGGCCAAATCTTCTCTGGGTCTTCTCACCCCAGGTCTATGCTTCTCCTCTCCTGAGAGAAACTAGAGCTCCAAGACTGGGTACAGTGCAATTCATTCATTTTCAATTTCCTTAATGGAAATCACATTTCCTGGGGAATGAGAGTGCAGGCACTGTGGCTGGAGTCTCGGGTCTGTCCAACCCATCTGGTCACCTGACAAGGATTGCTTTAGAGTAGGTGATGGCGTCTACTGTGTGTGGGTTTTTCTAGTCTGGCTCTCAGAAGGCATGCTGGCCAGCCACACCCTGCTCCCTGGGGACACACACCCATCCATACCCAGATCGAGGCTCTGCCCTGTCTGCTCTGGCTTCCCAAAGTCTGCCATCTGTCACCAGCTCACTTCTGATTAGGGTTGGCCAAGGGAGACATTAGCAGGAGACCGGGAACAGGAAGAAAGCGAGGTCAGACCCTTGTCTCCCCCTCCTCCCTCTCTGCTGTTCTGCTTTGCCTGTGGCGAGGTGGCCTCCGGAGCTACAGCTGCTGACGGCTGTTACACCAAGAGTCATGTTGAAACCTATTCTCCAAATTCTTCCGCTGAGGTGGAGCGTTTGCGAGGTGATTGGGATTAGATAAAGCCGGGAGGGTTGGGCTCCCAGGATGGGACTCATGACTGCAAGAAGCCGAAGAGAGCCCTAGGCTGACTTTCACTTGCCGTCTCGCGGTGGGACGCCCTCCACCTGTTCCGACGCAGCCCGAAGCCCTCCTTAGCTGCTGTGTTCTTGGTCTTCTAGCCTCCAGAACCTTGAACCAAATAAACATATGTTCTTTAGAAACTGCCCAGAGTCAAGGATTTGCTAAAGCAACCCTAGGAATAAGTGATCCCTTCCTTCCTTCCTTTCTTTCTTTTTTCTTTTAAATGAAGCATTTTTTTAATTAAGATTTATATATTTATTTGAGAGGCAGAGTTAAAGACAGAGAGAAGGAGAGAGAAGTCTTCCATCTGCTGTTTCCCTCCCCAAATGGGCCTATCTGATGTCAGGAGTCAGGAGCTTCTTCCGGGTCTCCCACGTGGGTGCAGGGACCCAAGGACTTGGGCCATTTTCCACTGCTTTCCTAGGCCATAGTAGAGAACTGGGTTGGAAGTGGAGCAGCCAGGACTCAAACAGGTGCCCATATGGGATGGGTCGGTGCCGGCTTATGCTGGACACACCATGGTGCTGGCCCCAGGTGATCCCTTTCTTCCCTACCCAGTGTATCCTGGGCTCCTACAATACTGTCTGATTTTCCTTGTGCCTGCAGAACTACGGTGATAGCAGCTCCTCTCCCTCCCTCCGATACCTGCTCAGCTCCGAGCGCCCCAAACCTGCTGCCGGCTCCCTGTGCTCTGCTCCTAATCCTTCAAGTGTCTATTTTCCATGTCTGCATTTGAACCTCCTGCGGGGGGGATCCGGCTTCTGGCCACAGCCCTGACTTATCTCAGAGGTTTCCCTGGTCCTCAAGCTTGGTGGGTACCATTTTCCTTCCCTTTCTTCCTCAAGACCGGCTCCACGTTTTTCCTGTGACAGCTGTGAAAGGGAATGACCAAAAGCAATGGACAACGACAGGTTTAGACATCTGGACACAGGTGGCCTCGGGCAGGCATTTGCCACACCAGCTGGGACTCCTGCCACCTGGGTTTGAGCCCCAGCCCCGCTCCCAGTTCTAACTTCCTGCTAATGCAGACCTGGGAGGCAGCAGCAGGTGATGCCGCAAGTACTTGGGTTCCTGCTGCTACGAGGGAGACCTGGATTGAGTTCCTGGCTCCCGACTTCAGTCCCCGCTGTTGCAGACGTTTGGAGAGGGAGCCGAGATCTCTATCTCCAAAAGCTCTGTCTGTCTGTCTCAGTCTCTGTCTTTCTGTGTCTCTCAAATAAATACAAAAAAAATTTTTTAAAAAATCTCAGGCCGGCGCTGTGGCTCACTAGGCTAGTCCTCTGCTTGCAGCGCTGGTACACTGGGTTCTAGTCCCAGTTGGGGTGCTGGATTCTGTCCCGGTTGCCCCTCTTCCAGGCCAGCTCTCTGCTGTGGCCCGGGAAGGCAGTGAAGGATGGCCCAAGTGCTTGGGCCCTGCACCTGCATGGGAGATCAGGAGGAAGCGTCTGGCTCCTGGCTTTGGATCGGCCCAGTGCGTCGGCTGCAACGTGCCAGCCATAGCGGCCATTTGGGGGGTGAACCAACCGAAAAGGAAGACCTTTCTCTCTCTCTCTCTCACTGTCTAACTCTGCTTGTCAAAAAAAAAAAATATATCTCAGCCAAGCCATAGTCCATAAAGGAGATAATTACGACTGTCAGTGATCTCACTCAGGAAGCAGCGAGGGGGTGTCTGCCCCACGAGTAAGCTCATCACTTCTGGCTCTATGAGGAAGCAGAGGTCTGGGGGGCCGGTGTTGTGGAATAGTGGCTGAGCCTCCCTGTGCGGCGCTGGCATCCCATAGGAGCGCGGGTTCGAGTCCCAGCTGCTCCACTTCCGATCCAGTACCCCGCTAATGCGCCTGGAAAAACAACAGAAGATGGCCCAAGAACTTGGGCTCCTGCTACCCATGTGAGAACCCGGATGAAGCTCCAGGCTCTTGACTTTAGCCTGGCCCCGCCCTGCCAATTGTGACCATTTGGGGGTGTGAAAGATCTCTCTCTTTGTCTCTTTCTTTCTCCCTCTCTGTCACTCTGCCTTCCAAATAAATAAAATACATCTTTAAAAATGAAATAAAATAGAGGCATCAGGTTTAGAAATTCAATAGCTTATCAACTTCAAACCCTCATATAGTAAAGTCATCAATTATAAACATTTGAATCACACATTAAGGTACTTCAAAGCTAAACATTTTGAAACACAATGAACCTCTATCAAATTAAATTTTACAAAAGAAACATTGGCTGAAGTGAGCATTCATTCATTTCTATGGGTCTCCCTCTCCTCTCTTGTTGGCAGAACAATTTTATTACCCTTCATGCTGGTTCAAAGAATCAGGATTCCATGATCCCATGAAGACTGGCTCTCAATCTCAGTGTTTGAGGGGTCTTCAAAAAGTTCATGGAAAATACGTGTCATGAAAAAGCTATGCGTGAATTTCAAAATTTTTTTCACCGGAAAAAACTTCTTAATTCCATTTTCTTTTAAGAAACATGTTATTTAATTATTTGAAAGAATGACACAGAGAGAGAGAGAGAGAGAGAGAGAGAGAGAGAGATCTTCTATCTACTGGCTCCATCCCCAAATGGCCAAAGCATTCAGGGGCTGTGCCAGACTGAAGCCAGGAGCCTGGGACTCCATCCGGGTCTCCCACAAGGGTGGCAGGGATTTGGGTCATCTTCTGCTGCTTTCCCAGGCACACTCACAGGGCGCTGGATGGGAAGTGGAACAGCTGAGGCTCGAACGGTTGCTCTGTTATGGGAAGACAATGTCGCAGGTGGCAGTTAACCCAGTGCACAGGGATACCCGGCCCTTATTTGCATTTTTCTTGAAATGTTTGAAGTATGCTCCCATCAAAGGTTCAGCCTTTTTTTTTTTTTTAAACAGAGAGAGAGAGAGAGAGAGAGAAAGGTCTTCCTTTTTGCCGTTGGTTCACCCTCCAATGGCCGCCGTGGCCGGCGCGCCGCACTGATCTGAAACAGGAGCCAGGTGCTTCTCCTGGTCCCCCATGGGGTGCAGGGCCCAAGCACTTGGGCCATCCTCCACTGCACTCCCTGGCCACAGCAGAGAGCTGGCCTGGAAGAGGGGCAACCGGGACAGACTCCAGCACCCCGACCGGGACTAGAACCTGGTGTGCCGGCGCCTCAAGGCGGAGGATTAGCCTAGTGAGCCTCAGCACCAGCCCAGGTTCAGCCTTTTTAAAACTTATTTGATCCACTACTGCTGTGGTGTAATGGCTATTGTGGAGGGCAGCCCATCCCGGCCTAGGCCCAGTGCCCAGGGCCTTAGAGCGTCCTCCTGTCCCCCAGCTACAAAAATCTCACTCTTAACTTTTTGAAAAAATTTTTTTAAAAAATTTTAAGATTAAACAATTTTTAACATGTCACTGTTTTCACTTCATATGTAGATATTATATACATATACATGTATACTGCTTTTTTCTTGAAAATAGTGATATTAATTTCACAAAATGTGGCATTCATGACACTGATCATATTGTGGGGGGGGAAGTCTCATTTGGGGCTGGTGCTGTGGCATAGCAGGTTAACCTACCGCCTGCCACACCGGCATCTCATATAGGCACCAGTTCAAGTCCTGGCTGCTCCACTGCTGATCCAACTCCCTGCTAATGCTCCTGGGAAGGCAGCAGAAGATGGTCCAAATACTTGGGCCCCTGCACCCATGTGGGAGACCAGGAAGAAGCTCTGGGCTCCTGGCTTCAGCCTGGCCAAGCTCTGGATATTGCAATGATTTGGGGAGAGAACCAGTGGATGGAAGATCTCTCTCTCTCTCCCTCTGTAACTCTGCCTTTCCAAAAAAAAAAAAAAAAAAAAAAAAGACTCCCTCATTTTCCTCTTCAGCCTCCAGAATTTAAACCACACACTTTGGCATCTGACTGCCTGTATTTTGTTCTCTAGTTGCTTCCTGGGTTTATTTTCTTGTGCTCTAAATGATATAAGGGACTGGTGCTATGGCATAGCGGGTAAAACCGACGCCTCCAATGCCGGCATTCCATATGGGTGCTGGTTCGAGTCCCGGCTGCTCCACTTCCTATCGAGCTCTCTGCTATGGCCTGGGAAAGCAGCAGAAGATGGCCCAAGTGCTAGAGGCCCTGCACCCGCGTGCTGCGTGGGAGACCAGGAAGTGAAGAAGCTCCTGGCTCTGGATTGGCACAGTTACAGCAGTTGTGACCAATAGGGGAGTGAACCAGCGGATGGAAGACCTTCTCTCTCTGTGTAACTCTGACTTTAAAATAAATAAATAAATCTTTTTTAAAAAGGATATAAGATTTCTGGGACAGGTACACTGTCATCTGCCACGTGGGCCCTCTGCCTCCCAGAACAAGGGCAGGTTTGGCCACATTACACGCCCATTTCCGGAATGTTAGCTGAGCACCTGCTGCATGTTAGGTATAGTGCTAGCCTCTGGGCCTAGAAAGATGACTCCTAAACCCAGATCCTTCTGGGACTAGGCGTCTGGAGAGCATAGCAGGTGTTTAAAGACGACGGGAGATCTGACAGGTGGTCAAATGCGGCTGTGATCCTGAGTACTGGGGAGCAGCGGGGGAGGAGGAAGTACAGTCCAGATGCTGAAGAATGAGAGGACTGCTGCAGGAGTGAGGGTTGCGGGTAAAGAGGCCCAGGTGCGCGGAACTGCGGGCAGTGCGGGGTCTGGGCACAGGATTGGGGGGTGGAGGGTGGAGAGGGCACAGCGGTGGCAGACAGGAGTTGCCGACGTCCTGGGTGGCCTCCTGGAGCCGGAGTCCTGGTTTTGCCTTTTCCTTCTGTGTCCTTGCACGCACCAACCTTGTGACCCACCATTTCCTTATCCCTGAAATGAGGACAAAGATGTGCACGGCTTATTGCTGCCGCAGGGACTACATGAGAAAATGCCCGGGTAAGTACCAGGTTAATTTCCTGCCATGTCACTTGCTGGCCGTGGGATATTAGGCAAGTTACTGATTCACTGTAGGCCTCAGTTGGCTCATGGGACAATAATGGTTCTTTTTAGAATTTCGTAGCAAGCTTTGCCCTCTTTGTAATTGGCAGGAGGCCTGCTTTCTGAGAAGCGGCACAGTGGAAGGAATGGCCTCTTCCTCTTCCCTCCCCCACTGCCAGGAATCTCAGAAGCGACTGTGGTGCCCGGTCCCAGCAATCACATTGCTTCCTTTTTAAAAAAAATTAGGTGAATTCTAGCATTTAGTAAAACTTCACATTTTTTATTTACTTCTTTTCATTTTTTAAAAGAGGCACAGTGCCAGAAAGAGATGGAGAGAGAAATCTTCTTTTGAAAAGATTATTTATTTATTTGAAAGACAGAGTTAGAGAAAGAGAAAGAGAAAGAGAAAGAGAGAGAGAGAGAGAGAGAGAGAGAGATCTTCCATCTGCTGGGTCACACCTCAAATGGCCACAACAGCCAGGGCCAGGCCAGGCTGAAGCCAGGAGTCAGGAGCTTCGTCTGGGTCCCAAGCACTTGGGCCATCTGCTGCTGCATTCCCAGGCCATTAGCAGGGAGCTGGATCAGAAATGGAGCAGCCAGGATGCGAATCAGCACCCATATGGGATGCCAGCGTTGCAGGTGACAGCTTAACCTGCTACATCACATGCTAGCCCCGAAATATTCTTTTCTGATAACTGCACTCCCCAAATGCTCACGAGGGCCAAGGCTGGGCCAGGCTGAAGCCAGGAGGCCAGAACTTGGTCCAGGTCATGAGCCATCATCTGCTGCCTCTCAGGATGTGAATGAGCAGGGAAATGAACTGGAATCAGAGGAGCTGGGCCCAGGCTCTCTGGTGCTGGGATGCAGGTGTCCAAGTGGCCGCTTTAACCTCTGTGCCATGCATCCGCCCCAGCTCATCCCCCAGGTGCGTGTCTGCAGCCTCCATCTTGCTTCTCTTGTTTCAACCTCATCCTTTTTGCAAAACCTTGGTTGGTTTGTTTGTTTGTGGTCATTACTGTTTATTCTGTTTATACTTTAATAGCTACCAAAGGAAAGCTGTTTACTATGCAGAAAATAAGATATTCTAGAAGGAACAAATGCATCAGACATCAAAAGAAAACAATCTTTCAATGAGGTTTCAAATGAGTTTTGAGTTTATAAATCTTGATTCTTAATTCTGTTTTTAAAAAGATTTATTTTATTTATTTGAAAGACAGAGTTACAGAGAGAGGTAGAGACAGAGAGAGGTCTTCCATCCGCTGGTTCACTCCCCAGATGGCCGCATCTACACCTATCCGAAGCCAGGAGCCAGGAGCTTCTTCCAGGTTTCCCAAGCAGGTGCAGGACTTGGGCCATCTTCTACCGCGATCCAGGCCACAGCAGAGAGCTGGATTGGAAGAGGAGCAGCTGGGACACGAACCGGCGCCCATATGGGATGCCAACTCTTCAGGCCAGGATGTTAACCCACTGTGCCACAGCGCCGGCCCAATTCTATTATTCATTTTTTTTCACTTAATATGCTTCTTTTCTGTGAAAATACATAATCTTAGGAGACAGCAGTCTTGTGATTTAAAACACCTCTGTTTAATCAATCCCTTATTTCTAAAAGTTTAATGATTTCCTATCTTCACATTTAGATAGACAATAGGCAGTAGATAGGTAGACAGAGACAGACAGGAAGACAGATAGAAAGATGAGGAAATAAAAATGAAGTTATATACTCTGCAGCACTAAATACCGCTTGGGCCTTTTAACTTGCTGTTTATTATCATTTTAACTTTATAACTATGCAAAGAATACATTGCTAGATTCTCCTAAAAAAAAAAAAACCCTGAACATTGCTATTAAGGCCAAACTCTTTTTGGAGCCCCTGACCACACCCCCCTCCTCACCTCTACAAAAGATACCATTGTCATCCGTTCTGTGTGCAAGTGACTCTGCCATTTCCCAATTACACACACACACACACACGCACGCACACGCACACATACACACACATAAATATACACACATATGCACATATACACACGTGCACGCACACATACACACACACACGAGTGCACGCACACACACACGCACCTGCAGGAAATGGACTCACTTTTATCTTTCCACATTAGTCTTCTGGACTGCCCCAGCCGCTCTTCCTGTTCACGATCCGTGTTTCACACAGGCTACCCGTATCCAAGTCTGTCATGAGAATCCTTTTTTTTTTTTTTTTTTTTTTGACAGGCAGAGTGGACAGTGAGAGAGAGAGACAGAGAGAAAGGTCTTCCTTTGCCGTTGGTTCACCCTCCAATGGCTGCCACGGTTGGTGCGCTGCGGCCGGCGCACCGCGTTCATCCGATGGCAGGAGCCAGGTGCTAGGTGCTTTTTCCTGGTCTCCCATGGGGTGCAGGGTCCAAGCACCTGGGCCATCCTCCACTGCACTCCTGGGCCACAGCAGAGGGCTGGCCTGGAAGAGGGGCAACCGGGACAGAATCCGGAGCCCCGACCGGGACTAGAACCCAGTGTGCCGGCGCCGCAAGGCGGAGGATTAGCCTGTTGAGCCACGGCGCCGGCCATGAGAATCCTTTAAGAAGCCTGGGGGGCGGGGCGGGGAGGGAGAAGGTCTCCCCCGCAAAATAGCGTCATTGGGACTCCACGGTCTTCAAGAAGAGAGCACGTGGAGGCCCGGTATCAGCCACGCCTTCTTCTTTTCCCTGTCAGGGCTGAGTCTGCCCGGCGCTGTCTGGGCAGCTGACGCACTGTGCGTGGCAGAAGGGCGAATGGCTAAGCAGGAAAGGTATCACCCCGAGGCCCTGTGTTACAGATGGGTAGATCGAGGCCCACGGAGGAAGTGAACTTGCAAGAGCAGCAGCTGAGGAGGGGCAGGGCTGGGGCAGGACCTCTGCTCTTCCAGTGCTCGGCCTGGACTCACCGGCCCGGTTCCAGCTCTCGCTCTGGGAACCCTCAGCCAGCCCAGCGCGCAGTCGCCCGATGGTAATAACTTAGCCAGGCACCTCGCACACGCTCGCTGCACGTGCTGCGCGTGCTGCTGCGGGGACACTGGCCACGTTCCTTCATTTGCTTCCCTGGCTGCTCACACAGGGCTTCCTCTGTGCCTGAAGCTGTGGCAGGTGGGGGGAGGGGGGCACCGGAGTCAGACCAGCTCCTGCCCTGGAGGCGGTGCGTGCACCCACGCAGGACGAGGAGGAGGAGGCGGCCTCCAGGAGCGGGCTTGAAAGGGCAGTGAGGTTCGATGGGGGGCAGTAGGGAAGGGAATTCCTGGTGCCGCGAGGTGCGGGGAAAGCAGGCAAGGAGAGGTTCCCAGAAACCCTGGCGCCCGGGTGGGTGGGGCTGCAAGTGTGCTGGGCCAGGCCTGGGCCCCTTCTCCTGCCGTTGGCGGAGTGTGGCCCCCAGAGGAGAGCCGGCCGACCACTTCCCTCTAAACCCTCCAGAAACCCGGAAAAGCCAGGTATTATTATTATCTCTTAAATAATTAGGTCCCAAGGTTTTTATTTGTATTTTTGAAGGCTTATTCATTTATTTGCAAGGTTGGTTCCCTCCCCAAATGGCAATAGCCAGGGCTGGGGGAGGAGGCCAAAACCACAAATCCCTTTGAGAACCAGAAATGGACCACTTACAGCATCCACTACTTTCAGAGGGGAAAAAAATCCTCCCTAATGAGCGAGGAAGTGTCAGTTACAGCAACAGGAAATAGAGCTCCCATCTTCCCCCCTAAATTAACGGAACTTCTAAATGACCAGGAGAGGCATGACATGCGAGAGTTAGTCTAACTCACATAAATCCAGGGTGGATTAAGGATCTTGAATCACTCAGGCCCCCCGGGCAGTAATGAACATGTCCATGACTTTAAAGGGAAAAATCTGAAATATAGACAGAGTATTAAATGTAAGAGTGTGCATTTGAGTATTATTTATCATAGGGGTAAGTTAGAAATCATGGAAACATCAAATATATGAAGTCACGATAAGTAATTTACAACTTACCCAAAACACTGTGCAGGCTTTATAGTGGATGTTTATGGAGAATTTTTTTTTCAAGATTTCTTTATTTGAGAGTCAGAGTTACATAGAGGCAGAGGCAGAGAGAGGAGAGGCCCTCCATCTGCTGGTTCACTTTCCAAGTGGCCAAAACAGCTGGAGTTGGGCCAATCTGAAGCCACGAGCCAGGAGCTTCTTCTGGGTCTCCCACATGGTTGTAGGGACTTAAAGACTTGGGCCATCTTTCACTGCTTTCCCAGGCTCGTAGCAGGGAGCTGGATGGGAAGTGGAGCAGCCAGAACTTGAACCGGTGCCCGTATGGGATGCCGGCACTGAAGGCAGCGGCTTTACCCACTACACCACAGCGCCGGCCCCTGGAAACATGTTTGTAATACAACATGAAGTGGAAAAACACAGAATTATATTTATGGCTGACTACACATATAATAAGCCCACTCTCAGCCTTGGACAAGAGGGAGGCAGATGCATATCCAGAACAAGCAGGGACTTTCTCCACGTCCCCAGAGCAGGAGTCTCTGCGATGGTGAAACCAGACAGGCTCAGCTTCAAGAAGAAAACAGTGGCAGACACGGTCATGGCGCAAGCCGAGCTGAGCTGTCTGAAAGGAAGCAGGAGTACAGTGGTCTGCGTTCAGAGCCCGTGCAGGCAAGGCGGGAGCCCAAGAGCCCAGGGGGAACTTGACATTGGGGAACGATAGCAGAGATAGATGCCAATGCTGCATCTCTCTGCACGCGCCTTGGGAGAAGCACCTGGATTGATGGAACTGACCACGTACTGTGCGGCTGCCTGTGTGGCTGTCAAAACCTGGGAGGTCTGAGAAACTTGCAGGCCAGAGAGCCCAGCTGCTGAGATTCCCACCCAGCAGCAGTCCTGTCCGTCAAACTCCAGCAGCTGTTTGGTCCCTCCCCTGCAGACAAGCAGCTGCACCAGAGGCAGCTGTCCACCTGGCTAGATGCTGCAGCTACAAAGATACACACACAGGCACACACACGCACACACACACGTCAAGGATAACCAAATGTACACGGAGGTGCAATACCATACAGAGGAGGTTATGGAGGGCAAGCAGTTGGTCGAGTGGTTCAGACACTGTTAAAGATGTGTGCATCCCTGGGGCCAGCGTGGTGGTGCAGCAGCTTAAGCCATTTTGCCTGCAATGCCGGCATCCCCTAGGGACGCTGCTTTGATTCTCTGCTGATCTACTTCTGATCCAGCTCCCTGCTATGGCCTGGAAAAGCAGCGGAAGATGGCACGAGTGCTTGGATCCCTGCACCCATGTGGGAGACCCAGAGGAAGCTCCTGGCTCCTGGCTTCTACCTGGCCCAATCCCAGGCATTGTGACTATTTACAGGAATGAAGGAATGAACCAGCAAATGGAAGATCTCTCCCTCACTCTATCTCTCTCTCCCTCTCTCTCTCTCTCTCTCTCTCTCTGTGTGTGTGTGTGTGTGTGTGTGTTATTCTGCCTTTCAAATACGTAAAATAGATGGGCTCCGCTGGGCTTGAACCCTGCCTCTGGCTCCTGGTCTCAGCTTCCAGATAACGAGCCTCCTGGGTGCACAGTGCTGGCTCAGGCACTAGGGTTCCTTCCACCCACGTGGGAGACCTGGATTGAGTTTCCAGCTCCCAGCTGGCATTGGGGGAGTGAACCAGTAGATGGGAGTTCTGTGCCACCCCCCTGGCTCTTAAATAAAAGAGATTATACAGGAAAGAAGATTAATAGGGTAATGAGATTAGAACTCAAAATAAATGTAGGGGCCGGTGTTGCAGTGTAGCAGGTACAGCTGCGACCTGTGATGCTGGCATCCCGTATGGGCACCAATGCACGTCCTGGCTGCTTCACTTTCCACCCAGCTCCCTGCTGATGCCCCTGGGAAAGCAGTGGAAGATGGCCCCAAGAGCTTGGGCCCCTGCCACCCACGTAGGAGACCTGGAGGAAGCTCCTGGCCCCTGGCTTGGGCCTGGCTCAGCCCGGGCCATTGTGGCCATTTGGGGAGTGAAGCAGCAGATGGAAGATCTCTCTTTCTGCCTTTCCCTCTCTCTGTAACTCTGACTTTCAAGTAAATAAATCAATCTTTTTTTTTTTTTAAAAGGATAAGTGTAATTATAAATCTTCCAAGAGACAAGGATTTCATTCATAAAACAGAAATAATTGCTTATAAAAAATAAAAATTTTGCAATAAAATTTGAAATAAACAACAAATGAGCTAATAGAGAGCTGGATCGGAAGTGGAGCAGCCGAGACTCGAACCGGCGCTCATATGGGATGCCGGCACTGCAGGCGGTGGCTTTACCCAGTACACCACAGTGTTGGCCCCAATAAAATACTTTTTTAACCCACATCAGGACTCATCATAGTGAAATTTGAGAACATTGCAGATAAAGAAGAAATTCTAAATCTCAGAGGGAGGAGTATCAGATCTGCTTACTACGCAAAAATGACATTGGACCTTTTTAGCAGTTTAACACCTGTAAGACCCTAAGGTAAGCAATAGTTGAATTTATTGTTTCATAACCAAATCATTATATAAATGTGAGGATGATACATAGATCTTATCAGACATAAAAGTACTCAGAAACTTTATTTATTTTTTCCTTTCTGGTCCTCTTTGAATAATAATGAAAAAAAGCAAGTAAATGCTGTACTCTAACTAGGGGGTGCAAAGACCACATTCTTCAGATCTTCTCAAAGAGATGTTTAAAAGGAAATTCAGGGGCCGGTGTTGTGGCACAGCGGGTTAACGCTCTGGCCTGAAGCGCAGCCATCCCATGTGAGCACTGGTTCTAGTCCTGGCTGCTCCACTTCCAATTCAGCTCTCTGCTATGGCCTGGGAAAGCAGTAGGAGATGGCCCAAGTCCTTGGGTCCCTGCACCCGTGTGGGAGACCTGGAAGAAGCTCCTGGCTCCTGGCTTCAGATCAGCGGCACAGCTCCGGCCATTGCGGCCATTTGGGGTTTGAACTATCGGATGGAAGACCTCTCTCTCTCTCTGCCTCTCCTTTCTCTGTGTAACTCTGACTTTCAAATAAATAAATAAATCTTAAAAAAAAAAAAAAAAGAGGAAATCCAAGAGCAAACAGTGGAGCTGGCACTGTGGTGTATAGGCTAGGCCTCTGACTGCGTTGCCGGCATCCCATATGGATGACAATTCGGGTCCCAGCTGCTTCACTTCTGATCCAGCTCACTGCTTATACCCTGGGAAAGTAGTGGAAGATGGCCCAAGTGCTTGGGCCCTTGCACCCAACGTGGGAGACCCAGATGAAGCTCCTGGCTCCTGGCTTCCGATAGATTCAGCTCTGGCCGTCACAGCCATTTGGGGAGTGAACTAGTGGATGCAGGATCTCTCTCGCTCTCTCTCTCTCTCTCTCTCTTTCTCTCTCTCTCTGTCTTTGTCACTCTGCCTTTCAAATAAAAAAATATTTTTGAAAAAGTTCTAAAATAATACCCTGGAGCTAAAATGTCAGATGTCTGTGATGGCACAGTTCTTGTGTATGCAAACATCCCACTAAAAATGGAGGTAGACTTAAAAAGCTTCTTGTTAATATTTTTGCCTTGTTTGAGTGAAGACATTGATACCAATGAATTCTTCAAAAATATATTTGCATGTATGCATTTTAAAGTGAATGCTAATAAGCACGTGAAAAATAAAATCTCAGTACCAGTGGTCATTGGGGAAATGTAGCTGGAAACCATAGACACCTTGCCACACCCACCAGACAGGCTATAATGAACAAGACAGACAATAATAAGTATTGGCAAGGAAGTGGAGAAATTGAAACCCTGGTGGGATTGTAGAATGGGATAGCCACTTTGGAAAGCAGTTTGGCAGTTTCTCAACACGTTATACATACAGTTACTACATTATCCAGCGATTCTCCTCCTGGTGCATACCCAAGAAAATGGGAAACACATGTTCACACAAAAACCTGCACACACACGTTCATAGCAGTGTTATTCACGGCAGGGACCCAGTGGAGAGATTCACGGTGCATCCGCCGAGGAGTGGATATGCACGGTGTGGGGTATGCACCCGAGAGCACAGTATTCAACCGGAAAGGGGAGTGAAGCGTGGATTCCCACTGCAGCACGAAGGCCCCTTGAAGACATCGCAGCAACGAGGAAGTCAGACACAACGTGTCCTATGTTGCATGATCTCATTTGCGTGGAATGTCCAGCAGGGCCGATCCACAGAGGGGGAAAGTGGATTAGTGGTTGCCAAAAGCCAAAGGGAGGGAGGCTTGGAAGTGACTGCTGATGGCCATAGGATTTTTTGGGGTGTGTGTGTATGGGGGGGTCATGAAAATATTCGGCAGTTAGATAACAGTCATGGTCAGAAAACTATGAGTATACTAACAATACTCAATTGTATACTGAGAAGGGTGAATTTTACGGTATGTGAGTTTTCTCTTAATAAAGTTGTTATTTAAAAAGAATGTTACAAGGGCTGTTATTGAAGTCAAATGAAGATGGAAAATCTGACACATGCTACCCCATGCATGAACCTCCAAGACATTTGGCTATGTGAAACTAGCCAGTCGCAAAAGAGCAAATGTTGTAGGATTTCACTTATGTGACCTATCTAGGTAGGAAAGTGAAACAGTGGTTTTCAGAGTGGCCTGGGATTTCTGTGGGGGAGCATGAGAAGGCTCTGGAGATGCACCCACAGCAGCGGCCGTGCAACCATGCGTTGTCCTTAATACCACAGAACTCTAGGTTATATGCATTTTATCAAAACAAGAAAGAACATTAAGCACCAGAGTTATAGAATTGAATAGGCAACTTGCAAAACCACAGATGAAAAGACTGAATGAATACAATTCAATGAGTCCAGGAAACTTGAGGGCAGTGGGGAAAATAAAACAGGAAACCTCAAGGGCTGCTCTCTTGCACCGCGATTGAGACTCTGCTCGAGATGCGCACATCCCACGTTGGAGGCCCTGGGTCCGAGTCCTGGCTCCACTGCTGATTCCAGCTTCCTGCTCATGTACATCCTGGGAGGCAGCGAGTGATGCTAAAGTAACTGTGTCCCTGCCACCCCTGTGGGAAACCCAGATGGAGCTCCTGGCTCCTAGCTTCAGCCTGGCCTAAGCTTGCTGTCTGATGTTATTTGGGAAGTGAATCAGTGGATGGAAGATCTCTCTGTCTGTGTCTCTCCACTTTTCAAAAAATTAATTAATTAAAAAATGTAAAGGCCTGGGCCGGTACAGTGGTGCAGTCAATCAAGTTGCTACCTGTGAAGCCAGCATCCCATTTGAGCGCTGGTTTGAGTGCCTGCTGCTTCACTTCTGATCCACTTCCTGCTAACGCTCCTGGGGAAGCAGTGGAAGGCGGCCCAAGTGCACGGGCCCCTGCCACCGTTGTGGAGGCCCAGGCCTCTGGCTTCAGGGCCTGGCTCAGCCCTAGCTATTGCAGTCATTTGGGGAGTGAATCAGCAAATGGAAGATCTCTTTCTCTCTGCCTCTCCCTCTAACACTCTGCCTTTGAAATGCAATTTTAAGATCTTATTTTAAAAAATGAATGATTAAACTCACCTAGCTATTAAAAGATTTTCCATTTTGAATTTTAAAAATACATAGCTCTGTGTTGTTTATACAAAATATTTACTTTAGTGCTCGCTTTGGCAGCACGTGTACTAAAATTGGAACGATACAGACAAGATTAGCATGGCCCCTGTGCAAGGATGATACACAAATTCGTGAAGCATTCCATATAAAAAAGAATTGGCTTTAAAATTACACGGGAAAGTTAAACATTTTAAAAAACGAAACACCTAGCAAATTTTTTTAATTTAAAGTTTTAATTTATTTATTTGAGAGGTAGAATTACAGACAGAGAGAGGAAGAGACTGAGAGAGAGGTCTTCCATCTGCTGGCTCACTCCCCAAATGGCTGCAATAGCCAGAGCTGGGCCAATCCAAAGCCAGGAGCCAGAAGCTTCTTCCAGGTCCCCAACGTGTGTACAGGGGCCCAAGCACTTGGGCCATCTTCCACTGCTTTCCCGGGCCATAAGCAGAGAGCTGGATCAGAAGAAGAGCAGGCAGGATACAAACTGTTACCCACACTGGATGCCAGTGCCACAGGCAGAGGCTTAGCCTACTGTGCCATAGCACTGGTTCCCCTAGCCATATTATCAAAATTATTTTCACGTTATAAAAGGATTAAATGTCCAAGAAATTATAACACTTATGAGATTGTACACACCTAACAATATAGCACTGAAATACACAGCAAAGTTATAGACTTATTATAATAAATTTATATTCAGAGACTCGAACACAGTCCCTCATATTCTGAGACATCAACAAGACAAACAAGTGTACAGGTGTAGAGTGTGTGAAGAGCAAAATGATATTGCTTTAAGCCATACTGGCAATTTTCACAAATATCAGGAGCCAAACCCTTAAACAAACGGGAGTTCGTTTCTCTCTTCCGTGGAGTTTAATGTGAGGTCATGGAACACTGAAGAAATGTCTCTGTTCCACACAGGCATTCAGGGGTTCAGGACGGCAGAGTCTCCGCCGGCTCTGTCCTCTCCCGGGTTACCTCAGGCCTTGACACGTGGCTGGCTCTCAGCGTGGTGGAGGAGGGAGACTCGTGTGGGCTGGGTCTGGCAGTGATGCAGGTTATTGCTGTTTGCATGCCACGGGCCAGAACTCACTCGTGAGGCCACATCTCATTGCAAGAAAAGAGTGCACGATATACAGCTCATCGTGTGCCCGGGGGGCAGGAAGGGGGAACAGGTTTGCTCATCAGTGAGCTGGACTTTTAACACAGTGATGGACGACGTGGGAACATAACGGATATGTGAGTGTGTAGGACTCGGAATCTGACAGATGATGCACTTTTTTTGCTATTTAATAAAGTTTTATGTTTCTGAATGTACAGTTGCCTGGACCTGGTCCCCATCGTCCCCAGAGCTGGGGCAGCTCCACCCTTGGAATTTTGGGTGCTGAGCTCCATGCTTTGAGCCCAGTGTGCGAAGTCCTTCACCTGCAGGGCTGCCCGGGCCGGGGACCCGCGGATCTTCAGTCTCTCAGAGACCGCAGCCAGAGTTCTAAGCCTGTAGCTGGGAACTTCCTTATAGCACTTGTCCTAGGCATCTTTGTCAAACTAGGTTTGGAGCTTGTCCCGAATGTTGCTTTTGACCACTTCTATTGGGCCTTGCCTGCAGATTTGTTCACCGAGTCCTTATCTTTCTTGGCCGACTTTCTGGCGTCTTCTTGTCGAGGGGCGGGGCATGGCAGCAACCACCTCAGTCTTGCAAGATCTCGGAGGAAAAAAAAAAATAGAGGATGTACATTCTAACACAAATGGGGCCTTCACTAAAATTGCCCACGTATCAGGATGAACACAGGAAGTCTCCAAGATGTTTTATAGAAACAGGAAGAATGTGTTTGTTTATGAGGCAGAGACAGATTAAAAAAACTCTCATCTGCTGGTTCACTCTCCAAATGCCTGAAGGGCTGGAGTCGGGCTGGGAATTCACCCAGGTCTCCCACATGGGTGGCAGAGACCCAAGCACTTGAGCTGTCACTGCTGCCTCCCGCGATCTGCATTAGCAGGAAGCTGGAATCAGGAGCAGGTGTCCAACTGAGGTGCTGCTGTATGGACTGTGGGAGTCCTGACCGGCATCGTAGCCGCTGGGCTGACCACTCACCCACCCCACCCTCACAAGCAAACTTAGTTTCATAAATGCGTGACTCGGAGTATGGGCTCAGACATGCAGCCACGTTGTTGGGGGGACAATTTAGCAGCATGGGCTCAGGCGAATCCATGCAAACCCAGCAATGTTACTTCACACACCTACCGCCAGAGACACGTGTGGTCCTGTGCAGATGGACACGGAGAGAGGTAGTCACTGCGGAACTGAGCGACGTAGCAAAACCTTGGAACTAATGTTCATCAAGAACAAAATGAGTAAAGTGGTTTATACATAAGAAGTAACATAGGGGTCAAAGCAAATGAGTTATTGAAAAGCAATATTGGCCGGCACCGCGGCTCAATAGGCTAATCCTCCACCTGCGGCGCCGGCACACCAGGTTCTAGTCCCAGTCGGGGCGCCGGATTCTGTCCCGGTTGCCCCTCTTCCAGGCCAGCTCTCTGCTGTGGCCAGGGAGTGCAGTGGAGGATGGCCCAGGTGCTTGGGTCCTGCCCCCGCATGGGAGACTAGGAGAAGCACCTGGCTCCTGGCTTCGGATCAGCGCGATGCGCCGGTCGCGGCGCGGCGGCCATTGGAGGGTGAACCAAAGGCAAAAGGAAGACCTTTCTCTCTGTCTCTCTCTCTCACTGTCCACTCTGCCTGTCAAAAATTAAAAAAAAAAACAAACCATTTATTTGAAAGGCAAAGTTACTGAGAAAGACAGAGATTAAAAAAAAAAAAAAGACAGAGAGAGAGAGAGAGAGAGATTCCATTATTCCATTCACTGGTTCAGTCTCCAAGTGGCTGTGAATGCCAAGGCTGGACCAGGCTGAATCCAGGAGCTTCATCCAGGTCTCCCACGTGGGTGTGGGGACACAAGCACTTGGACCATCTTCTGCTGCTTTCCCAGGCCACAGCAGAGAGCTGGATCAGAAGTGGAGCAGCTGGGAATCAAACCATGGCAGTTTAACCCACTGTGCCACGACACCAGTCCCTAGGCTTATCTTTCAATGCCACCCTCCAGGAGCTTTTTCAGGTACTCCTGTAAACGAGAAAAGAAATTGAAGGCTTTGGAAGGAAGTTCACCAAACGCAGTAGTTGTCTGTGAGAGCCTGGAAAAAAAAATCTACAGTTGTAGATGGTGACCTAACAGGGCTTTGGCTTTAACGTTGCAATAGTATCTAAGTTAAATGCTAATTGTTAGACTAAATTATTTTCAAAATTCCAATGCACTATACTATGCCCAAGAAAAATGTGAAGAAAAAAGACTGAACGGAAATGTGCCGGGTGGCCTAACCGCTGCTCCTGGCGCTGATTGAGGGGTGCTTTTATTTTATGTTTATTTTTCCTTTCAGTTTCTGTCCACACTTCTTCTGAAATGGCCACGTGTTGCTTCATAATTAGCCATGGAAAATGGGAAAGAAAATAAGGGCATTTAAGCAGCTCCCTGTCTTTGAAGACAAGCGCGCTCCCTGCCTCCCCACCCACCCGCCCCGCCCAGGGAGGCCCTGACATTCAACGACAACGAAAGACCCTGCGGAGCCGGGACTAATCCTGTGAGCCTCCGGACGATCCCCGCGCGCCTCCCAAGGTCACGGGCCCGCTCCCCCCGCGCCATCTGGCGCCTCCGAGTTCCAGCAGGGATGATCTGCTGGGGCTGCAGCAAGAAGCCAGGCGCTCGGGCGCTCGTGGTTCGGGGGGCGCGTCGTGGTGCGGGGCGGGGAGACATCGCTGCCTGCGAGGGTGAGGGTGGCCCCTGGGGAGGGCGGCGTGCTCCTGGCAGGTCGAAAGGGATGCACTCGAGTCATCTCCAAACCCAGTTCGGCCCCGCACAGGGCAGACGCCGTCTCCATCTCCACACGGAGGGTTTGCGGCCACGCCGGAGGTGGCTGCGTACTGGGAAGATGGCATGGGGCGAGGAGCCCCCGCTGCGTCTGTTTTGCGTATTGGGGTGCCTTTGAAACGAGGCTCCTTGCTTCAATCCTGCTGGGTGGGCACCACTGGGCCAGGAGACTTTACCAGCCTTTTTTCCAGGGTGGACATTTCCTTTTCTCCTCTAGCCGCAGAGCCTGGGGCGCCAGGCGCAAAGGATGGAGACGACACCCCTGGGCCTGGGGCGCTCGGCTCTGCTCCCTCCCCCTACCCCCACCCCGAGCTCCCTCCTGGGATCGAAGCAGCTTAAGGAGGCGCCCTAGACGGGGTGGAGATCTGAGATGCTGGGCGCACCCAGCCCCCGCGGCCCCCTCCCCCTCCCGTCACCTAGGCAACGGTGGGGGGTGCAGCACGGCTCCCTCTGCACCCCCTCCAGCGCAGGCCGCCTTCCCGCTGCTCGGCCTCAGCCCGCGGCTTCCCGGGGCTGGACCTAGGAGTTGCACCGTTAGAGCTGCTTTTTTTGTGAGCATGGAAACCAGATTCCAGGCGGGGGCCCCAAGTCACTAAAATAATCCTGGTTTGCATGCCGCGTTTGCCTTTCTGGCCGGCGCGCTGCAGGCGCAGGTCTGACCTTGCCAGCTCGGCGTGTGCAGAGCTTGGTGAGGCCTGAGTTGGGGGCTCCGTGGTGCTCCAGGAGGCTGGGGACAGGCAGGGACCTAGAGAGCCCTTTAGACAGCTGGGAGAGGGTCACCTGCGTGGGGGCTGGGTAGTTCTGTGCTCCAGGGGGCCTCAGGGCTTCAGAGTCCCCGAATTCAAGTTGGCTTGGGGTTAATCTCTGCAATCAGGCATTCGGGGCTGGGGCCAGCGTGGGCTCCCCATGACACTCCAGCGGGAGCCAATAGAAGGCGGAGACTGTGGGCCTTCTTGGAATTTGTGTCCACAAATGACACTGAAAATCCGGGTTCAATGAAGGGAGTAAGCTGAGCTCTGAACCCCAAAAGGACCAATGCTGAGCCCATCCCAAGCTGGGCCATAGGACCTGGGACAAGTCCCAGCTAAGGGAGAGGAGAAGGTGTGTGGGTTAGAGCAAGGATAAATGTTGGTAGCCATTAGAGTTAATTCACGAATTCAGGGAAGTTGCAAGCTACCAGCTCAACACACAAAAATCAGTCTTATTTCTCTACACTAAAAGCAATGAATATCTACACAGGAAATGAAGAAAACAATGTTCACATTTAATGCCATTAAAGGAATAAAATATGGGAACTCTGTGCTCTTTGCTCAATTTTTCTGTAAACCTGAATCTGCCCCCTAAAGTTTATTACTTTTAAAAAAGAAAAGAATAAAATTTGCAGGAATTAACTTAATCAAGGAGATGAAAGCCTTGTGCAATGAAAACATTGCTGAAATAAAATGGAGATCTAAATGAATGGAAAAACACTGGGTTTGTGGGTTTGCAGGCTTAATTTGGGGATGGTGACACTTGGCAAAGCAATCCACAGATTCAGTGTAAAACCTATCGAAACCTAAAGGCCTTTCGCATGCACAAGATGAGCACAAAATTCATATGGAGTTTTAAGAGATCAGGAGTAGCCAAAGCGATCTGGAAAAAGAATTAATGTAAAAACTTCACCTTCTTGATTTCAAACTTTACTATGAAGTTAGAGTAATCAAAACAGCATGGGAACCAGCGTTGTGGCTTAGTGGGTTAAGCCGCCGGCCTGGGAAAGCAGTGGAAGACGGCCCAAGTGCTTGGACCCCTGCACCCACGTGGGAGACCAGGAAGAAGCTCCTGGCTCCTGGCTTCAGCCATTTGTGGCCAGTTGGGGAGTAAATCAGAGGACAGAAAACTCTCTGTCTCTCCTTCTTTCTCTGTAACTCTGCCTTTCAAATAAATAAAATAAATCTTAAAAAAACACAAACAAGCAAAAAACCTCAGTTTTTCGGGATGTACAGATAATGAAATAGAATCAAAAGTCCAGAAATCAACCCAAGTAGCTAAGGTCAGTTGATGTTCGAAGACTGTTGTGATGATTCAGTGGGGAAAGAGTCTCTTGGACAAGTGACTGGGGGAAACTGGATATTCACAGGCAAGAGAAGGAAGGCAGACCCCTACCTTGCACCAAATACAAAAGTTAAGGGACCAGTGCTGTGTCATAGGCAGATAACCTCCGCCTGCAGTGCCGGTATCCTATAAGGATGCCGGTTCAGCCCCTGGCTGCTCCATTTCCAATACTCTCTCTCTTATGGCCTGGGAAAGCAGTAGAAGATGGCCCAAGTCTTTGGGCCCCTGCACATGTGTGGAAGACCTGGAAGAAGCTCCTAGCTCCTTGCCCTGGTCCAAACCAGCTCCAGCTGTTGCAGCCATCTGGGGAGTGAGCCATCGGAAGGAAGACCTCTCTCTCTCTGCCTCTGCCTCTCTGTAGCTCTGCCTTCAAATAAATAAATAAATAAATAAATCTTTAAAAAAACCCCAAAAGGTAAAATGGGTAAAAGACTTGGTTGTAGGAGGTACAACCATAACCTCTCAGATTTGGTGATGGTTTTCTTTTGTTGGTGTTTGTTTTAGAAATGACTGAAAAAGCACAAGCAACAACAGAAAAAGTAGACAGACGAGGCTTCCCAAGAACTTTAAAACTGCATCAAGACAAGGTATCAGGAGAGTGAAATGACAGCCCACAGAATGGGAGAAATATTTGCAGATCATGTTTTTTTGGGACTTTAAAAAACCTCCTACAATTCAACAGCAAAAAGAAAAACAACCCAATTTGAACATGGACAAAGGACTTTAGATGTTTCTCAAAAGAGAATATATGGTGGCCAAGAGGCACATGGAAGACGCTCCGTGTGGGACAAATGTGCAGCCTTGCAGTTGTCACGGGTCACATCCGAGTGCCTGGGTTCAGTTCTTGTCTCTGGCTTCTGGTTCCACTTTCCTGTCACTGCACACCCTGGGAGACAGTGGTGCTGGCTCTAGTGCTTGGCTTCCTGCCGAACTTGGGATTCAGTTTCAGGGCTCCTGGCTCCAGCCACTGGGTGCACTTGGAGAGTAAACCAGCAGATGGGAGCACTCTCTGTCTCTGTCTCTCTCTGCCTCTCAAATAAATTGAAATTTAAATAAAAAAATTGTAAAGATGCACAATGTTATTGCCATTGGCAAAATGCAAATCAAAAAGTAAGATAGGTCATATCCACTAGTAAGGCTTTAAAAAATTTTATTTATTTGAAAATCAGAGTTACAGAGAGGCAAAGGCAGAGAGAGAGAGAGAGAGAGGGAGAGAGAGAAAGAGAGAGAGGTTTTCTGTTTGCTGGTTTACTCCCCAAATGGCTGCAATGGCCAGAGCTGGGCTGGTCCCAAGCCAGGAACCAAGAGCTTCTTCCAGGTCTCCCACGCAGGTGCAGCAGCCCAAGGACTTGGGCCATCTTCCACTGCTTTCCCAGGCCACAGCAGAGAGCTGGATCAGAAGTGGAACAGCTGGGACTCGAACCAGTGCCCATATGGGATGCTGGCACTGTAGGTGATGGCTTGACCTGCTACGACAGAGCACCAGTGCCGGCCCCAGCTATTTTTGTTTTTTTTTTGAAAGGAGAAGAGGAAGCATTGTCAAGGAAATGGAGAAACTGAAGCACTCATTCATTGCTGGTGGGAACATGTTACAACATGTCATTGCCACTATAGAAGACAGCTTGGTGATTCTTCAATAATGTAAACATGGGTGCTGTGGCAGTGGGTTAAGTTGCTACCTGCTGTGCCAGATCCCATATGGGCACCGATTAGAGTCCTAGCTGCTTGGCTTCCAGTCCAGCTCCCTGCTAATGTGCCTGGGAAAGCAGCAGGAGATGGCCCAATACTTGGGCCTCTGCATCCACATGGGAGACCTGGATGAAGCTGCTGGTTCCTGGCTTTGGTTTGGTCCAGCCCTGGCCTTTGCAGCCATTTGGGGGATTGAACCAGCAGATGAAAGATTTCTTTCTCTCTTTCTGCCTCTGCCTCTCCCTCTCCATAACTCCGCCTTTCAAATAAATAAATACATCTTTAAAGAAAAACTAATGAAAACACAGACTTACCTTGTGATCTAGCTACTTCCTGGGATGCAGAACTAAATCAAGTGCTCAAATAAAAGCTTGTACACAGATGTTCCTTGCAGCATTATTTACA
The DNA here is from genome assembly GCA_949820135.1 of Sylvilagus floridanus. Lineage (NCBI taxonomy): Eukaryota > Metazoa > Chordata > Mammalia > Lagomorpha > Leporidae > Sylvilagus > Sylvilagus floridanus. Next base: position 75,526,427 of record OX463239.1, on the reverse strand, counting down.
GGAGCAAAAAGGTGGAGACAATTGGAACGTCTGTCAAATGATAATGAAGAAAACAGATGTGGTAGACTCATATGATGAAATATCATTCAGCCATGAAAAATAGTGAAGTACTGATACATGTTCCAACATGGATGGATCCTGAGAGCATTATACTAAGTGAAAGAAGCTAGGTGCAAAAGGCTACAAATTGTTTGAGTCCATTTATGTAAAATGTCCAAAATAGGCAAGCTCATAAAACAGAAAGTGGAAGTGGATCGGTGGTTGCCAGGTACTGGAGAGGGAGAATACCAAGTGGTCACTGCTGATGAGACATTATGGCACTGGGTACAGGTGCACACCACGTAGCACTGTGAACATACACGTGTATCCAAGGTCAGTTTTATGTTACCCCTATTTTACCACAATGAAAATACGTTTCATGAACCGAAAGAATGTTAACTCCTTACATTTTTGTCTCACTTCTCCCAAACCAAATACACTTGTTTTAATGACATAACTCTTGTTCAAGTGTAAGTGTGTGCAGAGATCCCATCCCTAAAGCACAGAAGTGGACGTCCTGGAGCAGGGGCACCTGGGTCCCTTTACCCCACATGAAAACTCTGGAGTAATCGGATGGTTTCTTTTCCTCTTTCCTCCCTCCCTCCCTCTGTCCTGTCTCTCTCTCCTGTCTTTCATTCAGATATACTGCTGTCTTTATTTCATTAAATCTAAGGTGCTATAAAGTACATCATTTTAGAGGGTTTTCTGTTAAGATTTATTTATTTTTTGAAAGGCAGAGTTACAGAGAGGCAGAGAGAGAGAGAGAGAGAGAGAGAGAGAGAGAGAGAGAGAGAAAGTCTCCCAAATGCTGGTTCACTCCCCAAATGGCTGCGATGGCAGGAGCTGGGCTTGCCTGAAGCCAAGAGCCAGGAGCTTCTTCCGGGTCTCCCACATGAGTACAGAGGCCCAAGAACTTGGGCCATCTTCCACTGCTTTCCCAAACCATCAGTAGGAGCTGAATCGGAAGAGGAGCAACCAGGGCTCAAATCAGTGCCCATATGAGATGCCGGCGCTGCAGGCTACAGCTTAACCTGCCAAGCCACAGTGCCAGCCCATTGAGTTGTTTCTTAAAATGTGCAAAGAGGCCAATGGCAATTGAATTCTACATGTTGGTTGTTGGAAAAGTGCTTATCTTAGAATTAATGAAACATGCAAGCAAAAGCATTAACATCACTCTTCCAATTTCAAACCTGCTTAGACTCTGTCAAATAACCAAAGGGGACACAGACATCATGATTTAGGCAAAGCTCTCCAAATGATCCCATAATCAGGAGCCACTTTAGGATATATAAACACACAATGCTGCAGCTAGGAGAGGAAAACCAAAGCACCTAGGGCTGTCTCACTTTGACAATCAGCAGTTCTCATCCGTGTTGACTGTAGAGTTTTCTTCTCTCTCTCTCTCTTTTTCCCCCCAGAAACCTTTTATGTAAGGAATACAAACAATGCATTTCATAAATACAACTTTGGGAATATAGTGATTGTTCCCACCATACCTCCCCCACCCACCCAATCTCTTCCTCCTCCCCCTCCTATTCCCATTCTTATTTTTTACTAAGATCTATTTTCAACTAACTTTATACACATATGATTAACTCTATACTAAGCAGAGTTCCACAACTAGTATGAAAAAAAAAAAAACTGTTCCTCAACAGTCAAGACAAAGGCTGTTCAAAGGCATTGCATCACAAAGTGTTAATTTCACTCCTGTAGATTACCTTTTAGGTACTCTATTAATTATCACAGATCAGGGAGAACATATTGGATTTGTCCTTTTGGGACTAGCTTATTTCACTAAGTATGATGTTTTCCAGTTTCATACATTTTGTTGCAAATAACCGGATTTCATTTTTTTTGCCACTGTGTAGTATTCCATGCTGTACATATCCCATAATTTCTGTATCCAGTGTTCAGTTGATGGGCATTTGGGTTGAGTCCATATCTTAGCTCTTGTGAATTAAGCTGCAATAAACATAGAGGTACAGATATGCTGATTTCATTTCCTTTGAGTAAATTCCCAGGAATGGGATGACTGCATCATATGGTAGGTCTGTATTCAGATTTCTGAGGTGGATGAGAGTAACTTTTCCCCCACAACCTCACCAGCATTTGCTAGTTGATTTCTATAGGAAAGCCATTCTAACAGGAATAAGGTGGGACCTCACTGTGGTTTTGATTTACATTTCCATGCATCTAGTGATCCTGAGCATTTGTTCATGTATCTCTTGGATTTCCTCTTTTCAAAAGTGTCTATTTAAATCCTTTACCAATTTCTTCACTGGGTTGTTTGTTTTGTTGTGGTGGAGTTTCTTGATCTCTTTATACATTCTGGTTATTAGTCCTTTATCAGTTGGATAGTTTGCCAATAATTTCTCCCATTCTGCTGGTTGCCTCTTCACTTGGCTGAGTGTTTCTTTTGCAGTGCAGAAGCTTCTCAATTTGATGTAATACCAACTTGCCAATTTTGGCTTTGATTGCCTGTGCCTCTGGGGTCTTTTCTTTTTTTTTTCTTTTTTTAATTTTTTTTGACAGGCAGAGTGGACAGTGAGAGAGAGAGAGAGACAGAGAGAAAGGTTTTCCTTTTGCTGTTGGTTTACCCTCCAATGGCCGCCGTGGCCAGCACACTGCAGCCGGCACACTGCGCTGATCCAATGGCAGGAGCCAGGGACTTACCCTGGTCTCCCATGGGGTGCAGGGCCCAAGCACTTGGGCCATCCTCCACTGCACTCCCTGGCCACAGCAGAGAGCTGGCCTGGAAGAGGGGCAACCGGGACAGAATCCGGCGCCCCGACCGGGACTAGAACCCGGTGTGCCGGCGCCGCAAGGCAGAGGAGCCACGGCACCAGCTCTGGGGTCTTTTCTAAGAAGTCTTTGCCTATGCCAATGTCTTGCAGGGTTTCCCCAACATTCTATAATAATTTGATGGTATCTGTTTGTAGATTTAGGTCTTTAATCTTTGTTGAGTGGATTTTTGTGTAAGGTGTAAGGAAGGGGTCATGCTTCAAACTTCTGCATGTGGAGATCCAGTTTTCCCAGCACTGTTTGTTGAAGAGACCGTCCTTGCTCCGGGGATTGATTTTAGCTCCTTTGTTGAATATAAGTTGGCTGGTGATGCATGGATTGATTTCTGGCATTTCTATTCTTTTCCATTGGTCTATCCATCTATTTTTGTACCAGTACCAGGCTATTTTGATTATAACTGCCCTGTGATATGTCTTGAAATCTGGTATTGTGATGGTCCAGCTTTGTTTTTGTTGTATAAGAGTGCTTTAGCTGTTCAAAGTCTCCTGTGTTTCTGTATGAATTTCAGCATTCTATATCTGAGAAGAATGTCTTTGATACTTTGATTGGTATTGCATTGTATCTGTAAATTGATTTTGGTAGTATGGATATTTTGATGATATTGATTCTTCCAATCATGAACATTTTTTCCATTTTCAGATTTTTCCATTTTTTTGTGTCTTCTTCTATGCCTTTCTGTAATGTTTTCTAATTATCATTGTAGAGATCTTTGACATCCTTGGTTAATTTATTCCAAGGTGTTTGATTTTTTTTTTTTTTTGTAGCTGTTGTGAATTGGATTGATCTTAGAGGTTCGTTCTCAGCTGAGGCATTGTCTATGTATACAAAAGCTACTGATTTTTGTGTGTTGATTTTATATCCTGCCACTTTACCAAACTCTTTATGAGTTCCAATAGTCTCTTAGTGGAGTCTTTTGGATCCCCTATATATAGAATCATGTCATCTGCAAATAGGGAGAATTTGCCTTTCTCCTTCCCAATTTGTATCCCTTTGATTTCTTCTTCTTGCTTAATTGCTCTAGCTAAAACTTCAAGGACATATATATATATATATATATATATATATATACACACACACACATACATATATATATTTGATTCATTTTATTTATTTATTTATTTGAAAGTTATGCAGAGAAAGAAGGAGAGACAGAGAAAGACAGAGAGGTCTTCCATCTTATGGTTCACTCCCAAACTGGCTGCATCAGCTGGAACGGAACTATGCCAATCCAAAGCCAGGAGCCAGGAGTTTCTTCCAGGTCTCCCATGTGGGTGCAGGGGCCCAAGGGCTTAGGCCATCTCATACTACTTTCCCAGGCCACAGCAGAGAGCTGGATTGGAAGTGGAGCAGCTGGGACTCAAATTGGCACCCATATGGGATGCCAGCACTGCGTGTGGAGGCTTTACCCAGTACGCCACAGCATCGGCCCCTCCAGGACTATATTGGTGAGAGTGGGCATCCTTGTCTGGTTTTGGGTCTCAGTGGGAATGCTTCCAACTTTTCCCCATTCAATAGAACACTGGCCATGGGTTTGTTATAAATTGCTGTGATTGTATTGTGTAATGTTCCTTCTATACCCAATTTGCTTGAAGTTTTCACCATGAAAGGTGTTGTATTTTATCAGATGCTTTCTTAGCATCTTTTGAGATAATCATAGGAATTTTGTTCTTTAGTTTGTTAATGTGATATATCACATTGATTGACTTTGTGAATGTTGAACCACCCCTGCATACCAGGGATAAATCCAACTTTGTCCAGGTGAATGATCTTTCTATGTGATTTTTGTAAGATTTATTTATTTATCCGATGTGTTTTTTTATTCGATTGGCTAGTATTTTGTTGGGGATTTTTGTATCTATGTTCATCAGGGAAATTGATCTGTAGTTTATTTCTCTGTTGTATCTTTTTCAGGTTTAGGAATTAAGGTGATGCTGGCTTCATAGAAATAATTTGGGAGGATTGCTTCCTTTTAAATTGTTTTGAATAACTTGAGAAGAAGTGGAATTAGTTATTCTTTGAATGTCTGGTAGATTTCAGTAATGAAGCCATCTGGTCCTGGTCTTTTCTTTGCTGGGAGAGTCTTTTATTGATTCAATTGCCTTCTTGGTTATGGGTCTGTTTAGGTTTTCTATGTCTTCATGGCTCAATTAGGTAGGTTGTATGTGTCCAGGAATCTATCCACTTCTTCTATGTTTCTTGATTGTTGACATACAGCTCTTTGTAGTAATTTCTGATGATTCTTTTTATTTCTATGGTGCCTGTTACTACATTTCCTTTTTCATCTCTAAGTTTATTTATTTGGGTCTTCTTATTTTGGTTAGTTGGGACAATGGTGCATCAATTTTGTTTATGTTTTCAAAAACCAGCTTTTCATTTTGCTCATCTTTTGTATGTTTTTTGGCTTCAAGTTTGTTTATTTCTTCTCTAATTTTAATTATTTCTTTTTGCCTACTAATTTTGGGTTTGGTTTGTTGTTGTTGCCTTAATAGCTCATTTATTTGATGCCTTTCCAATTTCTTGATGTAGACACCAATTGCTATAAACTTTCCTCTTAACACTGCTTTTGCTGTATTCCATAAGTTGTGATATGTTGTATTGTCATCTTCATTTGTTTCCAGAAAATTTTTTATTTTATTTTTCTTTTGATTTTTTCAATGACCCATTGTTCATTCAGGAGCATGTTGCTCAGTCTTTATGTGTTTACATATGTTTTAGAGATTCTTTAGTTGTTGATTACCAACTTCATTCCATTGTGGCCAGAGAAGAGGCATGGTATGATTTCAATTTTTTTTTAGTGTACTGAGACTTGCTTTATGGCCTAACATGTGGTCTACCCCAGAGAAAGTTCCATGTTCTGGTAAGAAGAATGTGTGTTCTTCAACTGTAGGATTGAAAAATTCTGTAGATATCCACCAGGTCCATTTGGACTATGGTTTCAATTAACTCTGTTGTTTTCTTGCTGATTTTCTGTCTGGTTGTTCTGTCCATTGCTGAAAGTGGAGTATTGAAGTCCCCCATTACTATTGTATTGGAATCTATGTCTCCCTTTAGATCTATTAACATTTATTTAAAAAGCCCGGTGTCCTGTAAGTTGGTGCATATACATTTATAATAGTCAATCTTTCTGTTGAATTGATCCCTTAATCATTACATAGTGCTCTTCTTTGTCTCTTTTAACAGTTTTTGTGTTCAAGTCTATTTTGTGTGATATTAGGATGGCTACACCAGCTATTTTTTGGCTTCTATTAGAATGGAATATCTTTTTCTATCCTTTCATTTCCAGTCTGTGTGTATCTTTGTTGGTGAGATGTGTTTCTGGTAGGCAGCAAATAGATGGGTTTTATTTTTTAATCCATTCAGCCAGTCTCTATCCTTTAAATGGAGTTGAGGCCATTTATGTTCAAGGTGACTATTGGTAAGTAATGACTTGGCCCTGCCACTTTTTCATAAATATTCCTATTGTTTGGATTTCCTTTGTACTTTTACTGGGACATTTTCTGCCTTCACCTTCTTTCATAGTGATGACCATGTATCTTTTGTAAGGTTGGATGAGTGGTAGCAAATTCAATTTCTGTTTGTTATGGAAGGTCTGTATTTCACCTTCATGCATAAATGAGAGATTTGCAGGATACAGTATTCTGGGTTGACAGTTTTTTCTCTTAAGACTTGGAAAATATCTCACCACTCTCTCTCTCTCTCTCTCTCTCTCTCTCTCTCCAGGAAGAGTTACACACTGAGAGAGAGAGACAGAGAGACAGAGAGACAGAGAGACAGAGAGAAAGGTCTTCCTTCCATTGGTTCACCCCTCAAATGGCTGCTACAGCCGGCGCGCTGTACCTATCTGAAGCCAGGAGCCAGGTGCTTCCTCCTGGTCTCCCGTGCAGATGCAGGGCCCAAGCACTTGGACCATCCTCCACTGCCTTCATGGGCCACAGCAGAGAGCTGGGCTGGAAGAGGAGCAACCGGGACAGAACCGGCGCCCCAAGCAGGACTAGAATCTGGAGTGCCGGTGCCGCAGGAGGAGGATTAGCCAAGTGAGCCACGGTGCTGGGTACCATTCTCTCTTAGCCTGTAGGGTTTCTGATGAGAAGTCAGCTTTGAGTCTAATTGGAGATCCTCTGGAAGTAATCTGGCATTTCTCTCCTGCACATTTTAGAATCTTTTCTTTATGTTTTACTGTGAAGAGTTTTATTACAATGTGTCATAGTGAAGCTATTTTCTGGTCATGTCTATTGAAAGTTCTATGTGCTTCCTGTACTTGGACAACACTTTCTTTCTCCAAATTAGGGAATTATTTCACTATTTAATTATTTAACTATTTCAGTTTTCTGTAATTATTTCACTAAAAAGGCCTTCTAATCTATTCTCTCCATGCCTTCAGCACTCCTAATACCTGTATGTTGGGTCATTTAATATTATCCCATAAATCTCTGACACTGTTTTTAGTTTTCTAATTTCTTCTTTTTCTTCTTCTTCCTTCTTCCTTCTTTCTTCTTCTTCGATCTGACTGTAAAATTTCCAGAGATTTGTCTTCTAACTCGGATATTCTTTCTTCTGCCTCACCAATTCTGTTGTTAAGGCTTTTTGTCAGGATCTCCCCCTTCGGGAACTGGCCGCGAAGGAAGAGTCGAGGAGACTGAGGAAGGTCAAGCTAAACACACTTTGTTGATATTCTAGGCGACTAGGAGATCACTCAAGCCTACTCCTGCATACACTAGGCACTACAGACCGGGGAGAGAGACTGAGCAACCTCTGGTTTTCAGCTTCTGAGCGTCCCCTTATATATAGTTTCTAGAGGCTAGCCCCGCCCACATTCTGACCTCCCAGGGTCCCGTAGTCATGGCAACGACAGTTTGTGGATAGGCGGTCTAGTTAGGCCCACCGTTTTCAAATCTTACCAGCTAGGGTGGTTATCTTTCTTTTCTTTTTCTTTTTTAAAATTTTTTTTTGAGAGGCAGAGTGGACAGTGAGAAAGAGAGGGATAGTGAGAAAGAGAGAGACAGAAAGGTCTTCCTTTGCCATTGGTTCACCCTCCAATGGCTGCCACAGCCAGCCCGCTGTGGCTGGCGCACCACGATGATCCGATGGCAGGAACCAGGTGCTTCTCCTGGTCTCCCATGGGGTGCAGGGCCCAAGCACTTGGGTCATCCTCCACTGCACTCCCTGGCCACAGCAGAGAGCTGGCCTGGAAGAGGGGCAACCAGGACAGAATCTGGCACCCCGACCTGGACTAGAACCCGGTGTGCCGGCGCCACAAGGCGGAGGATTAGCCTAGTGAGCCGCGGCGCCAGCCAAATAAATCTTTAAAAAAATAAAAAATAAAATCTCAATTTCATGGGAAAATTTTCATTCATGTCATGTACATATTTCTTTAGTTCATGAATTTGTTTCTGACTACTTCTAAGTAATCCTGTGATCAATTTTTTGGATTATTTTTATGGCTTTCTTCAATCTCTTCATCTTCACATTCTAGTTTTGGAGTGTTGTATTTTTTGGGGGGCATCATGTTGTCTTCCTTATTCTTATTTCTTGAATTGCTGCATTTATAAATAGCCATTTGTGGAGATATTTGTTGTTTTTTTTCCCCTGTGATGTCTTTTATCTTTGGACTATGCCTCTGTGGCTTAGTGGAGTGCCTGTTCTTTCAGTGAATACCCAGCAGTGTGTGCTGGGTGTGGCCAGAGAGCTCTGTTCATTGCTCCAGGGTGAGGAGATTGTCAAAGGTGACACTCAAGTTGGGCATGGTAAATCTCTCTCTTTTTTTAATCAGAGAGGAGGTTTGTTCAGCTCTGTTGGTGTAGTCTCGTGCTCAAATCCTCTTCTGAAAGAAGACCAGTGCCAGGGCTAGTCTCAATGGGCACAATTTTCATTTGCACTGCCACAAGAACCACACAAAGCACTTGTGCTGTCCTCAGTGTGAACACAGGTCCTGCAGTAATGACCCTCGTCAGGAAATCAGGGAGCCCTGAGCATGTGGAGCCACCCACAGTGACAGCCCAAAGTCCCAGCCACACCCTGCTCCCTCCCACGCAGCCAGTGTTTTAACAGTCCTGGCACACAAGGCTCCCACAGTTACAATCTCCTAGTGCCCTGTCAGTTCTCCCAGCCAGACTCAGGTGTCTCCTCTTGGTGGTTGCTGGGTGCATAAACGTGAGCTGGCACAGCTGTTACATACGTAAAAAATGGGGCTTGCTCTTTCTTAGCTAGTTACAGGATACCAGTGCCGGTGGTCAGGGAGAGAGAAACAGGCCCACCCCTTTTTCTTCCCTCTAGTTTAGCAGGTACACTGTCCCCCATAGAGCTCCACAATGGACTCCCACCAAATTCCTCCCACAACTTTATCTCCAGTGGCTGGGGCTGCTGCAGTCTGGTCTCACCTCACTCTCCAAAGCTGGTACTGAGGCTTTTGGCTGCTGGGGTCCTGAGTTGTGCGCATCCACACCCTCGACATAGGGCCACAGTGTCCCTCAAATTTGTGTGGAGTTTGCTGTGCCATTTTCTCCCTAACTCTTCCCTGAGACTCCACTCTCTCCACTTTTTTTTTTTTTTTTTAATTCTCTTCCCCTAGACTAGAGCAGTAAGCGCCCTCCCTCTTCCGCCATCTTGACTCTCCACCTGTGGAGTTTTTGGCACGCTCACAGGTGCATCAGTAACCAATGTGCAGAGCTTGTTTGGTGAATCCAGATCCTCATTACGTTTTCTGGACAAACTCACACTGATGTGGCACAGGTCATTTGTTCTGCTTTTGGCCCAGACAGCTTTGCTGAGCCTGGTGGCAGTGCACATATCTGGGGTCCCGTTTCCTTTGTGCCAAATTCCTGCGTCTCTTGGAGTGCCCAAGGGGCAGCGTACTCCACAGATGTGCTTGTGAATGTTGATGGTGTACCTCAAGTCGCCACTTCATGGATGGCAAAGCAGCTCTCCTGCTTTGTGGCTCTGCTTTGTGGGTCACCCCTCTGCCTGAGGGTCTAATTTGGAAGAGGCTGGGTTGTTTCTCAGGTGTCTTTCAACCCTGAGCTTCTGGGTCCAAGGAGCTCAGAAAACCAGGGTTGAACGAATGTGCTGAGAGATGCACCTACCAGGTGGGTCCTTGCATTGCTGACGTACCAGAGTTGCAGCCCCACTCGAAATCTGCTGAGGAATGTCGGCCCACCAAGGATGTCGTTGTTTGAAAAGATAGAAAATGACCCAGTAGTGAAATGGCTGAGCATGTCCAGGACAGGGAGGAGGTAGGTGTGGTGCTTAAGAGCAGGGGCTCTGGGGACCGGTGCTGTGGCACAGCAGGTAAAGTCACCATCTGCAATACCAGCATCCCATATGAGCACCAGTTAGAGTCCTGGCTGCTCCACTTCCCATCCAGCTCCCTGTTAATGAGCCTGGGAAAGCAGTGGAAGATGGCCCTAGTGCTTGGGCCCCTATACCCACGTGGGAGACCTGGAGGAAGTTCCTGGCTCCTGGCTTCAGCCTGGTCCAGCCCTGGCAGTGTGGTCATTTGGGAAGCGAACCAACAGATGGAAGATCTTTCTCTCTCTCTGTCTCTCCTTCTCTCTCTGGGGCCAATCTCCCAAGCCTTAATTCCTGGATCCATGCTTAATAGCTGTTTTACAAAGGTTATATTCTCAAACTTGGCACATCAGGGATTCACAATATTACATATGACCTGGTGGTATTGTCAGGATTAAACGTGTTAATTGTTATAAAGTGTTTACAACAATGCTTGGCATATCAGCTCTCCATAATTCATTTTGCTCTTATCCTGAGTCACAGTTTATCATATGACTCAACAGAGTCAGCCCGATGGTGCCTGAGTATCTCACCAAGGAAGCGCCCAAGAGATGACCTTCGACCATGGTTTGCCCTTCCACCTGGCTTCTCCTGTAGTACATACACCTGTAGCTAACAGGTGTTCTCTCCAAAATGTCTATGTCATTCAAGGTCTTTAATGTGTGTTTCAAACTGCTGATTGTAACCCTTGATCTTGAAATCAGTTGAGAGAGTTGCAAAGAATAACAAATAATTTTTTAATATAAAAGAAAAGACTAGAAAGGAAAATAATCAGAGTGGACTAGAGACAATTAGGGCAAGGGTTAAGTATTGCTTGTGTACGTGTATGCGTGCACAAATCTGCGTGCTGGGTTATGATGTCACATGTATTTGTCACTGAGGGCACTAATAAACAAGCTGCAAGGCCATGATCTGCTAACACCCAGGAACTTTCCAAAGATCCCTGGGCTGAGCTGAGGGGGGGCCCTGCCCCCAGGAAAGCAGGCCTGATTGGCAGAACTGGACCCTCTCAGGCAATCTGCCCTGCTTCCTGCAGAGCCTCCACTGGGGACTGCGATCGGGGAGGAGGGGAGACCCTCCAAGGGGTGGGGGTATTGGAAGGGTGGGATGGGTGACCTGCTGCTCGCGGCAAATCAGAACTCAGAAGACTCCAACAGGTGCACACACATACACACACACACACACACACACACACACCATTTAAGCACAAACCAATGGCCCGTCTCAGCCGACCTTTTCTCCCGTCATAGAATTTAGTACTTTTCCCGGCTACTTTATTCCCCACCATTGTTTTGGGGCTCCAGAAACCTCAGGATTCTTTTATTGTTGACCTGCGCTGGCTCCTTTTGGCCTCCCCAGCTTTTCAGCTCTCCTGTCTCCTCCCTTCCCGGATGCTCCCCTGGTCCCCTGCTCCTCCTGTCAACCTTGGCCCTGCACAGACTGTCCCCTCCTCCCCCAGCCCCAGACCCCAGCAGAGAGGACAGAGAGCCCTAGACCCAAGCTGAGGAGAGAGGGGGTTTGGCCTCTCCTGCGGTCTGGAGTCATCGCCACAGCCCTGGCACGGAGAGCCACCTTTGTGGAAGGGAGCTCTGGGCTTAGCCCAGCTGGGGATGTGTCCTGAGAAAGGCGTGGAAAGAGCTGCAAGTAGTGCTGGGAATGCAGCAGTTGACAAGCGTTTGGCTGTATCTACTGACGCCACGTAATAACGTCTGCTGTCGGAAAGTATTCTATTGTGTCAGAAGAATATAGAGAAAATAAAGACAGTAGAAGGCAAGAGAATCAGAAGGCACTGGGAGAGAGGGGTGAGAGTCCCAGGAACTGAAAAGTTGAGGAAGCAACGATGAGGCGAGCGAGGACTCCCTGACCTTGAACCTGGCCTCTGAAAGACCAGTGAACAGCTACTCTGGATTTGCAAAGCCAAGAGCATCTTGGGAAGGAATTCCATCTGATTTGTTTTTGAAACTGTTTCATTGTTCACCGGTGGCTGATCCCTTCCTGCCAGAAGGAAAGGAAATTGGATAATAGGACTTCAGCTCAGAAGTCTCTATCCTCTTCAGGGAATTTTAATATCTATTCCAGGTTTGAAAGATAACCGATTAAATAAATAGATAAAAAGAATTGAGAAAATAGGATACTGTACTTAGAGTGAGTCAGGGCTTGTCCTCTCCATAGCCCCCTGCCTAAACAACTAAACAAAAACCACCCCCCACACAGCACCAGCTCCCTCTCCTGGAAACAGCCCTGCAGGTGAACAGGTGATGGCTGAGGGGTAATTTGGGATCGCTGCTGATCTGGTGCTGGGCGCATGGCCCAGCGGTCCACCGCTGTTGGGCGACCAAGCTACTGTCCTGATTCTGCAGGTGCCGGCCGACAGCCTTGCTCTATCCTGGGGCTTCTGCCCCTCTCCCGCCTCCTTGGCACCAGATGCCATTTTGAGGCTTACATTCAAACTCTCCAAAAGAGACAATCTGATTGGTTGAGTGAGTTTCTGGTGTCCTTTTGGAGCAATTGGCTCTCAATCTGGAGCCAACTGTTCTTGGATTTGTTGCCTGCATCTGCTCCGTGGTATCAGGGGTCAAAGGGCGAGCTTGCCCCAGGAGGAGCTCCATCAGGGGCAGGAAGGCCCCAAAGGAAGAGTTGGCTGCTTCCTAGCGCTGGCCGCCCCAGCAGGCTACACGCCCGCAAGTCTGATGTCCGTGCTTTCAGTTAATGATAAACAGGGAAGCAGAAGATGCAAATTTACAATCATGAGTCAAACAGTGTCAATCAATCAACACGTGCCCATCCCTTCCCAAGCAAAAAGATAGGGGTGCTGAAAGCCCAGAGTGTGGAAATGGGCCAGAAGGTGTAAATATCAACATTATAATTGGGACATAAGGACCCACGAAGCTGCCCCCTGAAGCCGTTTGATGCCAGGGCGCGCCTCGTCCCCTTCAGTAAGCCCAACCCGCACCCGTCTCACAGCACTGCATGCTATGTGAGACGGAATAAATCTGAGCCAAGAGCCACGAAGCTGGAGTCGAGGACCCTGCCCAGCGGTTAACAATAAGCAGAGCTTTTGTTTTGGCTCTGTCATCGCCTCTTCGTTCCACTGACGAATCGTGTAAAGACCAACTTGGAGCATCTCTGTGCAGATCCCAGCTTCTCATGTTTTCACAGTCTATCCCAGATAGCCCTGGGACCCAGCGTAGGCACCGGCTCCTGGCATACATTCCAAGCCTTGATGGACTGCACACCCCTCACCTCCTCTAATAACTACAACTGCTACTGGAAACAGCACTCACAAGGTGTCCACACCATCACGAGCACTGCCTGTAGACCAAGGTTTTCTATGGCCTTGCCGTGTTTCCTACCCACCCTGAAGATGGCCGTGTAGGTGCCCTGGCCCCGTGGGAGAAAGCATTAGCCAAGCCGGGGACCCAGACTGTAGCTTCCCGGTCCAGCCTGGTTTGGGAGAGGTTGAACTAGCGTCTGCTGCTCAGCCTCTCCCTTTTTCCTCTCCTTCAGTCCTGTAAGCGTGGTTGAGTTGCTGCTGGCAGCTCCAGGGACAGCATTAAGGGGAAGCAGCAGCGCCCGAGGGCAGGAAGAGGCGGGGCTGGGTGAGAAATGTCCACTCAGGGCTGGCCACTGCCTCTCCCACTCTCCCACTCTCAACCCTCAAGGCGCATTCCACAGCTGAGCCTGGAGCTGCTGGGTATTGCTGTCATGACCAAAGCAAGCTTCCTCCCATACCTACAATGCGCACATTGGCCAGAGAATTCAACTCGGAATAGCCTTTCTAAAAAAGATTTCATTTAATTATTTGAAATGCAGAGTGAGACAGACAGAGACAGAGACAGAAACAGAGATTATACATCTATTTGTTTGCTGCTCAAATGGTTGCAATAGCCAGAGCTGGGCCAGGCTTCTTCCTGGTCTCCCATGATGGTGCAGGGGCCCAAGCACTTGGGCCATCTTCCACTGCTTTCCCAGATGCATTAGCAGGGAGCTGGACCGGAATCAGAGCAGCTGAGACTTGAATCGGAGCTCTGACAAGGAATGCCAGTGTCACAGTCAGGTGTTAACCCGCTGCACCACAGTGCTGGCTCCTGGAATATTCTCAGCAACAATTTCTTTAGATTTTTCTGAGCTCAGTCTTGTATCCATTTGGATTGTTGGCAATCTTTCACATTATACTATGATTTTTTTTTAAATTTAGGATCATTATTAAAAATAACTGAAAGGAACCATCCTACTTCATTTCTCTTCTGTTTGCGCTATTCCGGGTCCCTGCAGGGCCCTGTGCGATCTGAGGAGAGTTTAGTCAAGGCCTCTTTAGCAGAGTGTGTGGGCAGCGTTTGGGGAACCTGAAGTGCAGCAGGTGGATCCCGCACAGCAGGGAGCAGCTGTCATCCTCAGGCCTGCATGAGAGCAAGGAGGGGGCGGTCGGTTTCCAGTGCTGCAGCAGGGAGGCTGTTGGAGAGACCCCCACCCCACTCCCCACCGTGCCAGGGGCTGTGTCCTGGGGTAGAGGGACAAAACCAAACCATGGTGACCTCACAGCAAACGGGCCCCTCTCTTCACTTTCCTCCCACCCTTCTCTATCTTAGCAGCGTTTCCCATTGGCCAAACTCTACCAAGAGTCTGAGAGCAAGTGAGCCATTGGCTCAGTCCATGGAAGTCAGGCTCCTGAAGACAGAGCAGGTGGCAAAGGGGGTGGGACGGACACAGGGTGGGGGGACAAATGGAAGCTGTCCAGTGCTTCCATTATTTTCTTTTTTAAGATGCCTTTATTTATTTGGAAGAATGACAGAAGGAAAGAGAGAAGAGAGAGAGAGAGAGAGAGAGAGAGAGAGAGAGAGAGAGAGAGAGAGAGAGGTCTTCCATCCACTTGGTCAATCCCTAAATGGCCACAACAGCCAGGGCCAGGGGAGGCCAGGCCAAAGCTAGGATCCAGGAACTCCATCCAGGTCTCCTATGTGAGTGACAGTGGTCTAATGGGCCATCCTCTGCTGCCTTCCAGGTGCATTAGTAGGGAACTGGATTGGAAGCAGAGCAGCTGGGACTGGAACTGGCATTCCAATACGCAGCATTGCAAGCGGTGGCTCAAGCCACGGTGCCACGACACTGGCCGTGCAGTCTTCTGTTATTAGTGAGCTGTGAGGTTACGCAGGACAGTTGCCATGGAAACCCTGTTTGTGTCCCTCACACCAATCCTGCCTGTTATAGATAAGAACACCACAGTTCTCAGGTTGCCTTTCTGTTGACAGCCCCTGCAGAAGGAGTTTGGATTATCCTCTGAGCAGCAAATGAGTGAGAATGAAAATGAAAAAGAGTGGTCCCGGTCATCTAAGGTTTATATTATTAGTTACCTGTTGCTGCTAACAAGTCACCCCAAAGCTCTGCAGTGGAAAAGAATAAACATTCACGGGCCGGTGCTATGGCGTAGTGGGTTAAGCATCTGCCTGTGGTGCCGGCACCCCCTATAGCTGCCGGTTCGAGTCCTGGCTGCTCCACTTCTGATCCAGCTCCCTGCTGATAGCCTGGAAAAGCAGCGGAGGATGGCCCCAAGTCTCTAGGCCCCTGCACCCATGTGGGAAACCCAGTAAAAGCTGCCTTTCAAGTAAATAAATAAGTCTTTAAAAAATTCCAAAAGAATAAACATTCAGTATCTTGCAGAATCTCAGTGGATCGGGAGTAGTGTGGCTGGGAGGGTCTAGTTCACGGTCTCTAAGGCAATTGTCCAGAAATTGGTCAGGGCTGCAGGCGGCAGTCACCTGAAGGCTTAACCAAGGCTGGAGGATCCGCTTCCTAGGTAGTCACATGTGGGTCGGATGTTTGTTCCTGAAATGTAATTGTCGGGACCTGTGCTGTGGCACGGCGGGTAAAGCCACTGCCTGCGGTGCCTCATCCCATGTGGACGCCAGTTTGAGACCCGGCTGCTCCAGTTCCTATCCAGCTCTCTGTTGTGGCCTGGGAAAGCAGTAGAAGATGGTCCAAGCCCTCGGGCCCCTGCACCCACTTGGGAGACCCTGATGAAGTTCCTGGCTCCTGGCTTCGGATTGGCGCAGCTCCGGCTGTTGCGGCCAACAGGGGAGTGAACCAGCAGATGGAAGACCTCTTTTTCTCTCCTCAGCCTCTCCCTCTGCCTCTGCCTCTGCCTCTTTGTAACTCTGCCTTTCAAATAAATAAATAAATCTTTAAAAGAAATGTAATTGCCATTTCTACAGGACCAAAAGGCAGCACCTTTAGGAGGTGATCAGGCCACAAGGGCTCCACCCACATAGGTGGGGTTAGTGCTGTTTTTGGGGTTTTTTATTTTTAAGAATTCTTTCAGTTGGCCACTTTTCTTCTTTGAAGCTTTATTTATTTATTTGAAAGTCAAAGTTACATACAGAGAGAAGGAGAGGCAGAGAGAGAGAGAGGTCTTCCATCCAATGGCTCACTCCCCAGTTGGCCACAACAGCTGGAGCTGTGCAGATCCAAAGCCAGGAGCCAGGAATTTCTTCCGGGTCTCCCACAAGGGTGCAGGGGCCCAAGGACTTGGGCCGTCTTCTACTGCGATCCCAGGCTATAGCAGAGAGCTGGATTGGAAGTGGAACATCCAGGACTCAAACTGGCGCCCATATGGGATGCCAACGCTACAGGCCGTGGCTTTACTTGCTACGCCACAGCGCTGGCCCCCTTAACCGTTTTTTTTAAATGAATAAACTTTATTTTTTCAGAGCAGTTTCAGGTTCACGGCAAAATGGAGTGGAAGTGCTGTGTCCTGCTGCCACGGCCCCCTCTCTGTACATGCACAGACAGCCCCGCTGTCACCACGGCGCGTCTGTCACCGCTGGTGGAGCAGTGCTGGCACTCTGTTATCTCCCCAAGTCCAGAGTTTCCATTTTGCTCCCTCTTGGTTGTGCCTTCTCTGGGTTTTGTCATAATGGCACGTGTCTGTCATCACAGTGCCATACAGAAAAGCTGAATCGCTCTAACGACCCTCTGTGTCAATGCATCCCACATGCCCCAGCCCTGGCAGCTGTCAATCATCTGTCTCCAAAGTGTGGCCTTTGCACAATGTCACGCAGTTACAATCCTGCGGGGTGCAGACTTTGTAGACTGGCTTCCTTTGAAGTTGCCCTGTGCCTGCTTTTTCGTGGCTTCATAGCTCTCATTTTTCAGCACTGAGTACTATTCCATTATCTGCCTGACCATAGTTTATCTACCAGCAAAGGACATCTCAGTTGTCTCTGTGTTTTGTGGATTGTGAAGAAAGCCGCCTACTACTGCGAACACCTCCACACGAGGCTTGGTGTGGATGCAAGTGTTCAGCTCACTTGGGTAAATAACAGGCAGCGTGACTGCTGGGTCGTACGGATGGTGTTGCACACGACGGTGCAGACGCCGTCAAAGTGGCTGTGTGATCTTGCAGCTCCTCCGGCAATGAGAGAATTCCTGTTGCTCCATACCCTGCCCAGATTTTGCTGTTGTCAGTGTTTTGCCTTGTGGCCATTCTACTTAAGTGTGTAGCAGTATCTCATTTTATTTTAACTTGTACTTCTGTGATGGCACAGGGGGTGGGCTGTGTTTTCTATACTTTCTCGCAATCTGTATGCGTCTCTTCAAGTCTGGCCTATTTTAAAATCAGACTGTTTGTTTTCTTATCTGAGTTCTAAGAGTTCTTTGTAGACTTTGGATAGCAGTTCTTTATCAGATGTGCCTTCTGCAATGTTTCCTCCCTGTCTGGGGCTTGTAGTCTCATCTTCTTGCTGAGTAGTTTTACATTTTAATGAGGTCCAGCTGACTGTTTTTCTTTCATGGACTGGGCATTGGTGTTGTAGCTAAAAAGCCATTGCTGCACCCAGCACCACCCAGATTTTCTTGTTATCTTCCAGGAGTTTTACACTTTGGCGTTTTACGTTTAGGTCTATGATCTATTTTGAATTTATTCTTGTGAAGAGTGTATGTCTAGATTAATTTTTTCTTGCATGTGGGTGTCTAATTGAAAAGTTTTATTTTATTAAACACTCTGAACCATTTTTTTTTAAAAAAATTTTTTGACAGGCAGAGTGGACAGTGAGAGAGAGAGAGGCAGAGAGGAAGGTCTTTCTTTTTTCCGTTGGTTCACCCCTCAATGACTGCTGTGGCCAGTGCACCACGCTGATCCAAAGCCCAGAGCCAGGTGCTTCTCTTGGTCTCCCAAGCGGGTGCAGAGCCCAAGGACTTGGGCCATCCTCCACTGCACTCCCAGGCCAGAGCAGAGAGCTGGACAGGAAGAGGGGCAACCGGGACAGAATCCGGCGCCCCGACTGGGACTAAAACACGGTGTGCCAGCGCTGCAGGCAGAGAATCAGCCTATTGAGTCATGGTGCCGGCCTCTCTGAACCATTTTTAGGTGTTAAGTACAGTCACGTTATTGTGACCTGTTCATCTTGCAGATCTAAAGCTCCACCGACTAAATCTGCTTCTCCCGAGGTGCTGGGCACCATCATTCTACTTCCTGTTCCTATGAGGTTGTTTTTTATTTGTTTGTTTAATATTTTATTTTTTCAAATTTATTTAAGGTATACAAATTTCATGTATTTCATATACGGACTCAGGATCCTAGTGATACTTCCCACCCTACCCTCCCTCTCACCCACAATCCCACCCTTATTTGATTCTATGAGTTTAACTGCTTTATGTCCCTCATCTAAGTGGAATTCATACAATATTTGTCTTTTAGTGAATGGCCGATTGATTACTTTGATGTCTCAAGGTTTACCCAGACTGCACCACCCAACAAGTTTTCCTTTGTTTGTAAAGCTGGTGAACATTTTATTTGTGTACATTCCATGTTTCAGCCAGGGATGGGCAAGTTGAGTTGAATCCACCTGTTGGCTATGGTGAATAGTGCAGATATCTCTTTGAGACCCTGCTTTCCAGTCTCTGGGGCGTATACCGGAGGAGGGCTGCTGGATCCCGAGGTAGTTCTACCTTTTAATCTTTCGAGGCATTTCCCCACTGTTTTCATAGTGGTTGCACCAACAGCCTACAGGTGTTCTGATTTCACCACATTCTCACCAACATTTATTATTTTCACAAATGCATTATTTACTCTATACACGCCAATAAAAATAGAATTTTAGAGGGAACCACGCATGTGAGAAATGCTGAATGCTAAGCAAGAAAGTTAAGAATATTTGCTTTTCTCTTTGGGTGCTGTTGACTTCCTGCTATTAAATAAGTCAAGATATGCAAATCACTGTGCTTCAGTTTTTGGGTTTTTTTTTTTTTTTTTTTTTTTGCCTTGGTTGCCTGGAAGCACAGGCTCACTTAGTGCCTCTTTACCATATCTTCTATTTGTGTGAATTTCTAGGATAACCATCCCCAACAGATGTACTCCGTGTCTGGCTTTTGTTAATTTATCCTTGTTTCTGTCTCTCCTGGTAAGCCTACTCTAAGGCTTTCGGAAGCAAAATAGTCAAAAAAGAAAAGAAAGAATAATCAAATGCTTGATTTAACGAGACAGGAAAATGGGCACTCACATGCTTTCGTTAGAAACTGAAAACGATGCAAGCTCTTAAGTATGTGATTTGGGAGTGTCTATTACAAGGCTCTTAGAAGGACAGAGAGTCCCTGATTGAATAGTTCTCCTAGGAATTTGTTCTACAGAAATATTTGCAAAAGTATACAAGATGGAATCACTAAAGAAATTCATTGCACATGATAAACAACAATGGGAATGTACAACCAACCCAAATGTCTACCAGTAAGGGAGCTGGTAAGTACATTTTGAGAAAAGGGAGCTGGAGCTATAGCTTAGTCTGCTTTCTGTCGCGGCAACAAAATGCCCAGGACCAGGTAACTGATGCAGGACAGAGGCGCTTTGGCTCGTGATTCTGGTGGCTGGGAAGTTCAAGAGTGTGGCTCCAGCACCTGATGCGGTCTTCTTGCTGCCTCTTCACACAGCAGAGGGCACCCAGGGCAGAGCAGAGCCAGGGAGCAGGCTCAAGTTGGTCTTCCTCGTCATAGGAAGTCACCGATGCCATCATAGGGGCTCTCTTTGGGACCTCACCCAGTCCTAACAACCTCCTGTCGGTCTCGCCTCCAGGTACTGCTAACAGAGATCGGCGGGGGGACACATTCAAACCCGGCCATTTATAGTTAGTGCTATGTAATCATGACCACGAAGGGGGTGATATGTAGAGCAGCAGTTCTCAGATGGTTTGCTCTTTTACACGCTTACAAATTATTGGGAATTTCAAAGAGCTTTTGGTATGTAGGTTTTGTCTATCAGAATTAAAAACTAAGACACTTTCAAAGATGCATTTATTAATTTATTCCAAACAACAGTGGCTGAGCATTTAGCCTAGCAGCTAAAATGTCGCTTGGGATGCCTGCCTTCCGTATCAGAGTGCGTGGGTTCCTGATCCCTGATTCCAGCTTCCCGCTAATGTGCACTGTGGAGACTGCATTGACAGCTCAATCAGTTGGGTCCCTGCCGCCCTAATGGGACACCTGTATTTGCATTCTTGGCTCCTGGTAGGCATCTAGGGAGTGAACCAGTACATAGTCAATCTCTGTCTGTCTTTCAAATAAATAAACCATTTAAATTTTTAAAAATTAAAACACAACAAACCCATGACATGTTAACATAAATCACAATCTTTTTTTTTTTTTTA
Organism: Sylvilagus floridanus; assembly: GCA_949820135.1. NCBI lineage: Eukaryota > Metazoa > Chordata > Mammalia > Lagomorpha > Leporidae > Sylvilagus > Sylvilagus floridanus. The sequence continues at coordinate 75,505,671 of OX463239.1, read as the reverse complement.
AAGATTTATTTATTTTATTTGAAAGTTGGAGTTACACAGAGAGAGAAGGAAAGGCAGAGAGGGCCGGCGCCACGGCTCACTAGGCTAATCCTCCGCCTTGCAGTGCTGGCACAATGGGTTCTAGTCCAGGTCGGGGCACCGGATTCTGTCCTGATTGCCCCTCTTCCAGGCCAGCTCTCTGCTATGGCCTGGGAAAGCAGTGGAGGATGGCCCAAGTGCTTGGGCCCTGCACCCCATGGGAGACCAGGAGAAGCACCTGGCTCCTGCCTTCGGATCAGCGTGGTGCGCCGGCCACAGTGTGCTGGCCGCAGCGGCCATTAGAGAGTGAACCAACGGCAAAAGAAGACCTTTCTCTCTCTCTCTCTCTCTCTCTCTCTCTCTCTCTGCCTTTCCTTTTTTTTTTCTTTTTTTTTTTTCTTTTTGACAGGCCAAAACAGCTGGAGCTGTGCCAATCAGAAGTCAGGAGCCAGGAGCTTCTTCCAGGTCTCCCAAAGAGTGCAGGGGCCCAAGGACTTGGGCCATTTTCTACTGCTTTCCCAGGCTATAGCAGAGAGTTGAATCGGAAGTGGAGCTGAATCGGAAGTGGAGCAGCCAGGACTTGAACCCACGCCCATATGGGATGCCAGCACTGCAGGCTGCGGCTTTAACCTGCTATGTCTCAGTGCCAGCCCCTGGGTCTTTAGTAACACATTATATTAGCAAGATCAAAAATCACAGTTGTTAATATTACCACCGATCTCTTCAATAAAGTCTCAGAAATGTTGGGAAACTGACCAGAGCATGCTGGCTGGCTAGTCCAGCTCTCTGAAAAATTCTAATTTTCACCGGAAAGACTGAATTTCATTGGTAGTAAAATATTCCAGTTTTTCTCAGAACGAACAGAGGCATCTCATTCATTACCAAGAAAATATCCAAAAAAATTCTCCAAATCGGAGCAACTATAATTTGTCAGTTGTGAATTGGTGCTTAAATGGTATTCTATGGAAAAACAAAACAAAACACAACACCCAAATCCTGTGCACTAAGATTGCAGCCGAAACAGCTGCGCCAGGACTTCCCTCCCAGGTCCCTGCACCTTGGAAGGCGGCAGATTTGTTCTGTACAAGCTTCTGCCTCCTCGCACAGACCCTTTTATTTATTTATTTTTTTGACAGGCAGAGTGGACAGTGAAAGAGAGAGAGAGAGACAGAGAGAAAGGTCTTCCTTTGCCATTGGTTCACCCTCTAATGGCCGCTGCGGCCAGCACACTGTGGCCGGCGCACCACGCTGATCCGAAGGCAGGAGCCAGGTGCTTCTCCTGGTCTCCCATGGGGTGCAGGGCCCAAGCACCTGGGCCATCCTCCACTGCACTCCCGGGCCACAGCAGAGAGCTGGCCTGGAAGAGGGGCAACCGGGACAGAATCCGGCGCCCTGACCGGAACTAGAACCCAGTGTGCCAGCGTTGCAAGGCGGAGGATTAGCCTATTGAGCTGCAGCGCTGGCCACTCTTAAAGAGACAGCTCACCCACCGCTGAAACGTCTTGAAGTTAATCAGTTTAACTGCATCCTGAAGAGTGTGACCGGAGAGGACTAAGTGACCACGAGGGCAGGTAGCTGCCCCTGCTCTCTGCCACACAGCCGCAGTTTTAGCCACTTCTTTTGCAGGCTAGTCCCACGTCAGCGCTGTGGGGGAAATGCAGATAACATCTCAGTATTATTCCAGAAGGAAGGCTGGCCTCGAGGACCCCTGAGATGGTCGCAGAAGCCTTTAGGAGCTCAGGGACCCTCTGATGTGGCCTCCTGTTGTTTAAACAAACACTACAAGGGGCCCGCAGCTAACAGTGTGCGCCTTTAGCCGCAGAAAATGAGAGAGGGCTGCTCGCTGGTGACTTTGCAAACTTTTCCATTTTTAAAATCCTTTACAGTGTACGCATTTCCTGAGTAATTAAAAACTCTCAAGGAAGAAAGAGATTACATCATTAAAAACAATTACAATATATTTGGAGAATGTAAAATACTCCCTAGAATCTCTTTCATACTGAAAATATGAAGAGATTGGATGCACATAGTAGGAGCTTGAATTGTTTAAAAATAAAATAAAAAGAAAACCAAGGGGCTGGCACTGTGGCGTAGCAGGTAAAGCTGCTGCCTGCGGCATCGGCATCCCATGTGGATGCGGGTTTGAGTCCCAGCTGCTCCACTTCTGATTCGGCTCCTTGCTAATGCACCTGGGAAAGCAGTGGAAGATGGCCCAAGTGCTTGGGAGATATGGATGAAGCTCCTGGCTCCTGGCTTCGGATTGGCTCAGTTCTGGTCTTTGTAGCCATTTGTGAACCAGTGAACAGAAGATCTCTCTCTCTCTCTCTCTCTCTCTCTCTCTCTCTGTAACTCTGACTTTCAAATAGACAGATACATCTTTAAAAAATGAATAAATAGGCCGGCGCCGTGGCTCAACAGGCTAATCCTCCGCCTTGCGGCGCCGGCACACCGGGTTCTAGTCCCGGTCGGGGCACCGGATTCTGTCCCGGTTGCCCCTCTTCCAGGCCAGCCCTCTGCTGTGGCCAGGGAGTGCAGTGGAGGATGGCCCAGGTGCTTGGGCCCTGCACCCCATGGGAGACCAGGAAAAGCACCTGGCTCCTGGCTCCTGCCATCGGACGAGCGCGGTGCGCCGGCCGCAGCGCGCCGACCGCGGCGGCCATTGGAGGGTGAACCAACGGCAAAGGAAGACCTTTCTCTCTGTCTCTCTCTCTCACTGTCCACTCTGCCTGTAAAAAAAAAAAAATGAATAAATAAAAGCAAGACCAAACAAAAACCTCGCTCTAAGAAACACCTCACTTCCCACGGGGCTGGAGGAGGGAAGCAGTGCTGAGCCCTGAATCCAGGTGGCCAAGCCAGGACCCCCGCTGGCAGCTTTCAGGAGGATAAATGTGCACCACCTTCCTCCCAGAAGCCCACGGGGTTAGAGGTAAGTAGTGACTGGACAACTTCAGGAGTCTCGCACCTTCCTTCCCAGGAGAGAGATCCGGTGCAGGAGCTTCGGCCTGCAGAGCAGATATTTAGTTCCTCCGTGGTGCCCTGCTCCCTGGAGGCTGAGCCGCCCCGCCTCCATCAGCCTTTGCCCTGTGGGATGCGGTGGCCTCTGGTCTCCCCTTCTCAAAGACTCTGCTCTCAGTCACCTACCCCCAGCCTAAGCGGGGGTCCATTCTCACGCTCCCTGAGGGCTGCTTCCTGCTGGGGCAGGCTCCACAGTGGGAGGCTCTTCCAGAACTTCTGGAATCCAAGCCAAGCAGCCCCTCCCTCTGCCTGGGACAGCAGAGAAGCCACTGTCCCTTGCTGTAAACCAAGCGGGTTGGACCCCGGGAGCTCCACGCTTGCCTGTGCCCCAGCATCCCGTGATTAAACTCCTTTGCTGCAGGACAGCCGTGGCTCAGGAGCCCTTGGGAAGAGACCTCTGGGTCTCAGCTTCTCCATTAAAAGAGGATTCTAGAGAAAAACGCCTCCGCCCCCCCTCCCCGCTGCAGTTCCGCCCATGCCCCCATCTGCGCCCCCCCCCCCCCCCCCCCGCCCCAACCTGGGTCTCCAGCGTGGAGATCAAAGGCACCGGCTGCAGAGGGAAGAAAGGCCGTGTCTGGGTGAAGTCCCTGTTCCTGTGACCAGGGCCAAGCCACAGGGAATGAGGCCGGAAAGATTCCCAGCCCCGGGAACCTGTGCAGAGGCCCCAGCCACACGCGTGCACATGCGCACACACACATAGGCACACACACGGACAATAAGTGCCACAGCGTTCACCTTCCTACGTACTGTGCCTTTGTCGAGGGCGAGAGTCGTGGCTGATCCCTCGCTCCAGCCCTGCCTTGCAAAATGTGATGGACAGGCAGATGAAGAAATGGACTTTCTTGTTAGGGTCCCAGAGAGTGCTTTTTGAGGGTCAGGGATGGTTTCCCACCAAGAGTCCCTGCGCTGCCCAGCGAATTACCTGTCTGCATTGTTTTTTCCACTCCAGCCTGGGCCTGGAGGCATATGCCGTTAGCTAAGGAAGAGCAGGATAAAGATCTTGTGCTGGCTCTTCCAGGTCACCCGGTGGGCTCGAGATAGTCACGGTCCCCTTTGAACTTTGGTTTCAACTCAAAGAAAGAGTTTAAGAGGCCAGTTTGGTGATAAGACCAGTTAGGCGCCGCTTGCGACACCAGCATCCCATAGTGGGGGGTGCTGGTTGAGTTCCAGCGGTTTCTGTGCTTTGCTTCTGATCCACCTCCCTGCTTGGGAAAGCAGCGGCAGATGACCCAGATAGTTAGCCCCTTGCCACCCATGTGGGAGACCCCAAAGAAGCTCCTAGCTGCTGGCTCCTGGCTCTGGCTTCAGCCTGGCTGTTGTGGCCGTTTGGGGAGTGAACCAGTATATAGAAGATCTCTCTCTCTGTGTGTGTGTGTGTCACTCTGCCTTTAAAATGAATTTTTAAAAAAACTCATTTTTAAAATACAGGGTTGAAAATACCTGCTTTGGGTACTCGATAGGGAGTTGTTGAGACCCCAGATATGCAAGCATGCTTTGTAAACTATAAAGGGTACTAGAGCCATAAGGACTTCCTACCATTATAATATTGGTAGTAAATGGTCATCGAGGCCCCAGGGAGGCCAAGTGATTTGCTCAGGGTCACCGGGGGGTTAGTGACAGCCCTTGACACAGCCTCTCCATGTGTGCACCCCTCTGCGTGCTGAGCCACAGCACAGGAGACAGACAGCTTTATCTTCACCCCCACCCCAGCAGTCTCTGCAGCAGGCAGGACCATCCACTCAGTGGGACGTCCTGGAGCTGCTGGCGGGGGTGGGGTGGGGGTGTAGGAGGCCAAGGCCACAGCTCAGCAGAGGGCCCTGTGCAGAGCCTGGGCCACCAGCGGCAAGGGAGGCTATCTGAGCGGGTGCTGACTACGGGCGGATGCCGCTGGCGCCCCACGCCTTTCCCCACGGCCCATCCCAGGGGTCACTTCCCACTGCTGTTACACATCCCTGCACACACAGGTGGCTTTCTGCCACAAACACCTGCTTCTCTCTGCCTGACGGCTTTCTCCTGCAGCCAGAGCATGGGGCAGGCCGAGACACCTGCTCCAGACGCCAACCTCAACCAGACGCCCACAGTCCTCAGTGGGCGATTGAAGCAGCCTGCCCGCTGCTGTCCCCCCTCCCCTCACCCCTGCTGCGGGACTGACCTGGCTTCCCAGAGGTACAGCCCGCTCACTAACACCCTCTCATGGACGTTCCTTTCTCCCTGTCTGGCTTCCCTACTCCCTCCCCTGGGCTTCCTGGATCATCTCCCACATAAAGACCCCCAAGCCCTTGTCTTTGGGTTCGCTTTGGGGAGACCCATGTGTAGACTGCATCTCCCTCCTTGCAGGGAGCTTTGTGGGGGGGGTGTGTGTGTGCGCACGCACACGTGTGGGCATGTATGTGTGCATGTATGTGTGCATGTGTGTGTGCACAAAGGGCAAGGCCGTCCTCTCGTCCTCTCTGCACACCTGCTTGACAAACCCACTTGGTAAGCGGGGCCACTGCTCAGCTGCTCTGGGAAGCCTTCCTGACTAGGGCCTGCGGGTGCCAGGACGGAGCCCCAGGCCTATAGGTCAGGGAGGGCAGTAGGAGGAGCTGAGCTGCCACCTGCAGGCTGGTTTGGTAGCAGTGTGAGAAGACAGGCAAGGTCAAGGCCAGGCCACCTGAGAGAGAGAGAGAGAGAGAGAGAGAGAGAGAGAGAGAGAGAGAGGAGCCCCCAGGCCTGCTCTGTCCATTCCTCCAGCCACTCACATATCCATGGGTGCAAACTGCAGACAGAACCTTGTGCTGGGAGCGAGCAGGCAGCACTGAGAGACGGAGCAAGCCTTCGCTCGTGGGCTGTTCCATCAGCTCAGACCCTGCCCAGCCTTGGGCTCTGGGCCTCGCTCCTGGCCCTTTCTGGGCCTCCCAGATGGAGTCGCTGGGGTCCTGCCCTCCAGCCCCAGAAACTAGCGGCTCGCTCAAAGCCTGCGTCTTCCTGATGGGACTCGGAATGGTGGAAAAGTGTTCAGTGCTACAATGCACAATGGAATTTCTTCCCTTAAAAGAAACATAATGGAAAGGAAGTTTTTTTTAAAAAAAACCTTGGCAATAAAGTCGCTGACTCTAGCTGCTCTGTGCTGAGGGTAAGGCGATCTCTGGCCCAGCCCCCTGGAAGCCTCCTCTGGGCCCCCTTCCGGCCAGGGTCGCAGGCGGGGCTCAGCGCCGTTCAAGCGCCTGCGCCGCTGGCCGCCTGTGCTCAGTACTGTCAGCTCCTGCTGCACGGGTCATCCCCGAAGGCGGGGCAGGGAGGCACACCGCTGTCACCAAAGGGACAGCCACACCGCAGACCCCAAGCCGGCAGACACAGCAGCGCCCTACAGTCTCGGCCCCGGGCCGGGCCCAGACCAGGGGGTGTCAGGGCCGCCCACGGGGCAGACACTTGGGTACGGATGAGTGGCCGGGCAGTGGCGTTGGCCGGGGCCCGTGCAGCAGGCTGTCCACAGCGCCTCTGCCACCAGCTGCTGCAAAGAGCAGCATTCTGCAGGACGCTGGATCTGCCCTCGTGGGAGGCGGAGCAGCTGCCACCCCTCTGTCAGGATGCTAGGAGCGTCGCTGTTTTTGGACTCAGTCGCGCCTCCAGGAGTCTGTGGCCTGCAGGGGCTGGAGGCTTCTCTTGCACTGGGCCCTTCTCACTTTTACCCGGACGAGAAATGGGGTGGGGGGGGTGCGGGGTTTCCAGTCCAGCTGTCTGTCGCCAAAGCCCACCACCTTAACCACTCCAGGACAGCTCCCTGAGGGGTGTCTCTCTCCCCCACACCCCAGCCCAGCCGCCCTGGCTCAGGGCCGGCTTGGTGAGCAGAAGCCTCACTGTTAGGAGGAAGGCAGCAGACCATAAACCACTCAGGCCGCAGGCTGAAGGTTTGTGGACTTAAGCATTCCCCACTCAGGCCAGGATTGCAACCTCCAAAGGGGAGGTGGAGCAAGAATATTTTTTTAAAGATTTATTTATTGATTGATTTGAAAGGCAGAGTTACAGAGAGGCAGAGAGAGAGAGAGAGAGAGAGAGAGAGACTCTTCATCTGCTGGTTCACTCCCGAAATGGCCGCAATGGCCAGAGCTGGGCTGATCTGAAGCCAGGAGCTGGGAACTTCTTCCGGGTCTCCCACATGGGAGTAGTAGGCCCCAGGACTTGGGCCATCCTCTGCTGCTTTTCCAATCACATTAGCAGGGAGCTGGATTGAAAGTGGAGCAGCTGGGACTCAAACCTGTGCCCATATGGTTTTTTTAAGCTAAGTGACCCTAATGAGCTGTGTGACCTTGGGTTACTTCCCCAGCCTCACCGATCCCCACCCAGGATCTCTGTCCTAGTCCCTTAGGGCTGCTAGAGCAAAGCACCATAGACGGGGTAGCTGGTGGATGACGGGTATTTCTGTCTGTCCTGAGGGGCGAAAGATTGAGAGCAGGCTGTGGACGCGGCTAGGTTCTGATGTGCGCCCTCTGGTTGTAGACAACCACCTTCTGATATCCTTACCTGGCAGAAGAACAGAGCGCTGTCCTGGGTCCCTTTTATAGGGACAAGGTGGCCAGCCTCAGGTTAAGCCGGATGCTTGCGACACTAGCTAGCATCCCATACTGTAGCACAGGTTTGAGTGCCTGCTGCACAGCTTCTCATGGGGCTCCCTGCTGATGCTCCCGGGGTAGGGGTGGGGGGAAGCAGCAAAAGGCAGCTCAATTGATGGGGCCCCTGCCACCCATGTGGGAGACCTGGATGGAGTTCTGGGCTCCCTGCTTCAGCCTGGACCATTCCTGGCCATTATAGCCATTTGGGAAGTGAGCAGCGAATAGATCTCTCTTTATTTCCCCTTCTCTCCCCCCCCCCCCCCAGCTCTTTCTGAAAAAGAGAGATGGAGCTTGACAGCAGCTGTCTAGCGACCTTGTTATCTGCAGAGGCCCCGCCTCCCACCACCATCCCAGCGGGGGTGAGGGTTTTCCATATGGATTTTGGGGAGAGGCAAAGTTCAGCCCCTAGGTGTCTTCACCTACCCCCATAGGATTGTGCTAGCACTTTTTTTTTTTTTAAGATTTATTTATTTATTTGAAAGGCAGAGTTACACAGAGAGAGGAGAGGCAGAGAGACAGAGGTCTTCCATCCACTGATTCACTCCCCAGTCGGCTGCAAGGGCCGGAGCTGCGTCAGTCCGAAGCCAGGAGCCAGGCGCTTCTTCCAGGTCTCCCACGCAGGTGCAGGGGCCCAAGGACTTGGGCCGTCTTCTACTGCTTTCCCAGGCCAGAGCAGAGAGCTAGATCGGAAGTGGAGCAGAGGGACTCGAACTGACACCCATATGGATAGCCGGCACTGCAGGTGGCAGTTTTATCCGCTACACCACAGCACCGGCTCCTGTGCCAGTAGCTTTGCCTTGGATTGGTAATGGTGAACCGTTGCAAGCACCCAGCACATGAGGAAGGCAGGCGTTTTTTAGGCTCTCAAGCAGGCCAGGAGAGAAATTCGGGCTGTGTTTCTCTAACCTCCCTCCCTTACACTCCTGAGTTGACCCACGGGGGAAGGGGCTGTCTTCCCCTGGAGAGCGATGTGCAACAAGGTAGTGCGTAGCAGTGGATGGGATCGGCGTCTCTGGGAAGAGTCAGGGCCAACGGGACCGAGAGACCCCACTTCCAGTCTGGCCCTAAATGGACTCGGTGAGGCCTGGCCCAAAGTCATCGGCAACTTTTCGCTTGTTTGCTTGGTTTTAAAGATATATTACTTGCGGGGGCAGGCCCTGCGACTCACTTGGTTAATCCTCCGCCTGCAGCACCAGCATCTCATATGGGCACTGGGTTCTAGTCCTGGTTGCTCCTCTTCCAGTCCAGCTCTCTGCTGTGGCCCGGGAGTGCAGTGGAGGATGGCCTGAGTGCTTGGGCCCTGCACCCCATGGGAGACCAGGAAGAGGCACCTGGCTCCTGGCTTTGGATCTGCACAGCGCCGGCCATGGCGACCATTTGGGGAGTGAACCAATGGAAGGAAGATCTTTCTCTCTCTCTCTCTCTCTCACTAACTCTATCTGTCAAATAATAAAAAAAAGATATATTACTTGCTTATTTGAAAGGTAAAGTGGCAGAGAAAGATGCAGAGACAAAACGAGATCATCTTTCCATTGGCTCAATCCCAGATGGCCGCCATGGTGAGGGCTGACCCAGGAGCTTCCTCAAAGCCTCCCAGGTGGGTGGCGGGAGTCAAGTACCCTGGACCCTCTTCAGCTGCTTTTCCAGGTGCATTACCAGGGAGCAAGAGGGTAAATAGAGCAGCCTGGACCCAACCCGGCCTTCTCTATGGGATTCCAGGTTGCAGGCAGCGAGCGGCTTAACCCGCTGCATCACAGCGCTGGCCCTGGAGTAGCCTGTAGTTTGCTCGATGCTCCCGGCACCACCGCTCTGTGTTTCTCTCAATTTCCCCCTGAAGAAGCTTTTATAGCTGCAGAGAAATTCGTGTGCTGCCGCGGGGTCTAGATCCGTATATGGAACTGGCTGTCTGCCAGCTGGAAATTTCTTAGAACACGCTGGTGTTCTCATAAAAGTTCCAGCAGATTCTTGTGTTTAATGCCAAAATATATACATATTTAATTTGAAAGTAAAAAGCCAACCATATGGCAACTGTTGCGGTTAAGGCGCAGCATGGGACACCTGCCTCTCACGTCGGAGTGCTGATCTGAGTCCTGGCTGCTCCCTGCTTCTGATCCAGCTCCCTGTGAACGAAGCAGATGACCCAAGTGCTTGGGTCCCTACCGTCCATGTGGGAGATTCAGGTGGAGTGCTGGGCTCTTGGCTTCAGCCTGGTCCACTCCTGGCAATTGTGGCCGTTTGGGGAGTGAACCAGTGTTTGGAAGATCTCTCTCTCTCTCTCTCTCTCTCTCTCTCTCTCTGCCTTTCAAATAAATAAATAGGAAAAAAGTATCCTTTCTTAAAAAAAACCAAAAAACTCTCTTCTTTATAAATGACCCAGTACCAGATGCTCTGTTATAGAGAGAAAGATCAAGACAGTCATGTCTGTGCAAGGAAGAATCAGCTCACCCCACCCCCTTCGCCAGCAGGGGACAAGTGCAGAGCCCCCTATCATAGCTTCAGGGTTCACAGGGGGACAGTGTGAGGCCCTCGGAGCCACAGCACCCCTGTCCAACCTCTCTCTCTGCCCAGTCCTGCCCTCTGCACACCCCTCGGATGCTGTTGCAGGGAGCATTTCCCACCAAGCTTCCTGCACGAAGATCCATCTCCAAGTCTGCTGCCCGGGGAAACCACTGGGCACCAAGATGCCACTTCATCACTCTGTCCCCAGGTTCCTTATCTACGCCACGCAGGTGTTAGAGCACAGGGACTGGGAAGTCAGGTAGATCTGGATGTTACTCTTAGATCCAGCAAGCACCAGCGCTGTGTCTTGAGGCAATTTATTTACCCTCACTCGGTTGTGTCACCCGTAAAACGTGGTATAGCAGACATCTGTCGTGGCCTCGGCTTGCTGGCGTCTCAGCACACGCATGGAGGCTCCTGTGAGCTCAGACTCACCTTGCACTGTGATGAGCCTCATTGGTTCTTAATGTTCCTCCGTGTGTTTCACCGACGTGCCGGGGCTGTGCAGCTGGGGAAGGCTTGCTTCCCACCTTAGCAATGAATGTTCACGCCGAGCTCTTCCACGTACGGGTCACTGCTTGCCCACGGTGATCTTGTTAGCATGCCGTGATTGACGTGGTGGGCTCAGAGGTGTCCTGTGGGATGTCTGATGGCCCAGGACCCTCTGTACCAGGCTGTGACAGGAAGCAGGAGAGCTGACGCAGTCCTGATACCAGAAGTCATGTGTTCCTATGGTGTGTCGGTGTTGCAGGTGGAGGCTTAACCCGCTATGCCACAGTGCCGGCCCCGTGCCCACTTCTTGTCTGGATGCATCAGCCAGACACTGTATCTCCTTGGCTGTATGGTCCCTCTCCTCCCATAGCAGGCTGGGCACAGTTGGGATTAGACTCTTGCTGTCCGTCAGCTAGGCAGGCAGGATGTGGAGGTAGGTCCTGCCGCCCTCCCGTCTTCTGACGAAGGGGACTGTTAGGCCGTGCCGGGAGTAAAGAATACACCAAGAGAGATAGTCTCTTATGCAAAACGCAAGTAGAGTATTTTATTGACCAGCATGCTGGGGTCACAGCGTCACGAATGTGAGTGAGCAACCCTGAGTACAAATCACATCAGCTTTTTATAGTCACACAAAAGCTTTGAAGTTGGCTGGTGCTGTGGCTCAACAGGCTAATCCTCCGCCTTGTGGTGCCGGCACACCAGGTTCTAGTCCCGGTCGGGGCGCCGGATTCTGTCCCGGTTGCCCCTCTTCCAGGCCAGCTCTCTGCTGTGGCCCGGGAGTGCAGTGGAGGATGGCTCAAGTGCTTGGGCCCTGCACCCCATGGGAGACCAGGAAAAAGCACCTAGCACCTGGCTCCTGCCATCGGATCAGCGCGGTGCGCCGGCCGCAGCACGCCGTCCGCGGCAGCCATTGGAGGGTGAACCAACGGCAAAGGAAGACCTTTCTCTCTGTCTCTCTCTCTCACTGTCCACTCTGCCTGTCAAAAAAAAAAAAAAAAAAAGCTTTGAAGTTAATTCATTGAATTTGTAGAACATATTTCACATGGGAACCAAGGGAACAGGGGGATCCCGTAAGCACAAAGTGTGCATATGCAGGGTACAGATAACATCAGCTATTGGCCAGATTTACAACAGGTAAGGGTCACTTTCACCATACATTTCCTAAGGTTAAATAAAACCCTAAGTTCATCAACTGGATGCCTATCAAGGTGGACAGGTTTGTCTGGGTTCTGGTTTCAATGGGCCTTTTCCCTAATTTTACAAGGCCACATTCTGGTGTTATCTCTTTCTGCCCTGGCATCACTATGTCTATTCAGTAAAGACAGGCCTCAACCCCTCCCTGAGTCAGGAATCCAGAAAGTAGGTCAAAAGTTAATCTGGCAAGGGTCAGAAGAGAAAGTGGGGGGGGGGGTCTGCTTAGCTTTAATATTCCTTCAGGACCACCGTCTGCGACAAGCAGAAGTGCGTCTTTCCTGCAGACCTAGCAGATCCGGAAGAATCTGAGAGTTCAAGGCTAGCAACTGTGTCTATTCACAGGGCCCCAGCCCAAGTCTCAGGTCCCCACTCCTGTCCTAGTACAGCTCTGACCTTGACCTTAGGGGTCCTGTCGGAGCTAAGAATTCCATGCTCGATCAAGCTCTGCTAAACCCTACAGCCAATCCTCCCTCTGCAAGGAGGGAGCTCCCTCAGCGTTGCCTAGCAGGTCCTCTGGCTTTCCCATTCCGCCTGACGTGCTCCGAGACTGGCAGTAACCCTCTTTAGCAAACCCTCTTTACCATCAGTCACTCATTCCATAGCCCCGGTAGTCACTATTTCCCTCAACTGCCAGGGCTGCTACACAGTCAGTGAGACCCCTCTCCCCAGTATCCCGCCTGCAAGGGAGAAAAGATTTATCGGGGTCGGCACTGTGGCTCACTTGGTTAATCCTCCGCCTGTGGTGCTGGCATCGCATGTGGGTGCTGGGTTCTAGTCCTGGCTGCTCCTCTTCCAGTCCAGATCTCTGCTATGGCCCAGAAGTGCAGTGGAGGATGGCCCAAGTCCTTGGGCCCTGCACCCGCATGGGAGACCAGGAGAAGCACCTGGCTCCTGGCTTCGGATCGGTGCAGATCTGGCCGTTGCTGCCATTTGGAGAGTGAGCCAACAGAAAGAAGACCTTTCTCTCTGTCTCTCTATCACTGTCTGTAACTCTACCTGTCAAATAAAAAAATAAATTCTCTTTTTACCCATTGCTACCCATAGTGGAATCCCCCATAACAATAGATTGATGAGAGAAGGGTACATGTGTATTTCATTTTAACTTCACCCAGCGCAGGAGCCTTGAGAAATGGAGACCCAGGGAAGCCAGGAGATTTGTGGGTTTTTGTACTTAGTCTTGAAGACGGGGATGGTCTGACAGTGGGGAAGTGTGTTTGAACAAAGCAGAGTGATCTAACGGCCATAAACCAAGGGCACTTGGCCAGGCCTGTTTGTTCAGAGTTGTTTTGACATCTTGGTGTGACATTCCTTCTCTCTGAATACAAGACAGGGCACTGTCCCATGGGGGTCTTCAGGGCAGAGGGGTTAGGGGAAGGTGAGCGTGGCCTTCCTGCTTCTGTTGTATTCCCGAATTCCAAGGAGCCATACTTTGGGGTAGCACTTCCTGCACCCCATCTGGTGGCCATCTAGCCTGGATGTCCATTAGGATGCCCATATCCAGTGTTGAAGTGCTGGCTCCAGCTCCTGACTCCAGCTTCATGATAGTGCAGACCTGGGGGGCGCAGCGATGGCTTCTCCAGTAGTTGGGTTCTTGTCGCCCATGTGGGAGACTTGGATTGAGCTTCCAGCTCCCAGCTTCAGCCCTGGTCCAGTCTTGCCCATTGCTGGCATCTGGGGAGTGATCTCTCTCTCTCTAATCCTCAAATAAATGAATAAATTTAAATAAAACTTAAAAAATAAAAGAGCCGGCGCCGTGGCTCAATAGGCTAATCCTCCGCCTTGCGGCGCTGGCACACCGGGTTCTAGTCCTGGTTGGGACGCCGGATTCTGTCCCGGTTGCTCCTCTTCCAGTCCAGCTCTCTGCTGTGGCCAGCGAGTGCAATGGAGGATGGCCCAAGTGCTTGGGCCCTGCACCCCATGGGAGACCAGAAGAAGTACCTGGCTCCTGGCTTCGGATCAGCGCTGCGCGCTAGCTGCAGCAGCCATTGGAGGGTGAACCAACAGCAAAAGGAAGACCTTTCTCTCTCTCTCTCTCTTTCTCTCACTGTCCACTCTGCCTGTCCAAAAAAAAAAAAAAAGAAAGAAAGAAAGAAAGAAAGAAAGAAAGAAAGAAAGAAAGAAAGAAAGAAAGAAAGAACACCCAAGACTGAATAAGGTAGAAAGAGCAGGAATTTCTCTCTTGCAGCTCTGGAAGCCGGGAAGGGGCCCCCATCGGATGCATCTTGCCGCTGCTGCACCCCAGGACAGAAGGTGAGAGACAGGAGAAGAGAGATTGGGGAGGGGATGTGCAGCCTCAAGCCCTTTGTAACTGGCATGAATCCATCCACGAGGATCTTGGTCCCTCTGGCCTGGTCACCGCTTGACACAGCACTGGCGCTGGGGAGGAGGCTTCAATGATGGATTTGAGCATAAGTTTCAAACTACAGCACCTCCACACCCCAGTTCACCTGCAGCATGTTTTTTTTTTTAATTAATTAATTTATTTGAAAAAACAGACTTACAGAGAGACATAGAGAGACAGAAAGAGAGATCTTCCATACACTGGTTCAATCCCCAAATGGCTGCAATGGCCAGGGCTGGGCTAGGCTGAATCCAGGAGCCTGGAACTCCATCTGAGTTCCCCACCTGGATGGCAGGGGCCCAAGGTCTTGGATCACCTTTGATGGCCTTCCTGGATACATCAGAAGGGAGCTAGATTGGAAGTGGAACAGCCTCCACTTGAACCAGTGCCACAGGCAGCAGCTCAACCCACTGCACCACAACGCTGGCCCCAGAAGTGCAGGTTTTAGTAATCGAGCAGTTACCACACAGCATGGAAAATCCTACACAAGTTCACTGGCAGCTGGCTGGCAAGGGATCCCTCACAGGCCCACTTGAGAATCTGCCTCCTCGGACCCTCCTGCCATGTGGGGAGACTCATGGAATTCCTGGCTCCTGGCTTCTGTCGGGCCCAGATCTGGGTGTTGGTGGGCATTTGGGAACAAACCAGCTAATGGAAGCTGTCTGTCTTTCTATCACTCTGCCTTTTAAATAAATAAACCTTAAAAGTGGGGGGGGGGGGGCAGTGTTGTGGCTCCACTTCCTGCTAATGCACCTGGGAAAGTAGTGGAAGACGGCCCAAGTGCTTGGGCCCCTGCACCTGCATGGGAGACCTGGAAGAAGCTCCTGGCTCCTGGCTTTGGACCAGCTTAGCTCTGGCTGTTGTGGCCATTTGGGGAATGAACCAGCGGATGGAAGATCTCTCTCTGTGCATCTTCCTCTCTTGCTCTCTGTAATTTTGCCTTTCAAAAAAAGTAAATATAAATCTTAAAACATATAGGCTGTGTTAGGTGATTTGTTTTTTAAAAAATCAATAAAAAAATAAAATAAACTGTCTTATCTCCATTAAATACTCAAATTACAATTTGCTTTGAAGCCTACTGGCCTGCAGGGGCACTGAGCCCCTCCCTACAGGTTTCTGGCTGTTTGGAAGAGCCCCTCCCTCTGGTGCTGGGTTACAGCCGCCCCAGCCTGGCCTGTGTCATTCCCTCTGGCTTCCCCAGTAGCCCCACACCTGCTGTGAGCGCCCCCTGCTGGGCATGCCATCCCCTGTGGCGGCTGCCCCCATGGGGCCGCCATTCTCTCAGCCACTGTGCCCAAGCAGGGCTGGGGCCCTGTCCTCCATGCGCCACACCAGGCTCTGTTGCTGGCACAAGCTGACTGATTCGGGGGACCAGAGGAGGAAGAATGGGGTACAGAGAGCCTTGGTCAGTGTGGGCTGCTTGGGCCCTGCAGGCCTCAGGCTGGTATCCAGGTCATTCCATGGGGTACCCGGTAACCTCACCTGCCTGTCCACCCTGGCTTGCTCCACAGTGGCGGGGTCCCGCTCAGCTCTGTCTCTAGGGCTGCTTGGCGCATGCACTCCCTCACAGAGCAGACTTAACTTGGGGGTGGGGGAGGTTGAGAGGCTATGTCCCTTTCACACCAAGGACCCACGTCCTGAGTTCTCAGTTTCTGCCAGGACAGAACGAGAGCCTGCACTGGGAACATTTCTTCAGTGGAATCTGACACCACCCCCGCCCCACCCTGGGGTGAGGTCTCGCTCTCTGCCAACAGCAGGACAATTTCATAAATACAGACATGGCCCAAGCTCAGAGCAATGCAGGATACGGCCTACATACCACGTGTGCCGAGTGCAGCGGGTCCAGGCCTTTCCCAGCTTCTGTCCCAGGTGACCATCAGCTATCTACCTGCTTTCTGCCGGGCTGTGGGTCCAAGTTCCCCAGATCTTCCAGCTCTGTCCCAAGTGCCCAGGGTTTCATAAGAACAAGCAACAATGTATCACCCAGTGTACTCCTGAGGAAGACCCAACTGAGAAACCTTTCTGTACCCCCCACACACTCAGCACAGCACAGCACAGCAACAGCTGAGTGCCTGCTGCATACACGGTATGCACCAGAGCCCCTGCCTCAGCTGCCCAGCCAGTAGTGGTGAAAGACATAAGCTCATCCAACCCCAGCAGAACTTTGGCGAAGGGGACAAGGCTCCCCGTGTAATCAAAGATCCCCATGGTTCTCTGCTAGAGAGTTTTACCTACAGCTTCCGAAACAGCTCCCAGAGACACCTGCCTCCTTGGTAATACACCCTTGTGTGTGTGCATGTGTGTGCATGTGTGTCTGCATGTATGTATGTGCATGTGTGTATGTATGTGTGTGTGCATGTGTGTGTCTCTGTGTATGATGTGTGTGAATGAGTTTCATAGTTGGGGATGCATGAGGTCAGCTGGTTGCTGCCACTTCTAGGAACTAGAAGTGATGGCCTGTCACTCCTGGAGTGAGATCGTAAGAGCCAGGGGCTGCTTCTAACCTCACAATGCACTCACTCTGATGGAGACCCACGGGGCAAGGACCATGAGGAACAAGCTGTCTTCTGCGGGCTCATCAGGAACTGAATTCTGCCAACAGCCCCAGAGCTGGCTTGGAAGCCGACCCCAGGTGCACCTTGAGGGGACTGCAAACCCTGCCATCAGCTTGATCTCAGCCTCTGAGAAGCCAGGGGTCGGGCTCAGTGGGGCTCAGTCCTGATCCACAGAACAATCAACGTGACTGCTTCAGCCACCACGTTTTGGGGTAGTGTGTTATGCAGCAATGGGTAATTCAGGGGAAAATCTTCAAGATGTATTCATCAATAGAAAAAAAAAACTCAGGTTACGGAAAAATATGTAGGTTATTTATAGAAAAGGGGAAGCATAGCTATATGTTTTAAAGATGTATTTATTTATTGGAAAGGCAGAGTTACAGAGAAGCAGAGGAGAGAGAGAGAGAGAGAGAGAGAGAGAGAGAGAGAGAGAGAGAGAGAGGTCTTCCATCCGCTGGTTCACTCCTCAGATGGCTGCAATGGTGGGAGCTGGGCTGATCCGAAGCCAGGAGCCAGGAGCTGCTTCTGAGTGGAGCAGCTGGTACACGAACTGGCGCCCATATGGGCTGCTGGCACTGCAGGTGGCAGCTTTACCTGCAACGCCACAGCACCGACCCTTCTAGATTTTATATGTATACATGTCTATGATTTATTTATTTGAAAGGCAAAGTGACACAGGCAGGAGGAGACACAGGGAGAAGATCTTCCATGAGCTGATTCAAATGATTGCAACAACCAGGCCTGGAAACCACGAGTCAAGCAGAAGCCAGGAGCCTGGGACTCCGTTAGGGTCTCCCATGTGGGTGGCGGGGACCCCATCTGTCACTCCAGCTCTCTGTCATCCTGCCTTTCAAATTAGTTAATTCATTAATTAGTTTGATGAAGAGAAGGAAAGGGAGGATGCCTGGTAGGTGGGGGGAGGGGCCTGGAGGGGGAGGGTCTTGAAGCCTTTGCACACTTCCTGCCCTGCCAGGCGAAGGTGGTGTGGGGATCGGGGGTGGGGTGGCGTGTTGGGAGCCTCTTTTATTTCAGGACAATGATGCCACTGCCATCCAGAGGCCCCGAGGGCTGGGGCCCAGACTCTTGCAATGACAACAAGTCTTCATGAAAACAAAGCCCACTCCGGTGCCAGGTATTGTTTTACATCAGAGAACATTCTGGTAAGAAAAACTTCCTTCCAAGTTCCTGGGAAACTCTCTGATAATGAATAGGTCAACGGTGACTTGTCACGCTCATCAATTGTCTTTAGCTTGTGACTTGTCGATCTCATCAATTGTCATCAGCTTCTGGGATGTCAGCCCCCGGCCCGGGACGAGCAACAGGGCCCATGTGTCTAATGTCCTCGCGTGACAAAGTCCTTCTCTGCTCACAGCAGTCAGCACAGCAGAGGCCCCCATTCCAGACTGGAGGGGCAGGAAGGGTTCTCCGCTGTGAGGCGCCACCTCGGGCTGCCTGGTCTCACCAGCTCCCACCGCTGGGCTCATTCGCTCTCACGGCACCACCGCACTTCCGGGCTGCTCCTGGGGCCTCGGCGTTGCTCCTGCCACGAACTGATGTCATTTTCCTGGAAGTATTTCCTGGGCCTCCTGTGTCCTCCTGCGTTATCTGAAGCGATCTGATTCTTGCCCCGCGTGACAGTTCTTCCCGATAGAAAGGGACACCCTTGTCCCCTGGGAGCTTCCCTTCCTTAGGGGATGCTTCCTGGACCCTTTGTATTTTTCTTGGATAACAGCTTGGAGTGTCCTAACCACAAGCTGCGTCTCTCCACCCTCTTCCCATTCTCTCCCTCTCCCTTATGCTGGTCAGCAGTCTCTGGCTAGCAGGTGGCAGAAATCCAATCCAAATCAAAGTAAGAATGAACAAACACATGGCAGGGGGAGAGTTCAGAATGTATTGGCTCTCGAAGCTGAAAAGTCTAGGAAATGCGTCTCTGGCTTCAGGTATGAGTGGATCCAGGAGCTCAAACAATTTATCAGGCTTCCGGTTCCGTTTTTCTATCTCTCATTTCTGCTTTTTCCAGAGTTGTCTTCATTCTCAAACGTAAGTACTCAGGGCCGGCGCTGTGGCGTAGCGGTAAAGCTGCTGCCTACAGTGCCCGCATCCCATATGGGCGCCTGTTCCAGTCCCTGAGGCTCCACTTCTGATCCAGTTCCCTGCTATGGCCTGGGAAAGCAGCAGAAGATGGCCCAAGTCCTTGGACCCCTGCACCTGCGTGGGAAACCCGGAGGAAGCGCCTGGCTCCTGGCTTCAAACTGACGCAGCTCCGGCCCTTGTAGCCTATTGGGGAGTGAATCAGTGGATGGAAGACTCTCTCTCTCTCTCTCTCTTTCTCCCTGCCTCTGCCTCTCCATAGCTCTGCCTTTTAAATAAATAAACAAATTTTAAAAAACGAAATAAAACAAAAATATAAGAACTCAATGCCATGAGTCCTCTAACAGCCTCCAATCTGCACGGTTGTTGGAACGGTTGCAGTTGAAAGCCTCCAGCCTGGGTCTGGCAGGCCCCTCCTAGTCTCTGGTCTTTCCTAGTAGCCGGTAGGTAGGTGGATCCCTCAAAGCCACACAGATGAGAGTGGGGAGACTCCCCAAAGAAAAGCCCCGTTGCTATTATCAGAAAACGGGATTCAAAGTTCGGCAGGAGAGAAAAATGAAAACAGATGTCCACTTTTTCACCCTCAGCGTCTCAGCTGCATGGAGTTCACGGTTGTGTCTTCCTGCCCCCCACCATTCTGCACAGTGGGAGCTGGAAATTGTTTGCTGAATGGACAAATCTTGCTCAGAAAGGAAGGCCAGCTCCACGCCGAGAAGCAGGCTGCCCGATGGGAGGGAAGCTACTCAACAAATATTTATTGAGCACTTGCTCTGTGCCCAGGGACTGTTCTAGATGAACAAGCAAAACAGACAAAGCCCGTGCCCCCAGGACAAGAGCTCCTAGTGGGGGACAGCTGAGTGATCCTAATAAGCAGATGGAAAGAAGCCAAGAAATAAACACAGGAAACACCCGGTGATATGCAATTCTTTTTTAAAAATGACTTATTTATTGATTTGAAAGGTAGAGTTACAGAGAGGCAGAGGCAGAGAGAGAGAGAAAGAGAGAAGTCTTCTATCCCCTGGCTCACTCCCCAAGTGGCCACAACAGCTAGAGCTGGGCCAGACCAGAGCCAGGAGCTTCCTCCGGGTCTCCCATGTGGGTGCAGGGGCCCAAGCAGTTGGGCCATCCTCTGCTGTTTTCCAGGGAGTGGATGTGGAAGTGGAGAGCCGGGACTAGAACCAGCGCCCAGATGGGCTGCTGGCATCGCAGGCAGCAGCTTTACACCACAACGCCAACCCGAAAAGAGGAAAGTTTGTATTTCATACATTTTCCGCAAAAACAGAAAAGCCAGGTGAGAATAAATGCGATGAAGAAATCAAAGCAGAAAGTGGAGAACAGGAAATGCCTCTGAGAGGAGGGGCAACAGTATTTTTATTTTTTGAAAAGATTTATTTATTTGAAAGGCAGAATGAAGGTAGGGGGAGATAAAGCGATTTTTTATCCACTGGTTCACTCCCCAGATGGCCACAACAGCCAGAGCTGGGTCAGACCGAAGCCAGGAGCCAGGAACTCCATCTGGATCTCCTAATTCAGGTGCAGGGGCCCAAGCACTTAAGGTAATCTCAGGTGCCTTAGCAGGGAGGTGGATCTGAAGCGGAGTGGCTGGGACTTGGACCGTCGCTCTGATACGGGATGCTGGCGTTGCAAACAGCGGCTTAACCTGCAGGGCTCCAGCACCAGCCCTAGGAAATGTTGTTGAAGACGGAGGGCTGAGAAAGGAGGTTCTCACCAGCTGACGGAGATGCAGAGTCCTGGATGGGGCAGAGGAAGGGCCCACTGGCCACGGGGAGCTGGGCAGAAGGGCTAGGCAGAGGTACCAGCAGGTGCAACGGCCCAGAGGCAGCAGTGGGTTGGTAAGAACAGTGTGGAGGAATGAGAGCTCCAGGCAGGGCTGTGGGCCCTGGGCAGCTGGCACCAGATCTCCCAGGGCCTTGAAGGCCACAGGAAAGCTTTGCATTTTGCCTTAAGGAGTTGGGAAACCGCAGAAAGACTTTGAACAGCCTCCCATTGCTTCCTCCCCTCCTTTTTTTTTTTTTTTTTTTTTGGAGAGAGGGGATTACAACCAAACATATAAACAGAGGAAATAGGATAATGAATATTTTTATCTACCACCTGGGTTTAACAGCTATTAGTATTTTGCTATGTTTGCTTCACCTTTTTGTTGTTGTTGTTGTTGAGTTTTTTAATGCAAATTTTCAGACATAAATACGTCACTAGAAAATCTGTATTTTGGAGCTGGCGTTGCGCTGCAGGCATAAACCACTGCTTATGGTGCTGGCATCACAGTATCACTATGGCTCAATGAGTAAAGCTGCTGCCTACAGTGCCGGTATCTGATATGGGTGCCGGTTCGAGTCCCAGCTGCTCCACTTCTGATCCAGCTCCCTGCTGATGGCCTAGAAAAAGCAGCAGAAGATGGCCTGAGTGCTTTGGTTTCTGCTACCCATGAGGAAGACCTGGAAGAAGCTCCTGGTCCCTGGCTTCAGTCTGGGCCAGCCCTGCCCATTGAGGCCATCTAGGGAGTGAACCTGTGGGTGGAAGATATTTCTATTTGTTTCTCTAACAAAATCAGTGATTTTGTAATAGCCATATTCAAATTTCCCTAACTGATGCCAAAGATCTTTTTATAGTTGTTTCCTCTATGATTAGGACCATACCACACATTGCATTTAATTTATGAAAACTCCCTTCCTAATCTCTTCTCTCTTTTTTTCTATGTTATTGACTATTAAAGAGATTAGGGCTATTGTCCTTTGTTTTTTTCCTCTCAAGATTTATTTGTTTATTTGAAAGGCAAAGTGAGAGAAAGAGAAGGAGGGATCGATCTTCCATCCATTGGTTCACTCTCCAAATGTCCACAGCAGCCTAGGCTTGGCCTGGCCGAAGCCGGGAGCCTGGAACTCCTCTCCGGGTGGGTGTCCCAGTCACGCCATCATCTGCTGCTTCCCAGGTCCACTGGAAGGCAGCTAGATGGGAAGCAGAGGTGGGACTCGAGGCAGACCCTCCGATACAGGATGCAGGCTTCCCGCGCTGAGCCCTGCACCACAGCACCCACCCCAGGCCACTGTCCTGCAGAATGTCCACAGGGGCTCTGGATTTGTGACTTGAGTTTGTTTTTTTTAAAGATTCATTTATTGATATGAAAGGCAGATTTACAGAGAGGCAGAGGCCCAGGCAGAGGCGGAGAGAGAGAGAGAGAGAGAGTGAGAGAGAGAGAGAGAGGTCTTCCATCTCCTGGTTCACTCCCCAGATGGCCACAACGGCCGGAGCTGGGCTGATCTAAAGCCAGGAGCTTCTTCCTGGTCTCCCACGTGGGTGCAGGGGCCCAAGGACTTGGGCCATCTTCCACTGCCTTCCTGGGATCACTAGCAGTGAGCTGGATTGGAAGTGGAGCAACCGGAACTTGAACCGGCGCCCATGTGGGATGCCAGCACTACAGGCGGAGGCCTAACCTGCTAAGCCATGGCGCTGGGCCCTGACTTAAATTTTGAATGGATCCTTTTGCCGCTCTGTGGAGAAGGACAAGGATGGGCACAGAGACTGGTGGGGGCATTGCAATATGAACGACCAAAGCACCTGAGGATACCGAGAATGGACACAGTGGGAGGAAGAGCAGCCAACACCAGTGGGGGAGGGTGAGAGGCTGATGGGGCTCCAGTCTACCCATCACACTGGACGAAGCCGGCTGTGAGCTACTGGATGTGAGCAATAGGAAAAGAAGGAAGTCAACTCACCCCACTGAAACTCAGCCTCAGCAATGGAGGCACAAGTAATAAAAGAAAGTACAGGTGAGTCTGGCCGGCACCGTGGCTCACTTGGCTAATCCTCCACCTGCGGTGCTGGCACCCCGGGTTCTAGTCCCAGTTGGGGTGCCAGATTCTGTCCCGGTTGCCCCTCTTCCAGTCCAGCTCTCTGCTGTGGCCTGGGAGTGCAGTGGAGGATGGCCCAAGTGCTTGGGCCCTGCACCCACATGGGAGACCAGGAGAGACACCTGGCTCCTGGCTAGTGGCCATTTGGGGAGTGAACCAACAGAAGGAAGACCTTTCTCACTGTCTCACTCTCACTTTCTAACTCTGCCTGTCAAAAAAATAAAGTACCGGTGAGTCTTTTTTTAGAAGGTTTGTTTATTCATTGAGAGGCAGAGTTAAAGACACAGAGAGGGAGAGGCAGAGAGAGAGGTCTTCCATTCGCTGGTTCACTCCCCAGATGGCTGCAAATGGTCAGCGAGGATCCGAAGTCAGAAGCCAGCAGCTCCTTCCATGTCTCCCATGCGGGTGCAGGGGCCCAAGGACTTGAGCCATCTTCCACTGCTTTCCTAGGCCAGAGCAGAGAGCTGGATTGGAAGTGCAGCATTTTATTTCTTTGAAAGGCAGAGAGACAAAACAAACAAACAAACAAAAGACACAGACAGCTGTCCATCTGCTGGTTCAAATGCCAAATGCCCACAATAGCTGGCACCAAGCCAGGTCAAAGCCACAGACCAGGAATTCAATCTGGGTCTCTCACATGGACCTGACTGAGCCATCACCTGCCACCTCCCAGCGTGCACATTAGCAGGAAGCTAGAATTGGGAACAGAGTGGGAACTCTACCACTCAACATGGGATGTGGACGTCTCAAGCAACAACTCACCTAATACCTCTCGGGAAAATGGCTTTTTGATTTTTCGGGACAAATAGCATCTTATTTTTTTAAAGGATGGTACCTTTTAATCATTAATTTTTAATTTTTTACTTATTTTCATTGATTTGAAAGAGAAACAGATAAAGAGAAAGACAGACAGACCTTCCGTCTGCTGGTTTACTTCCTAAATGTCTACATCAGCTGGGTCTGGGCCAGGCCAAAGCAGGAGCTAGGAACTCAGTCTGGGTCCCACCACTCCCACCTCCCTGCCGTGGGACAAACAGCAGGGATCCTACTACTTGACCTATCATCACTACCCCCCTTCCCCTCCCTTCACACCCCCACTGCCCTGCCGGCCCCATGCACACCAGCAGGAATCTAAAATCAGAAATGGAGCCAGGACCCAAGCCCAGGCACCTGCTCCAAACCTCCACTCCACAAACAGCACCCAAATTATTTTTGGATCCAACCCATTTGCATAGTCTATTTTACATAATAGGTGTTCAGATGTTTGTTTTCTAAATGCAGAAATCTCAGAATTGTTTCTGTTGTGACTTTTTGAAGCTACCTTTTTACAGCCTAAAGCACAGACAGCATCCAGGGTTGGATGCTGTGGGGTGGAACCTGGAAGAAATGAAAGATGTCTTAGTTCAGGTGTAGATTCAGGTTGGACGCTAAGTTAAAAAAGTAAATTTTAGAGGCCAGTGCTGTGGTGCAGTAGGTTGATCCTCCACCTGCAGCGCCAGCATCCCATATGGGCTCCGGTTCATGCCCTGGCTGCTTCTATTCCAATCCAGCTCTCTGCTATGGCCTGGGAAGGCAGTGGAAGATGGCCCAAGTCCTTGGGTGGGAGACCCAGAATCTAAACACTCATGGCTAAGGGTGTAATATCAATGCTGTGTTCTCAAGGTTCATATCACGGTCGCAAAAGTCAAAGTCCACAGTCCAGAGTCCAAAGTCCCTTGGAGAGACGGATCTCAGAACAGTCACTTAGAGGCAGGAGTCGTGGGAGGACTGGCACTTTGGGCAGTAGGCTCGAAGTTCCAAGACAGATGGCGAGGTGAAGGGTTGGAGAGGTCACCTGATGAGAGGTCCAGTCTGGCTCCGGTGTCAGCTCCGGCAGCAGCTGGGACGTCCTGGCAAGGTTGGCTCCAGCGGAGTGGGGAGCAGAGCTTCAGCCAGTGAGGACTTGGGCAGAGTTCCACTCCCACTGAGCCGTGGTCCCCGAGGGGATGCAGAGCCGTGGTGAGGCTTGCCTTCCTATCCCCCCTCTGGGGTAGGTGGGCGGTGGAGGTGCCCTTGTGTGTCACCAATCACAGTCATCTTTTTGGGTGTCACCAACCAGATGTTGGTGTCTGGGTGTGACCAGTGGTGTGTTGGGGGTCTTCTGGGTGTGACCATCATGGTGCAATAGTGTGGGTGACGTAATGCAGTAGCCAACTGGTTGGCTTCTTATGTTGTAATGTCCCCTAGTCTTCATCAAGCCTCATCACCTGTGTCTGTTCTGACAGATTGTCTGGGCAGTTCCTGGGGCTTAGTGGCCTTAGCTCAAGTAACTCCATTTTGGTTTGCCTTTTCTCTTTCTTTTTGGGTTAGCAGTGCTCTGGAACTCCTGTGGGATTCCCCACAGACTAGCAGCCAATATGGTGGCTCAGCGGGCTATCCTACCGCCTGTGACACTGACATTGCACACGAGCACTGGTTCCAGTCTCTGCTGCTCCACTTCTGATCCAGCTCCCTGCTAATGTGCCTGGGAAAGCAATGGGAGGGGCCCTACTGCTTGGGCCCCTCTACCCACTTGGAAGATCCAGATGGAGTTCCTGGCTCCTGGCTTCAACGTGATCCAGCCCTGGCTGTTGCCGCCATTTGGGGAGTGAGGCAGTGAATGGAAGATCTCTCTCTCTCTCTCTCTCTCTCTCTCTCTCTCTCTCTCTCTCTCTCTCAAATAAACAGTTATATCTTTAAAAGAGAGACTAGATTAAATTGCCAAGAGGCTGAGTGAAGCCTTCAATGTGAAAGAAAGAATAAAACAGAGAATATGTGAACTTGGAGGAAACAAGGAGAATTCTGGGAGTGGAATAAAACGGCCAACAAAGAAGTCCCCTCCTGATGTCGCAGTCCCCAGAAGACGAGAAGATTCTCTGAACGGACAAAAGGGACATGATGCCGTGAGCAGCAACAGAGAGCAAGACAGAGCTTTGAGAAATCAAATGTGTGGTAGCTGGAATAAAAATCAGCTAATCAAAGGGCCGGAAGATAAAGTCCAGGAAAGTCCCTCCAAAAGTAGATCAAAAAGATAAAGGCAGAAAATAGACTTAAAAAAAAAGATCAACCCAAGAGGTCTAAGCTGATGAATTGGAGTTTCAGAAAGGACGAGAACAGGGAGAGAAGCGGATTGTGAGGGAAATACCGGGACGAACTTTCTCCCAACTCGAGGATGGGAATGCTCCGACCGGAGGGCCAGTGCCGCCTGGCTCAGTAAGTAGAAACTAGGCCTTGTGACGGGCCTTCATGTTGGACTTTCAGAACATGGAGATAAAAAGGAGATCAGAAAAGCGGATTGCCTATAAAGAATTAAGAATCAAAAGGGGGGCTGAACTTGGGGCACAGCAGGTTAAGCTGTCCCCGGAGACGCCAGCACTCCGTATCCGAGTGTGGTGGCTCAAGTGCTTGAGTCCCTGTCACCTGTGTGGGAGACCCGGATGGAGTTCCTGGCTCTTGGCTTTAGCCTGATCCAGCCCCAGCTGTTGTGGCCACTTGGGAAGTGAACCAGCATACAGAAGATCTCTCTCTCTCTCTCCCTACCTACCTTTCAAATAAGTAAACATACATAAACAGGGGCCAGCGCTGTGGTTCAGTGGGTAAAGTTGCTGCCTACAGTGCCGACATCCTATATGGGCACCAGTTCAAGTCCCAGCTGCTCCACTTCTGATCCAGCTCCCTGCTGATGGCCTAGGAAAAGCAGCAGAAGATGGCCTGAGTGCTTTGGTCTCTGCTACCCATGTGGAAGACCTGGAAGAAGCTCCTGGTCCCTGGCTTCAGTCTGGCCCAGTCCTGGCCATTGCAGCCATCTGGGGAGTAAACTTGTGGATGGAAGATATTTCTCTCTCTCTCTCTCTCTCTCTCTCTCTCTCTCTGTAACTCTGACTTTCAAATAGAATAAAATAAATCTACATTTAAAAAGTGTTTTTCTCTGGGCTGCTGTCTTTTGTTGCATGCCTTTGAATACTAGCTGGCTTTTAAAATAAATGCATTACTACTTCTGATAAAAGTAAGAAATGCCTGTTTTTAAGGCATTGTCCTGGTTCCCCTTAGAGGGAAGCACTGGTCTGACATCCGTTCTCAGGCCTGAGCCTTGTCTTGCTGTCCCTTGCTTCTTTGCCAGTTGTCACCAACACATCTAAATAGGGCTGAGTGAGTCAGAGCAGCCTGGCCATGGTCTTCCAGGAATTGGACACCAGACTGGAGACACCAGAATTGGAAGCGATCATTCTGTCTCAAGCCATCAGCTGGTATTGTCATCAATAAGTGGCAGTCCCTTAGCCCAGTGGTTCAGGGGCTACGGACTCCGCTGTTAGGCTGCCTGGTTCAGAAACCCAGCCTCTTCCTCTAATTAGCTGTGACCTGGACGAGGTCCTTAATTTCCCTGTGCCCGGGTTCTGTCATTGATCAATGAGGCTACTAATGCCTCCTTGGGGGCCTGCAGTGAGTGTGACGCGGTGAACACGTGGAGCAGCCCAGGGTGGGGACTCTGACACCTGATGAGCACTGGCCACTGTTCTCATTTACATAGGCGCCACAGGGAGCTGCAGCCAGAAGTGACACGGACAATGGGAGACAGAGCTGGGACAGAGCCTGGGACTCTTCTGTCGCAGTGCCGTGCTCTGAACTTTGACCTCCCCAGATTGCTCAGACAGCCTTGCAAAGCACCCCTAGGTGGGCACACAGAGAGGGAACAGTGGTCACCTTTGGGCAGGTGGAGGCGCGACACATGGGGACAGAAGTGGAAGGGAGACTCTATTTCCACTGTATTTGTGAACGTTCAAACCCCGTGACTGTAGTAGCAACACAAAATAATGAAACAAATAGAAGGGCTAAGGCAACAAACAGGATTAGAGATGCCTTGTTCACGACGGAGAACAAACAAGCTAACGGCAGGCGAAGGCTTCACACCTGGTGACACCAGAGGTCCAGGGCGAGGACACCAAATCCTGATGCTTTTTAGCAAAAGCAAACTTTGCTCTGGGATGTGGGAACAGGGCGGAGGGAAGGACACGCACTTCAGGCTGCTCATTAATCAGAGTCTCCTCTTTGGAACGCAGTAGGTTTCCTTGGCCACAGGTGAGGCCGTCTTGGAGTGCAGTGGAAATTTCCACCTTGGCACCTTACAAAAGGAAGGTCCCCTCCCCCTCGCCCCCAGACAGGCTCTCCCCGGCCCGGCCCGGCGCTTGGCGTCCAGGTCTTCAGTTGGACTTCTGTTCTGGAAAACATGATGTAGGCTGCAAAAACTGGGGGGGGGGGGGGGGGGGGTATTGGGGACGACTGTGAGGGCCAAAGTTTATTTTCAAGGGAGGGAGCTGGGTCCCAGAAATAGCTGTGTGAGATGGCAGGCGGCTGGCAGGGAGCAGGAGGCGCCAGGGCAACGCTCCCAGGCCATGTTGACTTTGGACGGGCTGCCCGAGCATTGTAAACAATTACAGACATGATTTCCTACCCAGGCGAAAGTCTTGTTTGGACAAGGGGTCCCCGCCCCCACTTCTTTAAAAGGCAGTTTTATCATTTGTTTGCAAAAATCTCAATCCCTCCTTTCTTTCCCTGTTCCCTCTGCGGCTCTCGACTCCCCCAGAGCCAGATGAAAAATCTTCGTGTTTCTTTCTCTTTTAAACTGCTCCAGGCCCGCTGACAAATATTCCCCAGGAACGGGACTCCCAAGGGTCTGTTGAGGATTTTGTGAGGTTTGTGTCTTGAGGCAGGGTGATTTAAAAATTTTTCTCTCCTTGTTTATTACATTAAAAAAAAAAAAAAAGCTAACAGTCAAATCTGCACACTGGGATCGGGAAACCTGTAAAAATGCAGCTCCTAAGGTGTTGGCCTGAACTGGCTAACGCTCCATCTAGACACTGATGTCACCGATTTCATCCCGCACACCCTCCCAAGATGTCTGTCCGGCTAGGAAGGAAAAGTGGGTGTCGATAAGCAGGAAAACAGAGCCCAGCGCCCCCACCCCTGTGCCCTGGAGCGGGGGCTTCTGCGAGCGGGGAGCTGAGCTGTGTGTTCTGAACAGCAGCCAGGGCGCAGGGCAGCTCGGCCAGAAGGAATGCTCTGTTCTTGGCCACCCAGGGACGAGGGCCTGATGAGGAGCGCGATATACTCACCCACATACTCATGTGCCACCTGCTTCCAGAGCAAGCTGGAGACAGGGCACCAGAGCAGGGACGGACAAGGGTGGGGCGGAGAAGGAGAGAGGGGCAGAGGCAGTGGCTGCATCGGTTACAGTCCTAGATGGAAACTGAAGCCTCTCTCTCTCTCTCTCTCTCTCTCGTGATTTATAAGTATATTCATTTTTTTGAAAGTTGGAGAGGGGGAGAGAGAGAGAGAGAGAGAAAGAAATATCTTCCATCCACTGGATCACTCCTCAGACGGCCACAACAGCTGGGTCTGGGCCAGGCTGAAGCCAGGAGCCAGGAACTCCATCTGGGTCTCCCACCCAAGCACTTGGACTATCAATCGTCTGGGCACCTTAAGCAGCAATCTGTATTGGAAGTGCAGTAGCTGGGACTCGAACCAGCGCTCCCATGTGGGATGCCAGCATTGCAAGTGGCGGCTTAACCGGCTGCTGCACTGCTCTGGCCCGGAAGCCGCTCTCCAGTTGGGTAACTGAGGAGAGCTTCCTAAAGGCCTGTTGACCTAGGCAATGGGCAAGAGCAAAGGCAAAGCACAAGGAGCGGTGCTGCCCCCAGCACCTGCAGCAGGAGGGGAGCTGTTACCATGCCTGTCGCTCCTGCTCCATCCCTGTAACAAAGCACCAGAGGCTGGGAAAGCTGCAAGAGGAGAGGTCTGTTTAGGTCAGCGCGGGAGATTCAACGGCACGGCACGTTGACTGGCTGGGCCTCATAGCAGGCGGTGTCATGGTGGTGAGGAGAGGGCGGGAGAGAAGGCAAGATGAGACGGGAGGAGATGCAGGGGAGACCGGGCCTGCTCTTTCACAGCCACCTTCTCACAAGAACTGCCTGCTGGTTCGAGCCCCGGCTGCCCCACTTCCGGTCCGGCTCTCTGCTGTGGCCTGGGAAAGCAGTAGAAGATGGCCTAAGGCCCTGCACCATGGCTCACTGTGCTAATCCTCCTCCTGTGGCGCCGGCACACCAGGTTCTGTCCCGGTTGCTCCTCTTCCAGTCCAGCTCTCTGCTATGGCCCAGGAGGGCAGTGGAGGATGGCCCAGGTGCTTGGGCCCTGCACCGGCATGGGAGACCAGGAGGAAGCACCTGGCTCTTGGCTTTGGATCGGCAAAGCACGCCGGCCGTTGCGGCCATTTGGGGAGTGAACCAGCGGATGGAAGATCTTTCTCTCTGTCTCTCCCTCTCTAAATCCCTACCTCTCAAATAAATAAATAAAATCTTAAAAAAAGAGAGAGAGAGAGAACATGCCTGAGTCTGCAGAGTTCCCCTCTAAAGACTCTGCTCAACACACCGCCTCTTATCATTCCTTCTGCCACCAGGAAGCACATCACTGCATTTGAAGCAGGAGCCAAGAGCTTCTTCAGGTCTCCCACACGGTGCAGGGACCCAAGGACTTGGGCCATCTTCTATTTTTTTTAATTTTTAAATTTTTTTATTAAATTTTTTGACAGGCAGAGTGGACAGTGAGAGAGAGACAGAGAGAGAAATGTCTTCCTTTTTGCCGTTGGTTCACCCTCCAATGGCCGCTGCGGCTGGCGCGCTGCAGCCGACG
This sequence comes from Sylvilagus floridanus, assembly GCA_949820135.1. NCBI lineage: Eukaryota > Metazoa > Chordata > Mammalia > Lagomorpha > Leporidae > Sylvilagus > Sylvilagus floridanus. The sequence goes on along the minus strand of OX463239.1, from coordinate 75,475,304 downwards.
CACCACGCTGATCCGAAGCCAGGAGCCAGCCTGGCTATTGAGCTGCGGCGCCGGCCTTGGGCCATCTTCTGCTGCTTTCCCAGGCCATAGCAGAGAGCTAGATTGGAAGTGGAGCAACCAGGACTCCAACCGGCGCTCATAGGGGATGCCAGCACTGCAGGGGGAGGCTCAGCCCACTACGCCACAGCGCCTGCCCTGTTTCAGCTTTTTCTAAATATTCTGCAAGTGGAATGCTATTTTATAATTTTAAAAAAAGCAATGAATACTAACATTTTCAGGAGATAAAAATATTTTAGAAAAGAACTGACATAGGAAGAAACAGTTAGAAAGGCTAGACTAAGGACTAAACCCATTTTAACATGTAATTAAGCCTATGTAATCATAACACTATGTTTATTGGAAAATAACACAATTTTCATAGTTACTGTGAAAAAGCCCTCTGAAATGTTCTTTCATTAATTATCATTGTTGAGTATATAGAGGAGGAAATATTCCCCAAATTGTCACTTAAAAAAAGGAGTTGGAAAGGAATGGAAAGAAAGGGAGACTGGTGTTCGCGTGTTTGTTTTTTATTGTGGTGAAATACAGCTACATCAAGTTACCATTCTCCCCGTTTTTAAGAGCACAGGTCTGCGGCACTAAGCATATTCACGCTGTTATGCAACCATCACCACCATCTGTTTCCAGAACTTTTTTATCTTCACAAACAAAACTCTGTACATCAGCTCCCCGTTCCCTCTTCCCCCAACCCCTAGCAGCCGCCGCCTTTTTTGCTACTCTAAGACGTCCAGCTCCTCTGGGCAAGCAAAGAAGTGGGATCACCCAGTGTTTGTGTTCCAGGGGCCGGCTTACGTCACTTAGGCTAAGGTTCTCAGGACAAATCTAGGTTGTGCTGTGTGTCAGAATCCCCACTTTTCTTTCTTTCTTATTTTTTGTTAGTGATTTTATTTATTTATTTGAGAGTAGAGAGACAGAGAGAGGGAGAGACAGAGAGAAATGTCTTCCATCCGCTGGTTGACTCCTCACATGGCCTCAATCGCCAGAGCTGAGCTGATCTGAAGCCAGGAGCCAGGAGCTCCTTCTGGGTCTCCCATGTGGGTGCAGGGGCCCAAGGAGTTGAGCCATCTTCTACTGCCTTCCCAGGCCATAGCAGAGAGCTGGATCGGAAGAGGAACAGCCGGGACTTGAATCGATGCCCTGTGGGATGCCGGTACTGCAGGTGGAGGCTTAGCCCACTACGTCACAGCACCAGCCCTCCCCTCCTTTTTTAAGGCTGAATTACATCCCACGTCTGTGTATGCTGCGTTTGGTTTATCCACTCACCTGCTGATGGACCTTGGGGCTGCTCCCATCTTATGGCTGTTATAAATGATGCTACTTGGGGGCTGGCACTGTGGTGCAGCAGGTTAAAACCCCAGCTTGCAGTGCCAGCATCCCATATGGGTGCTCTGGTTCGAGTGCCAGCTGCTCCACTTCTGATCCAGCTCTCTGCTATGGCCTGGGAAAGCAGTAGAAGATGGCTCAAGTCCTTGGGCCCCTGCACCCACATGGGAGACCCAGAAGGAGCTCCTGGCTCCTGGCTTTGGATCAGCTCAGCTCAGCTTTGGCTGTAACTAGCATAATGGAAGATTCTCTCTCTCTCTCTCTCTCTCTCTCTCTCTCTCTCTCTCTCTCTGCTCTACCTCTCTCTGTAACTCTATCTTTCAAATAAATAAAATAATTTTAAAAAGAAATAAATGATGCTACTGTGGACAAAGGTGTGCACGTATCTGCTGGAGTCCCTGCTCGTCCTTCAGAGCCTGCGTTCGACCGGAACTGCTGGATTGTACGAGGGTTCCATGCTTCACTCCTCGGGAAGTCAGCACACTGCTTTCCACAGTGGGTGCAAGGGGGCTTGTGTAAATCACAGGGAGGGCATAAATGCTATTGTTTCTCTTGTGAAGATGGTAAACTGAGAAATTTTGGTTAAACATTATTTAAAATTACCAGGACAACCGCAAGTAGAACTAAAAAACATTGAATGTCCTCCAAATTGCAGGAAAGCAACAAAAACAAACCAGACAGAAACATAAAAGTGGAGAACACAGAATCTGCCAGTAGAATAAACCTATCTGTTATAGGCATGAATAAAACTGAAATAAATTCACTTAAAAAAAAGAGTCGATTATACGTGGGGCTGGCATTGTGGCACAGCAGGTTAGCATGCCACCTGCGACACAGGAATCATCTATGGGCGCTGGCTTCAGTCCTGCCTGCTTCATTTCCCATGCAGCTCCCTGTTAACGCACCTGGGAAAGCAGCTGAGGAGGGCCAGAGTGATTTTTTTTTTTTGGGACAGTGAGAGAGAGAGAGAGACAGAAAGGTCTTCCTTCTGTTGGTTCACCCCCCAAATGGCCACTGTGGCTGGCACGCTGCGCTGATCTGAAGCCAGGAGCCAGGTGCTTCTCCTGGTCTCCCATGGGGTGCAGGGCCCAAGCACTTGGGCCATCCTCCACTGCACTCCCGGGCCACAGCAGAGAGCTGGACTGGAAGAGAAGCAACTGGGACAGAATCCAGCGCCCCCCAATCGGGGCTAGAACCCAGAGTGACGGCGCCGCAGGCAGAGGATTAGCCTATTGAGCCACGGCACTGCTGGCCAGAGTGCTTTGGCACCTGCCACTCATGTGGAGATCTGCATGGAATTCCAGGCCCCTGGTTTCAGCCTGGCACAGACCCCGCCGTGTGGCCATTAAGGGAGTGAATCAGCAAATGAAAGATTGCTCTCTGACTCTCCCTCTCTCTCTAACTCCGCCTTTCAAAAAAGTCCAGGCCAGCGCTGTGGTGTAGCGAGTAAAGTGGCTGCCTGTGACACTGGATCTCATATGGACGCTGGTTCGAGTCTCGGCTGCTTCACTTCTGATCCATCTCCCTGTTAATGTACCTGGGAAAGCAGAAGATGTTCTAAGTGCTTGGGTCCCTGCCATCCACGTCAGAGACTGGATGAAACTCCTGGCTTCAACCTGACCCAGCCCCAGACATTGTGGCCATTTAGGAAGTGAACCAGCAGATGGAAGACCTCTCTCTCTGTGTCTCTGTCTCTGCCTCTGCCTCTCTGTAACTCTGCCTTTCAAATAAATAAACCTTTTAAAAAAGTAAAGTCAATGATATGTAATCAACAAGAGAGAGACCTAAAACAAAAGAACCCAGAAAGATTGGAATTAATGGAGGAGCAGACATGTATTGCAGGTAAATTCAAATAGCAGACAAGAATTCTGTTAATAACATTTTAATAAGTAATAATAAAGAGATAAAGGAAAGATGCAAAAATCATAAGAATTAATTCACAGAAATCAATATGGGAAGACAGAAGTCATATTGCAATAAAATGCTTTGACTTGGGGCCATACTTGTGGCACAGTGGGTAAAACCACTGCCTAGAGTGCCGGCATCCTATTTGAGTACTGGTTCGAGTCCCAGCTGTTCCACTTTTTTTTTTTTTTTTCAGAAAGGCAGAGTGGACAGTGAGAGAGAGAGACAGAGAGAAAGGTCTTCCTTTTGCCATTGGTTCACCCCCCCCCCCCAATGGCCGGTGTGGCCAGCGCGCTGCAGCTGGCACACCGTGCTGATCCGAAGCCAGGAGCCAAGTGCTTCTCCTGGTCTCCCATGGGGTGCAGGGCCCAAGCACTTGGGCCATCCTCCACTGCACTCCCTGGCCACAGCAGAGAGCTGGCCTGGAAGAGGGGCAACCAGGACAGAATCCGGCTTTCCGACCGGGACTAGACCCGGTGTGCCGGCGCCGCAAGGCGGAAGATTAGCCTGTTGAACCACGGCGCCGGCCCAGCTGCTCCACTTCTGATCCAGATTGCCACTAATGTACCTGGGAAAGCAGCAGAAGATGGCTCAAGTGCTTGGGAGACCTGGATGGCATTCTGGGCTCCTGGCTTTGGTCTGACATAGCCTCAGCTGTTTTGGACATTTGGTGAGTTAATTAGCAAGATGGGAGTTCTCTGTCATCTCTCCTTCTCTCTCTTAACTCTGTCTTTCAAATAAATAAAGATACATAAATAATAAAATTAGACACTTGACTCATCTCTCACACCTTGAGAAAATAAATACATGGAAGGCAGGAATTATTCTGAGGTTCTGGATAACCTATTCAATAAGATTGATAACTGTAGGCAGCCAGTTAGTTAACTGGCTGACTGGACAGAAAATGGGGCACACAAGCAGATACCCTGAACATAGGAACTGTGTGTCATTTTTAAGCCCCCACAAGGCATTTACAAAATTTGATCTTACAATAGACCCCAGAGAAGATGGTTTACAAAACACAGAAAGAGAGTCACCCACATTCTCTGACTGCAATGCACCAAACCAATAATGAGTAATAAAAATAGACTAAAAATGAGAAAACAGTCTCAGGGCAGTGCTGCAGAGAGGCAGGTTAAATCTCCACCTGCAGTGCTGACATCCCACGTGGGCGATGGTTCAAGTCCCGGCTGCTCCACTCCCCATCCAGCTCCCTGCTAATGCACCTGGGAAAGCAGTGGAAGAGGACCCAATCCTTGGGCTCCTGGCTTCCGATCAGCCCAGCCCAGCTTCAGTCGATGCGGCCATTTGGAGAGCCAGCTGATGGAAGACCTTTCTCTTTCTGTCTCTCCCTCTCTCTGTCTGTAACTCTACCTCTCGAATAGAAATAAATAAAACGTTAAAAAGAAGAAAAGAAAGGAAACAGTCTTCTTAGCGCCTTCTGAGTCCAAGTAAGTAAAACAGTGGGTGCCGAATATTAAGAAAACAAAGCAATCACCATACAAAAAAGTCTACGACCTGGGAAATCTCACGCTGGGACACAGTAAGTGTGTATTGTGTGAGTCCATGTTGACAGACTCTTTGGAGCAGACACAGGACAGAGTAGCAGCTGGGGGTGGGGCTGAAGGGCGAGACAATGGGAGTCACTGTGGGAGTCACTGCCCACGGGGATGAGGTCTCTTCTAGGGAAGTAGGCAGGGGTGGTACGGCCCACACAGAGAATGTAGGAACCGTCACGGAATCACGCACTTTAAAACCATTTATGTGATGAATTTAATGTTACGCATCTTACACCACAATGGGAAAAAAAGAAAAAAAAAAACCTATGAGAAGTAAGATTTATGTTCACGTTAATGGTAGTCTGGATAATTCAGAGCAAACTTTCTATGGAGGACACTTGGGGCTTCTGGCCTGGGAAGGCAGTGGAAAATGTCTGCCCGGAGGATCAAAGAGATAAAACAGCAGCAAAAACAATCCCAAGGCCCAAGTTCCGGGGGTAGCCTGTAGGGGACAGCCCGCTGCCTGCCCTAGAGGGGACCAGAGGGCTCCCGAAGAGGATGCAGAGAGATCCAGAGCCCAGCAGAGTATTAGACAGTATTTGGGGGCTAAGGCTAGAAAAATGGGGGCCAGGGGCCGGCCCTGTGTATGGTGGGCTAAACCTCCGCCTGTAGTGCCAGCATCCAATATGGACACTGGTTTGAGTCCCAGCTGCTCTATTTCCCACCCAGCTCTCTGCTATGGCCTGGGAAAGCAATAGAAGATGGCCCAAGTCCTTGGGCCCCTGCACTCACATGGGAGACCTAGAAGAAGCTCCTGGCTTCCGGCTTTGGATAGGCCCAGCTCTGGCCAGTGTGGTCATTTGGGGAGTGAACCTGCAGATGGAAGACCTCTCTCTCTCTAACTGTAACTCTATCTCTCAAATAAATCTTAATTAAAAAAAAAAAAAAAGAGGCCTTTCTACCACTAATCAGTGCCCCCAGCTGGTGCTAACCAACGAGCGTTAGTATCGACTCCATGGGTTTAAGAGCACTGTGGGGCCGGCACTGCGGCTCACTAGGCTAATCATCCGCCTGCGGCGCTGGCACCCCGGGTTCCAGCCCCGGTTGGGGCGCCGGATTCTGTCTTGGTTGCCCCTCTTCCAGGCCAGCTCTCTGCTGTGGCCTGGGAGTGCAGTGGAGAATGGCCCAAGTGCTTGGGCCCTGCACCCCATGGGAGACCAGGAGATTGGCACAGTATGCCAGCTGTAGCAGCCATTTGGGGGGTGAACCAAAGGAAGGAAGACCTCTCTCTGTGTCTCTCTCTCACACTGTCCACTCTGCCTATCAAAAAAAAAAAAAAAATAGAGCACTGTGGGTCCTGGCCCTTATTTCAGAGGCCGCTCACAGCTCCAGGGTCACCAGGTCACCCTCCTTTATGACCAACTGGCCATAGACTTAGGGGCTGCCGTGACTCAGGGGAACAACCTGCAGAACCCGGGGAAACATTGTGCTTATGATGACTTTCGTCATAAAGGCTACAGATCAGAGTCAGCCAAGTGATGAGATTCACGGAGTGAGGCCAGGGGCCAGGGGAGGGGTGAGAGGCCGAGGGGCTTTACCCTCTCCACATGGAATCAGGGCGGGTCCCTCTAGCACACTGTGTGTTCACCGGTCAGGAAGTTCCACGGAGCTCCGGGCTTCATTGCAGAGGCATGCATGATTGAGTTCTGGCCACCTGACTGCACTCCCTCTCTAGGCCCTGCCCCTCCCTCAGAGGGCGGGAGGTCAGGCTACAAGCATGCGGCTTAAACCAGTCCTTGTCCTGAAGCTAACTCGAGTCCCCCCCTCCATGCGTCACCTCTTTAGCACAAACCTAGGTTTGCACCAAGGAGGTTCATGAACAACAAAGACACTGCTCATTTGAGAAATTCTAACAGTCTTAGAAGCCAGGAACCCAGGCCAAACAGTATATTTATTTATTTGAAAGGCAGGGTGAGAGAGAGAGAGAGAGAGAGAGAGAGAGAGAGAGAGAGAGAAAGAGAGAGAGAGATTTTCCATCCTAGAGAGAGTTGGTTCATGTTGGTTCATGCCAGGGCTGGAGCAGGCCAAAGCCAGGAGTCAGGAGTTAGGAGCAGGAGCTTCTTCCAGGTCTCCCATGTGGGTGCAGGGACCCCAGGATCTAAGCCTTCCTCCACTGCTTTTCCAGGTGCATTAACAGAGAGCTGGAATGGAAGTGGGGCAGCCAGGACTCGAACCAGTGGCCATAGGGGATGCTGGCACTGCAGATGGTGGCTTTACTGGCTACACCATGGCGCCGACCCCAGCAAATTCTTTGTTTTACAGCAGGCTACCCTCTGGTCTTTGGCTACTGTGCTCGTCTCACAAAACAGTCAAATCTGTCTGAACATCTACACCTGCTGTAGTATTAGTACATGCATAATGGGGGTAGGCACGGCAAAGCAGCAAGTTAAACCACCACTAGGGACACCCACAGCCCAAAAGGGAACGCAGGTCAATCCCCAGCCCCAGTTCTTCTGCTAATGAGTGTGGGAGGCAGTGGGTGATAGCCCGGGTACTTAGGTTCCTGTCACTCACATGTGAGGTCCTGATGGAGTTCCTGGCTCCTGGCCTCAGCCTAGCCCAGCCCTGGCTGGGCAGGCATTTGGGGAGTGAACCAGCAGATGGAAGATTTCTGTCTCTGCCTGTCTTGCCATCTCTCTTTGTCACTCTGCCTTTCAAATAAATAAATCTTTTTTTAAAAAATACACACATAACATATACAATAGTACCAGGAATATTTGGGATACGGGTGAGGGAGGAAGGCTTTTTTTTCATTTTCAATTCTCTTTATATAAAGAAGATCAGTTTAGTATATACTAAGTAAAGATTTCAACAGTTTGCCCTCACATAGCAACACAAAGTGAAAAATACTGTTGGAGTACTAGTTATAGCATTAAATCACAAGGTACAGCACATTAAGGACAGAGATTCTACATGATATATTTTTAAAAATTGATTAATTTTCTATGCAATTTCCAATTTAACACCAAGGTTTTTTTTTTCCATTTTCAATTATCTTTATATACAGAAGATCGATTCAGTATATACTAAGTAAAGATTTCATCAGTTTGCACCCACACAGAAATACAAAGTGTAAAAATACTGTTTCAGTACTAGTTATAGCATTACTTCACACTGGACAACACATTAAGGACAGATCCCACATGAGACGTAAGTACACAGTGACTCCTGTTGTTGACTTAACAATTTGACACTCTTGTTTATGGCGTCAGAAATCTCCCTAGGCTCTAGTCATGACTTGTTGAGGCTATGGAAGCCTTTAGGGTTCGCCGACTTCGATCTTATTCCGACAGGGTCATGGTCAAAGTGGAAGTTCTCTCCTCCCTCCAGAGAAAGGTACCTCCTTCTTTGATGGCCCCGTTCTTTCCACTGGGATCTCACTCGCAGAGATCTTTCATTTAGGTCTTCTTCTTTTTTTTTTTTTTTCCAGAGTGTCTTGGCTTTCCATGCCTAAAATACTCTCATGGGCTCTTCAGCCATATCCAAATGCCTTAAGGGCTGATTCTGAGGCCAGAGTGTTATTTAGGACATCTGCCATTCTGAGTCCGCTGTGTCTCACACTTCCGATGTTGGATCATTCTCTCCCTTTTTTATTCTATCAGTTATTATTAGCAGACTCTAGTCTTGTTTGTGTGATCCCTTTGACTCTTAGACCTATCAGTGTGATCAATTGTGAACTGAAATTGATCTAGTGGACTAGTGAGATGGCATTGGTACATGCCACCCTGATGGGATTGTATTGGAATCCCCTGGCACGATTCTAACTCCACCATTTGGGGCAAGTCCGATTGAGCATGTCCCATATTGTTCTTCTGGGAGGAAGGCTTTTAACTCAATTTCTTGAGATCATCTTGAGATGATCAGTATCAGTGTTATAATCTTACAGACAATGCCAATGTTGTACCTGTCACATAGATCTCTCTATCTATGTCTAAGGTCTGCAGCTGGAGGGTCTTCCAGCATGAGGCCATTCAGGCTTGCAGGCTTCTGTTCTACTTTGTAGGGTTCCAAAAGCAAGGGTGGCCTTAGCAGTCCATGGCCCCAGCCTTTGAGGCGTCTGAGGGCAGACAGGGTACCTCTTTTTCCAAGTCTCTTCCAAAGTGTTGAAGTCATTGCGTGACCCAGTGCGTCCTCTTCTTTTCTGTGTTGCATGCTCACACTTTTGCACCTTTGGAAAGACTGTGGGATTCAGCTGTGAGAAATACCTGTCCAGCAGCTGCCTCCCCTCCATCCACTCTCATTCCCCTGGGACAGGTGCGGCACCGGCACCATCGAGCGGGCCTTTTTCCTACCTACCACGAGGCGATACAGTTGCAGGCACCATTCCTCTGCAATTTGTCAGATGGGGCGAAGGCACAGCCACTTCATCAGGCCCTTAGGACATTCTTGCATAGACGCTTAAAGTATAGTTACTCTGTCCTGCTTTGGAATTCTCTCTGCTGCCGGCATTGCGGGAGTCCAGTTCTTGGGTCTGCTGTATCAGGTAGGAGAAAGGGATTGTGATGATGTAGGGAAGAAAAGAAGTGTGGCCTTGCCGGCTTCCTCCCTCTGCGGGAAGAATCGCACAGTTATAACAGCCTGCCTTCCACCCCCACCTCCCCAGATTCACCAAACAAGCACGGGAATGTATGTCCCGGGGCCCCTGCCATCATTGTTTTAAGCGTAAGCGCACGCTCCGAAGGCGTGTCGCCCAGCCCTCCGCGTTTGTAGCTTCTGCTTTAGACCAGGACTTTATTTGCCCACTCCCATCCTCCACTGAACTATTACTCCGGGGAGGATCTTCCTCTCTGCGCATCCTGGCCATGGTGTGCTGAAAGTGTACGCCTTGATCTGGGTAAATGTGACTCAGAGGTCCAAATTAGCGCAGCCCCTTCTGGTCCAGCTCTTTTATAGCACCCCGAGCACGTACACCGACCTTGGGACGCACAAAGCCCGGGCTGTCCCTTTCAGAACCCATTATCAGTCCGACGTGCCAGCCACGCCAGGGGCCTCGCCCAGGGAGTCTGCCCCAGGGCCATTGCAGGTCCTGTCTCTCCTGTTTGCAGATGGAACTGGACTTGTCGGCATTTTGTGTGCTTCAGAGAGTGCAAAGAGAGTGTATCTAGCGTCACACTGCAGCAGCTGCCCAGTGGCCACGTGGGTGCTTCAAGTGAACACTCATTCACTGACACCAGTGACCTGCCCCAAAGAGCTCCTTCCAAGGTTATTCTGCCTGTTTTCTCAGGGTCTGGATTTGTCTGATTGGCACCCATTGGTAAGAGGGCCAACCCAATGACAAAGCTGCTTGCATTTCCCCTGTAAACCAGAGATCAACCTCTTAACACCTTCTCATCCGATTCTCATGCACCAAACCAACATGTTGCTGGCTCTATATCAACCCAGGAGCAGGTGCTCAGTGACCAGGGACAACCCTTATGTCTCAAAGATTTCTGGAGCGTCCAGCACTGTGGCGCAGAGGGTTAATGCCCGGGCCTGAAGCGCTGGCATCCCTTATGGGTGCTGGTTCTAGTCCTGGCTGCTCTTCTTCTAATCCAGCTCTCTGCTGTGGCCTGGGATAGCAGTAGAGGATGGCCCAAGTCCTTGGGCCCCTGCATGTTGGATACCTGGAAGAAGCTCCTGGCTTCAGATCGGGGTAGTGCCAGCTGTTGTGGCCATCTGGGGCATGAATCAGCAGATGGAAGACCTCTCTCTCTGTCTCTACCTCTCTCTGAAACTCTTTCAAATAAATCTTAAAAAAAAAAAAGACTACTTGAATCATTCAAATGCCTCAATCCAAAGCTCTCCCTCCCTTCTGCCTCCCCTTGAACTTCAGTGTGTCCCATCATGGCCGGGAATGGCACAGTACAGCCTGGCCCCTCCTCTCAGGAAATGTAAATGATCTCTCCATGGTATTGGCCACGAGTCATCATCACTCCAGCACCTTTGCAAGCCACAACCCTGGCAGAAACAAGACGAGGGCAACACGTTCCACTTGAACGCCTCGGGTGCTCATAGTGGTTGCCACAGGTTTACCTTTGTAAAACAGTCCCTTAGCTGCTACCATTTATCCTAGCTCTTCACCTGACCGTGTAGCCAGGCCATCGGCCGCCTCACATGAGTCAGTAAAGTGTAAAGACAAGCAGCATGCAACTCCAGCCACCGAGCTGTTTCTCCCTTCTTGACTGGCGTGGGAGCCTGGGGTATGTCCATCCGCCTTGCCTCTGCAGAGCTGTGTGTGGCTCCACCCGCGGTGCACCAGGCTCCTGCAGATCCTCTGGTGCTTCCAGAGCCAGTGCCAGGGCCATAGTGCACCTGCTCGCCAGGGCCAGAGTGCACCTGCTCACCAGGGCCGGAGTGCACCTGCTCGCCAGGGCCATAGTGCACCTGCTCGCCAGGGCCAGAGTGCACCTGCTCGCCAGGGCCATAGTGCACCTGCTCGCCAGGGCCAGAGTGCACCTGCTCGCCAGGGCCAGAGTGCACCCGCTCGCCAGGGCCAGAGTGCACCTGCTCGCCAGGGCCAGAGTGCACCTGTTCGCCAGGGCCGGAGTGCACCCGCTCGCCAGGGCCGGAGTGCACCTGCTCACCAGGGCCGGAGTGCACCAGCTCGCCAGGATGCGGATGACACCCCGCGTTCTCCCAGAGCTGAGCAAGTAACTGATAACTCTCAGAGGAGAAGCAAATGGACATTCGAGACATGAAAAACGCTGACAAATAAGAACTCAATGCGTGGAATGAACAGCAGGTTAGATAAAGCTGAGCAGAGAGGAAACTGCGGGTGGGCGTTGGCACAACAGCTATGGTGCTGCTGGGACACACGCCTGGCCTAGCAGAGTGCCTGGCTGGAGTCTTGGTGACTCTGTTTCTAGCCCTGACTCTGCTAATGTGTACACTGGGAGGCTACCCTTGGGTCCCTACCACCCACACGGGAGCTTCAAGTTCCCGGCTGTGGTCTGGCCCTGCCCTGGCATTTGGGGAATGAAGAAGCACATGCAGCTCACTCGCTATATCTCTTCCTCCCTCCCTCTCCCTCTCCCTCCTTCTTTCTTTCAAATAAGATGAAAATAAATAAATAAATGAAATTTAACAACTAGATCTGAAGAAAATACACAGAATAAAGCATGGAAATTTAACAAATAAAAGATAGATATAAAGGCAAGCAGTACCTTAAGAAGGCCTAACACATAATTGAATTCCCATGCATAAAGCAAGAAGAACAGTGCAAAAACAAGGTTTAGAAAGGTAATGCCTGAGAATTATCTAAAAATGATTGAAGACATCAAACCACAGATGCAAGAATTCCTACAAATGCCCAACAGAATTAAACACACACGCGCGCGCGCACACACACACACATCTGGGAAAGTCAGAAACTCCAACATAGGGCAGGCATTTGGCACAACAGTTAAGATGCCTCTTGGGGTGCCCGCAGTCCATATCTGAGTGGCTGGTCTGAGTCTGGCCCCACCTGCAACCCAGCTTCCTGATGACCCATACCCATAGCAGCAGATGATGGCTCAGCACTTGGGTCCCTGCCAAACCACCTGGGAGACTCAGACTGACCTCCAGGCTCCTGGCTTCAGCCTGGTCCAGCCCTGGCTGTCTGGGCCTTTGGGTAGCAAACCAGTGGATAGAAGACTTCTGACTGTCTATTTTTTACTTTCTTTGCCTTTCAAATAAAATTTTAATAAATTTTTCCTTAAAATCTCAGACACAATGAAAATCTTAGCCCAGAAAACAAATTTTCTTCAAGTAGTCAGTAATTACGCCAAGGGTTACACGGGCTAATAGGTGGTTAGGTCAGCTCCCTGTTGTGATGAGACAAGGGGCAGGGTCCCTTTAACAGTGGGCAAGGTGCTTGCCTCTTTCTGAAGGCTGTCTACAGCACTGTTTAGCCTTTTTTTTTTTTTTTTTTTAAATCAGAACAGGCTAGACAAGGTTACCAATCCCCACCCTTTAATGGTTTCTTTAGTTTCATTCAGGAGCAGGCTGGACAGCATCACAATTCCAACCTTCTGATTGACATTTATCCCAGCCCTCTGATTGGTTGTTATTCCAGCTCTTTGATTGGTGGTAATTCCAGCCTCCTGACTTGTTGTTAGCTGTTATCCTGCCCCTTTTCTGATTGGTTAAATCTTGGTGGCCAGTACCCACAGGCTCCTCCTCCCTTGGAGTCTTGCTCCTGACTTTGGGGCAGGAAATTTCTTATAAAGTTTCAATAAGTCTGGCTTTGCTCACTGGCCCTGTTCTGGTGCAAAGTCTTGGATGTGGGAGAAGAACCAAGATGGCCTTCATCGTCCTGTAACAATTAGAATGACACCTGTAGTCAGTAGGCGTTTTAACAATGAAGTCCAGACACACTGGAAGAATATGAGAATGATGACACACTCCAACCAGCGGAAAATCTTTCAAGGATGAAGAGGAAATAAACCCATTTTCAGACATATGGAAATTAAGAGACTGTATCACCTGTCAAACTCATTCACAGGACACGCTAAAGGCATTTAGGCAAATGGAAGACGACACAGAGAAACTCAGAGACGCGGGACGTATTAGGTAGGAAGGTAGACAGTAGCCTACGCATGTGGCAAGGGGCTGAAGAACAAAACACAGAATTTTTGTGCAGCTGAATGAGGGAAAAAATGCAGAAGCAGCTGTGGAAGCAAACTGGCCATTTGCACATCAAAAGTCTTGCGAGTGTCCCCTAACCCTGTTAGGTGGCTTCTAGCCCTCCCTGGGGTCATCTTAGGGGACTCCCCCAGCTCTGTGTCAGGGGGGCTATTAGGTTCAATAATACTGTGCTGATTGGGGCCAGCACTGTGGCACAGCGGGTTAAAGGCTTGCCCTGAAGCACCAGCATCCCATATGGGCACCGATTCTAGTCCCAGCTGCTCCTCTTCTGATCCAGCTCTCTACTATGGCCTGGGAAAGCAGTGGAGAATGGCCCAAGTGCTTGGGCCCCTGCACCCACATGGGAGACCCAGAAGAAGCTCCTGGCTCCTGGCTTCAGATTGGCTCCAGCCGTTGAGGCCAAATGGGGAGTGAACCAGCGGATGGAAGACCTCTCTCTATCTATCTATCTTTCTCTGCAACTCTGTCTTTCAAATAAATAAAAATAAATTTTTTAAAAAAAATTGTGCTGATTAAAGTTCTGGGAAGAATTTCAGGAATCCCGTGTCCATGTGGAAATCCCTCTGGCCAGTAAAATCCCAGAAGGCTGGGGTGGGAGTGAGGGGTAGAGGTGGGGAGGGTGGAGGCGATGAGAAACAGTGGCCTGGACCACCAAAAACTCCAGGACAAACGCACTGGGCTCGTAGCCCTTCCCTATGGTGCCTGCCCGGGCTGTCGGCTGTGTTCCGTTCATTCATCCTTACTCCGCCCAACTGGCTATGAATGGAGCTTGCCTCCTGTTCAGGCTCCCAGAATTCAGAGAAACGCCTGATTTATGTTTTCTGCTCTGTGACAAAGGACAAAGAAGAGCCCGTCGGAGAGGTGCGCAGGGCCAGTGCAGAGTGGGTCCCGAGCGCAGGAGTTTCTGTCTCCACGGAGCTGGAACGCGTTCCCTTCTCAACAAGTGCGTGGCTCCGCCAGCCTGGAAATCGGACTCACTATGAAAGCAGAGCCTACCCTTCAGGCCTCTCCACCACCTTCCTGGGGTTGGTGGGTGGGGCTCTCAGTGTGCCCCTGATAGGGGACCCACCCCAAGTTCTCCATGCAGCATATACCCAGGCCTGCTTGTAAACAGCAAAAGACATTGCCATCACTCAGAAAATTCTGGAGGTTCTAACTGCTCGGTGCCAAAGCCTAGGACAAAGGCCAAATACGAGACCACAGGAAGACAGTAAGACCTCTTCCTATATGGTGCTGGGCTCATTGGATGCCCGTATGGAGAAAAGAATTCTCACACATGGGGATAAATGAATAGGAAAGCCAAACAGATTACTTTCCCAACCTTGTACCATGCAAGGATTCCTTAGGACAAAAAGCCCGGGCCAGCTTACAGAGCAGGCAGTGAGAAATTGGCGGATCTGGCGAATAGGTGGCTGCTGGTTAAAAGACAATGATATAGAGACCCACAGAATCTGCAATAACAGAGGCTGTATTGGTGTGGCCAGAATATATTTAAAATCCCTACAGATGTTGCAGGGATGGAGACCCCCAAATTATGTTGTGAGGACCGAGAGACTTGGGTGGGCTCAGGGAGACGTCCAGCTAGACGTAGTCCAGTTTCTTGACTTCCCACGTGTAAGAATGCAAGCAGGAGACGCAGAAAGAGGTGGACAGAAGAGCAGGGTTTACTGAAAGGCACAGAGACAGTACACGCTCTGCTGTGAGTGCGGGCAAACTCCAGAGACCAGAGAGAGCACTGCCCCCACCCAGCTGGGGTGTTCCTTCTATAGCGTAAAGGTGGCGCTCAGGGCAGGGCCTGACTGAAGATCCAAGGGAGACAGGACTTGGGGTGGGGTTGTAGTGCACGTGATTAATCTCCAAGAAACTTTCATGGCACCTGGTGCCAGAGGTAAGCTGAAGCTCAGCTGCATGGTAAGGGGTAGGTGGGTGTGCCAAGCCTCCAGCCATGTAGGATCCGAGTGGAAGGTGATGGGATCTGGGTGCTGCACCTGCCGTGGGTGTTGGTGGTATCGTCTTTATCCCCTCCTGATTCCCTGCAGCAGGTTAACCTGCTGCGTGCAGTGCTGGCGTCCCGTATCCAAGCGCCATTCTGAGTCCCGGCTACGCTGCTTCTGATCCGGCTTCCTAGTTAGGCCGCTGAGAAGGCAGTGGGAGTGGCCCAGGCTCTTGGCCCCCGCCATCCATGTGGGAGACCAGGATGGAGTTCCAGGCTCCTGGCTTTGGCGTGGTCCGGTCCTGCCTGTTGTGGCCATTTGGGAAGAGAACTAGATCTCTCTACTTTCCTGTTGGTCTGCCTTTTAAATAAATAAATCTATCTTTAAAAAAGAAAATCACCTGAAATTCAATAACAGAATAACAGAAAACAATGCAAAACTAGACAAAAGATTTTTTTTAAAAAAGATGTTTATTTATTAGAAGGGAAGTTACAGAGAGGCAGAGAAAGAGAGAGAGGTCTTCCACCTGCTTGTTCACTCCCCAAAAGGCCACAATGGCCAGAGCTGGGCTGATCTGAAGCCAGGAGGCAGGAGCTTCCCCTGGGTCTCCCACGCAGGTGCAGGGGCTCAAGGACTTGGGCCGTCGTCCACTGCTTTCCCAGGCTCATTAGCAGGGAGTTGGATCAGAAGCAGAGTAATGCCGGCATTGCAAGGTGCTGACAAAGATCAAGAACAACAAGTCAGGGATCAGAAGAAGAGGCATCTGCGTCTCCCACGTGGGTGGCAGGAACCCAAGCACTCGAGCCATCCCTGCTACCTCCCAGGCTGTGCCCGAGCAGGATGTTGGGGCAGAAGCAAGCAGCTGGCACCCTGATGGAGAACGTGGGCATCCCAAGCAGCGGATGAACTGCTGGAACGCACAGCCACCGCACCCGCTGGTACCTGATACAGTCCCGCAGTGATCTGCGCACTCACAGCTACATGGGCGGAGGAGGGGACAGTCAGGTCGTGCAGGCTTTCGAAAATAAGGGTCCAGGCCGGCGCCGTGGCTCAACAGGCTAATCCTCCGCCTTGCGGCGCCGGCACACCGGGTTCTAGTCCCGGTCGGGGCACCGGATTCTGTCCCGGTTGCCCCTCTTCCAGGCCAGCCCTCTGCTGTGGCCCGGGAGTGCAGTGGAGGATGGCCCAGGCGCTTGGGCCCTGCACCCCATGGGGAGACCAGGAAAAGCACCTAGCACCTGGCTCCTGGCTCCTGCCATCGGATGAGTGCGGTGCGCCGGCCGCAGCGCGCCGGCCGCGGCGGCCATTGGAGGGTGAACCAACAGCAAAAGGAAGACCTTTCTCTCTGTCTCTCTCTCTCACTGTCCACTCTGCCTGTCAAAAAAAAAAAAAAAAAGAAAATAAGGGTCCCTATTCTTGTGAAGACATCCATCTCCGCTGCTCTTACACGCTTCTGGAAGTGGGCTGCTGAGTCTCCCAGAAGACTGTGTTTTAACATATTGAGTTTTTAAAGTCTAAGGGAATTTATGAAGATAAGAGGAGAAACAGCTGCAATAAAAAGCAAACTTAGAACAGATTCGTTCTTTGAAAACGTGGAGGAAATGTAAAAGCCCCTAGGAAAACTGATAAAGAACAGAGAAGGCCTGAATTACTAACATTAGGAATGAAAGGAAAGGACATTGCCACATATTCTGTGCACATTGAAAAGATAATAAGATTATGAACAACTTTATGCCTGCCTTTTAAACTTTAAAAACTTCTCAACTTAAAATTTTAAGTGAAATGCGGAAAAAGTCGCTGAAACTAACAAAAACGAACAAAAGAAGAAACAAAACATCTAAATGGTACAATAACCATTCACTAAATTGAATTTGTGATTTAAATCTTCCAATAAAGAAAACCCAGGCCCCCATGGCTTCACTAGAAAGTTTAATAAATATTTAAGAAAGAAAAATACCATGATGACATAACTTCCAGAAAATAGACAAAGAGGACCCAAAAGTAAATTATGAGGCCAGCGTACTCTGGTTACTAAAGCCTAGCAAAGATATTAGAAAAAGAAAAAGTGGGAGTCAGTATTACTAATAATTACAGATAAAAAAAAAAAGCCAGCAAAAGAAATTCAACAATGTTTACAAATAATAATACCTCCTGAAGTTATGTTATTCCAAGAAAGCAAGATTGGTATAAACTTGAAGGTTAATTATTAAGATTTGCCATATAAACAGAATAAAGAGGGACCGTTGCTGTGGCTAAGCGGGTAAAGCTGCCACCTGCAGTGCCAGCATCCCATATGGGCACCAGTTCTAGTCCCGGCTGCTCCACTTCCAGTCCAACTCCTTGCTAATGCACCTGGGAAAGCACTGGAAGATGGCCCAAGTGTTTGGGTCCCTGCACCCACGTGGGAGACACAGAAGAAGCTCCTGGCTCCTGGCTTTGGCTTGCGGCAGCCCTGACCATTGCAGCCATTTGGGGAATGAACCAATGGATGGAAGACTTTCTCTCTCTCTCTCTCTTTCCCTCTGCCTCTGTCTCTCTGTAACTCTGTCTTTCAAATCAATAAACAAAATTAAAAAAAAAAAAAAAGGAATAGAGGGGCTGGTGCTGTGGTGTAGCTGGTAAAAAGCTACCTCCTGCAGTGCAGGCATCCCATATGGATGCTGATTTGGGTCCCAGCTGCTCCACTTCTGATTGAGCTCTCTGCTATGGCCTGGGAAGGCAGTGGAAGATGGCCCAAGTCCTTGGGCCCCTGCACCCACGTGGGAGACCCGGAGGAAGCTCCTGGCCTCAGATCAGCTCAGCTCTGGCTGTTGCAGCCAATTGGGGAGTGAACCAGTGGATGGAAGACTTTCTCTCTCTCTCTCTCTCTCTCTCTCTGCCTTTCTTCTCTTTGTGTAACTCTAACTTTCAAATAAATAAATACATCTTTAAAAAAAGAATAAAGAGAAAAATATGTAACAATATGATCGATTTTCTTTTTCTTTTTAGACAGGCAGAGTTAGACAGTGAGAGAGAGAGACAGAGAAAAAGGTCTTCCTTCCATTGGTTCACCCTCAAAGTGGCCAAAGCCAGGAGCCAGGTGCTTCCTCCTGGTCTCCCATGCGGGTGCAGGGCCCAAGCACTTGGGCCATCCTCCACTGCCTTCCTGGGCCACAGCAGAGAGCTGGCCTGGAAGAGGAGAAACCAGGACAGAATCCGGCACCCCAACCGGGACTAGAACCTGGGGTGCCAGCGTCGCAGGCAGAGGATTAGCCTAGTGAGCCACGATGCCAGCTATGATCAATTTTTAATAGAAAAAGTGCTAAGACTCAACACCTATTCATGGTGCATTCTCTTAGCAACGTGTAGATTGCAAGTGACAGCAGCCACTGCCCACCCTGGTGTCTGGCTAACCACTCTCTGGGTGAATCTGTGAGGCTGTTTCTGGATGTGATTGACATCCTATGGTTGACCGGATGAGCATGGCTGACCGCCCTCCCTGAGGTGGGTGGGGCCATACCAGCCAGTCCAAGGCTGGACTTGGAACCAAGCAGCTAACCCTTCATGGAGTCAGAGGGCACACCTCTGCTGCT
This sequence comes from Sylvilagus floridanus, assembly GCA_949820135.1. Classification (NCBI taxonomy): domain Eukaryota; kingdom Metazoa; phylum Chordata; class Mammalia; order Lagomorpha; family Leporidae; genus Sylvilagus; species Sylvilagus floridanus. The sequence goes on along the minus strand of OX463239.1, from coordinate 75,456,344 downwards.
GGGGTGGCCCTTCTTCCCTGGCTTCTGGGTGGGGCTGGAATGTGCCTGAGTTTGGCCTCCACCTACATCATCGGTTCTCCTGGGTCTCCAGCATGTTTATTGCACATCTTGGAATTTGCCAGTCTCCAAAACTGTGCACCAATTTCATTTTTACATACATAAAAGGCATACATTAAAAAAAGATTTATTTTATTTATTTGAAAGACAGAACTACAGAATAGAGATAGAGAGAGAGGTCTTCCATCCACTGGTTCACTCTCCAGTTTGCCGCAACAGTCGGAGCTATGCTGATCCAAAGCCGGGAGCCAGGAGCTTCTTCTGGGTCTCCCACACAGGTGCAGGGGCCCAAGGACTTGAGAATCTTCTACTGCTTTCCCAGGCACATTAGCAGAGAGCTGGCTAATGGGATAAAGAAGAAGCTCCTGGCTCTTGGCTTTGGATCGGCGCAGCTCTGGCTGTTGAGACCATTTGGGCAGTGAACCAGCGGGCAGAAGACCTTTCTCTCTCCTCTCTCTGCCTCTGCCTCTCTGTAATTCTGCTTTTCAAATAAATAAATAAATAAATCTTTAACAACAACAACAAAAAAGAATTAATATGTCAATTTACAGACATCACTCTTATTTGTATATAAAAATAGAAAGATGTAATTGTAAAGCATACAATTTTATTATTATAGGAAAAATATAACAATTTCTTAGGAATATATCTAATAAAAGATTCAAAGATCTCTACTCCAAAACACAAAGTAAAAATCATTGTTGAGTAAAAAATTTTTAAGAATTAGGATGTTTAGGGATTGGCAATTGATAGATTGGAAATTGAATATCCTAAGATATCAATTCTCCGGCAATTGATTTACAGAGACAATGCAATGTCAATAAGCTATTTTTGTAGAAACTTTCCAGCTTATTCTAAAATCTACATGCAAAGACAAAGTGCCAAAAACAGCTAAGACACAGTGAAAGAGAAAGAGCAAAGTGGGAAGAGTTAGTGATGGGCAAAGCCACTACCTGCAGTGCCAATATCCCATATGGACGCTGGTTCGAGTCCCAGCTGCTCTGCTTCCAATCCAGCTCTCTGCTATGGCCTGGGAAAGCAGTAGAAGTAGAAGTCTTTGGGCCCCTGCACCCGCATGGGAGACCCAGAAGAAGCTCCTGGCTCCTGGCTTCGGATGGGCCCAGCTCAGGCCATTGGAGCCATTTGGGGAGTGAACCAGTGGATGGAAGACCTCTCTCTCTCTGCCTTTCCTTCTCTCTGTGTGTAACTCTGATTTTCAAATAAAATAAATAAATCTTTAAAAAAAAGATTTAGGAATTCATGGTAAGTGGACAGTGCAGTATTGACACAAGAATAAAAAAAACACACCAAAGAACAAACTAGAGATCCCAGAACGAGACGCTGCTCTTACTGTCACGTGATTCACCACAAAAGTGGCACCGCATTGCAGTCAGGAAAGAAAAGGCTTTCGAATGAATGGTATTTGGTCAATTAAATATCTAGCGAAAAAATGAAAATTGCCTTATTTCACACTATAAATAATACATTTCCAGTGTATTACAGATCTACGTGTAAAAGGCAAACCAACAAAATCCCTAGAAGAGGGTACAGCTGATGCCTTCCAGATTTGGTTCAGATTGCTTGATCAAGACATACAACACGGGGCCAGCACTGTGGCACAGTGGGTAAAGCCGCTGCCTGCAGTGCCAGCATCCCGTACAGGCGCTTGTTCCAGTCCTGGCTGCTCCACTTCCGATCTATCTCTCTGCAATCGCCTGGGAAAGCAGTAGAAGATGGCCCAAGTCCTTGGGCCCCTCACCCACACGGGAGACCTGGAGAAAGCTCCTGGATCCTGGCTCCTGGCTCCTGGCTCCTGGCTCCTGGCTCCTGGCTTCGGATCGGCACAGCTCCGGCCATTGTGGCCATATTGAGGAGTGAACCAACAGATAGAAGACCTCTCTCTCTCTCTCTCTCTGTGCCTCTCCTTCTCTCTGTGTGTAACTTTGACTTTCAAATAAATAAATAAATCTTTTTTAAAAAAAGACACACAGTGCATAAAGGAAAAGACTGGTAGACAGGACCTTTCATTTTTCAAGACAACATTAAAGAAAGGGAAAGTGCAAGTCACCAAAAGGGAGAAGCAACTGGCACCATGGAAAACTGACAAAGGCTTAAAGCCAGAATACAGAAGCAACCGCTGAGGCAATGAGAAAGAGACACAGGAACACAACAGGACGAGGAATAAGACACGTGACAAGGCATTTTTACGAAAGACGACATCTGGATGGTCAGTAAGCCTTTGAAAAGACGCTCATTACTCAACAGAGAGATGCGAAGTAGAACCATAATGGAAAACGTCTGCGCCTCTACCGTCATAGCTAAGGTTTAAAACTCGGACAACGTCAAGTGCTGGCAAGGACGTGGAGCAACGGGGATGCTCAGACACTGCTGATGGCAGTGTAAATGGGAATGACTGCCTAGGGAATCAGTTTTTGGAAAATCAACTTTGTCTACTAAATTTGAAGAAAAATACACCCTATGACTCAATACCACTGCCAGATAAATCCAAAGAAATGCTTACATGTATGCATATAAAACCATGTATGTAAGACTTCCCATAGAAGCACTATTTGCAATGAATCAGACTAGAAAAATAAATGCAACCATTTCACCAACAATGGGATGAATAAGCTGTGAGTGGAGTACTATATAGCAATGAAAATGAACCAGTCACAGCTAAAAGAAAGAGCCTCAACAAATCTCATAACATTAACCCTTGACATTAAGTGCATAAAAAAAGGCATAAAAAGACACTATTGTATGAGTCTACTTACCTTATGCTCTTCTAACAAGGCAAAAACCTGACCATAATGTGATAAGCCAGACTAGTGAGATGCTTGGCAAGAAGCAGAGAGGTAAAGACCAGGATGGAAGGTGCAGGAGAAGGAAGGCTTGGAGGGGGTTCTGGCATCTGTCCTTTGCCCTGTGTGGAGGCTTCCTGGGCACTGGCTCTCCCTGAGCAACAGTTATGTTTTCTGAACTTTCCCGCACGTGTGTTTTACTTAAAAAAAAAATGTTTTAAGGAAAAAAACCTGCAAGACACAAATACAGTTGTATTGAGAGGACCATTTGTTGCACCCACACTCTCAACAAGGGAAGAAAAGCAATGAATTAAACATTCGAGCACAAAGTTAGAACAACAACAAAGCAGGATGAAGCATTTCTCCCCAGATGGGAATAACAGCATATTTTTCTTATAAAATTGTCCCTTCCTGGCCCCGACACTACTTACGACAGCATTTACAGGGGGTCTTTTGTGCTCCTGGTGTGCCCACTAAAAACTCTGTCTCACCAGGACAAACAGCCTAAAGCATCAAGTCCTGAGAAGGCGCCACTCACGCATTTTCTCCTCCAAGACTTCGCCATCCGTCCCTTGTGTCGCACATCCATCACGTGTCTCAATATCCACCCTCAGGCCAAGCCTCCTGGACCATCCATTATCACTTCTTTTTTTTTTTCTTTTAATTAAGAACTGTTCTGTATTTATTTTCTTTTTTATTTAAAAGAGAGAAAGAGGACAGACAGACAGAGATCTCCCATCTGCCGCTTCATTGCCCAAAGGCTGGGCCAAGTCAAAGCCAGGAACCAGGAACTCAGTCTGGATCTCCCCCATGGGAGCCCAAGCATTTAAGTGGAAGCATGCTGTCTCCCAGGTGCACACCAGCAGGAAGCCGGAAGTGGGAGTGGAGCTGAGGCTCAAACCAGGCGTTCTGATACGGGAGTGGGCTTCCCAGCAGTTATCTCCCATCCAAGTACTAACCAGGCCTGACCCTGCTTAGCTTCCGAGATGGAGCGCGTTCAGGGTGGTACGGCCATAGACAACCCAGCAGTTATTTCAACCTCTGCGCCAGTGCCCACCCATCATCCAGACTGACTCAGGTCCCCACATCTAATCCAGTTTTCCCCACCCTCGCCTGCTTCCCCATTTGTCCGCTGTGACCCTTGAATTCATGGCCTAGCCTCGGCAAAACGCCCTAGGTCCTCCACCTCTCCCCCGAGCTTTCAATTCTCCTTCTGGCTTTCACTGAAATCCGTTCTGCTCAACAGCCTTGCTTCCTTGCAGCTCTCTCAAGCAGCAGCTGGCTTTCCTCCTATCCCCGCATGAGACCCTGGCCTCTGCTCCCATGGCCATGCCCTTGACCGTCACCAACGACCTTCACATCTCTAGCATCACAGTTTCCAGCACCCCACTCCCTGGCCATCCCCTCGCAATCTTCCCAGCTCTCACTCGCGTATCTTCAACCCAGTGAGATTTCCCAACAACTCACCGTCCAATATATCACTCAGCTTCTCGCTTCCTTCATTACCCCTTTAGATTCCATCACTGGACCCAGTCCTGGCCCCCCTCTTCCTCACTATATTGTCCTGAAAAGTGGCAAAAACCAATCCCCTGCCCCTGAGTGGCTGGATGTAGCAGGAAGCAAACAGCACGGTGCCCACCGATCTCTTGCTAGCCTGCTGACCACAAAGCTCAAGTGGCCATCAGCGCTAACTCATGCCCCCTACTTTCAGGGGTAACTTTTTTTTTTTTTTAATTTGAGAATCAGAGAGATGCAGAGAGACAATCAGACAGACAGACAGTTCCCATCTGTTGGTTCACTCGGTTATGTTTGAAACAGCGAGTTACGATAGACACCAAAGTCTCGGGGCTGAATTACAGAGTCTTTATCTCTGAAAGCTGGCACGGGGCCATGTGCTCCCCAAGCCATGCAGCCGGGACTGAGCTCTGGACTAAAACCCACATCCTGCTGGCAGTATTAACACAAAACTTGTGTTTAGCCAAGTATTTGTTACAGAAGCTACAGCAAGCAAGGTTACACTTCCCCAGAACATAATGTAAACAATCCTTGTCGATACCATTCTTACAAGATCAGTTTTTGAATAAATAGCAGTTGTGGGACTGGTTACAAAAAACAGAGGACACCCAAGACAAGGACAAAAATGCAGTGACTCTGGTCAGGCCACAGCTCACCCGCGCTCCAACTCCCCCAAGGCCCAAAACATCTGGGGCTGGGCTGCAGCCAAGCTGGTAGCCAGAAACCCAATCCAGATCCCCTACAAGGGTGAAGGGAACCCAAGTACTTGAGCCTCCCAGGGTCTGCATCAGCAGGAACCTGGAGTCGGGAGCTGGAGACAGGTACCAACTGAGATGCTGCCTGTGGGACACAGGTGTCTTACCCAGTATCTCAACCACTAGCACTATGTTTCTTCGCATCTCTTAGGAAACCTGTTCCCATCCCCACTTGACTCTCAGCTTCCCAGCCTCCACCAGTCTCTTCCTTGAGATAAAAGAAACAGTCGGGACAGTTACCTCTTGTTCCTCCACCAGATGGATGAACCGGCTTACCTGCACCTGTTTCCACGTCAGAGGATGCACCGTCTCACCCCTGGGACGCTGGATCCTGCCTTTTCTCCTAGGACGCGGGATCTGGGGCACACTGCTGCAGGCGCACCTTTTTAGACACTTGAAATTGGGGTATGATATAAAACCGGGGGAGAGGGGAGGGATGGGAGAAGCCAGGTCAGTGCCAGCTCTGGCTGTGTGTCTCCTGCAAGGGAGAGAAGCCCAGTGCAGGTGGGCAGGGAGAGGCAGAGAAGGTATAGGATGAGCCCAGAGAGAAGAGACAGGCCCTGCACCCCTGACTTACTGCACTGCTTCCAGGACTCCCAGAAGCCCAGCTCGCCTGCAAGGCCAGGAGGTCCCCCTGAGTCCTCATGACAAAGCCCCCCTTGTGTAAGTTAACTTGCGTGGATAGTTGTGAGTTTTTCCCGGACTGAAAGAGCCCATTTATTTATTATATTTGGACATAGCAGGACATCTGGAGGGTGTCCCAACCAAAGTTCATAGTAGTGCTCTCTGGGCAACTGGATTTCAGAGGACTTAAGATTCTTTCTTCTTGGCCGGCGCCGTGGCTCAACAGGCTAATCCTCCGCCTTGTGGCGCCAGCACACTGGGTTCTAATCCCGGTCGGGGCGCCGGATTCTGTCCCGGTTGCCCCTCTTCCAGGCCAGCCCTCTGCTGTGGCCCGGGAGTGCAGTGGAGGATGGCCCAAGTGCTTGGGCCCTGCACCCCATGGGAGACCAGGATGAGCACCTAGCACCTGGCTCCTGCCATCGGATGAGCGTGGTGCTCCGGCCGCAGCACGCTGTCCGCGGCAGCCATTGGAGGGTGAACCAACGGCAAAGGAAGACCTTTCTCTCTGTCTCTCTCTCTCTCACTGTCCACTCTGCCTGTCAAAAATAAAAAAAAAAAGATTCTTTCTTCTTGATACTTTTCTGAATTGTTTGAATCATTTAAAATGAGTGCATATCTGTTTCCTTCCTCCTCCTGCTCCACCCAATTCCACCCATCCATGTCTCGGCATCTCCTCTGAATTTTTTTTTAAAGATTTATTTATCTATCTGAAGGTCGGAGTTACACAGAGAGTGAAGGAGAGACAGAGAGATAGAGAGAGAGAGAGAGAGAGAGAGAGAGAGAGAGAGAGAGAGGTCTTCCATTCGCTGATTCACTCCCCACTTGGCCGCAATGGCTGGAGCTGCATGGATCCGAAGCCAGGAGCTAGGAGTTTCTTCCCAGTCTCCCACGCAGGTGCAGGGGCCCAAGGACTTGCACCATCTTCTACTGGTGTCCCAGGCCACAGCAGAGAGCTGGATCGGAAGTGGAACAGACGGGACTTGAACCGGCGCCCATAAGGGATGCTGCACTGCAGGTGGCGGCTTTACCTGCTACACCACAGCTCTGGCCTCATCTCCTCTGAAATGTAATTCAAAGCCTTCCAGCTCTTGCTGCAGCCAGAGCCATGATTCCAGCTGAATCCCACTCTCTGTCTCTTACCTAGATGACTGTAACAGTCTTTTAATTGGTCCCCCTGCTCTTCCCTTGCAAACCTTGTCTCATCCCCACAGGGCAGCCAGTGGGATATTTTTATATCAATCCAGCCACACTACTTCTTTGCTTAAAACAGTCAGTGGCTTCTCTTTGCGCTTGGAACAAAACCCAAGCCTCGGTCTCTTCATGCACAGAGCAAGTTACTGGAGAGGTTGAATACAATACGGTGTAAACAGCAGCCCCCCCCCCCCCCCAGTGCGTGGTCAGAACAGGTGCACACAGGGCGGGACTTTGGCGCAGTGGCTCGGATGCTGCTTGAGACACCTGCATCCCCCGTCAGAGCGCGTGTGTTGGAGTTCCCGCTCCACGTTCAAGTCCAGCTCCCTGCTAATGTGCACCCTGGGAGGCAGCAGCTGATGACCCAGGTACTTGGTTCCCTGCCACCCACGTGGGGCACTCAGATTGAGTTCTGAGTTCCTGGCTGTGACCTGGCCCAACGCCAGCTGTTGTAGGCATTTGAGGAATGACCCAGAGGCTGGGAGATCTCTCTCTCTCTCTCTCTCTCTCCCTCAAAAATGGGTGCAGACAGAGTGGATGCTCTTGCCCCTGCCTCCCCCGGCTGCCCCACCACTTCAGAAGTTCTGCTGAATTCGTTCTTAGGCACCAGCCGATGTCTGCTCTGCAGCTTCAACTCCAGCCGTCTTGTTCTTGGCGCTCCTTCCACACTGGCTTCTGAGCACTCCCAGAGCACACCAAGAACCCCCGCCCCCGCCTCCAGGCTTTCGTTTCCTCATGCTTCTAGAATGTTCCACACCCCTCCTCCCACGGCCGCTTCCTCCTGCCACAGTGTTTGAAGGCTGCCTCCCACAAGGGCATCCTACGGGGACAGTGCCCACTGCACCTCCCCGTGTCACCCGTCAGAGCGGAGTCCTCTATTCCTTTGCAGCCTGTGTCTCAACCTGCCACTTGACATTGGCTTGTCAGGCTGTTTCCTATGTCTCCCACCAGATTACACACTTCCTGTTGTTTTCATTTGCTTCTTTATTTCCAGCACATAGGACTGGGCTTGGGACACAAAACCTCCACTGGTGTTCATTTGCTGGATTCTAACACAAAGCCCTACCTGGCCTGCCCAGCGGGAAGACACCCCCAGTCCCTCTGAATTCTCACTTTTCTTCCACATCCTCAGTGCCCCTCTCGCTTTGCATTTTGCACTCGGGGCTACTTGTACAGAGAGGCAGGCAGTGAGGTGGTTGGAACCCCATCTCAGGGCTCAGATTCCAACCCTGCCCCTCCCAGGGTCCAGGACCACACCTGACACAGAGGGAGAATGATTGCTTCCATTGATCCCCACCTGGAGCTGAGTCAAACTTTCTAGAGGGTAAGATTACATGTATGATTCAGTCTTTGATAACTTCCACAATGCGTAGCTCAGAACGCACAGTAAGTACTTGATAGACTGTCAAAGTGAAAACTACATTTTATGATGAGCTTCTACGTGCCTGATCACAAACTGTTCTCAATACTTTTGCATGGATCAACCTCACAAGTACAACTATTATTCCCACTTCACAGATGGGAAAACTGAGTCACAAGGACTGAGATATTTCACCCAGGTTCACTCAGGACACAGACAACTAAGCCTGAACAATGACAAGGCATTATCAAGTGTGGACCAAGTTGAAGGCTTACGAGGTCACAGTGAGACTACAATCTGGGTGTCCAGCCCTAGGGCTGGATAAGCAAACTGTGATGGTATCCAATGTAGCCATTAAATGATTGTGCAGATCTCTGTTTGTAACAGCGTAAGATATCCATAGCGTAATGGTAAAGGCAAGGTAGAAAACTGTGACAAACCCACACGTGAATTTTTACAGCAGTTTTTACCCACAATTGCTAAAAAACTGGAGACAATTCAAAAGGTGAGTGGAGGGACGAGCGTGGGGTGGAGCGGCTGAGATGCTGCTTGGAATACCTGCGTCCATAGCAGAGTGCCTGGGTTCGAATCCTGGGTTCTGCTCCTCTTCTCCGCCTTCTGTTGCTGCACACCCTGGGACATAGCAGGTGCTGGGAGGAAGAGGCTGAGTTCCTGCCCGAGGTGTAGGAGACTCGGATTGAGTTCTGGGCTCCTGACCTTAGCCTCACCCCAGCCCTGGCGTTCACACTCGCATTCTCTCTCTCCACTTTCAAATAAAATAAATCATTTTTAAAAACAAAAGGTGGATGGATAATCTGCGCTCCATCCATATATTCTTCTATAAAAAGAGGAACGAGCTGTGAAGCCATGAAGAGACACGGGGGAACCCGCAAGGCATATTGCTGAGGGGAGCAAGCAGTCAGAAAGGCGCCTCAGTGGACGCGCCATTCTGGAAAAGGCAAAGATTGGCAATTAACAGGAATTCTAGGGGAGAGACTCGGTGCAGCCCGGGGCTTCTGCAGGCAGTGCAACCATTCTGTACGACCCTGTAGCTGACAGGATGCACTTGTGAGAACCTGGGAACGATACAGCACGCAGCGGACCCTGAGGTAAGCTATGGACGTTGCTGTGTGATAATATCTCAGCATTGCCCCATGCATGGCAGCTCATGGTCCACATATCTGCAAGCCAACAGCAGGGGAGCTGATGGGTGTGAGGCGGGTAGAAGGGATTCTGCAAAAGCTCCTCCGTTTTGTTGTCCAGAACTGCTCTAAAAAGTCAAGTGTATTAATTTAACAACAAACAGTATCACAGTGTGCTCACTTCCATGTTAATACCATGATACTTCAAGACAGTTTGTGGAGGGGCCAGGGCGCTAAGTCACCGCCTGCAGTGCCAGCATCCCATATGGGCGCCAGTTCGAGTCCCGGCTGCTCCACTTTCAATCTGGCTCTCTGCTAAGGCCTGGGAAAGCAGTGGAAGACGGGCCAAGTCCTTGGGCCCCTGCACCTGCATGAGAGACCTAGAGGAAGCTCCCGGCTCTTGGCTTCAGGTCAGGGCAGCTCCAGCCGTTGTGGCCATTTGGGGGTGATCCAGCAGAAGGAAGATCTCTGTCTCTGCCTCTGCCTCTCTGAACTCTGCCTTTCCAATAAATAAATAAATCTTTAAAAAAAAAAAAAACATTCGTGGAAACATAGAATTAAGAGGTGAAAGTTATTTGGGGGCAAAACACTTTGAAATCCACACAATTGCTTCATAGTACACATTTCCATGAACTTTTTGAAAACTGTGCCCACGCATGGCGCTCGATTTTTTTTTTTTTTTTTTGCACCCAAATCAACTGATTTTTTAATTCCATTGTTCCGCGAACTTTCTTGGCAGTGGCGGGATGTGGTGCACACCTACGTGCTTTCTGCATAGAAAAGAGGCCTCAGGGCCCAACCCAGACGAGAGGGGTCGTGCCTCGCTCTCCTCGCGCCACTCGCCCGGATTTCTCAGCAACAGCGCGAGCTGATGTCATCCGAGCGGACCGGAGGGGCGGCGGGAGCGGGCGGAGAGCTCGGCGCTCGCTCGGCCCCGCCCGCCCCGCACCAGGGTGGGAAGGCGCCCAGAGAAGCCCTCAGGAGCGGGTGCCTGAGTCCCCCCAGGCGGCGGGGCCGGGTCGGCAGGGGGCACCATGGGGCTGGCAGCGCTGGGGGCGCGGCCGCACGCCCGCGGAGCCTTCGCGTAGCTGGAATGTTCCCGCGGCAGAGTGCACTTTGTTCCCGGGGTGGGGGAGGGCCGGCGGGGGCCGGGCTCCAGGGCGCCCCGGGGCTGGGAGGGCGGCCAGCTTTCCGTTCCCAGGGCGCCCGCTGGCGGGGGCGGGAGGCTCAGCTCTCTGGGCTGGGCAGCCCCTGGGGCCGGGTGCCAGCCCTGCCGGCGGCCAGCGGCATGCCCCGGGGGCGGCGGCTGTCAGTCTCGCCGGGCCTCAGTTTCCATATCTGCAGAATGGGGGTGACGATGAAATAGTGGCGGTGCTCACTCCACAGCCGCCTCCCAGGTAGGTGCTGTTAACGTAACGTAACGATGCTAAATAGGGCAATCCTCCCTGGCTCCCAGGGCCCTTTGGACAGCGCCAATGCTCTGTAGAAAGCCAGATCCAGCCTCCTTCCAGGCAGCAGAATGTACCCAATTACTGTCCCTGGAAAGATGAGGAAGGCGCACAGCTCCTAAGCAGCCGTCCTAGGCAGTAAAGGCAAAAGCCACCGCTCTCGTTGAATTAGATCGACTATTTAATTCAATTATTTCACTTGAGAAACTTGAGGCTGGGGTAGACGGAAATTCCCAGTGGTTCACTCCCGACATGCTCCCCGCGGGGCGGTGGCTGCGCTAGGCTGAGGCTGGGGTCTGAGAACTCTTCCACTGCCCCCACTGTGTGAGCCGGCACCTGCTGCCTCCCACCGCGCACATTCCCGAAGCTGGAGTGGGAGCAGAGCGGGGACTCCAGCTCCCACGCGGTGTGGCAGCCGACCTCCTAATACCAGGAAAATCGCATGCTCTGAGCCTCGACTCTTAGCCCCCACAGCTGCTGCCTCCTGACTGCTGGTTACTGCAGGATTCTTTGGAAGTTACAATACACACAACGCTGCTGAGAAAACCTTTAACACTGATGGCTGTGAGAACTAAGTAATGAGGGTTATCACTCAGGGCTGCACGTCTCACAGCTGCTACTGATATTCCCATTTTAGGGATGAAAGAACTGGGGCTCTGGGAGTGGAACCCGTTCATCCTGATGCCAGCAGCCAACAAGGACTTGGCTGTTCCCTCTGTGTGTCCCATTTTTACAAGGAGGTCGACTTCCCCAGAGTGACTGTGCAGCCAGTCCTTTCTGCCTAGCCTTTGTCGGAGCCGGCTCTGCCTGGTGGGCTCAGAGGTGTAGGAGCTGCACCGGGGTGACGACCCTCAGCTCTGCTTCACCCCTGCTGCCAAGCAGCCCCCCACCCCCACCCCCAGCCCTGAGCCTCCAGAGACAGCTGAGGGCAGGTAGGATGCCCCAAGCAGTGGGCAGAAGAGAGCTGGTACCCTAAGCTCCCGCGGGCTCCTGTCTGCTCACGCTCCCTCCATCCTGTGATTGGGTTTCTTCCTCTTCTTTGGCGTAAGGAGCTATATTTCAAAAATGCTATGGTTCGGGGCTCGTGCTGTGGGTGCCGGTTTGGGTCCTGACTGCTCCTCTTCTGATCCTGCTCCCTGCTAATGCGCCTGGGAAAACAATGGAAGATGGTCCAAGTGCTTGGCCCCTGCTATCCACATGGGAGACCTGGATGGAGTCCCTGACTCCTGGCTTCAGCCTGACCCAATCCCGCCACTGCGGCCATTTAGGAAATAAACCAGCAGATGGAAGATTTCTCTCTCTCTCTCTCTCTCTCTCTCTCTCTCTCTCTCTTCCTTTCAAATAAATAAATTTTTAAAGATGCTAAGGTTGCTTCTATGCACCCCATCCTCCATGCAATCTCAATCTTTGGCAAAGGAAAAAAACGCTTTCATTTCTTGTCGTTAAGCCGCCTTCAATGTTTGGCTCGCCAGGCTGTTGCGGCCACGCGGCTCTGCCTTGTTTCTCTCTGCCAGGGATCTTGTCCTCTGCAGACCTGTGTGGCTCCCTGCCCTGCTACCTTCTATTTCCACTCAAGTCGCCTTCTTTGGGCGGTCTTTCCTGACCGCCATATTTAAATTACACCCTCTCGGGGCGAGCGTTCAACCTGGCAGTGAAGACATCTGTATGCCATCGTGAAGGACTTGGGTTCAACACCTGGCTCTGGCTCCAGCTCTGGCTCCGGGCTGCAGCTTCCTGCTGATGCAGACCCTGGAAGGCAGTGCGGCTGGCTCAGGTGACTGGGCTCCTGCCACTCACTTGGAAGATGTGGATTGAATGCCTGGCTCCTGACTTCTGCCATGGCATAGCCCCAGCCATTGCAGACATTTGGGAGAATGAAACACTGGATAGGAGCTCTGTTTCTCAAATAAGTAAATACCTTTTTTTTTTCCCCCAAATTGCATCCTCTCCATAGTCCTGATTCAGTTTTGCTCTTGCTCCTCCTGTAGCAGGCATCGCCCTAGTGTTTACTCTGAATGTATTTTGTTACTGTTTCTTTTGCCCCATTGGAAGTCACATTCCATGAGGCTAGGATTTCTTCTTGTTTCCTTCACCTTCTATCCCCCAGTGCCCCGGACTGAGAGGAAGGAAGGTGGGAGGAGGGTGGAGAAGCAGCCCCTGGCGGGCCCTACCCTCTGTGATCACCTGCCTTGAAGTGCCGGGGCTGCTGTACTCCAAGCCCCCTCACCGCGGCAGGTCCTGCATTCGGCTTCTGTATTTCAGGAGACAGCGCGCTTCCTGCCTTAGGGTGGGAGGAAGAGGGGATGTGACCTCTGTGACCCCGCAGGACCGAGTTTCTACAGCTCCCAGAGCTCTTTCGGGTTCAGACAGAAGTTTATTCTGCCTTCTCTCTTCCTCCTCTCCCTCCCTCCCTCCCTCCCTCCCTTCCTTCCTTCCTTCCTTCCTTTCTCCTATTTTGTTCGCTTCCCCCTCATTCATCTCCATTACTTTTAGTCATGACTGCTTAAATTTGATCTACTGGAAGGTTGATATTTACATTCTAAATCAAATAAATTCACAGTATCTTTGAAAAATATCCAGCATGTACTTCTGGAGGTCGATACATGAACCATTTAGTTTCTTCACACAACACCTGTATTTGCTTCTCAAATGCAAAAGGAAACTCCGTGCATCACCTGTGTTCTTGCCATAATTCGATTGCTTGTGTTTTCTCCTTATGAAGAGGAGTTTTAGGGAACGTGCAAGTGGCCCTGGTAAGAAAGAGATGGAGATCGTGTCTCATTGCCTCAAGGTGGGCGCACGAAGTCTTGCCCAGCTCACCCTGGCCCACAGGAATTGGGAAGATGCACAGCCCAGGGGGCCTCTTAGCTACATCACCTTTTTCTCCTTATTCCTCCTTTTTTTTTTTTTTTTGATTTGTGAAATGCAGATGTAAAAGGAAAGGTGGAATAGTCGGCCAGTGACCACAGCTTACCAAGCAAGACTTCATAGACCAGAGGACGTGTTCGTTTGCTGGAGCAGGAAGGCGGGAAGGGTGGGGCGTGGAAGGTGCAGCAGCCTCACTGCCTCCCCTGGACCTATTGCACCTGTTGTACTCTTCACTCCCTCTGCATCTGTCGCTTGTGAGAAAGGCAGACTGCTCCCTGGTTGAGGCAGGGTGGTTGCCTTTCTCTTTTATGCAGATGTACATAGGTCTGCATGGAAAACTTGTGGAAAATGGAATTAAAAGAGGAGTTTATTTCAGCGCAAAATCATCAATGTGCATGTATACTTTCAAAGTGTATTGAATATGTAGAATCTCTCAAGGATATTTGGAAACTGTAGCCATATCTACCTCCTGGGAGAAGTCACGAGTGATTTGACAGGTGTACTAACTTTTCTTTTTTCTCTTTTTTAAAAGATTTATTTTGTTTGAAAGACAGAGTTACAGAGAGAGGCAGAGACAGAGAGAGAGGTCTTCCATCGGTTGATTCATTCTCCAGATGGCCGCAACAGCCCAGAGCTGCGCCAATCTGAAGCCAGGAGCCAGGAGCTTCTTCCAGGTCTCCCAGGCTGGTGCAGGGGCCCAAGACTTGGGCCATCTTCTACTGCTTTCCCAGGCCATAGCAGAGAGCTGGATCGGAAGAGGAGCAGCTGGGACTAGAACTGGCGCCCAAATGGGATACCGGTGCTTCAAGCCAGGGCTTTAACCCGCTGCGGCACAGCGCCACCCCAGGTGCACTTACTTTTCATGTATGGTCTTTTCTATTTTTGAATATTGGACTGTTTGCATGTATGTATTCAACAACAACAACAAAGTGTCAAGATAACATCCTACAATGGGAAAAGTCAAAATGGGCTGTTTCCTTGATGCGTGTGACAGTTCGAGAAGCCCTTTGTCAGCAGGTGTTCTATTGCAACAACTTTGGGATGTCACTACCAGAGGCAAAATAGTCCCAAGTAACAAATCACAAATAGCGGTTCAACAACAGAATCTTGAATATTATTTGTTAAAAATAAAGTAGTGGACAGACAGGTGGCCTAGCGGTTAAGACACTGATTAGGAATACGTGGACCCACAGTGGGGTGCCTGGGTTCATGGCCCCGTTCTGGCTCCTGATTGCAGCTCCCTGCTAACGCAGACCCTGGGAGATAGCACTGATGGCTCGGAAACCACTGGGTTCCTGCCGTGCACGTCCTAGAGCAGGACTGAGTTCCTGGCTCCCTGCTTCGGCTGAGTTCCCACGGCTGCAGGCATTTGTGGAGTGACCCAGTGCATGGGAGCTTTCTCTGTCTCTCTTTCTCATTCTCCCTCTCAAGTAAAGAAACAAATAAAGTCAATGATATATGCTGGGCTTGAATAATAGTCGGGAGTTGTGGGGTTTTTGTTGCTGTACTTTAATCAGAGGGAGTCTTAATTGTTATTTCTCATGTTTTTATCTTTTAAGCTAGATGGAGAGTATAGTGGTTTGTTGATTGCCTGAAGTATTTCCTAAGTTGAAATTAATTAATTCACTCATTTTGGAAAATCACAATGCATTCAAAGAAGCCATCTTTTTTAAAAAAGATTTATTTATTTATTTATCTGAAGGTCAGAGTTACATGGAGAGCGAAGGAGAAGCAGAGGCAAAGAGAGAGATCTCCCATCCGCTGGTTCACTCCCCAAATGGCTGCAACGGCCAGAGCTGTGCTGATCCAAAGCCAGGAGCCAGGAGCTTCTCCCAGGTTTCCCATGCAGGTGCAGGGTCCCAAAGACTTGGGCCATCTTCTCCTGATTTCCCAGGCCATAGCAGAGAGCTGCATCGGAATTGGAGCAGCCGGGTCTTGAACTGGAGCTCTAATGGGATGGCAGTGCTGCAGGTGGGGGCTTTAACCCGCTACACCACAGCGCCAACCCCAAAGAAGCCATGCTTGCTCCTGGATGGCAGTCCGCCCTCCTGAGGAGCAGAGACGTAGCTGGCACCATTAGCTACCCCGAGTTCCACATCACTGACTACTTACCTCCTCAGCCAGGACACCTGACAGTTGCACTGAAAAGAACTGGGGAGATTATGCATGATCTTAGTGCCTGTAAGATGTGATTCTTCTACCTAGTTTCATTTTTTTTCTGAATTTTACCCATAGAGGAAATATGTGTATCTTATTTATTTGAAAGGCAGAGTGTGAGAGACTACAGAGAGAGGGAGAAAGATTTCCATCCACTGGCTCATTCTCCACAAGTTCACAACAGCTGGGGGCTGGGCTGGCCTAAACTAAGAATCAGGAACTCCGTCCGGGTCTTCCACATGCATGGCAGAAACCCAAGCACTTGGACCATCATCGGATGCTTCCTAGGTGTGTTAGCAGGAAGTTGGATGGGGAGTGGAGGCGGGACTCTGTCAGGCACTCTGATACAGGATTCGGACATCACCTGGGAGGCAGCAGGTGATTGTCCAAGTGCTTGGGTTTCTGCCACCCCCATGGGAGACCCGGATGGAGTTCCCGATTCGTATGTAGGCAGGCCCAGCCCCAGCTGCTGTGGGCTTGTGGAGAGTGAACTGTGGATGGAAGCCCGCTTGCTCTCTCTCTTCCTCCACCCCCATCACTCTGCATTTCAGATAAATGAAGAAACTTTATAAAAAATGAAAGTCACTGGGTTTAAAAAGAAAGGCCAATAAGCAAAATAAAAATCACTGTATCATCAATAAATGTTAATAAAACTAAGAGTAGATGAGCTATAATTCAGATTGGAGACTAAAGGAGACCCAGGAGGGAGGTCCAAGGGCCAGCACCAAGTCTAGGTTCCTTGCCATGGTATTCCTAAGGAAAACAAATAAAGCCTGCATTATCTCATTTGGAGGTAACTGCTAAGGTAGGCACAAAGAAACGTGTATATTACAGAAATACAGACATTTCTGTTAGGTTACATATTTCTTGAGTAGGCTTAATAATAAAGACACATGAATCCCATTGAAATAAAAATATACTTTTAAAAACTTAAAGTAAATCCTAGTAGGATTTGAAAATAGAACATATATCTCCCAAATCTAGCAAGATAAAAGTAAACTAAACAAGTCTGCAAATCAAAGGAGAGAGAAAAAAAAAAAACAGCTAGCACATAGAATCATAACCATCGTGAATCATAGGCAAGATTACCAAAAACAAAACACACGCATCAAAGCAGCACATGGACGTAAGTCAAACTCCTCTACGAAAAGGCAAAGAGGCACTGTCTGGGCTTTAAAAAGAAATCAATCATACGTCTCTTACATGAGACAAAGCCCAAACAAAATGACACAAAAAGGCTCCAAAGAATACAGAATGCAGACCTTCTTGTGAGTGATAAAGGTTAACTGTGGCACTTGCTTTCGGTTTGAGGCCCTGGGCTGTGAATAACTTCTAGCAGAGTGTCAGAACACAACGACTGAAGGGTGGTGCTTGGTGTAGTGGCCAGATGCTGCCCGGAACCCCCACATCCCACAGCTGGAGTGCCTGGCTTGGAGTCCTGACTCTGATCTCCACTCCAGCTTCCTGCTAATGCACACCCTAGGAGGCAGCAGGTGATGGCTCAAATAAATACCTGCTACCCCTTCCAGAGGCCTGGGTTCAGGTGCTAGTTCTGGTTTCAGCCTGGCACAGTCCTGGCTGTTGTGGTCATGTGAGGAGATCTCTGTATCTCTGTCTCTCTACTTTTCAAGTAAATTTTAAAATTAATTTAAAAATTGGGTACAATCATATAATCTTAATAAATATATATATTTTAAAGATTTATTTATTTGAAAGGCTGAGTTACACAGAGAGAGAGACAGAGAGTGGGAGAGTCAGAGAGAGAGTGGTCTTCCATCCGCTGGTTTACTCCCCAAATGGCCACAACGGTTGGAGCTAGGCTGATCTGAAGCCAGGAGCCAGGAGCTTCCTCTGGGTCTCCCACACAGGTACAGGGGCCCAAAGACTTGGGCCATCCTCCACTGCTTTCCCAGACCCATTAACAGGGAGCTGGATCAGAAGTGGAGCACCTGGCACCCTTATGGGGTGCTGGCACCACAGGTTGCTTAATCTGCGACACCACAGCACCAGCTGTGGGACTGGGTATTGTGGTGCTACTTGGGATCCCTGCATCTCCTACCAGAGTGCTACTTAGAGTTTCTGCGACTCTGCTTCTGATCCAGCTCCCTGCTAATGCGCCTGGGAGGCGGCAGGTGATGGCCCAAGTGCTTGGCCCCACCACCCATGTGGGAGACCTGGATGAGGTTCCTGGCTTCTGGCTTCAGCCTGGCTCAGCAATGGCGTTGGGTGCATTTGGGGAGTGAATCATCAAATGGAAGATCTCTCTCCCTCTGGCTCTCCCTTTTCTCTGTCACTTTGCCTTTCAAATAAATACCTTTTTTTAAAGGAATACGATGACGAAGGATGGACATGTTTGTGTTAGCTGAATGTGCAGGCTAAGCCTCCCACCTGTGTAAGACTGCCCACCTCTCCTTTGTATGCCCAGAATCCATGTGTGTGCGGGGTGAGGGTGGGGGTGGGGGTGAAGGGGTGGGGGTGGAGCGGTGGGTAGGAGGGGGCTGCTCACTGTTGTCTTTTGGACCAGAAACAGAACTTGGATACATGCCCTTTGGCCAGAGAATGCCATAAATACCAACGCAGGCCGTTCCAAAATACACGGGCGGGCCTCCAGGGCACCAGGCCAACAAGCGTTGTCAGAGCCTTGTAGAGTGAGGATCTTGGGAGGGTTGGGCAGGAAGGGGGGTTTTGGGGGCAGAACACTTCCTGATCTCACTCAGCCCTTTTCGTTATCCCCGCTCTGCCAGTTAGCACAGGGCTGGTGCAGGAAATCTCACAGAGAGGAGGCTCTCGCTTCTTCCACGTTGTCCGTGGCTTCTCACGGTCGTACGGGCTCCCACGGAGCGAGGCAGGTGCATTGTTCTCAGTACAGGGTTTCGGATCCAAGGCTGCTCCCATCGCAACCCTGTCTGAGGAGCAAGCAGGTAAGGACAGAGCTCAGAGCGCGCATCTTTAAGAAAATGGCATGGAAGTTGCATAATCACATCTGCTCAAAGCTCATTGGTGACAATGTGGTCACATGGTCACACTGAGTAGCAAGGAAGGCTGGGAAATGTAGTTTCTATCGAAGTGGCCCAGGAGAGATTTTCATAGCCACTGTCAGTCTGCTAAAACTGTCATCACTGGCCTGTGCAAGGCCCCTCACTTCTGATCATTTATTCATTCATTCATTCTTCTGTATCCATTCCACACCTTCATACACCATGGCACAAACCCACTGTGTTCACAGTACGTGATTTGTATTTTTAGGAAATATGTATTTTTTAAGTTTTATGGGCATGCTTTTTTTTTTTATTTTGTCAGTATTAGTGAGGTATAATTTACATTCAGGAATAGGCAAATTATTTTTTTTTGACAAGCAGAGTTAGATAGTGTGAGAGAGAGAGACAGAGAGAAAGGTCTTCCTTCCATTGGTTCACCCCCCAAATGGCCGCTATGGCCGGTGCACTGCGCTGATCCGAGGCCAAGAGCCAGGTGCTTCCTCCTGGTCTCCCATGCGGGTGCAGGGCCTAAGCACCTGGGCCATCCTCCACTGTACTCCCGGGCCACAGCAGAGAGCTGGACTGGAAGAGGAGCAACCGGACAGAATCCGGCGCCCCAACCGGGACTAGAACCTGGGGTACCAGCGCCGCAGGTGGAGGATTAGCCTAGTGAGCTGCGGCACCGGCCAGCAAATGATCTTTGACAAAGGAGCAAAAACAATTCAATGGAAAAAGACCGAGCTCTTCAACATATGGCACTGGAATAACTGACACCATTAAACGAGAAATTTAGACCCAGGCTTCACACCTCTGAGGGAGTTCCAGAGAGACAGGAGAAGTCAGTGTGGTGTTCAAAAACAAATGATAGACACTCGAAGTGATAGATATGTTTACCTGATTCATACAGTATGCAATGTATATGTGCATTGAACTATCATGTAATATCCCATAAGTATGTGCCACTTTTAAGTGCCAATTGTAAAAATAATGCTTTTTTTTTTTAAAGTGGATTGTGGGGGTGGACACGTGGCGTGGTGGTTAAGATGCTGGTAAACATCCCTGCATTCCACTTTGCAGTGCATGGATCTGATGCCTAGCCCCGTCTCCTCACTCCAGCCTCTGCCAGGGCACACCCCGGAAGCAGAATGATGGCTCAAGGAGTCGAGTTCCTTCTGTTCATGGGGAGGCCCCACTCAGGCCCAGCATCTGGGGAGTAGACCAGGAGCTTTTCCCCTGCATATCTGTCTCTGTCTCATAAATAAACAAATCCATAAATAGAAGTGGATTGCCAGCCTAAATGTTTAATGCAGAACTGTAAAACTTCCAGGAGAAAGGGAGAGAACAAGCTAAGTAACTTTGGGTTTGGCTATACATTTTTAGATGCAGCATTAAAAGCATGTTTCGTGAAAGAAAAATTTCGATAAGTTGGACTTTATAGAAATTAAAAACTTCTGTTCTGCAAAAGATAGTGTTATGAGAATGAAAAAGCCATAGCCTGGAGAGGATTATTTACAAGCACAGAGCTGATTAAAGTACTTGTATCCTTGTATCCAAAATATACAAGGAACTCTTTAAAACTCAAAAAATAACAAACAACCTGTCCCAGTGCATTTTCTGTTGCTGGGAGCACAGACTGGGTAATCCGTGCAGACCAGGGGAGTGTTTGGCTCGCGGTCCTGGAGGCCAGCACGCCCCAGGCCGTGGCGCCAGCGTCCACTCAGCACCTCGCGAGGGCCTCCTGGCTGCGTCATGGCTTGGCGGAGGGCATCGCCTATGAGACAGAGCACACAGGTCAGCTCGTGTCTTTCTTCCTCCTCCTGCTTTTTTGGATAGCAGCATTCTTTTTTTTTTTTTTTTTTTTAGTAGTTATTTATTTATTTGAAAAAGAGAGAGAGAGAGAACGAGAGTGAGAGAGACGCTTCCATCTCCTGTTTCATTCTCCAAATGGCTGTAATGGCTGGGGCTGGGCCAGGCTGACACCAGGAGCCAGGAGCTCCATCCAGATCTCCCTCACGGGTGGCAGGGGCCCAAGGACTTGGGCTGTCTTGCGCTGCATTAGCAGGGAGCTGGATCAGAAGTGGAACGACCTGGACTCGAATCGGAGCCCATATTTGTTGCTGGCATCACAGGTGGCAGCCCAGGAAGCTGCACCCCAGCACCCCCCACCCCAGGATACCTTTTCATTCAGTGTAAGGCAGGGGTCCTTCTTCATGTCACTCCATATAGTGAACTGGCTTAATTTGCCCATTTCTCACCGACTTTGTGATGCCTCACCTCTATAAACTTGTAACACTGGGCGCCAAAACAATGTTGTTAAGTTTTACTTATTTATTTGAAAGGCAGAGTGAAAGTGAAAGAGAGAGAAATCTATCCACTGCTTCATGCCCCATATACCAGCAAAAGCCCTGCCTGGACCAGGCTGAACCTGGGCGCCTGCAACTCTATTTGGGTCTCCCATATGGGCAGCAGGAGCCAAGCACTTGAGCCGTCAGCCACTGCCTCCTGGGCACATCAGCAGGAAGCTGAATTGGAAGCACGGAGCAGCCGGGACTTGAGCCAGGGCACTCCGTTATGGGACGCATGCATCCCAGGGGCTTACTCCACTGAGCGTGGCGCCCACCCCAATGCCATTGTTTTGTGTTGTTTGCTCTCTGCATGGTTTTGTAGTGGGCTTAACACCCAGAGGAAGAATTCCTAAGATTCATTTTTTTATATTTATTTTTGAGAGGTAGAGTTACAGACAGTGAGAGGAAGAGACAGAGAGAAAGGTCTTCCTTCCATTGGTTCACTCCCCAGATGGCCGCAATGGCTGGAGCTGTGCCGATCTGAAGCCAGGAGCCAGGTACTTCCTCCGGTCTCCCATGTGGGTGTAGGGGCCCAAGGACTTGGGCCATCTTCTACTGCTTTCCCAGACCATAGCAGAGAACTGGATTGGAAGAGGGATAGCCGGGACTAGAACAGGTACCCATATAGGGTGCTGGTGCCACAGGTGGAGGATTAACCTACTGCACCATGGCGCCGGCCCCCTGTTCATTCTTATACTCTTCACTCCTCTTCACTCTTAAGGCTGATTTAGTCATTTTTGTCCATATATATTTTAGAATGAATTTAGCAACTTCTTGAAAAAATGCACCTGGAACTTTTATTGAGATTTCTTCCCATTTGGACATTGATTCATGAAGAGCTAATTCCTGTATACTAGAGAGTCATTCCACCCAGGAACAAAAAACTTCTCTCCACTTACTCAGGCTAATTTCTCCATCTTTTATTAGAGTTAGCAACTTTTTTCCATAGATTTCTTCTACATTCTTGATTAAGTTCGTTACTAGATATTTCAAATGCCTTTTCATTGCTGTTGTGAATAGAAGTTATTTTTAATGAGGAAGGAAATTGCTATGGATTTTTGAGGTTAATCTTGTGTCTGGTGAACTTAACTGAATTCTCTTAATAGCTTTTACAGTGTAACTGTTGATTCTCTTTGTTTTTCCAGGCCAATGAAAATATTATTTCACATAGTGATAATTTTATCTCTTCTAATTTGATATCTTTTATTTTTCTTCACTTTATAGCTTCGTCTAGAATTTCTCATTATTATATATTAAATGGCAGCAGTATAGTTGGATTCCTTATTTATTTCCTGATCTTAAGGAGAATGGACCTAAAATTTCTTCATTAAGAACAGGTGATTATGTTTTTGCAATTTAGCTTTTAAGCATGTCTCTCCTAGTTCTAATTGCTAAGTTATTTTTAATCATAAATATGTGATGAGATTTATCAATTGCTTTTTTTGCCATTTGATAACGATTTTTATCTTTGTTGATAATACAATTTTTGTACTTTAAAAATAATTTTATTTTCATCTACTTGAAAGGCAGAGAGAGAGAGAGTGAGAGAAAGAGGCCTTCACCTTCCATCTGCTGGTTCACTCCCCAGATGTTCACCACAGCCAGGGCTGGGCCAGGCCAAAGCCAGGAGCCAGGAGCTCCATCCAGGGGTTCCATGTTGGTGGCAGGGACTCAAGAACTTGAACCGTCACCTACTGATTCCCAGATGTGCATCAGCAGGAAGCTGATCAGAACGGGAGTAGCCAAGACCGCACCCCGGTACGGGATGTAGGCATCCCAAGCAGTGACTTAGCTGTTGCACCAAACGCCTGCCCCAGGCCTTTCATTTACTTATTTATTTTTAATATTTATGTATTTATTGAGATTTTATTTATTTATTTGAGAGGTAGAGTTACAGAGAGAGGAGTAGAGGCAGAGAGAGATCTTCCATCCGCTGGACTACTCCCCAAATGGCCACAACAGCCGGAGCAGGAGCCAGGAGCTTCATCTGGGTCTTCCACATGGGTGCAGGGGCCCCAGGACTTAGGCCATCTTCTGCTGCTTTCCCAGGCCACAGCAGAGAGTTAGATCAGAGGAGGAGCAGCTGGGACTAGAACTGGTGTCCATATGGGATGCCAGCACTGCAGGCAGAGGCTTAGCCTGCTACACCACAGCACTGGCCCCTATTTATTTATTTTGAACGGCAGAACTAGAGAGAGAGGGAGAGACACAGGGAGAGGATGAGAGACCTTGGTTCACTCCCCAGAAGGTCACAACAGCCAGGGCGGGGCCAAGCAGAAGCCGGGAGTCTAGCACTCCATCCGGGTCTCCCATGTGAGAGGCAAGGGCCCCAGCACCTGCTTTCCCAGGGAGCTGGATTGGAAGTGGATCAGCCCAGACTCGAACCTGCGCTGTGCCACCCTGCCGGCTCCAGCCTCCAGAGGTATCCCCTCTGCCTCCTGAATCCTAAACTCTCCCACACTGTGGGGAGGGCAACAACCTGGCGTCCGGATCTCACCCTTCCTGACAAAACCCTTGCTCTGCGAGCCCGGGGACAGGCGCTCCCACGCACTGCAGGTGGGAGTGTACATGGGCACGATCCTTCTGGGAAGCAATTTGGTAACCTGAATCAAAGCCTGAAAAATATGTGCACTCTTTGTCCTGGTAATCCCACCTCTAGAAAGCCATCTCGGGAAAGAATCAGAAATGCTGACGAAGACACATGGTTGAAGAGGTTAATCTCACTGTTAGTTTAGCAGCGAAAACTGGAGACAATCTAAAGGAGCAACAGGAGGGAATAACTTACATAAATTGTCCTTAAATAAAATGAAATATTGGGCAATCACCAAGGATACAATTTAAAAAAAATAGTTGGCATGCAGAACTGTTACATGTGAAAACAGCAGACGATAAACAAAACATACTGCATGGTGCCTGCTTGGTTCCAGAGAAGCGGGAGCACCTCTGGAATGTTGCCCAGGCCCCTCCTGCACAGAGCCTACTGCTAACCCAATTTCAGCAGAAAGAAACCAACGAGAAAGAAAAACATCAGTGTCTGTGGGGCTTAGGGGAGCATTCCTGATGGATTTTAAAAATACATATATTTATCTGTTTGAAAGGCAGAGTTAGAGAGAGGCAGAGGCAGAGAGTGAGAAAGGTCTTCCATCCACTGGTTCACTCTCCAGATGGCCACAACAGCCGGAGCTGTGCCCATTTTAAGCCAGGAGCTTCTTCCCAGTCTCCCATGTGGGTACAGGGGCCCAAGCACTTGGGCCATCTTCTACTGCTTCCCCATGCCACAGCAGAGAGCTGGATGGGAAGTGGAGCAGCCAGGACTCAAACCAGCACACATATGGGATGCCGGCACTGCAGGTGGTGGCTTTACCTGCTGTGCCACAGCGCCGGGCCCTACTGATGGATTTTATTTTCTTCATTTTTGCCTGTGTGTGTGTGTATGAGAGAGAGAGAGAGATTTATAAACTCCCCAAATGCTG
The DNA here is from genome assembly GCA_949820135.1 of Sylvilagus floridanus. Taxonomy (NCBI): domain Eukaryota; kingdom Metazoa; phylum Chordata; class Mammalia; order Lagomorpha; family Leporidae; genus Sylvilagus; species Sylvilagus floridanus. The sequence goes on along the minus strand of OX463239.1, from coordinate 75,431,630 downwards.
GCAATGGCCAGGGCTGGGCCAGGCCAAAGCCTGGACTCAAGAGCCCAATCTGGGTCTCCCACGTGGGTGGCAGGGGCCTAACTACTGCCCCCGAGGGTGCACACGAGCAGGAAGCCGGACTCTGAGCAAAGCCGGGACTGGAACCCAGGCGCTCTGATGGGGGATCCCAGGGGCGCGTCCCTCGACTGGCTTATTTTTCCCAATCTTTGTCCCAGGTTCGGGGACAGAGCGGTGAGTTCCTCTCCGGATCCTGCCACTTACCAACTCTGCGACCCACGACTAACAGCCTGCGCTTTCTGGGGGGGTCCCCTTTGAGGGGACCCTGCGATGCCCCAGGGACACCCCCAGGCGGAGCACAGGGGTGGGGGGACAGCCAAAGGGAAAGGGGCGGTGTCACCGGGCAGAAGCCAGAGGCCCACAGGCTCCAGGCTTCTGAGACCGCGCTAGCCCAGCCGAGACTCCCGTGAGGGGCGTCAGGGAGGAGGCGCCCCGCCAGCGGCCGGGCGCGGGGGCGCTCCGAGGCGCCGCGTGGCGTCGGCGGGCCGCGCGTGTGCTCGGCTCCTCTGTGCAGCCGCCGCCCTCTGCTGGCGGCGCGCGGAAGTGACCGCGGCTCGGCGGGCCCGCCTCCCGGGGCTGCCACTCACACGCCCACTCCCCCACCCCCACCCCCACCCCGGGATGCTAACGGGGGCTCCCGCCTGCGCCGAGGGGACGCCGGCCTGGGGGAGCCCGCAGCTGAGACGCCCCCGCCGCACCAGTCCCCTGTAATTGTGAAGGCAAAGCGCCCGGGACAGTTAAGGGGATTTGTGTTTATTTTTAGGCTTTTGCAGGAGGAGACTGGTAACGAGGAACTTAAAGGACCGGCAGGCGCCCGCGGTTTTAAGAGAGGGAGCCATCAGCGAGTGTTACGCGCACGAAGGGTCCTTTCTGGGAATGTTCCAGATCCGATGGTCCTCTCCCCAGAGCCGCTGCCTTGCGGACGCTGCGCCACGCTGCCCTGGTGCACGGACAGGGTCAGGGTGGCCGTCCAGGAGGGCAAGGGAACGAGGCCTGGCCCCTCACCTCAGGTTTCCCGGCTGAAGCGAGGCGTCCCCAGCGTTCGTTTCTTCTCAGAGTCACACCCACAGTCACGAGCCCCAGGGGCATCCGCGGGAGTCCTGAGCTCCGGGTTGAGGACCCCCGTGGAGCCTCACAGGGGGGCAGCGGCGGTTGTATCTGTCCGTGTGTCTGTCCGTCTGTGACTCCAGGGCGCCCCTCTGCTGGTGCACAGTCCCTTTCTCACCTAGCCTCTGTTCCCCCGGCCCCAACCCCAGAGCCCCCTGAAAAGACTTAGGAGATCCTGCTTCGCCGTCAGGTCACAAGTCCCCGGCCTCTGACCCCTGGCCCCCGGGCTACAACTGGGGGAGGCAGACCCTAAGTGCCCTTGTTCCCCGGGGCACTGAATCCTGCTTGGGGGTGGGGGTGGGTTCTGGGTTTCCTCTGCCGGTGGGCTTGGCTGGAGAGAGTGACTTGAAGGGCCAGAGAAGAGAAGCCGTGGTGACAGCCTGGGAGCGGCCCGGCAGTGGCCCTGGGCAGTTGACCCTGCTGTCCAGCCTCCTGGACAACCGTCTTCCTGGGTGACAGCAGGGCTCATGCCCTAGGGTGCCCGTTTTCACGTGCCAGGGCTCAGGCCAGGTCTGGTTCATCACCACCGCGGGCTTCTACTCCTTCTAAGAGGTAAGAAAACTTCTGTTCTTAAACGGTTGAAGAAAATGCAAGACCGATGCATCAGGACATAAGGAAATGGGGCTGGTGTTGTGGTTCACCCATCCTGTGTGCTGCAGGTTCAAGTCCTGGCTGCTTCACTTCCAATCCAGCTCCCTGCTAACGCACCTGGGAAAGCAGGGGAAGATGACCCAAGTGCTTGAGTCTCTGCATCCCATATGGGAGACCCGGATGGAGTTTCTGGCCCCTGGCTTCAGCCTGGCCCAGTCCTGGTTGTTGAGCCAGTGGATGGAAGATTCTCTCTCTCTCTCTCTTTCTCTTTTTGTCTCTCCCTCTCTCTGAAATTCTGTCTTTCAAAGAAATACACTCTCTGAGACCTCCCAAGGCTGCTCTATCCCTCTCTCTGATCTGCCCACTTCCCAGAATCCTCTGTCCACCTTGCCTGGGCAGACTCAGCACCACTAGGCTTTGGGAGAGATGACGGGACCCGGTGCTTAGCAGGCTCCGACTGGCTTGTCGTGCACTGTGCCCTCTCCTTCCCCCTGAGCCCCCTGTGGCTTCTAGTGGCAGGGCAGGGGGCGTGGGGGACACTAGAGATACAGCTGGCCAGGCTGGAACCTTGACTGCGTCTTTTATTTTCTTTATTTTAATATTTATTTATTTGAAAGGAAGTGAGAATGGGGCAGGGGGAATGACGGAGACAGAGAGAGGTCTTCCACCTGCTAGTTCACTCCCCAAATGGCTGCAACAGCCAAGGTTGGACCAGCTGAAGCCCAGAGCCTGGAACACCATCCAGGTCTCCCATGGGAGTAGCAGGGGCCCAAGCACTTGGGCCATCTTCTGCTGCCTTCCCAAGTGCATTAGCAGGGAGCTGGATTGGAAGTGGAGCAGCTGTGACTGGAACTGGTGCTCACTTACAGGATGCCGACCCGGCTTGGTCCCTGCGCCCAGGAAGCGGTCGAATCCACCAGCAAAGCCAGGGATTAGACTTTAGTTGGCTTCACTGGATTTCTCCAGCAAACAGTATCTTCTGCATTTTTAAATTTTTGGAAAATATAAAAGAAAAATATCAAACAGTTTTAGCACATTTTGGCATATTTTTCCCAGTCTTCTTTTTCTAGGATGAATGTTGAATGTGGCTTTAATCACTCCATGTCTATGTATTTGCATTCTGCTATGCGTCGGGCAGCATTAAATCATGCCTGCCAGGGCCGGCGCTGTGGCATAGCGGGTACAGCCGCCTGCAGTACTGGCATCCTATAAGGGCGCCGATTCTAGTCCCAGTTGCTCCACTTCTGATCCACTTCTCTGCTATGGCCTGGGAAAGCAGTGGAGGATGGCTCAAGTCCTTGGGTCCCTGCACCCACAAGGGAGACCAGGAAGAAGCACCTGGCTCCTGGCTTCAGATTGGCCCAGCTCCAGCCACTGTGGCCATTTGTGGAGTAACAGTGGATGGAAGGACCCCCCCCACCCCCGCCTCTGACTCTCGTTTTAACTCTGCCTTTCAAATAAATAAATAAATAAATCTTTAAAAAAAATCGTGACTTCCATATCGTCAAACACAGTCTTTTCAGGAAAAGACTGTTGAAGAATAATTTTTTCATAAAGGAAGATCACTATCATGCAGATATAAAATGAGCATATGGGAAAGATTTTATTTAATCCATTAGTGAAATGCTAACACTAGTTCAAGAGACAATGCAAAGGAAAGACATGTATTGTGCAGGAACACTGCAGTCAGTGTGCAAATGGAGACAAAAGCACTGGGACGAGTGTCTGGGGTCCCCAGACGTGTCTGCTGGGGCTGTGAAAGGCTGTCACCGAAGAAAATCCTCCCCAGTGGGTTTGCCATTTGAGGATGGAGACGTCAAACGATCTCAGGTGTGAGACACCAGGCACAGCTGGGCAGGAGCAAACACACCCAGGTCATTTCCAAAGGGGAGTACTAAAGAAATCTGTTCCTTCAAGCAAGTTCAGAAAGAATAAGGGGGCCTGAACTGTGGTGTAGTGGGTTAAACCACTGCCTGCGATGCCAGCATCCCCTATGGACACCGGTTCGAGTCCCGGCTGTTCCACTTCTGCTGCAGCTCCCTGCTGTTATGCTTGGGAAAGCAGTGGAGGATGGCCCAAGTGCTTGAGCCCCTGCACCCCCGTGGGAGACCTGGAAGAAGTTCCTGGCTCCTGGCTTCTACCTGGCCCAGCGCTGGGCTGTTGCAGCCATTTATGGGAGTAAACCAGTGGATGGAAGATCTCTCTCTCTGTAACTTTGCCTTTCAAATAAAATAAGTAAACATTACTTTTTTTCCAAAAAGAAATAATATGGATACTATGACCCCATTTTGTAGAAATGATATATGATGAGACATGTATAGAAAAATCTACATAAATACATAATGTCAAACTGCTGACACTGTCTACCTCTAGAAGTTGGGACTAGGAAGAATTTTCTTTATCTTTACTATTTGTTTTTAGGATTTATTTTTTGCAATGTTCAAGTTGTCTACAGTGGCCCTGCGTTACTTTTATAATTTTTTAAATAAGAAAGAAGGGGAGGGGAGGCATTGTGGTTCAGCGGGTTACTTGGGATACTCAAATCCCATATTGGAGCATCTGGGATCAGATCCCAGCTACTCCATCCTTCTGATCCAGCCTCCTGCTTAGCACACCCTAAGAGGCGGTAGATGAGGGCTCAAGGCCTTGGTCTCTGCCGTTTATATGGGAGATACAGTTTCTGGCTTCTGGCTTCTGGCTTTGGCCTGGACCAGCCCTGGATGTTTTGAGCATTTGGGGAGTGAACCAAAGAGAGTGGGCATCTTCCCTCCCCGCTCTCTACCCCCGCATCCCTCCCCCCCAAATTTGTCTCTCCCTTTTCTCCCATCTCTGTCATTCTGACTTTCAAATAAATAAATGAATATTGAAAGAGAAAGAGAAGGGGACTGACATGGGTACTGTGGTGCAGTGGGTTAACTCCAGCTTAGGAAGCATCCCACTTGGAGACTCACATCTGCTCCCCATCCAGCTTCCTGCTAAGGTTTCTGGGAGGTAACAGGTGATGGGCCAAGTACTGGGGTTCCTGCCACCCCCTAGGGAGATCCAGATGGAGCTCCTGGCTCCTGGCTTTGGCCTAACTCAGCCCGTGCTGTTGTAAGACATTTGGGGAGTGAACCAGTGGGTAGAAGGGCTCTCTATCTGCGTCCATGTGTCTGTCTATCTTTCTGCCTTTGAAGTAAAATTTAAAATCAAATAATTTTAATAAGAATAAAGAAATGTAAAACTTCTAAGAGGCTGGGCGTGTGCTGCGGTTGTTAAGCTGCCCCCTGGGAGGCCTGCAGTCCCACACTGCAGTGCCTGCTTTCAGGCCTGGCTGCTGATCTACTTCCTGATAATGAGCTGCGGGGAAAGTGAACCAGGGGTGGGCATGCTGGTGGAGTGGGTTAAGTCACCACTTGAGACAAGTTGCTGGGTGGATCCAGCTGCTCTGCTTCCAATCTGGCTCCCTGCTGATGTGCCTGGGAAAGCAGCAGATGCTGGCCCCTGACACCCATGTGGGACACCAGGAGGGAGTTCTGGGCTCCTGGATTCAAGCTGGCCCAGACCTGGCTGTTGTGGCCATCTGGGGAGTGAGCCAGCAGATGGAAGATCTCTCTGTCTCTGTCTATGTCACACCACCCTTCAAATAAACAATACAATCTTTAAAAAAAAAAAAAACTGAATCAGTTATTTTTCTCTCTCATATCTCTCTGCATTTCAAACAAAATGAAAAGAAAAACTTTAAAAATTTTAAAAAATAAGAAAGGTAGCTGACATTTCAAGGATACTTTCATACTCGCTCATGCAATCTTCTTGAGAGAATTACGTACTCCAGCTGTGCAAAACCTAAATCAGAATCAAGACTTTAAGGAAATGTAGTATGCTCAGTGGTCTTTTTTCAAAGATGACCACATCAACATATATGTTTGTGTGTTTGCACAGTCATGTGTATGCACATGTGTGTGTGTACACGTGTGGACATCCCACACGCTCACCTTTACTAAGTGACATTGATGCACTTCCAGCCGAACTTGGGAAGACCTTTGTAACTGCCCCAACCACTAGGAAGTAGCAGAAATGGCACCGAGTAGTTTCTGAAGTTAGGTCACAGAGGCAAGATGCCTTCCACGTGGCTCTCCCTATTCAAGTGGCCACATGTGGGTGTTCAGGTCAATAGCCTTAGTCAGGGCTCAGCTGGGTGACAGCCAGCACCACCCACAAGTGAGTAAGCCTCAGATGATTCTAGCCAAGCCAGAGGCCAAATCTGTGCATCTTCTTGCCTTGTGGAGAGACACGCCCTCACTGCTATCCTCTGTAAATTCCAATGCACAGGAGTAGAGCAGTGGCTTGACAAGGTTAAGCCACTGCCTGCAGGGCTGGCCTCCCATATGGGCACTGGTTGGAGTCCTGGCTGTTCCACTTCTGATCCAGCTCCCCGCTAATGCACCTAGAAAAGCAGCAGAAGATGGTCCAAGTGCTTGGGGCCCTGCACCCCTGTGGGAGACTAGAAGAAGCTTCTGGATCCTGGCTTTGGATTGGCCCAGCTCCGGCAGTTGCAGCCATTTAAGAAACCAATGGATTGAAGATCTCTCTCTCTTTCTCTTTCTCTCTGCCTCTGCTTCTGGCTCTGCCACTCTGTAATTCTGCCTTTCAAATAAATAAATCAATCTTTAAAATTAAATAAATTCATAGCAAAGGCAAGAGATAATAAATCATTCTTGTTTTTAAACCGTTGACTTTGGGAGTAATTTGTTGCATGGCAATAGTAACTGAAGCAAATAGTACATATGGAAATGACTTTTAGAAGAAATTTATTTATTTATTTATTGAAAAGCAGAGTAACACAAAGACAGAGAGAAATCTTCCATCTGCTGGTTCACTCCCCAGAGTGAACCACGTCCAGGCCAGGCTGGAGCCAAGAGCCATGAACTTCACCCTGGTCTCCCATACTGGGGGCAGGGCCCTGACTGCTCAGATATTCTGCTGCTGCCTTCCCAGGCACATTAGCAGGGAACTGGATTGGAAGCAAAGTATCCAGAACTTGAATCAGTTTAACCTGCTGCACCACAACACAAGCCCCAAATGACTTAAATACAGTGAATTCAGCATAAATAACTATCATCAAAACTGTTAAAATTTGGATGCCCAATTCAAAACTAACTTTTTTTAAAAAAATTTTTATTTATTTTTTTGAACTAGTTACAGAGGGGCCAGAGCTATGGCACAGTAGGTTAATCCTCTGCCTGAAGCGCTGGTATCCCATATGGGCACCAGTTCTAGTCCAGGCTGCTCCACATCTGATCCAGCCAAGTGCTTGGGCCTCTGCACCTGTGTGGGAGACCAGAAGGAAGCACCTAGCTCCTAGCTTCGGATGGGCACAGCTCTAGCCATTGCGGCCATTTGGGGAGTGAACCAACAGAAGGAAGACCTTTCTCTCTGTCTCTCCCTCTCACTGTCTGTAACTCTACCACTCAAATAAATAAATAAAACCTTTTAAAAAAAATAGAAATAGTTACAGAGAGACAAAGAGAACAAGAGAGAATCTTTAATCCGCTTGTTCACTCCCCAAGTGGCTGCAACGGCCAAGGGCCGAGCCAGGCTGAAGCCAGGAGCCAGGAGCTGCATCAGGGTCTCCCACTTGGGTGGCAGGAGTCCAAATACCTGGACCATCTACTACTGCTTTTTCCCAGTGTGAGAAGTAAACATCTGGTTCATTTTCAAAATAAGGCTGCTCTTGCATCTGGAAGTTCTTAGGAAACAGGATGTTAATAGCCAAAACAGCTGGAGCAAATGCCAGAAAGAATGTAACCTTGTAGTTATTCAGCCAATGAGGAACCAGGGGAGGGACCTGCATGCTAAGAAATAAATAGCTTGGTGTGCTGGACCCTTGGTGTGCTGGGTCACCTTGGTGTGCTAGACCCTTGGTGTGCTGGGTCACCTTGGTGTGCTGGACCTCCTTGGTGTGCTGGACCCTTGGTGTGCTGGGTCACTAAGAACCCATGTTGCAATATCATTAACAGTGTCGCTTTTGCTGCACTTCCTGAGTCTGAGTCCATCCTTTGAGTGTGGATGGGTGAGGCTGTTTCTCACCCCAGGTCATCAGCAGGGAGCTGGATCAGAAGTGGAGCAGCCAGGACATGCAGCAGGGCTCACATGGAATGGCAGTGCTGCAGGTGGTGGCTTCTCCTGCTACGCCACAACGCTGGCCCCAGAACCAGTTTTTAGAAAAAGAAGATTTACATAGTTTTTAAAAAGAGAGATATGATAACCTGGACCTCTGGTGGATAGGCATGGAAACAAGAGGTTGAAAGATTTCTCACCTTCTAGTTTAAGGGAGGCAAAAAAAATTATGAAAGTGCTGGCAAGAATTAAAACAATTGTCTGGGGCTGGCGCTGTGGTGCAGTGGGCTAAGCTGCTGTCTACAGTACTGGGATCTCATATGGGTGCCGCTTCGAGTCCTGGCTGCTGCACTTCGGATCCAGCTCCCCGCTAATGTAACTGGGAAAGCAATGAAAGATGGGCCGAGTCCTCTGAGCTTCTGCACCCACATGGGAGAACTGGATGAAGCTCCTGGCTCCTGGCTTCTACCTGGCCCAGCCCTGGTTGTTGCAGCCATTAGGGGAGTGAACCAGCAGATGGAAGACCTCTCTCTCTCTTTCTCTCTCTGCAACTCTGACTTTCAAATAAATAATAATATTTAAAAAGAAAACATAGGCTGTATACTTTCCAAATTACAGCAAAAGATAAAAACAAATATTATGATAGAAAGGCAAAGGAACACGAAAATAAGTAAGATCAAGCATGCCAGAATAAATAAAAATGCATTACACTTCCCTATTAAAAGCCAAAGACCTTCCAACAGTTTTAGTATGATTTAATTACTACAATGCGTCCACCTTACTGCACCGTGTATCGGCTAGCACTAAAGGAGTAAATAAGTCTCCCACATTCCACATGGGAGTCCTGGGTTCAGTTCCTGGCTCCAACTCCTGACTCTGGCTTCTTACTAATCCAGACACTGGGAGCCAGTGGTGATGCCTCAGGTACTGGATTCCCGCCACCTATGTAGGAGACCTGGAGTTTCCAGCTCCTGGCCTCGGTTGAGCCCAGCCTCAGCTGTAGCAGTCATCTACAGAGGAACCAGTGGATAGCAAATCTCTCTGTCTCTCTGCCTGTCAAATAAATAAATAAACATTTTAAAAATTCAAACTGCAAGTGAGGGAGAGAGTGTGGGAAGTATCGTTATGTTCTTTTTTAAAAAAGATTTATTTATGTGAAAGGTAGAGTTACAGAGCTGGAGAGAGAGATCTTCCAATCACTAGTGTACTCTCCCAATGGCCACAATGGCTGCACTGGGCTGATCTGAAGCCAGGATCCAGGAGTGTCTTCCAAGTCTCCCACGTGGGTGCAGGGGCCCAAGAACTTTGGACCATCTTCTGCTGCTTTCCCAGGCACATTTGCAGGGAGCTGGATTGGAAGTGGAGCAACCAGGACTGGAACCGGTGCCTATGTAGGATGCGGGTACTGCAGGCAGCAGCTTAACCCACTACACCACAGTGCTGGCCCCTATCATTATGTTCTTGAAACTGCATATATGAAATACATGAAATCTGTTCCCTTATATACATAATTTTTTTTAAAAGCCTTATTCCTAAAAAAAAGATTCAAACTGCTGAAATGCATTTAAATTTTTAAAAAGTAGTGGAAGTTTGGCAGAGTGATAAAAATGCCACTTGGGATGCCTGCATCCTATCCCAGAAGGTGAGTTTGACTCCAAGCCCTGCTCCCAATTCTAGCTTCCTGCTAAATAAAGCACACCTTGGGATGCAGTAGTTGATGGCTCAAGTCGTCAGGTCTCTGCCACACACAGGGGAGACCTGAATTGGTTCCTGGCTTTGGCTCCTCATTGGAGGCATTGTGGCACACAGCAGGTTAAGGCACCACCTGGGATGCCCACATTCCATACTGGAATGCTGGTTCAAGTTCTGGCTGCTCCACTTCTGATCCAGCTGTCTGCTAATGCACCTGGGAGACAATAAATGATGGCTCAAGTACTAGTATCCCAGGTATCCCTGAAAGAGACCTGGATGGAGGTCCTGGCTCCTGGCTCCCAGTTTCGGCCTGGCCCTGCTTGGTTGTTGTGGCTACTTAAGGAGTGAACCAGTGAATGGAAGATCTCTGCTCTCTCTCTGGCTCTGCCTTTCGAATAGATGAAGGTAAATATACATCTAACACGTCCAGCATGGTCCCTGGGTCGCTGTGTGCCATCAGAAGCTGTGTCTCACCCTTCCTTACTGCTGCTCTGCAGAGAGGAAGAGAGCACAGCTGGGAGAATCAGTCGCCAAGCGGCAGGTGGTGTGGGAAGTCCTGGGCCCTCTCTTGCCCTTCCCACCTTCCTCTTTCCAGGTGCCTGGACCCTGGGGCCCCAGCCCGGTTGCCCGCCTTGGCAGAGACATCACACAGGACCTGACAGTCAGCCTGCTTCAGGCCAAGGAGAATGCTTGGTTTTCTATTATAAGAGATGGACCTAAATTTTTTTAAAAAGATTGATTTATTTGAAAGAGTAACAGAAGGTTAAGGAGAAACAGAGAGTGGGGAGGGACTGGGCCAGACCAAGGCCAGGAGTCAGGAGCTCCATCGAGGTCTCCCACATGGGTTCAGGGGCCAAGCTCTTGGGTCATTCTCCATAGCTGTCCCAGGCATATTGGCAGGGAGCTGGATTGGAAGTGGAGCAGCCAGGACTTGAATTGGCGCTCACATTAGATACTGGCCCCGACAGACCTAATCTTTTTTTTTCTTTTCTTTTTTTAAGATTTATTTATTTACTTGAAAGAGTTACACAGAGACAGAAGGAAGGGCAGAGAGGGAGAGAGAGAGAGGTCTTCCATCAGCTGGTTCACTCCCCAATTGGCCGCAACAACCGGAGCTACGCTGATCTGAAGCCAGGAGCCAGGAGCTTCTTCCGGGTCTCCCATGCTGGTGCAGGGGCCCAAGCACTTGGGCCATCTTCTACTGCTTTCCCAGGCCATCGCAGAAAGCTGGATCGGAAATGGAGCAGCTGGTACTCGAACCAGTGCCCATATGGGATGCTGGCATTGCAGGCAGCGGCTTTACCCACTATGCCAAAGCACCAGCCAAAGACCTAATCTTTTCTTTACCTTAATATTTTATTTATTATTTTTGTGATTACATATTTTTAATTTACAGTATAATCAAAAGCTTAATGCTCCACTAAAATAAAAAGTTGAACAAACAGGAGTAACTGAGACATGAGGTCTTAGTTTAGAAATTAGTGTTTCCTAAGACCTACACAAAGGTATATGTTTGGATACCTCAGGAGGTGCTGAATTGACTCCTTTTGAATGAACAGGAAGTACTCACAGAGCACTTCCTGGGTATGTTATCCAGGCTGTGTGTGTTCAGTTTGAGGTGAAACTCCCAGGTCACGGTCCCGACCTTCCAGGACTGGAATGTGATAGATCCGTGCTATGCCGCTGTCAGATAGCGGGGTAGTGGACTTGGCCACTGACTCATTAAAATAGGAAGTGACACATACATATATATGAGGGGACTTCAAATAGTTCATGGAAAAATATTATTTCTCAACCTAAGTTCCATCAAGTTCAAGTAGGAGATCAGCCACTTGGTTCCATCCCTAAAGAAGGGAAGATCCTGGAGGTTAACCACCTCAATGCAGTCTTTTTACATCATTAACTAAAGAACAATGGGTTCTGTTCAATGATTTTGTATGATTTATTTATTTATTTGAAAGAGAGAGAGAGGCAGAGAGAGATCTTCCACCCCCTGGCTTACTCCCCAAATATCCACAACAGCTGGAGCTGGCTCAGGCGGAAGCCAGGAGCCATGAAGTCCATGCAGCTCTCCTATATGGGTCACAGGGGCCCAAGCACTTGGGCCACCACCTGCTGCATTCCCAGGTGCGTTAGCAGGGAGCTGCATCAGAAGTGGAGCAGCCGGGTCTCGAAGCAGGCACTCTGCTATTGGGATGCAGGTGACTTGTGATACAACACCACCTATCACTCGTGATTTTTCTAAGATTAAGGAAGAAAGAAGTCAGGCGGAACCAAATTAGGGCTGCAAGGTGGATGCCTAATGACTTCTCATTGAAATTCTCACAAAATTGTCCTCGTTTAACGAGACAAATGAGCAGGAGACTTGTCACGGTGGAGAAGACTCTCTGCTGAAGCTTTCTCGTGTCATTACTCATAAGAAGAGCATTTTATGTTCCTCTAGAAAGTGAACCAACAAAATCGCTTGAGCATCCCAAAGCACTGCTGCCATGACCTCTGCCCTGCACCCCCTGCTCTTCCTCCGGCATGGCCACTCTCACCGCCTGGTAGCCATTGCTTCCACTGTGCTTGGTCTTCAGGACCATGCTGGGAAAGCCGTGCTCCGTCCCCTGTTACAATTCTTCAGAAAACTGCTTTAGCATCTTCATCCCACTTGGTTAAAGCTTCCGTAGAAAGCTCTGCTTTTCCCTGCGGCAGATCTGGGTGCAACCGTTTCGGCACCCGTTAAGCAGAAAGCTCGCTCGACTTCTGTGTCTCAGAACTGTGTCAGCTGAACCCACTGAGATGCCTCTGGTGTTGGTTCCTCCTTGTGCTGTTAAATTGTCCGTCCTCTCCCATCAGGGCACAAACAACGCTAATTGTTTTCCTTGCATGCGGATATGGGTGGTCTGTTGCAAGCGTCCTCTTCAACATCTTGTCCTGTGAGTTCTTTGTCAACTGCTGATTCTTGGCGGCATTGTCTTAACTCTTCACATAACCACTCTTCCACCCCACTTCACCATAAGTGGGATGCTCTTGCTTCAGTTTGAGCAGAATTTGCTTCCTCTGACTCAACTGATTTGATAGGGATTCTTTATTTTATTTTATTTTATTTATTTATTTGAGAAGTAGAGTTACAGAGAGAAAGAGAGGGAGAGCCAGAGAGAAAGGTCTTCTATCTGCTGGTTCACCCCCTAATAGGCCGGTCCAAAGCCAGGAGCCAGGAGCTTCTTCTGGGTCTCCCACGTGGGTGCAGGGAGACCAAGCACTTAGGCCATCTTCTACTGCTTTCCCAGAGATGCTGGATAGGAGCAGCCGGGACTCGAACCCGGCGCCCATATGGGATGCCAGCACCACAGGCAGAGGATTAACCTACTGTGCCACAGCACTGGCCCCTGATAGGTACCTTTTTAAACTGATGTCGTAGCCTTACTTGGTGTCCCAAACTAGATCTTGTTCAGTCATGTTACAAGTTAATGAGTTTATTTCGGTGCAAAGAAATTTGAAATCCATGCAGTTTTTTCGTAAGTATATTTTCATGAAGACTCCTTGCACACACTAATTGGGGAGTTGATTATTTAGATGGAAGCAGTGGGTGAGCACTTACAGATTTTAAGGTCTTGGATGATTCACTTCATCTTTTGGAGCCCCAGAAAATGGTGGCTCACTACAGATGAAGCGTGAGGATTAAATGAGGAAGTAAGTAAAAGTGGCTCGCACGCAGGAAGCAATCAGTGTGAAACAAGGCGGGTCTGTTGAGGCAAAGATGACCAATCTGTCACTCAGCAAAAGGCTTCACTGCAAGTCACTAGAGCCAGCCCCCCAGACAGCCCCAGAGTTGGGGGGAACCAGCTGAAGTCCTAACCTTGTCGCCCCTCCCTGGGGAGGGTCCCAGGACCCCTCACTTCCCTAAGGCAATGGTGCTCCACATCACCAATGCCCAGCGTGCAAGCACAGACTCGGTTCCAGTTTTTATTTAAAGATCCTAATTTCTGAACATCTATTTTGGGGATTACAGCGATGGCTTAAGCTACTTTGAGACGCTGTGAGTTGAAGTCTTTCCTTCACTTGGGTGCTAAAGTTTAATTCAGTCTAATTATTTCATATGGCATCGACTATAATAGTTTCATAATTTCTAGTATATTAAGCACTTAATATGTTGTGTCATTTGAAATCACATATTAAATTCAGCAAAGTACATTTTAATGAGAGTTAAGTGGTGTGAAAATATTAATATGATGTGATGGTTCATCTTGGTGCTTGGATTTGGTAGTCTGTTCCGTAGGCACAAATGCCTTGCTCGCCAGGTAAGGGGGGCAGGTAACCGCCAGGGCTCAGATGGATATGGATAATAAAATCACTCCTATCCTTGGCCCTGCAGCACTCCCCAGCTGGATTTCTCACTGGGCCTCACAGCCCTGGAGAGCAAGTAAGGAAATTGTCACTTCCCTTTGAGAGAAGACACCAAGGCTCAGCAATGCAAAGGGCCAGCTATGGGAGACCCTGCTAATCAGGGCAGCGGCTGGGGCATAAATGCGGACTCTGCTGGCTAAAAGCCACTGCAGTCTCCCTGCACCGCAGCTGCTGTGGGCGTAGCCTCGGGGAACGGTGGTCTCTGGACTCCAGGGCAGGGAGGACCCTAGTAGGATTATGTTTCTCCCTCAACCCCACACACCCAACGTGGTGGAACTGACAGAGCCAGAGAGAGGCTGGCAGACTGGGCACTCAGCCTGGGCAGTCTCTCTTCCAGGGTGCACCCTCTACCCTAACCCTAAGTACCTTGCACTCTTAGGCCACCCTGGGGTGCTGGGAGGAAAGGGTCCTGATGAATCACAATGAGCCCTTAACAAAGCAGCTGGGCTTCCAGGACAAGACAACAGCCAAGGGTCTGGAGAGAGCACCTCAGGGCCCTGCCCACTGAACTCCCATAATCCATCTCTGTTGGACAGTTAGTCCCGGAGGCAGCGGTCTATGAGGACCCCCTATGCTTATCTTCCAGGATACGCAAAGAAAACAGACATCAGAAGATCCTGTGTTGACCCCAAGGGGCAAGGTTCTGGCCAAGCTGAGATAATAGGCGTGTCCCTTCCTGGCCATGTAAGTGCATGTTAACCTTGGCCTTCAGTTACACAAACCCAGTTAAAGCCACCTGCGTGAAAGCAGGCCCCATGGTATCTAAGACAAGCAGCAAAGGGCATCTGGCGAGCAGTTAAGACACCTGGGACGCCCAGATCCCACATCAGAGTGCTGGGAGTTGGCCCTGCCTCTGCTTCAGGTTCTAGTTTCCTGAACACGTGAGCCCTGGGAGGCAGCAGGTGATGGCTCAGGCACTTGGGAATCTGACCCCCACCTGGGAGACCCAGAGGGAGTTCCTGGATGCTGATTTTGGCCAGGTCCAGGTACAGTTGTCATGGGCATTTGGCAAGTGAACCAGCAATGGAAGATCTCTCTTCATCTCTCTCCCCTTCAAGTAAAATGAAAAATAAATTAAATTTTAAAAATGTTTTCAGGACTGGTGTTGTGGCATAGTGGGTAAAGCCACTGCCTGTGACACCAGCATCCCATATGGGCACCAGTTCGTGTCCCAGCTGCTCCACTTGCTTTCAAAGGGCCGGCGCCGTGGCTCAACAGGCTAATCCTCCGCCTTGCGGCGCCGGCACACCGGGTTCTAGTCCCGGTCGGGGCGCCGGATTCTGTCCCGGTTGCCCCTCTTCCAGGCCAGCCCTCTGCTGTGGCCCAGGAGTGCAGTGGAGGATGGCCCAAGTGCTTGGGCCCTGCACCCCATGGGGAGACCAGGAAAAGCACCTGGCTTCTGGCTCCTGCCATTGGATGAGCGCGGTGCGCCGGCCGCAGCGCGCCGACCGCGGCGGCCATTGGAGGGTGAACCAACGGCAAAGGAAGACCTTTCTCTCTGTCTCTCTCTCTCTCTCTCTCACTGTCCACTCTGCCTGTAAAAAAAAAAAAAAAAAAAAAAAAAAATGCTTTCAAAGGAGCAAAAAATTGGTGACTCGAAGTGGGTGTTTTGGTGTGGTGGGTTAAGCTGTCATTCGGGACCCCTGTATCCACTATCATAGCCAGTCTGAATGCTACCTAGGCTTCCAGTCTGGCTTCCTGCTGTGCCCGGGAGGCAGCAAATGGTGGCCCAAGTCCTTGGGTCCCTGCCACCCACATGGGAGACTTGGATGGAGTTCCTGGCTCCTGGCTTTGGCCTGGCTTAGCCCTGGCCATTGTGGACATTTGGGGGAGTGAAAAATCTCTTGCTTTCTCCATTTCTGTGTAACTCTACCTTTCAAATAAATAAAAATACAATACAATAAAAAGTCTGCTTCCTCCAGATCGTTGCAAAAGTGGAGAAAGAAGAAATAGAGTAGGCAAGTGCCTTTGCCTGGGTCATTGTTGCTCCCACCACGAGCTTCCCAGAGGGCCGCTCATGGTGCCAATCAGCGCATGGCAGGTGCCAGGGCCTCCGTCTTCAAAGCAGGCAGCAGAGGAGGGAGGCCGCGGGGTAATGAGTTCCAGCTCAAGCCGGAGACCACTGTCCCTGGGAGGACAGTGAAAGGTGGGGTCTGGGCTGTGTGTCCCTTCCCTACCCCACTCCACATTTGTGGCGGGGGTTGGGTGGGGTGGGGTGGGGTGGGGTGGGGCAGGAAGTCTGAAGTCTGGCATCTGGGATGGATTAAGAACTGATGTAACTACAGCAAGGGCTGAGCCGGAAGAGCTCCCCGCATACAGGCCTGGAAGGAGAGAGGCCCTCGGAGGGGTCAGCAGGCATCGGACAACCCTGCCTCGCCCCTCGGCCACCCTCAGAGCCACACAGGCCTCTGTCTGCCCCACTCTCTCCTCTGCAACACAATTGCTCAATAAACAAAACAACACCCACCACCCCTGGCTCCAAATAGCACAGGCCCAGGCGGCTGGAATTGGTGAACACCAACCAGCTCTGTCTTGTGTCGGTTTCCACAATAAGGCACTACGACGGCCCCTCCCCGGGTACGTGCACCCATCGACTCTGCTTCTCCTAAAGAAATGAATAGAAGCATGGATGCTAATGGAAGATTAGCATCCTCTCCCATCAATGTTAATACTTTTTGGGGGGGAGTTATTTGCAATTTCCTTTCGTAAGTCTGAAACATCATTGCCCAAATTAGCTCTTTTCGCTCAATAAATGCCATATTAGCATTCTGAGATTTCCAATTGCGCACTGCTTATTGAGAGAGGGGTCAGACGAAAAAGCTGAGCAGCCCGCACCAGACTTCCATTTCGCTCAAGACAGCCCGGGCGGGGGAGACCCCAAGTCTCCAAGCCCGGGCCAGACTCTCCGCCCCCTGCACCCAGCCAGGGCGAGCAGTGCCCAGGGCATGCGCGCCCCCGGAACCACCGGCCCCGCTGGGTGACGCCGCCGCAAGGTCCCAGCCTTGGCACCTCGGGGGCTCCCTGCTTGGGGGCGGAAGGAGGGAGCCCCAAAGCGACTGCATCTAGCTCGGTCTTGGAGACCGGCCTCGCACCCCAAGCCCGGGCAGGAGCACTGGGGGCGAACCCGGCTGCAGGGGGCGCGCCCGGCCCAAAGGGCTGGAGCCGAGGGCCGCCCTCCCCCAAGGCCCCACGGCGGACCCCTTCCTTCCCCTTGATTCCAAGCGCCGGGTGCTCGTCCCAACAAAGCCCCCTCTCTCCTGGAACCCCGGCCTGCCACCCACGGTGCACGGTGGATCTCGGCCCTCGCCACCGGCCTCTCGCCACCTTCTTGGAGCCTGTGGGCACCTCACAGGCAGCATGGCCCCCTCGTCCCAAAAATAGGTTCGCACCGCCCACCGGCGGCGGCGGAGCCTCGAAGACCCAGGCGCCGCCGCACGGCGCGAGAGCGCCCAGGTGCGACCCCTCCGCGCCTCGCTGACCGGCTCGGAGCGCGCGGCGCGCAGGCAGCGCGCAAAACGTGACGGGGCGTGGCCTCCGGGCACGCCCAGGAGGCGCGCGCCGAGGTCGGGCGGAGAGAAGGCCGCTTTCCCATGGTCCCTTGATATTTGCATATACAATATAAAGAGATTAGGAAAACTTTTCATTTAATGTGCCTGTAAACACAAAGATACACGTGCACACTACGTAATACAAGAAAGCATAATCTATGGAGTATTTTTCATTTGAGAACCCTACCGTGTACTCACCATAACTATAAAATCTTCCCAATTCTTGGCTTTATATACCTGCAGGGAAGCGGTACAGTCCGTGCTCGCTTCGGCAGCACATATACTAAAATTGGAACGATACAGAGAAGATTAGCATGGCCCCTGCGCAAGGATGACACGCAAATTCGTGAAGCGTTCCATATTTTTTGCACCTAGTTTAATCAGGTGCTCAGGTAACGCCCTTAAAGCAAATTCTTTTTACGGGTTCTGTCTTGTTGGACACAAAACACACTGTTCGGAGTCTCAGGAGACCCAGTAGAAGGAGGTGGAGACCCAATAGAAGGAGGTGGGGCCTAGGCAGAGTGGTCTCTGAGGGGCGTCTGCTTCCCGGACAGTACCCTGTGCGCGCTGTGCATTGCTGCTCTTAAACGGCCCAGGACCTGTTGCAACGGTAAGCAGGGACGCGCGAGAATACCGACCGACTCCCCTCAATCTCACTTAATAAGGGTGCTTCACTGTCTCCCACCTCTCCCCAACAGCCCCGCCCACCTCGGCAGGCGCGCCAACCGGGAATGGCAGAAACCAGGCCCTCAAGGCCGCGGGAGGCACAGGGACCCTGGCCCCAAGCTGTTCGACTGCTGAAACACAGTTCTACCTACAAGGACGAAGGGAAAGAAGGCCGGCCAAGTTCAGATACCCAGCGATGACTTCCTGCTTCCTGAAGCATTTCTCTCTGAAATTAACCCGGCGCGTCTGCTCTGCTGGGGGTTCCGCGGCCACTGGGACCCCGCGGTCGGCCTCCCGCGGCCGCTGCAGGGCGGGCGGTCAGATACGGAGGCCCTGGGCCACGGCAGGTGCTCTCCCCCGGAGCTGTGCTGAGCTCTGGAGCCCGGGGATGAGAGCACAGGGCTCTGCGGGACCCCTCCTTGGGCCTCCTCCGAGGCTCACCGCCTCCCGTGGACGGAGTGAGAGGACAGGCTTTGGTGATTTGGGGCGGCCCCTTGGGAAGTCGGTATGTGCCATACAGGAAGCGAACAACGTTGGTGACCAATGTTCCTCCCTCTCCTTCCACCAGGGACAAACCCCAGACGCCAGCCAACGTTGTTAGCCTGTGTGTGGGAGGGGGCAGCCTGGTGAAATGGAATTAAAGAGAAATGGCCCAAGAAGGCTTGGTTAGATGGTTGCAAAGAAACTTGCTCTGGGCGCGAAGGTTGTCTTGGAATGGGAGTTCTGAATATCAGGCAGCTCCTAGTCCTGAGAGCTGGCCGGCTGCTGGCTCTGCACTAACTTGCCGAGAACTTGGACAGCTGCCCTGGTGAGGTTCCTTTGTCCACATGTAGTAAACCAAGGTGTCGGCATTGCAGGGTGCCCTTCTAACCTGGGTGCTGGTGGACTCTTACGAATCTGTCTCTGCAGAGCTTAAGAGTCCAGGCTGGACAACACACTGATTATGGGGTAGAATTCCTGGCCCCCCAGAAGGAGCAGAGGGTCACAGAACGGGGTCCATTTGGGGACTCCTTAAAAGCATTCCTGTCCTGAGTCTTGGAGCTTGAAAATGAAGGCAGAGTCATCTCTGCAAAGACCAACCTGGCAGCCCGTCTTGCATGCCAAGAGCTGTTCTCGGTGCTCGATACAGATGAACTCATCGCGGGCACAGAACAGTGCTAAAGGCTGGGAAGAGATCCCTCGTGCTGTAGATGAGGGCGCGAGGCACAAAGATTTCACGTGTCCGAGGTCACACACAATTCAAGAGGCAGAGCAGGGACTGAGAGACACTCGGCTGCCTCTGAAGGAGGGGACGGGACAGCGAGCTGCTTGGACTTGGTGGAAAGAGGGAGTTGATCCAGTTCCACCTTTGTTGCGGTTCTGAATTCAAGACACGGCTTCACAGGAGGGCAGCTGGGGGTGGGGAGACGGTATGTGCCTGGTGATCTCGCTAAATGTACCCGAGGGAAGGAGCACCCTCCCTGGGACACAGTCGGAACAGGAAGAATGTTTTCCTATATCCTAGGCTGACAATCCCTCACCTGACTCCTGCCTCCCAACCTAATCCTGCTGACGAAGGATCTCCTTTCTGAGCAGTAAGCCTGTCTTAATTAATCTTATGTAAAGGAGTTTAATTGGCTCTGGGTAGCTGTTGTCCAGGAGCACCTAGGGATCCTGTTCCCCCGACATTTCCAGCACCTGGATGAACCGCAAAGCAGGAAGCTGGTTGTATTTCTGGGGTGCGATGGGCCATGAGTTGGAGATGACAGCAAGAGCAAGGTATAACCCCTTGGGAAACACGCAGACACAGCCAAAGGAGACCACAGGGGGGTGAGTGTCCCGGTGGCCTCCTCACCCAACTGCCATGAGATGCCCCAGGTTATCTGAGACCACAGAGTCCAGGGGTCTCCAGGGGGCCTTTGCAGAGGAAAGGGTGGTAGGGAGCAGCCTTCCAGAATTCTCCTAGAAGGGGAAATACTGCAGGCTCCACCAGCGTTTCCAGCTTGCTTCGGCTTCTCACCTGGATTTGCAAGGACAGGTGGGGATAGAGACCTGCTGTCCCATTGTGGCTCCCGGGGGGCATCCAGATTTCCTCTAGGGAAAAGCAGTGGTAGGTGGCAAGGGGCATGTTCAGTTCACCTGGCCCTCACCCCGAGACAGGGACTCCCTGGGGCAAGGGGAGAGTGTGCCTTACCCATCCCAACTCTCCCCGGGGCCTCCGGGTGTTGGCTGTAATGCCTAAAATCAGTCGCGAGGTGGCAACGTTGTGGCGAGAAATAAGACTTTTTTTTTTAATCCTGGAGTTTTTTTTTTTTTCAAAGCATATTTTCCCTATTAATGTTTCATTTAACTTAATTAGAATCTGGTAAACTAATTAAAGTAGCTACGAGCCCCGCAATCAGCAATAATTCCTATAATTATTGATAATTACATCCATACCAATCGTTCGGTTATTAACATGTTGGGGGATGGATGGTGGCGGGGAACAAACCGCTTCCGAAGGGAAGCGGAGCCCACGAGGGTTTTCGCGGCTGAGCTTTCTGGGCCGGGTCCGCTCGACCTGCGGGGATTCGGGCCCAGAGGGGGCGCCCCTTCGGCGGGCCGCAGGTGCTCGCGCGTTCTTCACTGGGCGGGACAGGGGATGGGAGCGCACGTTCGCTGGACGGCTTCTCGGCAGCACTTCCTGTGCAAACTGTCATGCCCATTTCACAGACGAGGGAAGCGCAGTTTTTAAAGGTGCCGCCAGGTAGGGCTAAGGGTCGCCCTGGGGACTCAGGTCACCTCTTCTCGGCGTCGCCGCGGGCGACGGGGACTTGGGTGGTCCCACCTTGCGAGACGTCCCTGCTCCCTGAAGAGTCCCTGCGTGGAGACGGCGCGTCCCCCCAGTTCTCTCTGGGTGTCGCCCTCGCGGGGTCCTGCCGTGCCTTCGGGCTCTCTATCAGCACCCCTCGGACGGCGCGACCCCCGTTTGCAAGCTCCTCCTGGGGGCCCCCACGGAAGTTGCCGACCTCCAAGCTGCCGGCCGCGCGCCGCTGGACCCGATGCCCACCTCCGGGGTCCCCGCAGGGCGAAGCCCCGGGGTTGCCGGGAGGAGTGCGAGGTCCGGGCGCCGGTCCCGGCCGCAGCGCAGCGGCTCCGCGCTCGGCCTACTTCCCGGCGCGCTGGGATGCTCTGTTAGAGAGGACGAAACGGAGACTCAGGAAAAATAAAGGACGGGGACACTGGACCCTTCTTAGCCGGCCACGGAGGGGAAGGGCAGCCAGGGAGGGCCGGGTCCAGTGCCACGGGGCTCCCCCACTGCGTCCGCACCTCCCGCCCCAACGGACAAAAGCGAAGGCTATGCACTCTGCGTCCCCTATCTGTAGCAGGTGCGCTTAGGAAACTGAGGCCGCCCAGGGGCGCGCGGCTAGGGGAGGCCACATCAACCGCGCCCCCCTGCGCCAGACATCCTAGCCAAGGTCAGGAGCGAAGCGGCCCGGCGCACCGGCGGCCAGCGGGCCCCGCCTTCCTCCCCGGGCTCCTCCACGCCCTTGTCCCCAGCTCCGCTGGGGCCTACGTGGACGGAACGTTAAAGCGCGGCCAGGCTGCCTCCCCTCGCGCGGCGGCCGAGCTGGCGGGAGGGCCTTCGTCTTCCACCCGGCCCGGCGCTGCTGCGGGGCCAGACCGGCCGCGCTGCCCGCGCCACCTGCGTGCGGTGGCTCCGGCAGAAGTTCTCGAAGGTTCCCTGTCTCTGAGCGCCCGGGAGATGACGTTCCCGGGTGTGGCAGGCGTGGAAATGCGCACGAATGAAGTCTCAGTCCTTGCGACACCAGGGACCACGCAGTGGGTGCCCTTTCTGGGCCCGGGGCGGGGGTGGGGGTCCTAAACGCAGAGAGGGGATAGTCTGGAGGGGAGGGTGAAGAGGTCGTGGCGCGCCTGCCGCCCACCTGGGCAAACCCAGGAGCGTCCCAGACCCTGCGCGGCGGGGTCCTGCCCTCACCTGTGGCGCTGCCCCCCACACTCCCACCTCTGCAGCCCCCAGAAGCGACAAGAGCTTTTTATTATTGTTGTTATTATTATTAAAAACAAAAGTCACGGATACACGGTGGTCTCCCCAAACAGGCTCAGGGTGGTCGCCATCCAGTTGAGTCAGTTGTCGCCCTTTTAAAGTGCTGTTAGGTCGAGAGATTACAACCAAAAATAGACAAAGCAAGAATCCCAAAGGGGAATATAAAACCGAGGCGAGGGGAAGGAAGCAACATAACTTAGAGCGTAAATAAATTAGAGTGAACCTAATACTGAACCAAGAGACTCGCAGTACGCTTAGATCCATTGCACATAGCCACTGTGTCGTTAGGAACGAGAGTTTCACACGTGGGCGGGGCGGGGGCGCGACGCCCGCGCCAGCGAGGTTGCTACTCAGTGTTCACAACCCGGGTCCCCGGCCGCACGCGGGGGCGGGGCGGGCGACCTCCGCTCCCCGCCTTCTTCCCGCGGGTCCGGGGAACCCCTGGAGGTCCGATGCCCTGGAGTTCCACAGAGGGTCCGGGCGGCTTTCACGCCGGGGGTTCCGAGACGGCCCCGGACTGGGACGCCCCGTCGGGGGCGGGCAGGGCCCCGTGAGCCCGGGAGGAGGGTGGGCGGATGGGCGGCTGTATGTACATCGGTCGGGTCCGAATGGCTTGTTCCTCACTCTGGGCCGCCACGGGTGCGTACAGGAAGGAGCAGCATGGCTTGAAGGCGCGGGGGCGCGGCGGGGCCGGCCCTAGGGCAACAGCGGGGGTTTGAAGGAGCAGTTGCCAGTGCAGTGACGGGGCGTGAGCATCTTGCAGGAGAAGTGGTGCAGGGCATCGTGGGCCTCTGGGGAGAGAGTCGCGCGGGCCACGTCGGGCGCCTCGCCTGCCTCCCCGGCGCCCGCGGGGATCCCCTGGCCCTCCTCCCGGACCCACCCAACCCTGCTAGCTCGGGAGTTTGCAGCTGAGACCTTGGTGAGTCAGAACCACCACGCTGCTTTAGTCGCCCCATTTTACAGAAGAGGAAACTAAGGCAGAGTGTGTGGGGGGGGAGGGGCGAGGTGCGCTTGCCCAAGGCCAAAATTAGAACCAGAAGGTAGATTTTCCCATGCCCAGAGCTCGTTCCCCCTGCCGCAAGCGTTCTGAAACTATTTCCCAATAAGGTCAATTCCCACCTCTCTCCTCTCAGCTACTGATCCATGGAGACTCCTGGCTTTTCCCCAGGCTAGCCCCTGTCCGCCCATCCATCCAGCGATCCCTCCCGCAGCCTGCACGGCCGCACCTGGGCCCCCCCCTCTCTTTGTTTCCCGGTTCCGCACCTTTTAATTTCTGCTGGATGGCGTAGCGCGCCTTCCGCTCCTGGTCCAGTTCGTTACACAGCGTATCTGGAAGACAAGGAGGGAACCCTGAGTTAATGCAGGCCACCTTCCGGCCAGCCGGGGTCACAGCCCGGGCGTCACTCCCTCCGCAGGGCGCAGCCCCTGGCAGAGACAACCCTGGGGATGGAGGAGGGGGGTCCCCAGGCTCCAAACCGCAGGATGAGGAAGGAGGAAATGGCCTGGGATGGCGCTTAAAGGCAGATGGATCTAACCAAAATTAAAGCAAACTTAGGCATTACTTCCCAGGTAATTTTACGCCTCGATTTTTAATTTAGAAACCAGGGAAATTGCCGCGATAAGAAGTTCAATCACTCCATGTAATGATGCCTGCAAGCCGTTTGCTGGGCTCGCTTGCCATTCCGAGGCTAATCAGAGTATACAAAGGATATTAAATAAAAAAAATAATTGTTAAATTACCTTCAATTTAAATCCAAATGACTGAGCCAACACAGCGGCTCCTGCCAGACGAGAGGCAGTTACGGCCTCGCGCACGCTCACCTGACTCCCGTCTTACCTCTGACAATTTGCAGCTGTTGCACCATTTCTTCTCGATAAGCCAATTCCCTCTTCATCTGATCCTGAAAATTATCTGTGCAAATTGATTAAGCGGGAGCTGTTACGCATAGCCCCCCTCCCCCAGCCCCTCTTCCCCACTCCCCCCTCCTCACCCCCACCCCTATCCCCACCTCCACCCAATTGTCGCCTGGCTGGAGACCCCATAGAGGCGGGTTCCTGCCCCCACCCCAACACCCCCCCGGGCGGGCTGTGGCAGTTGCCTGCACCCTGCTACCCAAGCAGACCACTTGCTAGTGGGGAGAGCTTGCTGATGAGATGGGGCTGGTTTGGGGCTGGACAGGGATACCTTTGAGACTCTGAAATTCTCGCTCCAGCTTCTTTCGGAGTTCCATTTGCTCCAGGAGCAGTTTCTGCAATTCATCTGTGAAGGGGGCAAGTGGGAGGGGAAGGGGTGGTGGGGACTTGTGGAGCTTAAGTGCAGAGGCACCAGGTCCTGCCCTGGCCAATAGCCTGAGAGCCCGAAGCTGGGGCAGAGGTCTCCAGCACTCTCCCTTTGCATTTGCATCCAAAAGATTTGGGCAAAGACCCTGGAGCTAGGGAGTGGGGTGTCCAGGGGATTGAAGTTCCGGATGGTGCAACCCACAGTGGACTGAAAAGGCCCAGGCTCCAGGAGCTAACCAGCCTGTTATCTGCCCTAAGTTGTTCCCAAGTCCCAACCATAGAGAGGCTGGCTGACGGACACTTGATGTCCCGCTGCAACTGACAGTCCTGACCCCTTCGATGCAAATCGAGAAGACTCTGCTCAGTCTTGAACTCCCAGGAAAATGCACACAACACAGTCTGCCTGCAATTTCAGGAGGCCCCTCTACCCCCGAATTCACACTGAGAGTCTGCTTAGGAAGCACCAGTTATTCTGAAGGTCGTAGCTTATCCTGTAAGGTCTGCAGCTGGGAAGAACATAACAATGCTTGTCTCCCTTCCCCCACTCATTTCAGAGACCCTCCTTGGGCTGGGGGCTGCGGAGGCAGTTAGGTGAGGAAGGCTCTGTTAGTGGCCTCAGCTTCCCTACTGTAGGGGCCTTGCTGTTGGGCCTGCCCCGGGAGCAGGCACCTTTGAACACACAGAAGTGGAAGGTGGACAGGCAAAGGGGTTAGCGGCTCCCTCCCTCTGTGCCTCCAGGCCTCCTTCCCCCTCCTCTACAAACCCCCCGAGGGCAGCACAGCAACCCTGGGACCCCAGGATGCAGACTCCCTCCTCACTCCAGTTAGGACGGGGTGAGGGTGGTTACGCACTAATCCCAAAGGGAAAACTATGACAACTTTCCTGCACTCCTAAAACAGATGCCTCTACAATATGGCTACTCAGAAAGAGTCCTGTTTTCCACTGGGGTTGGGGGCACCCAGAGAGTCCAGTCCAACGGTCCACACATAGCAGCTTCTGCGAATCATCACTGGTTGCTTTCTCACTGGCCTCTTCAGACAGACCTGAGCCTCCCAAACAGAAACTTGCACTAAACGTCTGGGGGTTCTGTTCACCCCCTGCTCCCGCCCTACACCCCTGTGCAGGATGTGTCCCTGCCACTCCACACGGTGAGAACTGCTCCCCTCAAAGAGCCCTGATTTCCCCACACTCGCTCTCCGAAGGAAGGGCCGGGCTCCCTCCACCGCAGCGCAGCCTCCCTTGCACAGGTGGGACCTCACCTCTGGCCAGGTTTTCGATGTCTTTCTCCACCAGCTGAGTTCCTGTGACATCCAGGGTGAGCCCATCTTCGCCTGCGATTCAAGGGCAGGGAAGAGGGATTCTGTCCAGAGAGAGGCCTTGGAAGGGGAGGACGGGGCTTCCTGGGACCTACTCAGGAGCCCCTCTCGGCCCTCCACGCAGGCTATCATTTCAGGGGATAGGAGAGTGAGCCCAGGCAAAACAGGGCTTCTGACCTATTTTATGTGGGTGACAGTGTCTTTCCACTTCCTTCTAGTACCTTCCCCACCCCTTATCCGGAAGAGCCTCCGAAGCTACCAAGGAGGTAGCAACTCAGGAAAACCGGCCTGCACCTCGCCCGGCGTTGAACCGGAAGGTCACTGGCTGATTGAAAACCTTTCTCGCTAAGCCTGGGGTAGCCTAGGCGATAGAGCCCCGGCTACCGAGGGGAGGTGCGCGCGAGGGTCCTAGGGCTCACCTCGGTCTGTGTTTGCAGGACTTGGCTGGGAGATACTCCTTTGGTCTGGATAGGATTTCCTGGTTTCCAAATCGTCGGCGGTCGAGTGATTGTCGTCCTTATCTGGCTCTTAAAGGCAATAAACCGAGTTTCAAGGAGAGGCAAAGAAACCGTGACCCCGATACCGCCAGAGCTGACGCGGTCGGGGCGCCCAAGCCCTCATTAAAAACGTCGCGGCCGCCTCTGGTTTCCGGCTGTGCGCCCAGGCGCCCGAGGCTCCGGGGGCCGGCGACCCCCTCCCCCGCGCGGGGTCTGTTCCTCTCGCTGCTTTACGCCCCCGCCCCAGCCCCGGAAAAGAGCGAGCTGAGCAGCCAGGCCCACCAGGGACGAGCGACCTACATCGCGCGCAGATACTGGGGCACCGCGAGCGCGCGTGGCCGCTGGGTCTGCCCGCGCGACTTCCGCCTAGCGCATAGCCTAGGAGGCGACCTTCGAGGTGGCAGCAGTGCGGAGGGGGGCGGGTATCCTCGCCGGCTTGGCTGCTTTGGCCTGCCTGGATTTCCAAGTCTCCCCTCCCCGTTCCCCCCAACCCCGGGTTGGACCCGAGGGCAAGTTCAGGACTACCCCCACCCCGCATGGAACCGCAGCTACCCCAGCGCTTCTGGGGTGCCAGAGCGCCCTCATCCTCCGTCTGGACCCGGCCCGGCCACGGGGGACCCTGCAGGCAGACACACTCTCTGAATAAAGAGTGGACTTGAAGGAGGTGCCAAGCGTAGTTTTTACAATGCCTTAACCCAGGGTCCGGGGTGTCCTGGCGCGCGCGAGCATGTGTGTGCGTGTGTGGACTGGAGAGGGTGTGTTGTTGCTGGTCTCTTCAGTAACCAAGTGGTGGAAGCTGTTGGGGGTTCCTTAGCTTAGCTTCCTTTTTCTTTCATTGTCTTTCCCTCTCGCTCCTTCCCTATGTGTTTCTCCCCTCCTCTTCCCTCGAGGCCTCCCCTTGGCCGGCCCTCTGCTTGCATGCCCCCAGGACAGCGGCCAGCGACCTCGGCAGGCGTTACCGTGGGTCTCGGGGGCGCAGAGAAAGGAGGCCGCGGGCCCCAGCGCCGCCGCCGCCGCCGCCGCCGCGCTCTTCGCGTACTCGTCCCTCTCCGGCGCGGACACCTGCGGCGGCCGAGAAATGACAAACGATTAGGGGGGGCTCCGCGGCGGTCTGAAGCCGTTCAGCCCTGCCCAGCGGGCCTCGCTCCCTTGCGCCCTCAGAGCCCGCCGCACCGTTGCACACTCTCGGTCATTATTGGCGCCGGTGGGGGGAAAAAAATGCTTCCAACAAAAGCGTGCCCCAAGCCAGGGGCGGACGGAAGCCGCCTGCCTTCGCTGCGTTCCCATTTTCCCTTCCGCTCCCGCCGCGACCCCCAGTATAAACGACGCCTTTCGCATCCGGTGTATGATCCGTGCTTTAATGAACCGAATGAGAACGTACAGGTGTGCTCACCCACTTTCAAAATGGCTAAACGATTCAGACCCTGCTGCACTCCGCCCTTCCAGTCCCAGCTCTGCCGACCCAGGAGCCCCTGGCCCAGCTGCCCAGCGCCCAACCCCGCAGTTCTCCAGGCGGGAGTTCGAATAGACTCGGGAAACTAAGAGCTGGAGGGGCGCGGGAACCCCGGGACGCGGTGCTGCCGGGGAGAGGCTGCTCTGCAGCACCCCGTACCCGCGGGTCCACCCTGGGGACTCTGATCCCTATCCTGGGGGACGCACTCGGGGAGCTTTGCTCTGCCTCCCTTTCTCTTCCCTCATTCCCTTCATTTCTTTCTGAGTCTGTGTGTCAGGTGGTCTCCGCCGGGCTGCCCACTCCCATCAGTAAAAACCAAGTACACCCGTTCCCGAGACTTCTCCCGCCCGACCCTACCCCCGATCCTCCGAAGAACCTCTCCGTCTGGGGCTCCCCAGCGGCTGTGGGCCCGCCGGAGCCTACCGCCCCAACACCTGCGCGCAACATTCCCGTGCCCGGCGGAGCCAGGGCCGCCTGGCATCCAGGCCGTGCCCAGGGCTGAGTGGGGGCTGGCGTCACCGGTGGGGTGGGCCCAGGGCTCACCTTGGCGGGCGCGGGACCTCCCAGGGACCCGCAAGGCTCTCGCAGGTCGTAGCCACCGCTTGGCGGGCTCCTCTCGGGTCTCCGCACGTCGTCGGCCGCCAGGTCCCCAAATGCGGACCGGCCGGCGGGGGGTGGCCCCAGGCGGCGCCGGGGGTGGGGGCTGCCGCCCTCAGGGGAGTCTGCCGGGCCGTCCACGCCCGCGACTGCGGCCGGGGGCCCAGCGGGCTGGTCGCCGTCCGGGCCACCTGCAGTGCTGGGGGCGCTGGGCTCGGCCTCGTCCTGGGCGCCCTCCTCTTCGTCGGGGAAGCGGTTGGACTCCACGTCCACCTCGGGCTCGTCCGCGGTGTCCACGTCGGGCGAGGCAGAATGGTAGCTGGAGCTGCCCTCGCTCAGAAAGTCCGGGCTCACGTAGCCGCCGCCGGTCCCCGCGCCCGGCCCGGGCCCACGAGCAGGTCCGGCGCCGTACGCCTCACGGGCGCTGCCGTAGAGCTTGGCAATGCTCTCAGCGTCTTTGACCACAGGCCTGAAGGCCGACACGTAGGAGCCTTTGCGTGCGTGCGGCGGCGGCGGCGGCGGCAGCGGAGCCAGGGGCGGCGGCAGCGCCTCGTCCGCGCCGTCCTCGTCCAGCGGTCCTCGGGAAAGAGCGCTCGGGCAGCGCTCCTCCGCGCCGAGGCCGCCCTCTTTGGCTGGCTCGGCACCGTCCAGGGGCTCCGGGCCTCCGCCGCCCGCGGCCGCCGCCGCCGCCGCTGCTGCCGCCGCCACGGCGGCCGCTACGGCCTTGGCTTGGCTCTGCGCGGCCGGGTAGGGCGGCACCGGGAGGCTGCCTGCCGCGGGCCAGAACATGGGGAACGTCGGATACACGGTGGCGGCGGCGGCCGCTGCAGCCACCGCCGCCGCGTCCTTAGCTGCTCCGGAGGGCTGATGTCCCCAGAACATGGCACCGCCGCCCGGGCCCGCCCCGGTCCCCGGGGGCAAGTGCCCGGCTCCCGGGCCGCCAGCGCCGCCGCTGCCGCCGCCCGCACCGCCCCCGCCACCCCCGCTGCCAGGGCCGCCCTTCGGCTCGCCCGCACCTAACACCGCGTCGTCCTTTTTGGGGCACAGGCCGAAGGCTGTGGGGAAACCGTACGGATGCGGGAAGAGCGGCGGGGGCAGCTTTTGCAAGAGTCCAAAGCCTTTGCTGGGCACCGGAATCACCGGGTAGCTGCGGACGCCGGCGCTTCCCCCCGGCCCTCCGGGGCCGGCTGGGCCTGCTGCCGCCGCCGCCAGGCCAAGTCCGCGCTGAGGGTGGGGAGGCGGCGGCCCCGGAGGCCCGGTAGCCTCCTCCTCGCCGCAGCGCAGGCTTTTGTGGGGCGGCGGGCCTGGGGCCATCTCCGCGCCGCACCCTGGGCCACCGCCGCCGCCTCCGCCGCCGACGGCGCCGCCCTTCCCCTGCCCACCCGACCCGCCGTTCGCGCCGCCCGCGCCGCCTCCTTGCAGCGAGAAGGTCCGCTTGCGCGTGCCGCCGTTAAACATGGCCTTGACGTCCTCCCAAGCGTGGCTCAGTTCATCCGTGGCCGACTTGTCGCTGAGTTTGAGGTGGCGGCGCCACGAGTTGAAATTGGCGGCGTCGGGCTGGGTGTACTTGGCGTCGGGCGTGCGGTGCGAGTGGAAGATGAACTTGTTAGGCGAGAAGTACATGCTGCAGTAACCGCATTTGATGCATTTGGCACGCGAGCTGTTGTAGCGCGCGGGGATGAAGCTGCCGCGCGAGCCCCAGGCGCACTCGTGCACCACATCGAAGGCGAAGTTCTCGGGCAGCTTGGGTGGCTTGTGCTCGCCCAGGAACGACTTGCACAGGCGCTCGGCCTCGCGCTTGGTGATCATGCCGCAGCGGCGCGAGGAGATGGGCATGGCTCCGGCCCTGCGCAGGATCTCCAGCTGCACCGGCGTGCACTGCACGCACGTGATGCCCAGGGCCACGCGGCGGTTGTGGATCTCGTTGTAGCTGTAGTTCTTGAGGAGCGTGTTGGAGATCTGCGCCAGGCACAGGCGCTCCTGGCCATCGATGACCAGAGACACGATGGGCACCCCGTACAGCGACGTCTCGCCCACCTGGTTGGGTTTGAGAGCGCTGGAGCCCGAGTAAGGCTGCAGCTCTTGCTTGGAGTTGGGCGAGGAGCTGCCCTCGCGCCCCGGCCCCAGCTGAGTGGTGAGAGCCTCCATGCCGCCGCTCCTGCGAAACAGAGAAAGCAGAGAGCAAGGATGAGCCACTTTGAGCGCCGCCGCGGCCGCCGCGGCCCGGGCCCGCCCAGCAGGGCGCGCAGAGTCAGGCATTCGGGGGAACTCTTGGCAGTGGAGAGGTCCACTCTCACTCGTCCCAAGGACGGGTGCCTTTTGTTATTCAGACCCACATATGGCGCCAGAATAAAAGCCCTGCCCCGGGTTCCAGGGAGGAGAAGGAGTGATGGAGACTCGGACGCCCGAGCAGCTAGGAACCCAATCCTGTATTCGGACTGGGGAGGAGGGGGAACCCAGAGACGGAGAGCGACTTGCCCAAGGCCACACAGCAAAGCCATCGCCAGCTCCAGGCTTTCAGGCGCCTTCCACCACCCTCGCCGCCCGCCCTGCTGGCCGGGGTCCTGAAGCCCGGACTTCGGGGACCGGCCGCCCCTCTACTCAGCCGCGCACGCACGCGGACGGGCGGGGGCAGCGCAGGGAGGGGTATGGAGGCGGAGGAGGGGCGGTCACTGCCCACTTCCAGGCGGCGGCGGGGGTGGTGGTGGTGGAGAGGGCAGGGAGAGGAGGAGGGACCGCGGGCTGCCTGGGAGGGGGAGAGACGGGGAGACCGCTGTTCGCGGTGCTGAACCTGACCCTCTCCAAAGAGCGCCAGGCGCTTCAGGACCCAGGGCGGCCAGCACCCATCCAGCTCCGCGCCAAGCCAGCTTCCGGGGACAGCAGTGCCGGTTTCCACAAACCAGACCTCCTCCTCTCAAGCCCGGAACCCCGTGTTCGTTGAGCGGAAAGATTCCGGCTGAATATAGAAGCCGTTTTCTCTCCTGCCATCAGTGGGACCGGGATCCTGCAGTTCCTAATCACATTTTCTGTATTTTTAGCTGTGTTCCAGACCAACGTTGGCTTCCGTTGGGGTCAGTGTGTGGGACAGAGACGTTCCCCATAAGTTTCTTTGGAGCCACTTCTTCTGCTTCCAATTCCCCACTCCCTGCTTTCCCCTTTCAGAAATCTCTTTTCCACCCAGGCCAAATGCAGGCTCCGAGGCTCCAGGCTCTCTTTGGGGGGGGGGGGCATCTCCTCTCCCAGCATCTTCCATCCCAGCTTTGCAGCCCCTGTGGGGTGGGAGGAATTCCCAGAGGGTCTTCGAAGCCACTGCAAGGCTACAGGCACAAAAGTTGCTGCAGGTCCAGCCGCTTCACTCCGGCCAAGGCAGAGAGCAGGGGCACCCAGGCGGCAGCTTGGGGCCCAGCCATGTGTCTTGGGCCCACAGCTATGTGCCCTCCAGCGAGTGGGGTAGCCCAGCCCTGAGGGCCCAAAAAGCAAATCCATGTTCAGAGGGGACCTCCAGGGGGACAGGAGATCCGAGTGGAAAAGCTCTCCGGAGGACACTGGAATCTTCAGCCTGCTGGCCTGTCTCCCTTGGTGCTTGTCTACCTGCCCCTCATCTGTCGATCTTATCTGTCCCTGAGCTGTCTGTCTCTGCCTGCTCGCTAGTCTTTCTCCCATCTGTCTTGTACCTCTGGCAAGTATCAGGCTGTTTATCTACTGTCTGTTTCGTCTTTATCTCGCGGATCAAACTGAAACTAGTTGACCCTCCCTTGGCATAGAAGTCCCTTGTAACATCTTAAGGGGCCAAAGACAACGGCAATGCCCCCACTCTGCCACTGAGGGGGCGACGCGGCTCCGTAGGCTCCGGGGCACGTTGCTGAGGCGGCTGGGGGGCACAGCACCCCGGGAAGCGACGATGGCTTCTGGGTTTCCCCAGAATCTTCAAGTGTGCCCGCCCCGCATGCAGTGAAGAGAGCGCCCCGCAAGCTGAGAGCGTCCTCCGGGAAAGCTGAGGGTCCCGCGTCTCCGAGGGGCTTTCCTGGGCGAGAGAAAGTGGCTCTGGGCCCGGAGGCCCGAAGGAGCACCCTAGGAAAGGACCAACATTTCCGGGGGCCCCAAGCGAAAAGCACGAGGGAAGAATCACACGCAGCGACCAGGAGCAGCGGCCAGGGCAGCTCGGGGAACGGTCGCCGGCTCCTGGGCTCGAGGGGCGAGCTGCGGAAGGGCGGCGAGGCGGGAGGCGGGCAGCGGTGCGAGCCAGGCGGTGGAGTCGTTAGGTATAATAAAAACAACAGCCGCAAGAGCCCCATCAGAACTAAACGAAAAGAAGCGGTCGGGGCAGGACGCAAAGGGCGGCCGGCTACCGGGCGCGAGTACTCACCGTGCGGCGGCGGCTGGAGCCGGGCGAGCGGTGAGCGGAGGTGCGCGGCGGGCGGAGCGGCGGGCGGGAGTCCGGGATCCGCCGGGCTCTCCGGGTGATGGCGCGGCCCCTCCCCGCGCGCGCGCACACACAGCCGCGCTCTCCGGCTCCCCGCGCTCCCACCCGCGGCCCCTCCCGCTCTCAGCAGGCGCGGGGCGCCAGGGCCCCGGACGCGGAGACTTGAGCCCTGAGCCGCTGCCCCAGAGGCCAGGGACTGGCCCGAAGAAGAGGCCGAAACCTGGAGCTCATGGCTCGGCGGCGGGCACGGCGCGGTCACAGCCCGAGTGGCGAGGCCGGTGCGGGGCGGGCGCGCCTGACAGCTGCTAGCCGGGGCGCCACACCCACCGCCCGCGCAGTCACTCGTGGCCTCCACGGGCCCGCGCGCCCGCGGGTCGCCTCCCCACAGCCCCAGGGCCTGGGCGCCCCAGGTAAGCGGCCGCACACCTGCGTCCCGCGCCCCGCACCTGCGGCCCACGCTAGCTGGAGAGGCCAAGTGGGAGGAAGGGCCCGGGGCTTCAAAGTTTGCCCCCAACAAGGAAGCGGGGGAGGGACCAGCGCTGCTCGCCAAGGGGCCAGGAGCCCCACCAGGTTAGGGCCGGGTGGCGGAGCTAAGCGGGACTCAGGGGGAGGGGGCGGGAGGAGAGGTTTGTCACTTTCGGGCCAGGGCGGTACAGTCAGGGGTGGCCTTGAAGATCCAATGGGGCAGGGACCCAGGGCTCTGGGGACAGCTGGGAAAGGGCTCTGGTATGGGGAGGGGCGCCCTCCTGCTGCCCTCCCTCAGCAGGGAACTTTGGAATGGGGTGTGCTCCTGGCTCAGCTCACCATCACCCAGAGGCCCACGGCAGGAGTCAAGTCACGGAGAGCCCCTGGGGTCAATTTCTGTGTGGAGCCTGCTGACTCAGTTTCCCCGTGGTGGTACTGTGGGGCGTGGGGTCAAGCCCCTCGGCGCCTCCTCTGTCCCCGGAGCTCCGTTTCTCTCCACCCTGCCGGGTTGCTGGTCTCTGAGTCTTCACCATGCCGGCCCCAGGCACCCGTTGGGCTCCGTCCTCTCTCCTCAATCTCATCTTCCCTCGAGTCCCCCTTGGCCCCTGCTTGCTCGAACCCGGGCGCTCCCTCCGCCGCTTCCACCCACCCCCACCCCCGCCCCCTTCCTTCCTGCCCCCTTGGCATTAAGTGTCCTTAATGGACACGTTAATTAAACTGTAATTAATCATACTGTCCAGCCCAAGTTTGAACAATTACCCTAATCAAACAGAAGTTAATAATCGCAGGGATGGCCCGGGGCGCGGCGGGCCGCCCGGGCAGGGGGTGCAGCGGCCTCGGTGGCTACTGGCGGTGGCGGCAGCGGCGAGCACAGCCTGTCCTTGGAACCCAGGCGCCGCCATAAATCTTCCGCGGGTAGCGGCTCGGGGTCGCCCTCGTCCCCCGCCCCCTCGTTTTCCCTCCCCGCGTTCTGGCTCCCCCGGGGCTCGCCTCAGCTTCTCTCTCCCTCTCCTCTCTCCTGGCGCCCACGGATGGTCCAGGCCTCGCCCTAGCACACGGGAGGGGCCAGGCCTGGCCTGGGGTGGGGGCACGTGGGCCTCCCCCCCTACGCCGCTGCTTTGTGAGGTCCCAGAAAACCGCTCTCAAGTTTGAGGGCCCTCCTTTCTTCACAAGGTCTCTTCTTGCTCTCACCTCTCCCTCTGAGTTCCGTGTTTCTCACCGTCTCTGGCCCCCACCCGCCAGCCCTCAGCCTGCTCGTCCCCTCCACCTGTATCTAACCAGCTCCGACAGTGCCTGGCTCAAGCCTGCCGCCGCCCTCGGAGGAAAAGGGGCACCCTATGATCCGCTCCTTGTCCTTACTGCCACCCAGCTGGGTGCCCCCTCCTTTTGCTCGGCTGCCCAACCCCACAATAATAATCCCGTTGGGTAATTGTTCTTAGCCTCCTCATGATTTTTTTTAAGGTATCTCAGGCTTCGGTGTGGTGGTAACGACCTGCGTGGATCCAGGACGACCTCAAGGGGTGTGTGTGTGTGTGTGTGTGTGTGTGTGTGTGTGTGTGTGTGTTGTGTGTATTGGGGAGTGGAGTTGCAAAGAGGAAAGGCAGGGAGGCCTTTGGGCAGCACCTGGCTCTCTGGCCTCAGTTGCACTGTGAGGGCCCATAGGTCGCCACGCCGCGCCCCGGGAACCCCTCAGACAAAGGCTGCCACCCTGGGCTACAGTGTGTGTGTGTGTGTGGGGGGGTGCCCCGTCCCTGTTCAGCACTAATCCCCGGACAGCTCCCTGCGCCCAGGCCTGACACCCGCTGCTCGGTTCAGTTCCTGGGCCGCCGGTGCCTCTCGGGAGAAAGGCTGCAGGCACGTGGAGAGAGAGGCTGCAGAAGGGCCGGGGCAGCCGGCGCTCGGCTCTGGACCCGGCTTCGCGTAGTGTCACCGCGGACAGCCTTTTTCGGTTTGCAGAGCCGGCTCTTCTAAGGCGCTGGGAATAGTTTGGGATCATTCATTCCCATTTTACAGGCAATAAATTGAGGGCCGCGCAGCAGAAGCCAAACCATCAAGGTTCCTTGGACAATAAAAGGTGCAGGCTGTCCCCCTGGACGCCACGTGTTGGGCCTGGCACCCTGCAGAGTCCTAGCTCGGGGAAAGGAGCGGCGGCGGGGGGGGGGGGGGGGGGGGGGCAGCACAGCTCCTGGCTTCCGGAGGCCCTCACAACACGGTGCACAGTGGCAGAGCTGGGACTCGGACCCAGGCTCCTCTGGGGGTGTGTTGGACCCAACTTCCTTAGTGGGAGCTTCTGGGGTTCCCCAGGGGAGTCTCTGCCCTGGGAGATTCTCTCTTAGCTGCTGCCCAGTGGCATCAGGGGCCGGAGGGCCAGGCTCTGGATCCGGGGTGCACCTTGTCTCCCCACTGCTGAGGCCCCGATGTCGCGTCCACGTGGCCGGGCCTCCTGAGCCCATTCGGGCTGGGGCCGGGGCCGGGGCTGGGCGGCCGCGCCTGCTCTTCAAGCACATATCTCTTACCAGTTGAATTAACTGCAGTTTTCGTCAGTTAATTAGGTTTAATTTACATAATTAGTACAGTATAAAGAGGATTGGGGATAATCACGGGGTACGTAGCGCTTACTGTGTAAACACGTATTCTGAATTAAAAATCAGATGTAATTAAGGCGCGCAGGCCCTGTTTAGGCAGGGTTTTAATTGTAATGAATTTCTAATTAACACTCAATGATTGCCAAATGCAAAGGGCTGTAAAATTTTCTTGTAGTTTTGCTAATTTATTGTTTACTTAATATCTGGATATTAATCCGAGGCCCAGAGTAGGGTGCGGCAGCCTGGGCCCAAGTCCTTGAAGGAGGCTGGGTGAGTCCTGCCGGGTACCAACCCCAGGGCAAAAGCCAGGTCGCAGGCAGGTGAGGCGGCGGCCTCAGGGCAGGTGCTGAGTGCTGACCTGGGAGAACTTCTGCTCTGGCTCCCTCTGCCTAGGCTGGCTCTTTGAGATCAGAGAGGGACCGGTGCTCCTCCCAGCAGATTCTCTGTTCCAGGGAACATCAGAAGGAGGGGGGAGGGGGAGCATGGCCTTGACGGGCCCACATCCCATTCCTCTGCTGACCACTTGAGGGTCCTGTGGTCCTGGGCTTGGCCTCACTCTCTGCCTCCGAAGGATGGGTGTGCCGATGGCACTTTGCATGGCCGGAGCATGTCCCGGAGCATCTTTCTTGTGGAGCACAAGATAGAGGTGGTGGGTTTGGGCATCTCTGCTTGGGTGTTGTGGCTTAGCTGGGGCGAGGAAGGGGTAGAGCCAGGAGGTCTGGGGAATGGTTTGAGAGTCTTGGGGTTCACTCTGCTCATCCTGAGGCTCTCGCTGCATTTGGGGATGTGAGTTAGGCTGTACGAGTCCTGGACCAGGCTCCTTTGTGGTAGACACAGAAGCCCCTACATTCTGCACAGAGGTATTATGGAAAGAGGTTGGTCCTAGAGTTTCCCCATGAGGCTCCTCCTCCCCCCATCTCTGGTTTGGGTCCCTGCCCACACTTCAGCTGGCAGGGGCGGGGAGGGGATGAAGGGCTCCCCTTCCGTCCCTCCAGCTCAGTCACCAGCCTTTTCCCAAGGCATTCTCTGCACGGGGACACTGAGTGGCACTTAGGCATTTCCTATCAATCCAAGGAGACCCTCTCAAAAAGGTCAGCTTCACCCCGAGGCTTCTGTGCACACAGCAGCTGCCCTAACTTCTCCCTCCCGCACCTGCCTTTGCCAAGCCTTAACACCGTGCAGGGCCTGCTCTGAGCCCGCCTGCTGGCCGGGCCCGCATCCCTCCCCATGTCATGGCTGTTTTATTATCATCATTGCGTTATTCAGGTGGTAATATCTCCTGATCATCTACTTGTGAGTGTTTGGCCTCTCCCACTGGAACGTTTTGTGCACTGGTGTATAGGCAGAGCCTTACAACCAAGCCTATTGTTGAATGACTGAATGAGGGAATAGCATTTGAGGGTGAGGGCTGTGAGCTCCAGCCCAGGTCCCATGGAGTTGCTGGCCACAGTGACTACTGATTGCCCTTGGAGTTTAGTGGTCAATCTGATTCTTCAAGAGCAGGTTCTCGGATCCCTGGTGATGCTTAGGTGGGCTTGTGCCCCCACACTCAGGCAGAACCCATGAAGGCTTGGAATGGGGCCTGGCACATAGTAGGCACTTCACATGTTTGTTGAGTGGATGAGGGATGGTATTTGAGTTCTGAGGAGAGGAGGAGCCCCTGGCAGGCTTGGGGAGCTTTCCCTAGTTGCAAAGGGCTTCCTTCCCTCAGGCTCCTCCACGTAGCATCGTGGGTGAAAGGGTTGGGAAGAGTAGGTGGGAGCCAGCCGGACTTGCTCTGTTTGACTCCAAGTCCACATCTGGGTCTCCTAGAGAGGTCCCGAGGATTAAATGAGGTGCTGGGTGCTAGGCACACACTCAGGGCTGGGGAGACAAGTGCCCAGGGTGCAAAATTCAATGAAGCATTCACTTCTGAGTTCTTCAGAGTCCTTTCCTAGACCCAGCCCTACCCAAATGACATGGCAAAGAGTAGGTGCTCAGTACAGGGGTGCTGCCTGCACTGCCGGCCTTGGCCACTGCCCGATGACTGCCTGCACGTTGTGCACCAGTGTATAGGCGGGGCCTTAGAACCAAGCCTATTGCTGAATGAATGAGAGAGCGAAGAGCATTTGCATGGGAGGGCTGTGAGCTCCCTGTCCTGTCTGCTCGCTGGGACAGGTCGGGGCAGCTTGGGGCCCAGGTTTTGGGGTGCTGGGAAAACCACAGGATGCCATATTAATTGCAGGCAGGGCAGGGATTCCAGGACATTGGTTTCCCACAGGATTCCCTGCCTCTACTGCCTGGATCCCAGATGGAGATACCATTCCCGTACCATGTAACTCATGCACTCACAGTGTGCAGTTCATTGATTTTCCCCTGTATTTGCAGAGTGGTGCAAAGGTCACTGTGTCAGAATATGTTCATCACGCTAAAGAGAAACCCTGTACATACTTCCTGTCAATCTTCATTTTCTCCCCTAGCTGTAACAACAACAAACGTGATTTCTGTCTCTGTGGACATGTCATCTAAATGGGCTCATCCGGTCTGTAGTCCTTCCGTGACTGGATCCTTTCACTCAGCATGATGTTTTCGAGGTTCATCCATGTGGTAGCATGTGCCAGCCCTTTACTCCTTTGTACTACCAGGTAGAATTCCACTGTGTGGACATAATGTATCTTGCGTATCTGTTCATCCATTGAGGCTATTTGGGTTGTTTGCACTTTTTGGCTTTTATGAATTATGCTGCTATGAACATTCATGTGCAAGTTTTTATAATGCTGCATGGTTTTCTAAAAAAAGAGATTTGTTTATTTGAAAGGCAGAAAGAAAGAGAGAGAGGTAAAGAGAGAGAGAGAGCTTCCATCTGCTGGTTCACTCCCCCCAAGATGGCCACAACAGCCTGGGCTGGGCCAGGCTGAAACCATGAGCCAGGAACTCCATCCAGATCTCCCACATGGCTGACAGGGACCCAAGGACTTGAGCCATCGTCTGCCTTCTAGGCGCATTAGCAGGGAGCTGAATTAGCACAGTAGCAGGGACTTGAACCTGTACTCTGAAATGGGTGCAGGTGCCCCAAGCAGCAGCTTAAGCCACTGTGCCACAACACCCACCCTGGCTGCAAGTTTTAACACGTCTTGGGCATACATCTAGAGGTGGAACAGTTGGCCATCCTCTAACTCTTTGATCGTTTAAGGAACTGTGAAGTTATTTCTCAATGCACTGTAGCATTTTCTGTTCCTAGCAGGAATGTACAAACGTTCCAATTTTTCCACATCCTCAACAACACTGGTTGTTATTTGCCTTTTCTGTAAGGGTGTGAAATGGTATCTTATTGTGGTTTTGATTTGCATTTCCCTGATGAGATGGTGTTGAGCATCTTTTCATGTGCTTATTAGCCACGTTAATGTCTTATTTGGAAAAATGTTTATTCAGATCTTTGCCTGTTTTTTTCCACTGGCTTATTTGTATTTTTATCATTGTTTTTCATGTATTGTTTATGTATTCTAGATAGGAATCCCTTATTAGATATATACTTTGAAAATATCTTCTCTTGTGATTTACTCTTTCATTCACAGTCTTTCCTATGTAGTGTTCTTTGGAGCACAAAAGGTTTTTTAAAAATCTTATTTTCATTTTACTTGAAAGAGGGAGAAGGAGGGAGAGATGGAGGGAGGATGGAGATGGGGAGGAAGGGGGGAGAGAGAGGGAGGGAGAGATGGAGGGAGGACGGAGATGGCAAGGAAGAGGGGGGAGAGAAAGAGAAGGAGGGAGAGAGAGCCCCCATCTGCTGGTGCTGAGTCAGGCCAAAACCAGGAGCCAGGAACTCAGTTTGGGCATCTAGGTCTCCCATGTGGTTAACAGGGTCCCAAGTACTTGAGCCATCAGCTGCTGCCTCCCAGGGTGTGCGTTTGCAGGAAGTTGGATGGGAAGCGGAGCCAGAACTCAACCAGGTCATGTGGTAGGGGAGGTGGCCATCCCAAGCAGTGACTTAACCCCTGCGCCTAATCACACCCCCAGAGGTTTTTTGTTTTGATAACTTTCAGCTTATTTTGTGTCTTACTGCTTGTGTTTTTCCATCATATCTAAGAAGACTTCACTGTGAGATCGACTTCTGTATTCTTAGAGTTTTACTCATATAGTTTTGATCAACGTCCACCCATTTTGAGCTGATTTGTGTGTGTGATGTGAGGTAGGGATCCACTTCCATTTCTTGCAGGTGGATACTCAGCTGTCTCATCCCTGTTTGTGGACAGATTGTTCTCGCTCCA
This sequence comes from Sylvilagus floridanus, assembly GCA_949820135.1. NCBI lineage: Eukaryota > Metazoa > Chordata > Mammalia > Lagomorpha > Leporidae > Sylvilagus > Sylvilagus floridanus. Next base: position 75,391,588 of record OX463239.1, on the reverse strand, counting down.
GTAAACTGTCTTGTCTGGAGGACTGGCTATCTCCCCTTTCCCAGAGAGATGGTACCAGCCTTGCTGGGATTTTTAATGAGCGAGTGAGTGGCCCCAGCTGGGGCGGGGGATTCCGCCTGGGCTTCTCTGAACCCTCAGCAGTGCTCAGCACAGGCGACGGGAATGCCATCAGTTCATCAGCTACTCACTAGGTCCTCCTGCGTGGCGAGAGCTGGGGGGGGGGGTGAGGGCAAGTGAGTCCCTGCCCTCTGGAGCTCACCTTCCAGGAGGGAGGTGGAGCAGGAAGAGTCCTGTAACCTCAAGTGGTAACAGCTGTGGCGGAGAAGAAATTAAGCAGGGTAAGGGGTGGACAGGGGCTGGATTAGGGCTGGGGTGGGAGGGGCCGTGAGTCTCAACCACATCGGCTGGGGGGCTCCTGGGCCGTGAGTGGGCTCTGTTGTCTCTGCTGATGAAGCTTTCAGGGGCGGCCCCGTCTCTCCTGGGGAAGGGAGGTAAAAAGTGGGGAGTCCCAGGGTGTTGGACGTGGCTCATGTGTGGGATGGGGGCACCTGCCAGGAGGAAGGAGGGGGAGACTGGCCCTTTAAAAATGTTTTCTGTACTTGAAGGTCAGTAGCAGTGTTGGGTTAATACTGACAGCAGCAATATCCATGACTGTCATTACCCCATTTTGATCAGTGGGGACACTGAGGCCCAGAGAGGTTAGGTGTCCTGCCTGGGGTCACACAGTGAGTGTGTGTGTGACCCTTGTAGCCCTTCACACATAGCAGGATTGCCAAAAAGGGACCCTCCACCCCCGCCCCACCGCACCAAGGCTGTGGGGTGAAACTTAGGGGCTCTATTTGGGTGTCAGGAGGTTCTCATTGAATTCTGCCTCTCCCATCGCCTGGCTGAGTGACAGGGTACAAAGATTTAAACTATTTTATTCTTAAAAATTTATTTATTTGAAAGACAGAGATAGTGACAATGAGAGAGAGAGAGAGAGAGAGAGAGAGAGAGAGAGATCTTCCATCTGCTGGTTCACTCCTTTAATGACTGCAACAGCTAGGGCTGGGCCAGGTTGAAACCAGGAGCCGGAACTCCATCGGGGTCTTCCATGTGGGTGGCAGGGACCACGTAGTTGGGCCATCAGGATTATACAGCAAGGTCAGGGTTAGGCAGTGATGGGAGAGACCTAGGGGGTCAGAAATACTGGGCGGGGCTCCTACCCCCACAGGTGGGCCAGGCCAGGCTGGGTGTTGACGCCTCCCCAGGGGAACTGCATTTCAGCCAAGCCTTGGGAGATGAACAGGAATTGAGCCGGAGACAGCGGATGGAGGGGAGGGGAAGAGGGCACAGCCTGTGCTGTGGCTCAGAGGCAGAGTGGACTTAGCACTATCAGGGAGCAGGGCATCGCAGTGAGTGATGCAAACCCACAGTGGAGACGGTGGGGGGGGGGGGACGGCCATACTGTGCCTGCTTGCAGAGGCGCTGGAGAGAGGCAATGACATGGGTGACTCAGTTTACCATGCCCAGTCCCTACGCAGACAGTTTTTCTTTTTAAAAAAGATTTATTTATTTGAAAGCCAAATTTACAGAGGAGGGAGAGAGATGATACATCGCTATGTATCTATCCATCAATCGATCTTCCATCTGCTGGTTCACTCCCCAGATGGCTGCAATGGCCAGGGATGGGCCAGGCTGAGGCCATAAGCCAAGAACTGCATCCGGGTCTGCCACATGGGTGCAGGAGTCCAAGCACTAGGGCATTCTTCTGTTGCTTTCCCAGGAGCTTTAGTGGAGTATGCGCAGAAGGACAGCGGCTGGGACTCGAACCGGCACCTATATGGGATGCCGGCATCGCAGTGCTGGCTCCTCTTTCCTTTCTCTGGTCGGTTTCCACCCTGCCTCCCTTGCTGTCTTCCCCAGGGTGTGCACTTTGCTCTGCCCCACACACACCCCCCCACCCCCCCACCCCAGAAGGAGGGAAAAGATGCAAAGCGCCAAGTTCCCAGGGAGGGCCGGCAGCCCAGCGTGATGGGCTGCTTGTAACCAAGTCTGCGGGCAGGAGAGACTTTTTATCCCTCGCAAGTGAATGCAGACTGTTAGGGAGATAAATAAATGACAGAGCTGCCGATGGACTGTTGGGCTCCAAGGAGGGACATTTGTCTCACTTTAGAAGAAGGACCTGGAGGGCTCAGCCCCATCGACTCGTTCATTGTGCTGTTATCTGCCACAGAGGTGGTGACACCGCAGCAATTAAGACAAACTTTAGTCTATAAGTTCCTGCCTGCAATCTCGGGGCTTCAAAACAAGACAAATGATACCGCCAGGGGACGAAGCCAAGTCTTTTCCAGATCCTGTCCGAAGTCACAGCGAATATTTGTAGTTGTTCAGCAGAAAATTTGTCATTACGAGGTCTGGGCTCTGCTGGCTTCCCCACCTCCCTGCCCCACACTTTAGTCCGTTATAGCCAGCTCAGGCTGGCTCCACCCACTGCCAGCCCCACGCCGCCCTGCCGGCTCCCCGGTGTGGGAGCACCTCTGGTGCGTCAGGGTCACGACCAAGCTGGCAGGGGTCCCTGACCTTGCCCTGCTTCCCAGGCCGGCAGCCGGCACCCACAAGGCCCAGGCACAGGGCCGGCGTCCTGGCCGTCTGCCACTTGCACCTGCTTTTCCCTGCAGACCCATTCCTTGCCCCGGCTCTGATCACCCTGAGCTCTTTGCTGAGCTTCTTGGGGGTTACGCCAACCTCAGCCTCCTTCCCCTCCGCCTCCTTCGGCCCCTAGGGTGGAGAGGAGAACACTTGGTCCTCTCAGTCGTGGGGGTCCATCTAGGAGTCGGGGTCCCACCTGGGCAGCTGTGAGCCATCAGGGCTGGCTCCCTCTGGCCCTCGTGCTCCCACTGCCTGCTGCCCAGCTGCCAGCCGGCCTGGGCACTGCCTCCCTCTGCGCCCCTCTCTCTGACATCTCTGTGGCTGAGAACACAGAACTCACGTTCCTCCTGGGACTAACAGGACTTCATGACAAGGACAGGACTGGGGGCGGGGTTGCAGGCAGAGGGGAGCATGTTCTTGCCCCGCTGTGCTCCAACTGGCAAGGCCAAGGGCAAGGGCAGCTCAGCCACAGGCTACTACGGGTGACCAGAGGAGTGACTGAGCCTAGATGGCCAAGGAGGAGAGCCTCGTCTCCCGCCAGAGGGGTCTCCCAGTCATCGGGGGCTCCCCCAAAGCAGGGGATGGCCACCTGGGGTCCCAAGGACATGGGCTCCAGGGACCCAGGAGCCATCAGCTTGGGAACAGAACCACGTGCGTGCATGCACGTGGATGCATGATGTTCTGGGGGCGGGGCTGCTCCCGGGGGTCCGTGGTTGCACACGGTGAGACCCCCGGGCTAGGAGGAGCTCCAGGACACAGTGAGCTCAATTCCTGCAGGGGCAGATGAGGGCACTGAGGCCCAGAGAGGACACATGCTTTGTCCGAGTTTACCCCGGGAGCCGGTGGCCAGGTCCCGGGCTTCCATACTGTCGAGAGCAGTGCTTCTCGGGGCCGCTGGGGGCGCTATGCCTCCCTGTGGAGCTGGGCTCTACTCCCAGAGATACTGACAGTCTGCAACCGCACACCTGGATCTGAACACCTTGGTGCTACAGGCCGCGCCAGGTGTGCACACGTGGACACGTGGGACGTGTGTGTGGAGCTGACTTCCGGAGCCCTGGTGTGAAGTCGTGCAACAGTGCTTTGCTGCCTGCTTGTTGGGTGATCCTGGGCAAGCCATTCAGCCTCTCTGGGCTCCAGTTTCTCCCCCTGTAGAATGGGCGGAATCCTAAGGCCACCAGCCACCACACAGGGTTGTGATGGGGATTAAATGAGTTGCTAGAAATTCAGCCATAAGCACAGAGCCAAGGCTCGAGACTCCTGCTCCTCTTTCCTTCTTCCCCCAGTGCAGGACTTGGGGAGACCAGGCTTGCTGTGGGTGCACCTCCTCACAGCAAGGCTGAGCCTTAAGTCTTGGTGGTGGCTGCTTTGCCTTTTGGGGGGGACTCCTGGGCTCTCCCCACTGGCTGGGCACCTCTTCCTGGGAAGTCTAAGCCAGCTGCTGCTCGAAGCTCTCCTTGCCCTGAGCACCAGACCGGGAGCACAGTGTTCATGGCCAATTCTGCGACCCTCCCAGCCCCTGCCCCAGGCAGGTGCACTCTGAGATGGACACCGGGCCTGAGCAGCTGGAGGCCTGCGCCTTGACAAGTGTGACTCGAAATGGGCTCACCCATTCTCTGCCTCAGAAAGCCCAATGGCCTGTGGCCTTGCACGGGCCCTGGTCCCAGCGTGTGCTGCGAATCATGGCTCTGCTACCTTGGCCACTTGGCCAGCAAACGCACTGTGCACCTCTGGGGCCGGGCTCTGCTCTTTGCACAGGTGGGGTGTGGACAAACCCAACCCAGACCTCAATCCTGTGGAGGTACTGTTCTACTTAGGGGTGGGGGAGGCAGGAGAGAGAATATGGAAAGTCAGGTGAGTGACACATCGACAAAGCCCATGGGGCTGGGGTGAGGCCAAGGGGCACTGAGCTCCCGGGGCCAGGGCAGGCGGGCTGTGACTTTCATCTCATGGTTAGATCTGCGGGTGCAGCCGTGAGCCTTGTGGATCCGTGGGGGACAGGTGTTCCAGTCTTTGAGTACAAAGACATCATCGGCATCACACCAGCTGCAGGTGCTCCTTGGGGTGTGTGCGTGTCCACGAGTTCTTCCACACGGTGTTTCCTTGCACATGCGGCTTTCCCAATTTGTGTTCTCCTTTTGTGAGTCAGGAAAAGTAGGAGAGGAGGCACATCTGTGGATTCAGACTCCTGGCGCGGCTCCAGCTTCCCAGTGGCAGCTCGGAGCGAGCGTGCACCCTCAGTGGCCCCACGCCTCTGCTGTCTGTGGCCCTGGGACGTGCCCGGGGCTCGAGGAGCAGTGAGGAGGCAGCTGGCTACAGTGAAGGGCAAAGTGGGGGCGATGGCTGAGGGCAGAGATGAGGGCAATGAGGCCTTGCTGGTTCTCGCGCTTGGCCTCCACGTGACGTGGGAGCCCCTGGAAGTGCTGAGAAGGGGAGGGCTGGGATCCGCCCCATGGAGAATGGATGGTGTGGGCAAGGTGGGGGTGGGAGCCTGGCAGGAGGTTGTGGGCTGGGACCAGGACAGGGAGCAGAGGGGCCAAAGACAACTGACAAAGACGACAGGGTTCCTGGTAGGTGGGGGGGGGGGGGACAGGGAGGGGCTTTGCCTTGGGTGCTGGGAGCACGGAAATGGCGGAAGGCAGTGGGAGGGGCCTCGGGACCCATGTCGGATCAGGAGTTTGCTGGGATGCCACTCAGACCTCGGAGTGTAACCTTGAGTCTCCTGGAGCCTCAGTTTTTCGCCTGAGAAGTAGGAGCAGCCACCCCCACCCGGTGGTGGTTCACCCAAAGGTGGCTGCGAATGGCCCAAGGTGACAGGCTCGGGGCAGGATGTGGGCACGGCAGGGCTGGGCCTTCTCCCAGCTCTGGGTTTCCTGTCGCTCCCTGGGCCATCCTGCTCAGATCAGTGTGGGGGAGCTGCTGTCACTGCTGGCCCCACAGTCCCAGCAAAGTGTAGTTCAGGAAGGCACCCAGGGTGGAGGCCTGCGCTCCGGGCTCTCGTCCTGGCTCGGCTACTCCTTGCCATGGCTCCTGGCTCAGGCCCTTCCAGGTCTGGCTGTCTCATCCGTCCGATGGGTTGAGGTGTGCAGGAAGCACGTGGGGTCCCCGCAGGTGCCTGGGCATGGGTGGCAGGCACTGCCACATGCATCCCTGTCCAAGCGGGGACCCCTGCCTGCTCGCCGCGCTGGGTGGGCGGCAGACACGCGCAGACACAAGTCTCAAACGAGGGTCTCAAAGCAGTGATCCTTTTATTCCCATCAGTGCTGCTGGCAGGGGCCTGCCCCTTTACAGATAAAACAGAAGGGGCGGGGCCAGATGAGCCTCTGTTTTTGGTGCCTCTCCCCTCCCCCACCCACAGGAGCCGGTGCCTCCAGACAGGAGCGGGTGATGGTTGCCCGGCAGGGCTGGCCCCGGGGGACTCCCTGGGCAGGCTCATCTGCTGGCAGAGGGACGGCGAGGGCAGGGAAGCCGGGCCCAGCAAAGCTGTTCTGTCCAGGCGGCAAGCGGGGCGCAGTGGGGGCAGCAGGTGGGCTGGCCCCCACGGTGACCGGTCCTGGGCTTTCAGCGCCGCGTGGTGGCCTCACGGGGGCCCCTGCTGGCTCCGCCTCTCCTCCAGGGCCCTGCACACCCACATGGACACCACGGTGGCGTTCCCGTCGTTGAACTGCATGATGAATGGGTGGCCCTGCAGAAGAGGAGTGGGGCTGTGATAGGCGTGGTCCAGGGCCTGCTCTGACCACCCCCCCCACTCCCCCACTCCCAACCCCAGGGAGGTGAGGTGGCAGCAAGTAGCCCTGAACAACTGAGGCCAGAGCTGAGATGTGTGCCTTCTGAACAGCCGAGCCTCCCCGACTCGGGCAAGAAAGGGGTGCCGCCCGTGGGCCGAGCTCAGAGGCACGCAGGGTGCTGTCAGGTGCAGGGAGGCAGGAAATGCACCCAGAGGGTGCCCAGGCAGCCAGCACAGGGCCAGGACATCAGCTGGGTGCCTCCTATGATCCACTTAGGTACCGCGCTGCAGGGGATGTCTACCAAGAGAGCAGGGACTGTGGAGAGGGGGTGGAGGGGGTTGATGCCCACAGGTGGCAGTGGCCTGGGGGTGTGCCGAGGCCGGCGAGGCCTGGGAGGGAAGACCTGGGCTTCCTCTTGTTCCTCCCGGTGACATACCCGCCTCTGCCCACAGCCCCAGATCTCTGCCTGGACAGAGAGCATCCCTGCTTTCCAGGGGCTCCCAGAGGTGAGCCTGTGTCCTTGCAGAGAACAAGGTGGAAGCTGTGCCCCAGAGCCGGCCCCCACCCCCGCCCGGGGAACACGGTGTCACTTTCCCAGAATGCCAGTGACTTTGGCCCATATGCTCCATCTTCCTCATCATCTGTTTGGAAATGAGCCGATCGGAACCGCGGGAGGAGAGCGAGGCAGTGCCTCCGCGGCACGGGAAGAGCCGAGGGCCACACTGCGCGGCTGGCCTTGCCCAGGTGCCCTGTGCTGGTGGACACGCTGCCTGCCTGCCTTTTGTGTGGAGACCCTCAGCGCCTCCCGCCACCTGCAAGGAGGGGCTAGGATGCCTGGGGTTGCCCCGGCCACTGCTGACAGAGTGGGAGATCGGAGAAGGGACTACAGGTGGAGATGGCGCTGGGGTCCGGTGGGCACGGCAGGAGACCCCAGCCTCTCTTGGCACCCTGTGTTGTGCCCTGTGACTGCCCTGGGCCATGCAGCAACATGAGCCAGAGAAGTGGCATGGAGGGAGGGGGCCCTCGCTCTGCCTGCAGGGTCTGGGAGGCCCCTCATGGCCAGGGTTGGTTCCTGCCAAAGCAGCACTAACTCACAGAGGTGGGCGCTGCGCTGTCCGAGTCTCTTACACACACACACACACACATACACACGGAGATGGAGGCCATGGGGTCACAGCTGACCTGCCTGGGTTCCCAGAGCAGGGGCCTGGGCCACAGACCTTCCAGCTGCAGCCCCCTGCCCTGGGCTCTCCCAGGCAGGCCAGAGGCTGCCTCTTTTCTCCTGTGGCAATGTGGGGCTGGGAGCTGGACTGCCCCAGGTCCTGAGTGACAGCCCCCTTACCCCTCCCTCTCCCATCAGCCCCAAGTGGGAAGTTCCAGCATTGCCCCATATTACAGAGGTGGACGCTGGGGCCCAGGGAGGGAAGTGACCGACTGAGAGCTGGCCTGAGCCAGGTCTTCTGGATCCTGCCCAGCGGCCGGCTTCGGGCTGGCTCCATGGAAGGGCCCGGGTCCTCCTGCCTTCCCTCTTAGACCACAACACACAATGCGACAGTTCTAGAGGACGCCTGAAGATCGCCAGGCTGCCCTGAGCCACCCATGGGCCAGGACGGCTCTGGACAGTGCTGTGTGCTGGGCAGTCGCCGAGGCCTGGCCCTGGCATTCCTGTCCTGCCCTTGGCCTACTCCTGTGACCCTGTCAGGCTACAGGACCAACGGAGCTGGGACCCAGGTGACCGCCCCATCCCCTGTCCCGGCCTGGGTGCCGATAGCCATGGCAAGGGAGCCGGGCTGAGTGGCCTCTCTGGTCCCATAACCGGGCAGCGGAGGCCTCTCTCGTTTCCTGGATTCTCTCAGGGCCGAGGTCTGCAGTAGCCTGGTCCACAGACTCCTCCACGGAAGATGAAGAATGAGGGGAAAGGACGGGAGCACCAGAGGTGGGACGGGCCGGGGAGGAGCAGGAGGGGCCCTGGCGGAAGCTTAGGACTGAGAGCAGCTGCACCTGTCCCACACTCCCCTCCCCCCGGCCCTGGAGACCCTGGGGCTCTGACTCTCCTCCTCTGTGCCCCTGCCTTGACAGATGGACAGCAGGGCGCTCCAGAGCCCCTCCCCGATCTGGGCTCCTAGCCTAGTGCTCATTCACTGCCCGTCGTCCTTAGTGGGGTTTTGAATTCCTTCCGAAGGCGAGTTTACTCATCGCGGTCCCCGCCCTGTCTTCTCTTTCTGTAACTTCCACGGAGCTTCGTGCTCCGTCTGAATCATCTCCTAGCTTGCTGGTATGGCGGGAAGGTCTGGGCCGGTGCCTGGTCCTCAGTCAGCGCCAACGGCTTGGACGAGTGATTTGCCTCTCTCTATGACCCCTTGATGCACTGAGCACTGGCTGTGCCCAGGCGCTGGCCGAGGCCCGGCGTCCACACAGCCCTCTGGCACCGTCCTGGTACCTCGCTTTTTAGGTGAAGGAAGCTCAGGTTCTGGAAAAATCCACAGAGCCAGAAAGTGGCAGAGCAGGGCGCCCAGCCCCTGCCGAAGGCACCCTGCTGCCCGCCCGCCCGCCTACTGGGTGGGTGGACTGCCTTGTATCTCCGCTTTTTAAAAAAGGAGCGTGGTATGGGAGCTCAAGCTATTATCAAACTAAAGTATATTTAAAGTTACATTCTAGGTGCTTCACAACTACTTCTTAATGGACAAGTGGAAATTGGGGGCCACAAAGGCACATGCATGCATGGCCTCCCTGGCCAGAGCCTTCTCCCACGCCCAGCAACTCTACTGCAAACTAAGGTCACCTCCATTGTACAGTGGAGCAAACTAACACAGAGAAAGACTAAGAAGCTTGTGCAAGGCCACAGAGCTCCCCTGTGTGCCGACTCCAGAGCCAAGCCCACAGCCACAACTGTCCCTTCTCAACAGCACCAGGACAGGAGGTGGCCGGCACCTGCTGCAGGGAACTGGCCTCGGGTGGTCTGAGGACCCCAGCTCCCTGGGCTCTGAGCGTTTTCTCCACAGGCCTCGGCTCTGGAAAGACCAGGAGAATGGACCCAGGGCCCAGAAGAAGTCTCCCAGGGCTGTGGGGAGCAGGCCAGGGAGGGTAGGTCAGAAAGAGCCAGCAGGCCCAGGATGTCCAGTGGTAGATGCTCTTCAAACCCGGGTTCTACCTCGGCGGGGCCAACTCCCCATCTGAGACCACCCCACCACCTTCCTGCCCACCTGCCCGGGCCACTGTGTTCTGCAGTGTGTGAGCCCATCTTACCTGACGCTACACTGGAGGTCCCCCGAGGGCACCCCAGAAGTGAGGGTGGGGTGAGCAGTCTGGGGAGAGGCTCTGTAAGCAGAGGCTGTTCTAGTCACGGTCTCTGCTGCCTCAGGGTGAGCCTCTGGGAGCAGGCAAGCCTGGCGCAGGTGCATCCTGGGCAAGTCTGAAACTAACAGAGTCCAACAAACTGCTCATGAGGTGTGAGTAGGCGGGTGCCTGGAGATGCGATTTGAGGGGCCGGTGCTGTGGTGCAGCGGGTTAAGCTGCCTTCTGCAGAGACAGCATCCCACAGGGGGCACGGGTTCAAGTCCCGGCTGCTCCACTTCCAATCCAGCTTCCTGCTCATGGCCTGGGACAGCAGTGGAGGATGGCCCAAGTGTTTAGGCCCCTGCTACCCAAGTGGGAGATCTGGGAGAAGCTCCTGGCTTTGGCCTGGCCAGCCCTGGCTGTTGCGGCCATTTGCAGAGCCAACCAGCCCATGGAGGGTCTCTCTCTGTCTCTGTAACTCTGACTTTCAAATAAATAAAAAATCTTTAAAAAACATAGGGGGATCTGAGAGGTTGGCGGGGCCCCCAAAGCCCACCTCCTGCTCCTTGCTCCACTTGCTTGCTCTGAGGCGCTCTGCACTGCTCTGCAGGACTCCCACCACCCCCAGGCAGGGGAAACCCCTCCGTCTGTCCCTTCTCAGCACTGGCGGAGGAGCCTTAGGGCCAGATGGGACCTCAAAGAGCAGACAGTGTGGGGGACACGTGCTGGAGGTCCTTTGGGTGGTTTCATTCAAATTCTGTTAATAAAGGGTTTTTTTTTTTTTAACTATATAAGGATACTTCAAAAAGTCCATGGGAAAATGGAATTAAATTGATTTTGGTGCAAAAAAAATTGACGTCTACGCAGTTTTTCATAGGTGATTTTCCAGAACCTTTTGAGTACCCCCTCCTGTTTCTAAACACGTATACAAGAAGATACCCTAGTGGTGGGCCGCTGGCCTAGCAGGTTAAGATGCCCACACCCCTGTATGGAGTGCCTGGGTTTGCCTCCTGTCTCTGCCCTCCAGTGCCAGCTTCCTGCTAATGCACACCCGGGGAAGCTGCAGATGATGATGGCTCAACTGGTTGGGGCCCTGCCACCCACGTGGAAGAGAGACCTGGATGCAGTACCCGGCTCTTGGCCTTAGCCCTGGCTTAGCCCTGCCAGTTGTGGGCGTTTGTGGGGGTGACCCCGCAGAATTCAATGCACATCTAAGTGCGCACGTACTGAATACACGTAGCTCTGGTGAGCTCAGAGTGCTGCGCTGCACGGACGCCGCTCTCTGCAGGTTCAGCGCTGGCTAGGTCTCTGCATGCACGGCACTCAGCCTGGGACACGTGGGCTGACGACCGGGATCACCTGTGAACGCCGAGGGCTGTGACGGCCACCGAGACCACACGAATGGGTGCAGTTGTGTGCGGGGTCACGTGCAAAAGGGGTGTGTGTGTGTGTGTGTGTGTGTGTGCCGGGGGCGGGGGTGCGAGGCAGCTCCCCAAGGCTTTGAGTGCCTCTCGGCTCACCTGTGCAATTCACAGGGCTCCTCTGCCAGCGCTGACACTTGGCAAGAAAAACTTTTCTGCTATTCCTTTTCTAAGTGTCTGCGCTGGTTTTAATGGGGGCTAAGCTGAGAAGTGGGGATCCCTTGGACACTAGGCTATGAGGACGACATAGCAAGAGAGCAGGATCCCTTGGACACCTGGCTACGAGGACGACATAGCGAGAGAGCAGGGATCCCTTGGACACCAGGCTACGGGGATGACACAGCGAGGTAAGGCTGCAGTGGATGTGACGGCGTGTGCCCTACGACCCTGACGCAGAGCTCTGGGTCCTTAAGCGCAGAGTTGGGGACGACTTTACAGAGTACTCTTCTACGATGAACGCTCACAATGCATGCTAAATATGACCCACCCCACTTCTCACATCGGCACCGAGGTCCTGAAGTAAGAAGGGCTCCACTGTTCAAACTGTACACTTCGGAGCAGAGCACTCACATAATCCACGGACGGGCTCATGGATGTCCACTGTCTGCTGAACTGCCCACAAGTGGCAGGGCAGCGGGCAGCCCTCCTCACGTTAATCACAGGAGATAATACATCATGGGGGTCCCTGGGCACTGTGGCTTGCTGGCAGGCCGGGTGTGCCTCCAGGGAATTGCCGGGGATACCTGGCAGACCATGCGGCCAGCCTGTGGTGCAGAGGGCCCAAGAAGGGGCTCAGCAGGGAGAAACTGAGGCTTCGCCCCTGTGCGGGAAACAGTGAGGAGCCCTGGGCAGTGCCTCTGGCCATGAAGGTGTGGAGGCCCAAAGCTGCCTCACCTGTGAAAGACCGGGTCGGGGTGGGGGAGGGACTTCCATGGTGACAGCACCCTGAGCCCTCTCCCTGGGATGGGGGTGGCAACACTGGAAGACAGCCCCCCTCCCCCCACGGAAGCTACAGTCTCCACTGGTGGCTCCAGGGGACCCTGAGCCCCTCGTTACATAAGCACCCTTCAACCCATCGCTGCAGCTTTCTCTCTGTTCCGGGGTGGGGCTGTAGGACCGAAGTGAGGGCTGTCACTGCCCTGAGGGTCAGCATGTGGGGGTGCAGCAGTGAGCTGGGGGCGCGGGCATGGAGTCGGCCTGTCTACCCAGCCCAGTGTAACCACTGCCACACACACGGAGCCCTCCCATGCAGGTCTGAGCACTGCTGTCTCGCCTCTGGTTTCTGAACCTTTCCCAGCGGCTGGGGGAGGGAGGGGTCCTCTTCCTGCCCTTCATTTTCTTGTAAGACCTCAGAAATGGCTTGCAGCGGCGACACGCCGTTTCAATCAAGCCTCCTGAGTTTATTCTTCCCCACTGCTACAGAAGTAGACGTTGTCCCCCAAATATTCAATTATTAGTGGCAAATTGCTTACCTCCAGCCATCCTAGATGGGGCCCCGGCATCTAAGGGGGTCAAGGAGCTCTCCACCTTTCATCTGAGTGCATCTATGTGTTCCTACACAGAGTAATTGGTCAGAAAGTGGCCCACTGGGACAACAGGATGTCCCCAGGGGTCTCTGTGCGCAGCCACAGGGCCCGGGGCAGCGTGGTGTGGGGGAGGGGCCGCAGACGGGGGCGGGGGGGTGACTGGCACTGCTCAGAGTGTGTCCCAGGGAGCTGGCCTGTGTGAATGGCCTGTTTAGGGGCCTGTGGTGGCTGCCCAGGCAGGAGCTGCATATAGCAGCCAGTGTGCTGCTCTCCAGTCAGTCTTGGGCTGGGCAGATGCACAGAGGGGTGGGGACGAGGGGGTGTCAGCGAGGACCCACGCCTGAGAGGTGAACCTGCAGCTCCCGCCCCCTGGACCACCCCTCCTCTCCCTGTCCCCCCATAATGCACACAGGGCCAGGGTATTCTGTTCTTTTTTATGTTATAATTTTAATTGTGCATATTTACGGGCTATTGCGTGATTACTTGATACATATCTACACTGTGTAATGATCACAGGTGGAAGCCGGGAACTCAATCCAGGTCAGAAACCCGGTAACTTGAGCCACCACTGCTGTCCCCCAGGGTCTGCACTGGCAGCAGGTTGGAGCCAGGAGCTGGAGTTGGAAACTGAACCCAGTTACACCGAGATGGACAAGGGCACCTCAACTGCTAGGCTAAGTGCCCATTCCTTTGAAAGGCTGCAGGACTGGGGAACCAGTTTTTTCTTCTTTCTGCCAAGGGCCACAGGAGTAATCACAGCATCATTCGCGGGCCGTACAAAATCGCCATCTTACACATTAGCCTGCTACACACAGATGTGTGTAGATGTGGTTGCCTGGCCAGGGCCAGACCTCACAACTGCGCATGTCTTATATGGCCGGTGCCCGATGCTCCCCACGCCTGGGAGAGGGAAGGGTGGGAAGGGCCCAGACACAAGCGGGAGAGGCAGCGTCCTCACAGCGGCAATCTGTGACACTGTGACAAGCACCTGGAAAACCCGCGTGGAACTGCAGACTGCCAAGGACCGGGGAGCAGGACGCGTCACCCACAAAGAGGGGTGGCTCGGCAGCAGGAGCAGAAGCTGGGGGACACACCCGAATAGCACCAAGGTCAAGCTGAGCTCCTAAACCCAATTACACCAGCAGTCAGGAGTCGGGGCAAAAGGCCGCCAATCCGAGAGCAAAACTCGAGATGGTTCTGCCACTCAGACCCTTGTGAACAGAACTCCCACCGCACCTCAGAAAGGAAGAGAAACTGCGGGAGGGAGCAGGTGTGACGGCAACAAGGACAACGGAACTCTAACAAATGGATCAGTTTAAACCAACATCGACTGCACAGGACCACAACAGTAGTAAGGACTAATTTTAAGAACTAAAGCTGGGGCCGGCCTGTGGCTGAGCAGGGAAAGCCGCCACCTGCGGTGCCAGCATCCCATATGGGCGCCGGTTCAAAGCCCAGCTCCTTCGCTTCCCATCCAGCTCCCTAAGAATGCACCTGAGAAAGCAGCCCAGGAAGACCTGAGGGCTCGCTGATGGAACACTGGGCTTCTGCCTTGGATATGGATCAGCCCAGCTGTTGTGGCCATTTGGGGAGTGAACCAGTGGATGGAAGATCTCGTTCCCTCCCTCCCTCCATTACTCTGCCTTTCCAATTTTTTTTTGACAGGCAGAGTTAGACAGTGAGAGAGAGAGACAGAGAGAAAGGTCTTCCTTCTGTTGGTTCACCCCTCAAATGGCCACCATGGCTGGCGCACTGTGCTGATCTGAAGCCAGTACCCAGGTGCCTCCTCCTGGTCTCCCATGGGGTGCAGGGCCCAAGCACCTGGGCCATCCTCCACTGCACTCCCAGGCCACAGCAGAGGGCTGGACTGGAAGAGGGGCAACCGGGACAGAATCCGGTGCCCCAACCAGGACTAGAACCCGGAGTACCAGTGCCGCAGGTGGAGGATAGCCAACTGAGCTGCAGTGCCGGCCTCTGCCTTTCAAGTTTAAAAGCAACAACACCCACCCGTACTTTAGTAGGGGACACTGTCAGCTGGCAAAGCACCTGTGGCAAGCTGTGGCCAGCACCATGAAGACAGACACACTGTGCGCCAGTTTCTAGGAATTCTGTCCTTAAAAGATGAGGTGAGGGGCTGGCACTGTGGCATAGTGGGTAAAGCCGCTGCCTGCAGTGCTGGCATCCCATATGGGTGCCAGTTCAAGTCCCGGATGCTCTACAGCTCCCTGATAATGGCCTGGGAAAGCAGCAGAAGATGGCCCAAGTCCTTGGGCCCCTGCACCCGCGTGGGAGACCTGGAAGAAGCTCCTGGCTCCTGGCTTTGGATCGGTGCAGCTCTGGCCGTTTTGGACATTTGGGAGTGAACCAGCAGATGGAAGACCTCTCTCTCTAACTCTGCCTCGCAAATAAATAAATAAAATCTTAAAAAAAGAAAAAGGAAGGTAGACAAATGACAAAATTGGTAAAGAGAAGATCCAAGTAAAGGTTGCAGGAAATAAAAAAGGGTGATTGAATCACACACGTAGCCCAAATTTAAGAATAAAAAGGGCACAAAATATGGACACACAGGCAACCTGAGCGTGCAGTGATGCAGACTGTGTGTACATGTGTGTGTGTGCACACATGTGCACGTGTGTGTGTGAGATGATGACGAGGAGGTGGGCGGTGACAGTGCTGGTGATGGGTAGGACACCTGCGGCAGGCGGGGCCCAGGCTTCACATCCTGGTATCACAGAGCTAACTCTGCACAGCACTGCGTATCCCGTGTCACCACTTCCAGGGAAGCAGAGCTGCCCAACCTCGAACACGCAGCTTACCACCAGCTCTCGTAGTTTCTTAAGAGGGAGAAACCAACCATGCACACACAGAACTGCAGCCCAAGCAGGACGCTCTTGATGCCAGCAAATCACCACCACCACTGAGGGGTAAAAAAACCTGCTGACAATTGTGGGCTGATCGGCTTACACGAAGCACCACATTTTTTTTTTTTAATGTTTTTGGCTATGATGTCCCTGAGTTATCTGAGCTTCTCTCCACCCCATGGCCTTGCTGGGGTGAGGCGGGGGTGTTCAGGAAGCTGGCTAGATCACAACAAAGCCCAACACGACCAGGCTGCAACGCACAGGGCTGAGGATCGCCGGCCACTCCAGAGTTCCTGCGAGTAGCAAGCTATGTTTTCCACGCGAAACCGCTCCTGCATTTTTTTTTTAAATAAGAAACCCAGGAAAAGGAAGCAAACCATTTGAAAATTCTGGTCATTTTGCGTCCCCGCAGCAAATAAAAACCATCAATAGAAGCCACTCTTAGCCTTGAGCAATATTTTCTAAAACAAAACACAAAGAAGCTGTGGTACTTAACTATTCTGTTATTGATTTACTGTGGTTTGCAAGGTAATGTTGAAGAAAATTAAATGTGCGGGAGCCTGAGACGCGTTTCGGCGACCTGTGTTTGCCGAGGCGGTGCCGGGGGCCACGCGTGGGATGAATGACAGGGGGAGCGCACTTTATCTGGTTACAAATAAGCTGGCTGGCTTTCCGCAGAGCTGCATGGACCCGGAAAGAGAAAGTTATTTAGCTGTAGGCTCGCTTCTGCTGGTGGCCGCACTCCAGTCTGCCAGGAGGCTTTAATGCAATGAAATTCGGTGTGGACAGCCAGAGACATCCACGTGCCTGGATCTAAACCAGGTTTTCAGAGCTGAAGGATTCTGCTTGACGCAGCTGTGGCTACCTGGTTCCCTCAGGAACTAGTAAAATTCACAATCTGATTCAACAGTAAATTGATCAGATTGCTTTAAATTTGGGCATGTCTATAAAGCACCATCAAACAGTATACGTCCTTTTTAGTGACATGGCCTGTTTCTAAATCTACATGTAATGATTTTGTTTTTTAAAAGATTATTTATTTGAAAGGCATAGTGGGAGAGAACATGAGAGATCTTCCATCTGCTGTTTCACTCCCCAAATGACCACAACGGCCTGGGAGGGGCAGGCTGAAGCCAGAAGCCTGGAATTCCACCCGGGTCTCCCATGGGGGTGCAGGGGCCCAATACTTGGGCCATCTTCTGCTGCCTTCCCAGGTGCATTAGCAGGGAGTGGGATCAGACGGGGAGCAGTTGGGATTCAAACCAGAGGTGGTTCCACAGGTGGTGGCTTAATCCACTGCACCACAATGCTGAACCCATTTAATGATTTTAATAATGATTCTCATTTAATGATCTATAGGAGGCCACAGAATTTGACAACTTTATCATAAATTAAGAATCTAGAAGTTGGGGCTGGTGTTGTGGCATAGCAGGTAAAGCCACCACCTGTGATGCCAGCATCCCATAAGGGCGCTAGTTCGTGTCCCGGCTGTGTCACTTTTGATAGAGCTCCCTTCTGGTGGACTGGGAAAAACAGCAGGAGTTAGCTCAAGTGCTTGGGTCCCTGCACCTGTATGTGAGACCTGCAGGAAGCTCCTGGCTCTGCCCTGGCCATTTTGGTCATCTGGGGAGTAAATCAGTGGGCAGAATGTCTCTCTATTTCAAACAATTAAATAAATCTTTAAAATACAATCTGGATCGTATGGTAGGTCTATATTCAGATTTCCGAGGTATCTCCATAGGTGGCTGTTCACATTCCCACCAACAGTGGATTAGGGTACCTTTTCCCCCACATCCTCGCCAGTATTTTGCTGATTTATGTATGAGAGCCATTCTAACTGGAGTTAGATTTTGATTTGCATGTCCCTGTTGGCTAGTGATCCTGAGCATTTTCTCAAGTGTCTGTTGGCCATTTGGATTTCCTCTTTTGAAAAATGCCTGTTCAATTCCTTTGCCTTTTTAACTGTTAATTGTATTAATTTCTTAAACTTAATTGTTTGTTTTGTTGTTGAATTTTTTGAGCTCTTTGTAGATTTTGGATGTTAACTTTTTATCAGTTGCATAGTTTGCAAGTATTTTCTCCCATTCTGTCGGTTGCCTCTTCACTTTGCTAAGTGTTTCTTTTGCTGTGCAGAAGCTTCTCAGCTTGATGTAATCAATCCCATTTGTCAATTCTGGCTGACTGTCTGTGCTTCTGGGATCTTTCCCAAGAAGTCTCTGCCTAAGCCAATGTCTTGCAGAGTTTCCCCCAATATTCTCTAGTAATTTGATGGTATTGGGTCATAGATTTATACCTTTGATCCATTGTGAGATTTTTGTGAGAGGTTTAAGGCATGGGTCTAGTTTCATACTTCTGCACATGGCGATCCAGTTTCCCCAGCACCATTTGTTAAAGAGACAGTCCTTGCTTCAGGGGCTGATTTTAGCCCCTTTGTCAAAGATAAGTTGGTTATAGACACATGGATTGATTTCTGGAATTTCTATTCTGTTCCACTAGTCTATATATATATATATATATATATATATATATGTCAGTACCAGGCTGTTTTGATTATAACTGCCTGTAGTATGTCTTTTTTAAAAGATTTATTTATTTGAAAGGCAGAGTTACAGAGAGGCAGAGACAGAGACAGAGAGAGAGGTCTTCCATCTGCTGGTTCACTCCCCAGATGGCTGAAAGGGCTGCAGCTACACCTATCCGAAGCCAGGAGCCAGGAGCTTCTTCCGGGTCTCCCAAGCTAGTGCAGGGGCCCAAGGACCTGGGTAGTCTTCTACTGCTTTCCCAGGTCATAGCAGAAAGTGGGATTGGAAGTGGAGCAGCCAGTACTTGAACTGCTGCACATATGGGATGCCAGCACTGCAGGTGGTGGCTTTACCTGATTCCACAGCACTGGCCCCGTTAGTATTCTGACTGGGATCACATTGAATCTGTAAATTGCTTTTAGTAGTATGGACATTTTGATGATGCTAATTCTTCCAATCCATGAACATGGATGATTTTTCCATTTTTTAATGTCTTCTTCTATTTCTTTGTTTAGGGAATTTACCCAAACCAAAAGAAATCAGTATATGAGTTATTAGCATCCTCATGTTCACTGCAGCACAACTCACAATAGCTAAGGTATGGAATTAACCCAGATGTCCATCAACTGTTGACTAGACAAAGCAATTATGGTATATATACACTATGGAGTACTATTCAGCTGTTAAAATAAGTGAAATCCTGTCTTTTGCAGCAAGATGGATGCAACTGGAAACCATTATGCTTAGTAAAATAAACCAGTACCAAAAAGACAGATATCTTATATTTTCCCTGATGTGAGGTAACTAAGAGAGTACCTGAAATGTAATGTATTGGGATGAAATAGACATTTTGAGATTCGATGATTGTTACAGCCCTTGTCTCTTCCATTGAGGAATAGTGCTTTTTTTCTCTCTCTCTTCATACTATTTGTTGAATCCTTTTACTTAGTGTAGGTTAACTATATGATAATTAAGTAAACTGAAAATAGATCTTTGTAAAAATTAAGAGTGGGAATGCGAGAGGGAGGAGAAGGGCTGGAGCATGGGTGGGAGGGAGGGTGGGGGAGAAGTGTCACTATGTTCCTAAATCTGCATATATGAACTACATGAAACCTGTATGACTTAAAACAAAATAAATTAAGAAAAAAGAATCTGAAAGTCACACTAAAACTTGAACAGTTTCCTTTTAGCTCGTCCCTCAAGTCTTGTAGTTTGGCCTTAATTTTAACAAAACAAGACTGGTGTGGGGTCAGCCAGGGCAGGTACATCAGGAAACAGCAGGGTGGGGCCCAACAGAGGATCTCCCTAATGGTGATGTCAGGAGAGCTTTACAGACACTAAACGCTGATGCACGTGACCTGTTTAAGGGGACAGGGAAGCGGAAAGGACACGTAAGAGCTCTTGAAATTTTTCGGCTATCTCAAAATGTCCTTGCATGGATGTTGCTAGAACATGCTGCCCTGAGCTGGGACGGCCAGCACTCAGCACAGAATAAGCTCCCTGTGCCCAGCCTCCCCACCTGATGTCACGGGGACAGATGAGCCTGCCGATGTGGCACGGGGCCGCGAAGGGCCCAGTTTATGTTGCCTGCCTTTGAGAGAGTTTGATTACTTCTGAGATTTATGGTTAAAGGGTGTGGGGGAACACAGGAAGACCTCACAGGGCAGACTGAGAGCCTCAGCTCGGTTTTTAATAACGCTAGGGATGACATCCTGGGACATAGGCTTGGAGCGGCTGCCGGGGAACTTGGAAACGCTGGGAAGTTTCAGAGTTTGGGGTTGGGGGCATTTTGTAGCTGCAAGGTCAGGTGGGACAGGGCCAGGGAAATGAGGCAGAGAGCTGGTCAGGGAGTGAGTGTCAGCTGCTTTAATTTTCTGTGTCAACTCTGAAAATTAGATAAACAATGACAAACCAGGCTTTTTAAATGAACTTGTCACTTCTGGTTTTCTTGATCCAGGGTAACATTTTTCAAGTCCTGGGAGCCCCGAAGACAGAGTTAACCCCTGAGAGGTAGACCCAAATGTTCCAAACTCCCCACACTTGAAAACAAAAGATTTCACCCAACCCTTTTCCCCAAATACCTCTTAAAGAAAGACTAATTGTCCTTGAGATGTAAATACTCTTCTAACAGAATGCTTTGCCTACAGCTGGAGGTCCAGCCCTGCGCAAGGGGGTCTCGGCAGCTCCCCGGGTTTCTCTTTCCCCCTCCTGCTTTGCTTCCCAGACCCGCTCAGCCCTTCAACAGGGTTCTTTGATGTCACCTCCCTTTTGCAAGATGTCCTTCAGCCACTGTGCTGGGTGGGCAATGCTGTCCACAAGCAGCAGGTGCCTCGCCCCCCTGGCTGCTCTGTTGTTGGGAACTGCCTTGACTTTCCAGCGCTCTGTGCTACTCTGAGGCTACATGGCAGCCACCCACTCTCTGCTCCCCGCTGGGGTGGGGCACAGGCCACGGACCTTTGTTGGCTCTGCTATGGGATACTGAGTCAAAGACTCCCTTGTTGCAGCATGCTGATTTGGAGAGAAATGCCTCTCTTTACATTTGAGTCGGGTTTTTTGTTCTGCACAGTGCTTTCAGGTTCATTATCTTACGCAAGTGTCACAGGGACCCCACGGAGTGGCTGGACAGGATGACTGCCATTCCCTTCCATTTGAGGACTGGAAAACCAAGTTCAGGGCAGTGACTTGGCCAAGGTAGAATTGGGCCTGTGCCCTTGGTTATGCTTGGTAACAGCAGCAGTGGAATGGCTGACAACAGGACACCTGAGCATTACCCTGGCCCAGGTGGCCCCAGGCGTTTTCATTCACTGGAGCCTACGCGCTTTCTGAAAGCCCTATCAGAAAGCAAACTCTAACCTACTTTATAAACAAGGGCACTGCGCTATAGGCCAGCGATGGTGGTGCTCTGGGCTGGCACCTGGAACGCCAGTTCTGGGACCATGGGTCACTCTGTCCCCACAGTCTACAATGGGCAGAGGCAACCCTACTGCATCACAAAGAAACAACGCCAGGGCCTGCCCAGGGCAAACATGAACCAGGCCACCGGAAACCCTCCCTGGCCTCATCACTTCAACATTTTTAAAAAAAGATTTATTTTATAGATTTGAAAGACAGAGTTAGAGAGAGAGAGAGAGAGAGAGAGAGGTCTTCCATCTGCTGGTTCACTCCCCAAATGGCTGCAACAGCCAGAGCTGAGCTGATCTGAGGCCAGGAGCCAGGAGCTTAATCTGGGTCCCCACACAGGTGCAGGGGCCCAAGGACTTGGACCATCTTCCACTGCTTTTCCAGGCCATAGCAGAGAGCTGGATTGGAAGTGGAGCAGCCAGGACTCAAACCAGCACCCATGTGGGATGCTGACACTGCAGGCCAGGGTTTTAACCCACTGTGTCACAGCCCTGGCCTCCATGGCTTCATCCTGATGCCCTGTTTCCTGCTTCATGTAGAACAGGCTCCTTTTCCAGAGCATTCCAAGCTCCACGGTCATCTCTGATGCCCACTAACTGTCCCATGGCTTCCCAGGAAGGCGCAGGTGCATCTGAAGCGAGGATGCTGGGGCCAGCACCGCTGCAGCCCTGACCTCCCCGGCGCGCAGGGCGTGGGGACAGGCAGCTACTAATTTACCTGTGGCTCCTGGGAGTCCCGTGGACTTCCTTCTCCACACCATAGCTCACTCCCCTAGCTCTGGGAACTCCGCCTGCTGTAAGATGAGGAGAGCGGCCCCAGCTTCTAGGGAAGGTGGTGCGTGTGAAATTCTCAGCACAGAGGCTGGTATGGACCAGTCCCACGGTCACGGCTCTGCGTGGCCTGTGATCTGCTGTGACCACTGTGCTCCTTTCCCAGGGAAATTTTTGGAACACCTGATGCGTGCCCAGTGCTCAGCACAGCACACGCCCAGCCACAGTGTTTTCTGTGTGAGTGGCTCCATGACTGTTGCATGCAGGCTGGGGGAGGGAGGATAAGCAGCCTACACTCCATGTATTCAGGCCCCTCCCCTGAGCCCTAGGCTTACAGACCCAACTCCCCCCCACCCCCCCCACCCCCGCTTAAATCAGGCATGAGCAGGTTTCTCCTGGGCTCAGAATTCCGTGCAACCACGACACAAAACAGAAGAAGGATCCCAACTGTTGCACTCGGGCACAGTCTGGAGACGAGACGGCATGCTCTCAGATAGCATTTCAAATACAGTTTATTAGTGTGTGATATGAAAAGGGTATTTTTATTGCATGATATAATGCAATGGGACCTTGGGCGCTCTGTGGAAAGACCTCACACTCAGAAGTGTAATGAACCCGTAGTCCCAAAAACATTATACTGTACATTAACCTATCATTAATGGCACATTAGGGCTAGAGGCATTGCACGCTTGCTGGCCAGGGCTCCATCAGGACAGTGTCGAGAAAACCACACAGTCTTCCCAGGCTTAAAACAAATAGAGAAAATAAATATTCCTGATGTCTACAGGCAGCTTTAAAGGAAGTTCAATCCCAGCTCTGCCTTGCAATTTCCAAGCCTGATTTTTTTTTTTTTTAAAGAGAGGCAGGAAGATGCACAAGCAAACAAAGTGAGGAGGAAATGACCCTCTTGCAGTTGAGCTCCTGCTACTGGCTCTGTAACCTCAATGCTGGCTGGACAAGGTCATGAGCAGATGGCACCTTTGCTGGCATAAATCTGCCCACAGGACACTCGGGCCCGGATCACAGACTGCGGAGGGAGGAGGGGCCTTGGAGACTATCCACCCCTCACTTTCACTTCCTAGAGGGAGAAATCAAAGCTCAAAACGACGAAGAACGAGACCACACGTCCAACAGAAAAACAGGCAATGGGTGTTGAAAAATACAAATGGCCAGTAAACTTCAAACAGTGTTCATCCTCATCTTCACACTTAGTGAAAGAAATGCAAATTGAACAACTAGATACCATTTTACCCTGCTCAGGTGGGCAAAGATTAAAGTCTGATAAATTTTTATCAGAACAGGTGAGGAAGAACTGGGATTCCCACATCCAGCAGACACAGATATGTGTAGGAGAGACACGGCCACTGTCCTCTAACTGCAGAAATCTAGAGATCCACAGAACATTCTAGAACAGGGTTCTGATTGATAAATATGGCCCATCCCTATTGTGGAATACCATGCAGCTGTGAAAAAGTATGGGGTAGACCTGTATGTGACATGGAAAGACCACAAAGACATAGTAAGTGAAAACAGTAGGGCCAGGGGCCAGGCTAAGAGTTGGAGGAAGACTAACTTCTTACTTAATATCTTGTGCTACTGGAATTTCTACCCACAATTTAGAAGCTAATTTTAGAAAATAAACGATGATGAGGGTAAGAATAACTATTTGGAGAAGTCTATTGTTTTCTAGCTACTCTGATAAATGTGACAGAGATGGACACACACACACACACACACAGAGAGAAGACACAGAGAGAGAGGACACAGAGAGAGAGGTCTTCTATCCACTGGTTCACTCCCCAAATGGCCACAACAGTCAGGGCTGGGCCAGGCTAAAGCCAGGAGCCAGGAGCCAGGAACTCCATCCCAGTCTCCCACATGGGTAGCAGGGGCCTAAGCACTTGGCTATCGTCTGCTGCCTTTCCAGGTGCATTAACAGGGAGCCTGCCTGGAAGCAGAGTGGCCAGGACTCGAACCAGTGCTCCAAAGGATGCAGGTGTCGCAGGTGGCGGCTTGGCCTGCCGGGCCACAATGCCAGCCCCCTGCAAGCCTCATCTTGTTTGGGTCTTCATGAGGACAGCGCCAGTCAGGTGGTCATCACTGACCTTCCATGACCTTCCATAACCTTCCATGAAGTGAGCACTACAAAGAGTGACATAATGTGCTCATGGTCCTCCTCTTACTCCACCACCTTCTATAACACAATCTAGCATTTGCAAAATAGAGAGACTCGTGCCCAGCTTTACACAGCCCGCAGCCATCCTCCTGGGGACAGCCTGTGTAAACTGGCAGTGACTGGTGACCTAGGAGCTGGCCAGACAGCAAGACAAACGGCTGCTTGCTGGCTTTGGCTGAGGTTGAATCAAATGTCTGGAAACATCTCTCAAGCATAAGGCCCCAGGGCTGTACCCCACTTAAGTCAATAGCGCTCCACAACCCAGGGCTCAAACACACGGAAGGAAGTGGTTTCCGGAGACAGCAGAACTCAGCTTCCAGGGGAAGCCGCCTGCAGCCGCAGGGTCTCCAGGTGAGAGCTCAGAAGCACCTGGGGCCCACCCCGCCCCGCGCTGCGCCACCTGCCCGGGCCAAGAAACCTTCCTGGTGCTTTCGTATCCCCCGACCCGCGTTGTTTTTGGGTAGCGAACTTTGCGGCAACATTTTACAATGCTGGATTTTATTTGTCCTAGGGTCTGCCAGCACACACGGTAATTAAAATGTTGATCAGTAAACAGTTTAAATATATGACAGACAATGCAGTTAAAGCCTACAGTTAGGTCAATATGTGATTTAGATTTGCCATTTAAAAAATCTCATTTAAATTTTGCATACATTAATCACTACCATACTTCAAGGTTCTGATATCCACCTGACTACAATATTAAAATAAAACTTGCCGCCCCAGGGAAATCCTACTTATTCTTAATTGTTTCGAGGCTTTGATGGGCTTTTAATCTAAGATTAATTTATGCAATTTTAAATAACTCTTCTTATGATTAATAAGCTTGAAAATTAAAAGGAGTCTAAAGCAATTATAATGAGCATTTGGTCATAACCTCATTAGAGGCAGGAGTGAAGGATACAGCTCTGGAATCCTTACAAGACTACAATTTAAGGTTACTTTTAGAGAAGTCAAACATAGTTCCTGAAATTGCAAAGGCAGGTTAGCAGAGGGCAGTGTTCAAATGGCGGCTGGCTAGATTAGCATACTAATGATTTTCCCTGATGGTGACAGGCAGGACACTGAATGGAAGACGCAGGGAGAGACAAATGACACATTGCCAAGGACCTGCCAGCTCCGAACTCGGCTCTCAGGATTTCAGGAAGAGCTTGGAGGGCTGAGCCATTCCTGCCCGAGAATCCGCTCCGGCTGCAGGGTGTGGCCCCCAGGAGTCCCCTGTCGGCTGCAGCCTGTCCAGCAGCTCCCCTGCTTAGCAGTGCCCAGCACCCTTGCCGGCCAACTCCTCCTGGTGTGTGGAGCCTTTCCTGGCAGGACCTGCCGCACGTGGCTCGCTGCAGCCCGTCATCTCCGCGGCCTTCTTGGCTGTGGCCATGGCGGGCTCCTCGCGGCCCTCTGTTGCTCTGGTCGCAGCCTGTGTGGTTTTCCTCTCCCTGCAACAACTTCTCATCCTGGCCGGGCATGACAATGGGGATGATGGTGGGGGAGCAAGTACAATCTATGGAGCACTCACTTCATGTCAGATGTTGTGCTAAGTGCAACATGCTCTGATCTCACTCGCTCTTCCTGCTTCGTGAGGTCTCACTGTCACAGCTAAGGAAGCGGAGGCTCAGAGCCCAGTATGTCTGGTGCTGGGCAGCCAGGAGGGGAGGAGGCGTGGGTGGGGCCGGCTCCTTGCCACACCTCTGCTTCCCAATTCCTAATCTCCTACCGAGGCCAGCTCTAACCTGCAGAAGCAGGTCCAGCCGGAGCCTTGCCTGAGTGCCTGCACCATCCAAGCCAGCAGCACGAAGGCTGTGCTGACTTCCCTGTCTCTGATGAGCTTGCTCCTGAAGGCATGGATCCTGCTTTTCAAATATATTTGAAAGGCAGGGGGAGGGAGGGAACATGCCAGGACCAGAGAGACCTTCCATCTACCCTCAAAGGCCTGCAATACTGAGTCCTGAGGGCTGGGCCAGGCCAAAGGCAGGAGCCTGAAACTCAAGGGAGGTGTCCCTCAAAAGTGGCAAGGGGTCAAGCATTTGACCTTGCCATCAGAAGTGGAGCGGGGATTGGGTCTGGGTGCTGTGATCCAGGATGTGGGTGCCCCAAGTAGCAGCTTAACCACTGAGCCGAACGCTGGGCCCTGGACGTTACTTAGATTCTTGCTGAAGTCCTTGCTGGCTGTTTCGAATGTTTCCCCGGCATTATATTCACCAGGAGCAGAGCACAGACACACAGGGGAAGGCTTCCAGTGAGAGAGGCCGAACAACCCACCCAGACCCGCGCCGGGAAAAAACCACCAACTTGGTAGCACTCCCTGCAAACCTGCACTGTCCTACGCTCCGTCCCAAGTCACATTTGCTCCACTACTCGCTATCTGTCCTGGGAGAAGCTGCTCGTTGGAGGCACCCAGGAACATGGGACAGATGAGATGATCAGGACGCAAAGAGGCTGGATGGCTTGGTGTCCACATGTGGCTAAGATTTTGTGGTTGACAAACGCACTTCGATTAGCTTCCTCTTAGGGAAGTTAAACAAGAATTCAAACCCCTCTCCTGCGAGGCAGGCATCATCACCCGGTTTTGCGGGTGACAGCGGCTCAGACAAGCTAAGTACATGGCGTTTAGGAGCAGTGCCTGTGCCTCCTGAAACCGTATCTTCCGTATGATGCCCCTTAGTGTCCTCCTGGTTTGTCAGATTGCAGCTTGTCTCACATGCACGCGTTAGACTGAGTTCAACCGCAGATTCTGCCCAGACTCTACTCACAAGGCAGACTGTGTCCGGCCCACCGCTGGGGCACGCACCTCGTACCGTTCTGCTTCTGGTGTGGAGATGACACGAGTGAGGTCACGGCTCTGGGCCTGGCCTGCCACTGCCCGTACCCCAGGAGCACCTGCTGTAGCGTGGACATCCGTCTCCCCTCCCCTTCCTGAGCTCCCTACTCCGTGCGACCTGACAGCTTGGGTCACTCGTCTCTTGCAGCACTTGCTACGCTCTGAATTCTATTTCACTCTTCTCTTTCTTTTATGCATTTCCTTAAATGGATTTGTGTGAGAGATAGAGATAGCATGAGACTGAGAGACAGAGAGAGAGAGAGAGAGAGAGAGCTCCTATCTGCTGTCTCCCTCCCCGAATGCCACAATGGCTGAGGGGCTGGATCAGGGCTGAAGCCAGGAGCTGGGGACTCAATCTGGGTCTCCCATGTGGTTGGCAGGAACCAACTGTTGGAGCCATCACCGTTGCTTTGCAGGGTCCGTATTGGTAGGAAGCTGGAGTCAAGAGCCAGAGCCAGGACTTGAACCCAGGTACTCCAATGGGGGCCGGCGAAACTCCTGCCCCTTCCTGTTCTCGATCATTTATTCAACAGAGATGCTATTTGGTGCCATGGATTGTGCGAGCGGCAGGTTATGTAAAAGCCTAACTTCCTGACCACGCTGTCGGCTCCTGGAGGTCAGGATCCTGCCAGATCGCCCGCTCAGCAAACTGCTCTGTGACTGGTGTGCAACGCGCCAAGTGTGAGCCGGCACAGGGCTGCTGTCATGGAAGCACGTCAACTGAACCAGAGTGCTTGGACACCAGCGTGACTTACATCCTGGCACAAACCTCCTGGGTGTTTAAGGCAACAGCTCAGCCGCCGCTGCTGGTCCCAGCCTATACTCTGAGCTGCACCGAACCACAGCATTGCTGCACGTGCAACGCGTGCAGGGAGGTTTGTCTCTGGACTCCGGCACAGTGCTTCTCGGAGGGCGCGTTTCTGTAACCATGACGATGGAACAGAAAGGTGGACAGGTCTGTGGCCAGATGCCTGGCAGCGCCAACTCTACGTCCAGTTTCTGGTTGCCAAAACCAAAACACAATACTGCTATAAACTGTCAGGGCTTCTCCGCAGACAACCAACCAACAGCCCTGGTGCAAACGAACCGTGCTCTCTTCCTATTGTGCTTTGCTGGAACCGAGGTGCAGGCCCCCGCCAGGCCCCTAGCTGCTTGGGGACAGCTGGAGGGTGTGTGTGGCCATCTGCTCTCTGCCTCCGTCATGGCAGGATGAGGCATTAAGGTGGAAGGCACCAGAAGCAGGAAGCCGAGGGCCAGGTACCATTCGGAATACGTGTGTCCCACATCAGAGCGTCTGGGTTCAAGTCCCGGCTCTGCTCCAGACTGCAGCTTCCTGCTAACGTGCAAACCAGGAGGCAGCAGATGACGGCGCAAGGACCGAGGCCCCTGCCACCCACACGCGAGAGCGGACTGAGTTCCAGGCTCCTGGCTTCAGCCTGGCCCAGCCCTGACTGGCATTTGGAGGGTGAACAGTGGCCGGGGGCTCCTTCTCTCTCTGTCTCTCTGCCTTCCAAATAAGTAAAGTAAATCTCTAATTGTTTAAAAAAAGGAGTTGAGTGGAGCACCCCAGAGGGGTACTGGCTTTGTAAGCACTTTGGCTGGATGGAAACAAGTTCCTTTGTGGAGATCGGTATTTAGTTTTATTTTTCTGATCGCAAGAAATAGTTTGACGTAGGTGAAATTCTCAAAACCACAGGCACAATTCCCTACGTAGTTTGGATGTAGTATAAAACAGCCCTGTGTTCTTCCTGGCTGTGTGACTCCAGTCAAGTACACTGACCTCTCTGAGCCCTAGAGTGGGAATAACAACACTCATTACAGTGTTCCTGTGAGGGCTGAATGGGGTAACTTCATAAAAAACCTCTTGAATGCAGTTGTTTAAAAATGTCATCTGGGGGGCCGGCGCTGTGGCATAGCACATTAAAGCCCTGGCCTACAGCGCCGGCATCCCATATGGGCGCCGGTTCGAGTCCTGGCTGCTCCACTTCAGATCCAGCTCTCTGCTATGACCTGGGAAAGCAGTAGAAGATGACTTAATTGCTTGGGTCCCTGCACCCGAGTGGGAGACCTGGAAGAACCTCCTGGCTCCTGGCTTTGGATCTGCTCGGCTCTGGCCATTGTGGCCAACTGGGGAGTGAACCAGTGGATGGAAGACTTCTCTCTTTCTTTCTGCCTCTCCTTCTCTCTGTAACTCTTTCAAATAAATAAAATAAACCTAAAAAAAAAAAATGTTACCTGGGGTGGATGCTTGGTGCAGTGGTTGAGATGCCACTCGGGAGACCTGCACCCCACATCGGAGGGCCCGGGTTCCAGTCCCAGCTTTGTCCCTGATCCCAGCCAACTGCCCTGCACACCATGGGAGGCAGCAGGATGCTTCAGGTACTGGACCCCTCCATGCGTGGGGGGGACCTGAGTGGAATTCCTGCATCCGTGGTTTGGCCTGATCACGCCTTGGCTGCTGTGGGCAATATGGGGAACGAACCAGCAAATGGAAGACCTTTCCCTCTGCCCTTTAGATACAATGAAAGATAAATAAATAAGCATGTTATCTGTTAGAATAACTTCTCTCCATGTAATAAATCTATGCCATTTATGGAAAAAGAACAGAAGCCTTTCTGAATTCAACTTCAGACACAAGTCAGGGGCAACTCTTACTCTGATCTCTGTCAAGTTAGCTCGGAGGAAACAAAAATGGGGGTGTCAGTTTTGGCTGATGCGCAAGGCCTGACACTCTCCCTTCCCATCCAGGCTGTGCTCACAGCTGTGTGCTGAAACAGGGTGGAGGCTGGGCTCATCTGGCCACTGCTTCACAAAGCTGCCCGATACCCTCGGCAGGGCGGCAGCTTTCCCCAGAGCCCATGCCACCTCCAATTCCGATGGCTCCCGTTTCAATAAGCACCCACTGAGCTGTCTCCCCGGGCCTGGTTCCATGCTCAGCACACAGAGATGAAGACCACACCACCTGGCCCTCCGGGAACTCGTGGTCTGTCATGGACCACTGCCACCATGTGCGCGGAGGGTCAGGTGTCTGTGGGGGAAGGGTGACATGCCGGGGGCTCCCCAGCTGCACTGAGGCTGGGCCAGTGGGTCTCCGAGGTTGAGGAGGGGCTCACTGCACGGGCACGCGGAGAGGGCTCTGTTGGCCCAGGAACCCAGGACTGTTGAGAGCGCCTTGGGCACTTGGGGAGGAGCAGAATGCAGGCGTGCAGGGCGCAGAAGATGGGGGCTGTGCACGAGACAGGGCAGGGCGGGCCTTCGGCGCTGCCCCCATTGAGTCCCGCACTTGCCAGTTCCGTCCTCATCCCCCTTGGGGCAGCACCCCCAGCCCTTGTATTACTTGCTTCCCCAGCATCAGGCAGGACGCTCAAGAGATACAAAGCACGAGCACTTTGCAGAACGCACACTGGGGCCGCCCTGGGTCTCAGTGGCAGGCGACGCTTGCACAACGCAGATCCGCACCAGCCGGCCCCCGAAAAGCCAGTGGCACGCCTTCCTTGGGTACTTAACCCACTTTCCATATGAGGTGGCAGCGCCACCTGCGCGGGGGGAGCTGGAAAAGGGCCGCTTCCGCAGGCAGCGGGGAGGGCGGCCTGGCTCAGGCTCTGAGGACCCCTCTGCCTGGGGCTGCCAAGCCCGTGGGCCGGGAAGAACTGTCCAGCGCCCGGCCAGGGTGGCTGCCTTGCCTTCCGCAGAGTGAGGGCGCGAGAGAGTATTCCAGAGGCAAGGCTGTGGCTTAAAAAAAAAAAAATCATGTTTAATTTAAAAATTAGAAAGTGGAGCAGGCTGTGAGCACAGGGGTTGATTGAAACAAAATTTAAATTCCTGTCAAGCCCATTTAAACACGGGGGCCCTTCATAGACAATTAGCTGCTCCCTGTGAATGTGGAATAAACTCAGGCCTGGTCACTGCGAGCAGAGAGGCGCCTACTGCGAGGCGCTGGGAAAAAAATGAGCTAAAACCAGGCTGCAGGAAACAGCCAGCCTTCCAGTGTATCACAGGGGTCTGGAAGTGTAAACAAGACAAAAATCGATTCCTTGGTGCCCTCAAATCAATCCCCCAAAATGGTTGGGGCATCTGTTTCTGCTAAATTTTGTTTACATCGGCAGATTTGCCTTAATTGAGGTTGTTTATCTCGCGCTGTCCCCGGGGCCTTAATCTCCAGATTACTAATACTTAACACTCATTTCACATCTAAAGCTACTGCTAATCCTCAACAGGTTTGGGGGGCTCTTGAAATCATTGAGACCGCGGAGGCGGGCGCCCGGCCCCTTTGTGAAGGCACCGTTTTCTTATCTGCTACCAGCTGTGCCCAATCATCACCAGGGACTCCAGCGACAAAGGTGCTAAAAGGCTCTCGCACAATGACTGCTGCTCCGCTGGGGATTCGGGGGATGAAAACGAGCTTTGATGGGGAGAGCGGAACAAGAGGCTAAGCAGTGCAGCCAAATAAAGTTACTGTCATAATCAGATGCTGTCAATCACCATGAAAATCCAATTAAGGACGATGCTGCGCGGCCCTCTTCAGTGGAAAAATGTACCCTATTTATACAGATTTTTGTCGACGCCGCACCAGCCCCGCGATTAGAAAAGTCCTGTGATTAATTGAATCCCCCCCTTCCCCCAACTTTAAAAAGATAACACGGGCCATTCAGGCACCTTCTGAGGCAGCGTGCACGCGCGCGCACACACAGACACGCACACGCAGGCTGCTGGTGTACAAGTTAGAGTTCAGCGGGTTACATTTGAAAATTCCATGTCTGTGCGTGTCGGGGGGAACCTTCCCACACACGGCCCCTCTTCCCCTACTTCATCGTGGATCTGCATTAATGGGACAGAGCCACGGTAAGCCAGGATGCTGGAGAGAGACTAGTCCAGGCTCGGGCAGATGTCTCTCGGTAGACCGAAGCCTAATGTTTAATTCTCATCTTGGAAATTAAATAGCAGAGGGGAGGCCCCGATCGCTCTGCTGTCTCTCCGCAGCCTCTACACGGACAGGCCGACCTCAAATCACCTGCCAGCAGAACTGGCCTCTCTGAAATAACTGTGTAGCTGAGACCTCGAGACTCGCTGTCCCCAATGGTTGCTCTCAAAACTGCTACAAATTAAAAAGCAAACAAGCCATTAAACAAATCCAGCTGGTTACAACTGTAAACTAGAGGCTTCTACTATTTTTCCCAGCCCTTGAAGCTCCTGGTTAGTCTCATTAATAATGCATTAGGAATTGCGTCTAGTTACTGGTGTGCAGTCCCAGAAAAACCACTTTGCTACCTGCCATGGCCATTCCCAGATCCCAGGGACTAGCTTTAGGATCCCTTGTCTGTCTCCCTCGCAAGTGGTCTTCTGCAGCCTCACGTGTTATTCCCGGGAGCTGGGGAGCAGGCGGCTTGTACCCGGTATGTTGGAGAGATGAGGATCGTGCAAAGACAGTGCTGGCCGGGGGTCTCCTCCAGGCCGTGGCTCCCTGATGACCTCTTGATTTGGCAGCTACGTGTTGGAGGTGAATTCTCCAGAGGTCAGGGTGTAGGCCCAAGATCTGCACCTGCCGAGCACGGGCAGGCTGGGCTGGTAGCACACCGGTGCCTGTTCTGAGTTTACACCCATGCTGGCCTCCTCACTGGATGCTTTGAATAGCCCCCAAACACCACAACACCCCCGCAGTTTCATTATTTTGGCACAGACACAGTGCATCAGGACGTCCTGGCACTGCCCGTGCTGGGGTCCCTGTCTTTGGTTCACACAGCGTTTTACCGAGCTGGCTGGGAGAGGGAGGCACCTTCAGAGGAGTAAGTAGTGTTCTGCCTGAGTGACAGCAGGACAGGTCCCTCCTTTGAGGAACTTACAATCCAGCTGGAGAAACAAGCATTGAACTGGCTGCTGCTTACAACCTCCTAGAGAGCTTTACCAAGAAAAGTAACTGCGCCCTGACCCAAGTGTCAGAGGCTGGGATCCACCCCTCCCTCCCTCCCTCCCTCCCTCCCTCCCTCCCTCCTCCTCCCCTTCCTTCCTTCCTTCCTTCCTTCCTTCCTTCCTTCCTTCCTTCCTTCCTCCCTTCCTCCCTTCCTCCCTTCCTCCCTTCCTCCCTTCCTCCCTTCCTTCCTTCCTTCCTTCCTTCCTTCCTTCCTTCCTTCCTTCCTTCCTTCCTGGCTTGCCTGCCGGCCTGCCTTCCTTCCTCCCTCCCTCCCTCCCTCACTCCTTCCCTCTGGGTTGGGATCCAGGCACTCCTCCTCCTCTTCTGCCCCCCCCCCCGTTGGGATCCAAGCATCCCTCCCTCCCTCCTTCCTCCCCTCCCTCCCTCCCTCCTCCCCTCCCTCCCTCCTTTCTTCTGGGTTGGGATCCAGGCCTTTCTTCCTCCCTTCCTCTCTCTCTCTCTCTTTTTTTTTTTTACCCTCCTGGATGCCTCTGATGCGCCCGGGGTGAGAACCAGTACTGCAGGGGCTGCCTAGTCAGGTGCTGTGGGGGCATCAGAGAAAGGAGCCCGCCCCGTGGCGGGAAGAGCTGGGCAAAGCAGTGGGAAGGAGGACGCGGACGGTCAAGGAGAGCGGCAGGAGGCCTGCTGGCTGCGGACACCACCCAGCGGCAGAGGCCACCCGTGGCCTGAGAGGTGGCCAGCGAGGAACCAGGGGAGGGAAGAGTTCCCCAAAGGGCCAATTTAGCCCCTGCAGATCCTTCATCCGACTGCCTCCAGTGCCACGGCCACCGTGACCACATGCTTCCTGTGGCCAGGGAACGCTGCTTTGGCGGGGGAGGTGACAGGCCCCGCGTGCAAACCAGGGTGCCTCGGGCAGGCAGGTCACCGCCACAGTAGGAGACCCGGCCTGACCACGACGGGGGAAATGACAGCTGTCGCATCACCAGGATCGACAGCGGCACATTTTGCCTACCTGTATCTCTCTTGCGGTGTGCAGGTGTATTATTTATATATATAAATTCCTCTGCTAACATCTCGTGGAGAGATGAAGCAGTCGCATCAACGGGAAAAACAAAGCCTGTTTTCCGGGGTTATAATCTCTCTGTTCTTGCTGAAGTGCTAACGTGTCATCAAAAATTCAAATTAAAGCTGTCTGATTTAGTGCCGTCTCAAGCACCCTGACAGCGCTTCTGCCGTTGTAATTACGTGCAATTAAAACGTTAACATCAACTTCTTTACTAGTGGAGTCCCATTGTAAGCAGACGCAAACAGATGATTTTAATGGCTGTCAGAACTTGAAAAACAAGATCATCACGTGGCTGTCCAATGAACCCTCTGTGGAGCCCCTATGACTGGGAGGACATTGGGGCTTTGAAGGAAGAGTCACATTCAAAATTACAGCCCCAGCCAGGCACATTCCCGGAGCTGGAGCTGGGAGAGGAGTTTTGTGTCCCTCCGAATGCATAAGCAGAAGCTGAGTTGCTATCTGCAAGAACAGCTGGACAGACACACAAGCCTGGTCTTGAAGGTCCACTTTAAAACACGCCTGTGTCTGGGGCCGGCGCTGTGGCGTAGCGGGTAAAGCTGCTGCCTGCAGTGCCAGCGTCCCATATGGGTGCCAGTTCGAGTCCCGGCTGCTCCTCTTCTGATCCAACTCTCTACTATGGCCTGGGAAATCAGTGGAAGATGGCCCAAGTGCTTGGGCCCCTGCACCCATGTGGGAGACCTGGAAGAAGCTCCTGGCTCCTGGCTTCGGATCGGCGCAGCTCCGGACGTTTTGGCCAACTGGGGAGTGAACCAGAAATGGAAGACCACTCTCTCTCTCTCTGCCTCTCCTCTCTGTGTATAACTCTTTCAAGTAAATAAATAAATCTTACAAAAAGAAAAACACGCCTGTGTCGCGGCACAGGCGATGGCTAACTGTGGTGATCTAGGAGTACTTCAGAGAGCTCATGGAAACGGAAGTAAAACATCCTGCAAGCTTCCCACACGCTCCCTGAAGACGGCTCGCACAACCTGCTGCTTTCACTAGGATGTGAAAAGGCCTGGGCGCTGGCCAGCACAGCGGCTAGTGAGCACTACCCACGGAGGCCACGGAAACACGTGCGGAGGGCACAAGGGGACCCTGGATAAAAACACAAACTGAAACCAGGGCCAGTGCTGCGGCGCGGCAGGTTAAGCTGCCATCTGCAGTGCCGGCAGCCCACATGGGCGCCTGTTCGAGTCCTGGCTGCTCAGCTACTGATCCAGTATCCTTGCTGATGCGCTGGGAAGGCAACAGAAGATGGCCCGAGTGCTTGGGCCCCTGCACCCACATGTGAGACCCAGAAGAAGCTCCTGGCCTCAGCCTGGCCCAGCCCTGGCCATTGCAGCCATTTGAGGGAGTGAACCAGTGGTGCGCGCTCTCTCTCTCTTTCAAATAAATAACTCTTTAATAAAATAAAATAAACAAACTCATTAGGCCTACTTGGCAGAAGGAGACAATGTCGCAGTTTATCTGAACGCTGTGGCCGGAAGCAGGGGCAGGTGAGCAATCTCCCCCTCCTCCGGTGGCCACCAAGGGCCAGGGAGGGGTAAGGGCCTCCCCTCTGACCCCTCCCTTCTCTTAGACATTCTCCCTGGTGCAGCACCCTAAATAAAATCACGGATTTTACACCTCATTTCTCAGAGTGGTCCGCAGGTTTGGGTCTGATAATGGCAAATGAAGCCACTTGGTGTGGCTGCCAGAATGTGAGTGCCGGCGAGACAAAAACCTGATGTGGTTTTACTCTGATTTTGAAAAGGGGCCGCCCAGAGGCCCAATCTGTCACATACCCTGGCTCACTAGGGGAACAACCAAGCGCTATCTGAGAACGCAGGTACAAACAGGTTTGGAAAAGCAGAAAGGCTACCAGGTTAAACAAGTCCCCATCTCTCTGTAAGAAATTATATGTTTAAACAGTTTGGTGTTTGTAAAACCCCAGCCACCAGCACCTCTTCCCCAGGAAGTCTTCCCACCTGCAGCTGCAGGGCCAACAGCAAGGAGGGGAACCCGAATGCTCAGTTTCTGTTCTCACCGGAGACCCGCACGTAGGCCCACCATCTCAGCGGTGAATGCCCCGTCTCTCTTCTCAGGAGCCTGATGGGAAGCCCAGACCTGAGGAGGCACTCAACGCGGATGGCCTGCTCTGGAATGCACGTGCTAACGCACAAAGTGACAGGCGTTCTCCGGACCTCGGGAGGAAGCCTGTTTTTTTAAACAATTACTACGGCGGTATAGTAATAGCATGAAGACAATTTCTGCACCAGCTTGTCTCTCTGAAATTCTCTCTGCCACCGAACAGCTAGAACAGATAATAACTATTAGTAAATCAAACTCCTCTGCAGTACCCAGCTGTGCCTCACGCATTTACATACAGATAGAATGGGTATATGTTTTTAATATGTATGTGATAGGACTTGCACCACAGCCGAAGTGCATGCTACAAAGGAGGCGGAGAGCGGGAATCGGATCAGCATGAGATAATAAAGTGGCCTGGATAAAGTATTAGCCGGCGATTGATCTCAAACCGGGACGCTCTTCCCCTGACCTGATTGCTTACTATGCATAGATTCCATTAAATAGAGCTTAGACGAGGAAAGCTCTGGAAGGACTCTAAATGCATAGAAAGAGCCACGGCACTCTGAGCCCCAAGAGCAACTGTGTGGGTGCTCGTGGCTGCATGCGCTTGGGATGGGCTGGGGAGTGGGGAGCTGCCTGATAGCTGGGGGGTGGGGGGGACGGGGAGCCCTGCTGAGTCCACAGGAAGGGCCCTCCCTCCCCCCATCCCGCTCTCCTGGCCAGCACCCCCAGCCTGAGCGAATGCCTCCCTCTGGTCCTAGCCACACAGCACAGCAGGAAGGGGGCAAGGGGACTTCACTGGCATTCAGGAACGTGGTTCTGTCTGAACAACTGGCGACAGACAGTTGCAAATTCCTCTTTCCAGGAAAACATGCAAACCTCCCCTAGCACACAGGCCTTGGGACATGATCTCAGGGGCTCTGCCGGACTTGCTGATGTCACAGTCTCCTTGGTCAAGGCTTGAAGACACTGAAGTGCGAGAGGATGGGGTGACAAGGGGGAAGGGAAGCGGTGGGGCGTTCCAGGCTAAGACATAGCGTGGCCTTGGTTACCAGAGGCGCTGAAAGGAAGACCAAGTCCTCAGAAGGAATTCGTCATGACCAAGTTCACCAAGTTCCTTTTAGTTAAAAACAGCTACACAGACACGTTGAATGGCATAACCAGACTTGAACCGCATCTCAGCGTTCCCATCTCTGCTTGTCTCTGTCCCTAAGCTTTCCTGTTTCCCTCGATCTGACTCCTGAGGTCTGGGACACATTTCCCTCCCATCGTCCCATTGGCTTCCTCTCCCTGCTGCCGGGCAGAGGCTGGCTTCTCCCCACACACTGGGGTCCCTGTGTGGTCATCCGAGGCCTGTCCCCCACCTCCCCAGAGGCCCCCCTGCCTGAATGCGTTTTCCGGAGTCTGCTGGTCCGTGGTTTGCAAGTGGCCCCTCTAACGATGCAGTCGCCATCACAGGGCAGGTGCGTGTCTGTGTGTGTGTGGTGGTGGTGGGGGTCCTCTGTCTGGCTGCTTTCCCTTCGCTGGGTTTACAGCTGCCACAGGTTCTTAAGGAACTGGAGTGAGGCTGCTCCCTCCCGTGGGTGGGGGGCCTACCCCGCTTGCGTGGGGGTCTGCCTTGCGGTGTGCGTGCTGCATCAGAGCCTTTGGACCCTGACCCCGCTATTCCGTCCACAGAAGTGGGTTTCCAGCTGGCGGGGAGAATGTCCCCCTCCACCCCCTGCATTACCCTTCGTGGGTCTGGAGTCCCAGTAGGTCAGCACCAAAGACGCTTCTGCCGCAGCTGGTGAGAAAGGCTGCGTGTTGCTCGGAGAAGCTCTGGGGCCTGCACACGCTCACGCCTGCCCCTCCTGCTCCCTCGGCCTGGATCATCCCTTTGAAAACACTCCCCACTAAGAGTCAATCCATCTGACAAAGGCCCCTTTGAAATTTTATTTACTTATTTAAAATTTTTCATTTATTTATTCGAGAGACAGAGAGAGCTCCTACTCCCTAAATACCTGCGAGACCCAGGGCTGGGTCTCCGGGCTGAGG
This sequence comes from Sylvilagus floridanus, assembly GCA_949820135.1. Taxonomy (NCBI): domain Eukaryota; kingdom Metazoa; phylum Chordata; class Mammalia; order Lagomorpha; family Leporidae; genus Sylvilagus; species Sylvilagus floridanus. The sequence continues at coordinate 75,353,922 of OX463239.1, read as the reverse complement.
CCTGGAGCCAAGAACTCCATCGAGGTCTCCCGCGTGAGTGGCAGGAACCCAAGTATTTGAGGCATCAAGGCTGCTTCCCACGATCTGCATCTGTGGGACCCTGGAGTCAGGAGCTGCAGCCGGGGCTCCAACCCTCGTGTTCTGATCAGGACACGGGTGTCTAACCACCAGGATAAACGCCCGCCTTCTTAGAACACACACAGCCTTTTCCCATTTCCCCAGGAGGACCCCACAGAACCCTGCGGTTCTGCTGTGACAGTCACTTCACTGTCATTATTCGTATACCTGCAGTACTCTCTGAGCGACCATGTATGCATGGCTTGCTCCTCTGTCTTCTACTGGGCCTAGCTCAGGGCTCTACAGGAGATGTATAAACTGCTGCCTCCTTCAGTTCTTTCCTTGACTCTGACACCTGTAGGAGGAGGTAGATGCTGAAAATGCTGAGTGAACACCTGCTGTAGCTTAAGGCTCATGGGCCAGAAAAGTGCACCAGCTCGGGCGTCCCCCCCCCCATCAAATGGGAACATTCAGGGAATCTGTGGTCCAGCTTTGTGACACTTGCACCTGGGACAGAGAGCCTGGCAACCATCTGAAGAGCACCCACACAAGACGAGGGACTTTAACAGCGAGGCAACCACCTGGGCTCTGAGGTTGGGGTTCTAAGACTGCTAACAGTCCAAGACTGCCACGATGAAGACCTGATACTGGGTACAAGCAGTGACCCCACAAAACTGCGGGGGCGGCCGCTGTGTGCATGGCTCACTCTGCATTCTCATTTGCTGAGGCTGGGACCTGGCTGTGGTCGCTGGTCTCGGCCACACCTGGAATCCATGAGGTGCTCCCGCATGGTGAACCCACCACTCGCAGGATTCTCGGCCGACCCCTCTGATTTGGAAACTGCAGATCCAGAGGGAAACTGCGACCATCCTGCAGGCCTCAGGGCTGGCGCGGCCCACGCTGCGCAGCCCACGCTGGCGCCCTGCTGGCTGCAGCCACCGTGCTTGGGAGATGAACGGTGCTTTCGGTGGGAGGCAGGGCCCCCACCCACGGTGCCAAATGGGCTCTACAATTTATGCATTCCAGAGGCGGCTCCCAGCTTCCAGATATAGGTTGTAGGCGGGGAGGAAAAAGGAAAAATTAAAGCCATTAATATGCTGGGGGAATAAAGAAACTGGCTCTTTAAGACGGGGTCCCTGGGATGCGCGTGATTCGGGTTCCTCAACACGGAGAGACGGTCCTCTTGGTCTTCCCATCCCCTCTGTGGGCCTCGATGTTTTGGACAAAGGCAGGCAGGGCTCAGGCCGCTCCCACTCCCCACTGTTCCTGTGCTCCTCACCAAACCAGGGGCACTCATGCTGCCGGCCACACCTCCCGGAATAAATTCGCTTAAAATCTAACAGTTAGCGTCATGAGAACTAATGCTAAAGGAAGTGGAGGATGGTGCTTCCTGTGGCTACATTTTCCATGGCGTTTTACTGATTTATGGATATGCAATAATTAAAAACGTGGGGCAGCACACACTGGGGTGTAAAGAGAGGCACGCGCACAGCCACATCCCCTCGATTCTGCGGCAGTGTGCGGTTTGCCACCCCGGCGTGGTGTTCCACATCCACGCGTGCACCCACATGTGCTGATGCATGTGTGCTATCTGTAGCTGTTTTATCTACAAGTGGCCAGCTCCCTGCAGCAGTGAATCATGCCTCCACCCACAGCTATCTGTTTTATGAAACCCCGTTCCTTTGTTTTAATGGCTGAGCTATCCAGCCATAGCATCATAACACTCGAGGTAAACGGGTCTCCGTCTCCCGAACCTGTTCCGAGTTCTCTCAGATGTGACTAACTGCAAGAATTTCTCAACCATTAGAGAGGTCCCCCCACCCCTCCAAAAAAAAAAAAAAAAGAAGACCAGTTTAGTGCAGCCACGAGACTGCACAGGTATAAACCAGAAAGGCCATAGGGGTGAACTTTAACCTTGGGTAGCCTCGCAAGCCGAGACTGAGCCCCAGGGGTAACTCAGAGGAGAAAAGCAGCTTCCTGGGATGCATGAAGCCGGACCGAGACATGCTGGTATCTTCTATTTGGCAACGAAATGTGCACTGTGCCCAAGTGTGGGCCGTGCAGTGTCAGGGAGGACAGAACACAAAGGGTGAAGGCCTCTGAACTGCTCTCTGTAAAGTGCGCATCATTTAAAGAGGTGTAAGGTGGCGAGGGTTTGCTCTCGCTGCTGTAATCCAAAGACAGGGAATGGCACACAGAGCATGAGAAAGAGTAGACGATAATTATTATTTACTAATGCTAACGTGGCTCTAACAGCTTGTGCACTGTCAAATCAACAATCTGCACTAAATAAATGACCATTTGGGAATTGTTAGGGAGACTCTGTTCTTCTCCCTGCCTGATGACAAACTGTCATTTGCAATCAGAGCAGGCTGCCTTGGAGCCAAGGAGGCGGCGCTGTAGCAGCCACGCGGACATCTCTTTCTGAGGGCGCCCCGCACATCCGCAGCCTCTTCATCTTTGGCAGCCAGTCTGATTTCATTCCACCTGATCCCAAGGCCTCCACACCGCACTCAGAATTTCCTGCGGGACTGCACTAAAATCGAACACGCTGAGCACCCTCTGTGCTGTCTGTCCTCTAGATTCTGGAAAGTGGAAGGAGCAAACGGGGAGCCAGAATAACCTGCATTGGATCTGTGACCCCTGACCTAGGCACTGCCAGCAGTTTCGCCAGGAGTTTCCAAACGTTGGTGCGTTGTAAAAAGTGCAAACCGTTAAACGGAGGCACGGGCTCGCAAGCACATGCCCGACTGAAGGAGATCACGTGGCCTGGCCAGGGCCTGTGGGTTTGCAGAGTCCACTTCGGTCTTTTTTAACAGATTATACAACATCAATATATAACTGGGAAGCTTGAGTGTGACTAAACTCACTTACCATTAACTCCTCAGGTGCTGGCCTTTCTTTTGGCTGTTTTCGCATGCTGTAGAAGGCAAAAAAACCCATCAACTTGCATTATCTGTATCACTTACAAACACGTGCTATCACTTCCCCACTATTTCCCCTTGAAATTTGTATGCTCTCAAAATCAATCAGTGTCAATTCCTGGTCAAAGAACGGACATATACATTCCCAAAGCCTTGAATGAATCAGATTTCTGGGGATTTTTGCATTGGAAATGCAAAGTTTGCTTTTTTTTTTTTCCCTTAAAGTTACTTTGACAACACAGATAAAGAAAGAATTCAAATTTATTCTAATTCTATTTTTGAAACTAATGTGAAGGAAACTAGCAGTAGTCTCTTCTGGACTCAGCTATCAATTTATTTCAGACTTGGATTTGGGAAACAATATTCTTTTTTTTTTTTGGTAATTGGGATAAGACAATATGCAAAGAAAGATGAGTGTCAAGTGGAATGAGAACACAGCTCAGTCCTTCCCTATCATTGAGTGACAAGCAGGGTTTAAAAGAGGTTAGGAATCTAGATACCACTACAACATTACAAGTGGGTTATTATGCATTATCTAAACTCCCATTTCTTTTGGCTACAATACAAACTGACAATTCATTAAACAGCTGTGGGACAGCTAGGTTTGTTTCAGCTGCAAAATATTTCTTGGCTCCCACGCAATAGGTATGTACAATCAGTGGCTGCTGCGTGCGCTTAGCTATGCGAAGAGGCACCCACAAACAGGAGTGAGACGGCCGGGCTCATTAAGCCTCCCTGACTGCTGTGTTTGACCTCAACCTAGGGTGTGTGTGGGTGGGGAGCAAGCCCTTGAGAGCACACTGCAGCTTCTGTCAGCCGCAACGCTACAGACACTGGTACTTTGGACCAGGCGTCCCCCAACAAACCGGGAGAGAACCCTTCCCTCTGCTCTCCGCATTTGCTTGACAGCACTTTAAAAAATAGAAATAGAGACTTAACGATCATTTGGTAAACAAGCACCATGGCTATTAGGAACCATGAGTGACACCGAGGACATGTGCCTTCCCTGTAAGTAGCCACGTGTACCTCTCACACACTGTACCCATCACGAGTCAGTCGTTCGGGCTGTCTGGCCAGCGGAGTTGGTAACAGTCCTAATCGGACACTTCCAGAACAGCCCATCTCTTGGGAGAGCGAGGCTATTACCCACTATCATTCCAGTTTCGGCTTCAACATCTGTGCAAATTCAGTGCAGGTTCTCTCTCCCTCTGTCTCCGTTAAGACTTCTATCCAACAGCCGATGAAGGATCTTGGATGGGAGGAAGGTAAGGCTTTATCTGTCTGTCTCCCAGGCTGCCCAGGTGGTCTCAGACCACACAGAAAGATGCAGAAAATCCCACACCTCCAGGGCAGGCAGTGCCCAACCCAGGCGCTCCAGGCACTTTGCTCTGTGCTTTCTACATTTCAGAATGGGGCATTCCCGTGGTGGACAGATCCCGAGTGTTTCTAGGAATTCCACATAAAGGAAATTGTGAGAGGTCAACAGCTATTTCTGGACCTCAGCCTCTAACCCTCTAATTCCTTTCTAACAGGGCATGCTTTGGAAATCAAAAATTTTCAGAGTAAAAATAATGTTTTTTAAATGCTACAGAATATTATACAAGTCTTTTAAATAAATAGGAACAGTGTAGATACAATTTTTTTTAAATCAGGGGTGGGGGTGGGAATCTCTCCCACACATATTTTTTTTCCTATGGAATATAAACCGTATGAGACATTTTTATTAAGAGGTAACATATTACACTTACTCATAAAGGTGATAAAGCTTGACATTTATATTAAGGAATATTTCTTGGCTTCACTTTAGCGTAATCATCAGATGGATCATGGGGGAAGGGGCGGGCGGGACCACCACAGTCGGGCAAGGCCCGCCAAGGCTGGCTGGAGGCAGGGGCTGCCTGCGCGTTCCGCCAGAGGCTGAGTCTGGGAGAGAGGACCCGAGGGCTTTGCGGGGGGGGGTGGGTGGGGGGGTGGCACGAGGTCACTGTGAGGGCCTCCAGGCCGTCCCCCAGGTCTGTCCTCCACTGCAGCCCCCTCCGCGCCTGGGTAACCCTCCTGCTGGGGGTGGGGAGGGTCCTGCGGGACAGAGAACAGGGTGCTGGGGGAGGAAGGGGTAACAAAACCAAGACTCCTGCTGCCCAGAGGAGAAGGCGCCCTTGGCTGAAGAGCGCCTGCTTCCTGGGGTGTGAGGGCTGGAGAGGGGGTGCCTGGGGAGCCCTGGATGTGAACCCCGGGGCTCCGTGCACCTCGCTAAGGGTCTGTGGCTCTTGTTGGTCTTACAGAAACATCCCAGCACACTGGCAGGGGGACCCCAGGACTGTGTTTACAACGGAGCCGCAGATAAAAGTTATTTACTGAAAATCCGATGAATTAATAAACTAGGCTGCTTTCACTAAGTGACAGGCAGTTTTATGGGTAACTTGAGGTTACATTAATAAAAACAAGCTTCATATGTCTGTTCAACAGGGGCTATAAAACTGTGTATTTCTTAAAGGAAAATAAGAAAAAAAAAAGGGGGGGGGTAATGGCAGCAGTCTCAATGCTCCAAGAAGGAGGGTGCCGCTCAGCCGTTTATTAAAACGGGAAGAGCCTCCGAAGTACGTTTACGACCCTTTGTGTAAATAACGTTTACATAATTTAAACAATTGCTCCGGCTTCGCTGCCCCATCTGCCCAAGGCCCCCACGTCCCCGCCGCCTCGGCGAGGGAGCAGGCAGAGCCGCGAGGGGTCCCGGGCCGCGAGTTAATGGCATGTGTCGTTCACACGGAGGGCATGGCACGTTGGCAAACAGGCTCACCACTGAGTGATGAAATGTACAAATGGCTCCGAGAACTCTCCAACCGGAAGGACGGGCGAATCCTGGGAGGGAGGAAGAACGAGTCACCAAAAGTCACGGCCATTCCTTCCCCCTTGTGCCGTCTGCCACCCCCAGCCGGCCCAGCCCCGCGCCTGCTCAGCTCCGGTGGCAGGTGCAGGTGAAAATACCCCGTTTCAGGATGGTGAGAAACGCAAGGCCAGGGAGGGAGGCGAGGTGGAGAAAGGACAATGATAGCCACAGGGAAGGAAGGAAGGTAGGGAAAGTGTAAATGAGAAATTAATGATTATTTAAGTAACACACAAATGGTCTTGTAATTAACAAAGAGCTGGGAAATTATTCTTGTCTTGACCTTTGCTTCTTTTACTGGATTTGCTATTTATTTACACTTTCTTTTTTATTTACATTTATTTGTATATTCAGCTGCTCTTAATGGCTTGCCTCTAATGGACTCATTTGGGTCAGTTTTTTTTTTTTTTTTTTAACTTTAACAGAAAAGCTTTTCTAGGGGGAAGTTGTTAGGGAACAGGAATACCAGCCTATTCTCTGCGCCTAGGGGAACTCACACAAGGAGAAGGTCCCACTTCTGGCGTGGAGGTGGGAGTCAGAAGAGCAGCAAACTACACAGCGACAAACCAGCGCTACCACTGTAACCCAGGGAGCAAACCCCATTAGCGTTTGCAAAGGAAGGCTTTGAGAATTTAGGAGTTTCTCCAAGAGTGACAGAGAGCGCCACTGTGTTTATCGTGTAACAGCTCAGGAGGTAATGAAATTACACTGCAGAGTACTTTACCAGTCATCTCATTAGACCTCCAGTTGGAACAAGAGAGCCACACCAAGTAGGCAGCTGCAAATGACTCCATTCTCATCTATTCTCATTTGCTATTAAAAATACCTTTCGGCGGCTTTTTTCCTCCCTGACATCCCTCCACAAAGTGCCCCGCAAAGTATGATACATGCACCTATTTAAATTAACAAAGGAATGACTTATTTTAATCTCACTGTGCTTTGGAGTGCTCTGGCCATTTGGATGAGCAATATATCATTACATACAACCTTCCAGCGCTGCAGGCAAGAAACTCAAGAGCAGGCAGCATTTGGTGGGAGCCAAACAATTTCTCTAGCACACAACTGTGTCAAATGCATGCATGTATTCATTACTGAGAACGAGAGGAAATAGCTTTGATGTAGTGGAAAAAAGAAGAAGATAAAAGCACCTCGGCAATATGCGTGTCATCCTCCATGGTGGCAGACAGATACAATGGCACAGCCCTATGTGATTAGTAAATATACATATAATTGCTGTGGCCAATTATCAGAAAAATGAGATCGGTAATTACAAGACAGAAAATTAACTAGAACTCTTATTAAGGCTTTGTTTCCGATTCAAACAATTTGGAAACTGCTGGAAAACACGATTCAATCAAAAGGAACGGAGCGGGTCAGGGCAGCCAGAAACAGAGAGAGAGGACATCCCGAGGAGGTGAGGGGAGGAGGGCCAGAACACGGGCGGAATGCCGTCTCGGCTTGTGCGTTCTCTGTGCCCTCTTTGGATCAGCTCTGTTCACCCAGAGGAAGGGAGCTTAAGTAATTCTCAACTTAGAGTTCTCATCAGTAGAGAAAGGCTTCCGAGAGGAAAGGCGAACAAAGGGGAATGGGAATGAAATCAAATCTTGCCAAGCTCAAAAGGATCGTGAGCAGGCATTATGCAGAGAGGAGAGCATGGGAAGCGGGGGCTAGCGGGGGGCTAGTGGGGGCCGTCGACCCAACAGACAAGAGGCACACAGCAACACGACGAGCCCTCCACGAGGGAACGAGCAAGCGCCACAGAAGTCCCCTTGGTTTAAGAGCCACAACAGAACAGGAGATCAATTTCACTCCCGGCCTGGTCTAGGAAAGCCTTGGTCTATCACTGGGCTTGCGAGATGCTGCCAGACCCAGGCCAAGAAACGACATTTTACTATCCCAAAACCATCAGTAAGAAGGCAGTCCAGAGCCTGGGGCGCAAGCACTATGGCCTCTGATCAGGCAGGAAGCTTCTCTCACTCCCCCATGGAATTTTTTTGTCGGTGTTGGACGGGTACTACTGGAAGTTTCTGAGGAGCTGTCACTTTGAAACGTAGCATTTAGAAAACATAAAAGCCCGCTGTCTTCACGTGGCTGAATAGTTACCAAGAGCCTTAAAATTCTGGAAGGGCCTTCCACAAAGATCTGGTATAAAACATGACGCTAATGTGGGCCTCATTTCAAAGTACGATACTGAGAGTCAATTAATGAATTATAGACTAGGCAACTTGATGAAGATGTCATTTGAACACGGGCGAGAAGCAAAAAACGGCGGAATGTGACATCTTGCATGGGTAGTTAATTTTATTTAAGACCTGATATTGTAGCCTGTTAAGTTCCTCGTATTATAAAACTAAGGAACACTGGGTGGTACCCATGAATAATTTATTTCACTCTTGAAAATGCCAGCCTGAGTCGACTTAGCAGAACCACAGACAGCGGATTCTTGTCTCAGCGGTGCCCGGAAAAAATCACTCATCAGACACACGGGGAGCAGGGTGCAGACTTCCGACCTCGCACGCCCAGTACCCTGAACTTCTTTCTGTTTTAAAATCCACGTCTCCCTGCACATGTCAGCGGAGAATGCCCTGAGGTGTGGAAGACCGAGGAGCAGGCAGTGGCCAGAGTGCCACCCACCCAACACATACACACACACACTCACGCACATGCAAAGGACAACTCCCAGGGCCTCCAAAGCCACAGACAACAGCAGCCTGTTACCTCACTAGAGGAAAAAAGCAAGTGAATACAGCCGAGAGTGTTCTCTGCGCTAGACGCCCTCCAGGAATCTGCCCATTCCAGTCCGTGGGTGGGGGTGGGGGGAGGCGGCCACAGTGCACCTGCACTCCTGTCTGTCCCCCACCCGTACCCCCTGCAGCGCCCAGGAAGGCGTCAGTTGCCGGGAGGGCACAGGGACTGGGAGCCACCCCAAGGCATTCACAGAACTCAGCGAAGTTCCTGCTGTTACTTCTCAGAACGTCCCTTGTGAAATACGGGGTTAACACAGGTGGAGGAATCCACTGGGAAGCCGGTCCACCAAGGACTCTCCGCGCTGGCTGTGAAGCCGACTCTAACTTGCTCTTGGATGTCGCGCTCTTCAGCAAGGCCCTGGGTGCCATGTTCCACCTTCAGAGCTTTTGTAGGGGGACGTGCTTCTGTCGACGGGGAGCATCACCAGACACCTTAACCTGAGATCCCAGGCGTGCATCAACGTTTCACACAAGCCGCGTGCACCCTGCCGCCAAAAAGGCAACTGTGGTGTAAGAACTGTTGCCATAAACCATTTCTGTGGGCGATTCTGCCCATCAGGCAGGACGCCCTCCAGGTCTGAGAGGCGTCCCTAACTACCTGGTCAGCCCCTTCTTTGAGACGGCTGGAAGGTGGGCACGGTGCGCTCCAGATCAGCCAAGGACATCGGCGGAAAAAAAAAGTTTGAGTGATGCCTTTGCATTGTGAGTAATGAACAGTTCAGGAAGGTCAACCCATTACAACGGAAACCGTTTAATTATTAATTATGCACAATCTATGAGCAAAAGGACAAGTTCAGAATGTTTAATGTATGTAACTTCAACTGGACTCTCTCTGGGTATTTTGTTATTAGCACTTGTCAGCAAGGTACTCAGGCATAAAAAGAGGCAAGCAGCAGAAAATCTGAGTAAGGGTGTGTGTGTGCGTGTGTGTGTGCGTGCACCTGCACACTCACGGGGTGGAGGAGGGGAGAAGGCAGTGGAGGTCCGATCCCAACCGCAGCTGCTGGTTCACTTGCGGGGTCAAGTCGGCTAATAGTATACCAGTGATCTTGAGAGCAGGCAGCAAACGGAATACTCCAGATAGAGAAAGCACAAATAAAAATGCTTTTGAAATGACTCACTTAAAAGGGAGATTGTTATTTTAAAGGGATGCTCTTTCTTTCAAAAACTTAAAAAGAAAAAGCTTTAAAAGGATCCATGTGGGGGCTGGCGTTGTGGCATAGTGGGTTAAGCTGGACCTGTGATGCTGGCAGCCTATAAACAGTGCCAGTTCGAATCTCGGCTGCTCCACTTTTGATCCAGCTCCCTGTTGATGCAACTGGGAAGGCAGCAGAAGATGGTGCAAGTGCTTGGGCCTCTGCCACCTATGTGGGAGATGTGGATGGGGTTTTAGGCTCCTTGGTTTGGCCTGGTCCAGCCCTGGCTGTTGTAACCATTTGGGAAGTGAACCAGCAGATGGAAGATCTCTCTCTTTCCCTCCCTCTAATTCTGCCTTTCAAATCTTTTTTTCTTTTTCTTTCTTTCTTTTTTTTTTTTTGACAGGCAGAGTTGGACAGTGAGAGAGAGAGACAGAGAGAAAGGTCTTCCTTTTTATGTTGGTTCACCCCCAAAGTGACCGCCACGGCTGGCGTGTTGCAGCCAGCGTGCTGCGCCGATCTGAAGCCAGGAGCCAGGTGCTTCCTCCTGGTCTCCCATGCAGGTGCAGGGACCAAGGACCTGGGCCATCCTCCACTGCACTCCTGGGTCACAGCAGAGAGCTGGACTGGAAGAGGAGCAACTGGGACAGAATCCGGCACCCCAACTGGGCCTAGAACCCGGGGTGCCAGTGCCACAGGTGGAGGATTAGCCTAGTGAGCCGTGGTGCCAGCCCTCAAATCTTTTTTTCTTTTTAAAAGTATTCATGTCATTAATTACCTTCCCCACTCCCCAACATGGGCATTGGTAACACTGTATAAGCTCAGCAGTTTGTAACCTGCACCCCTGTGAGTTTCTTGGTTGTGATACTTTACTGTACTTATGGGATGCTATCATTGGGGGAGACTGGGTGAACAGTGCAGGGAATCTGTCCATATTCTGACAACTGCATGTGAACCTAAAATGATGTCAAAATAGAAATATTAGAAAGGAAAAGGTGGGGGCTGGCACTGTGGTATAGTGGGTAAAGCCGCCACCTGGGACACTGGCTGTCGCTTATGGGCACTGGCTCAAGTCCCAGATGTTCCACTTCTGATCTAGCTCCCTGTTAATGGCCCAGGAAAAGTAGCAGAGGATGGTCCAAGTGTTGCGGTCCCTGCCACCCACAAGGGAGACCCAGATGGAGTTCCTGGTTGCTGCCTTTGGTCTGTCCCAGCCCTGGCCATTGCAGCCATCTAAGGAGTGAACTAGCAGGTGGAAGATCTCTCTCTCTCTCTCTCTCTGTCCACTGCACCCCTGTAATACTGCCTTTCAAATAAATAAATAAATCTTTAAAAAAAGGTGAAGAGGCTATTCTAAAAAATTCACATAAAGTCCAGATTTTTAGCAGAACTCTGCTTTGTGTAAAGGAGAAACTTGGCACTACTCACCTAGAAAAAGGTTAAGGAGGGGCTGGCACTGTGGCGTAGCTGGTAAAGCCGTCTCCTGCACTGCTGGCATCCCATATGGGCGCCAGTTCGAGATCCGGCTGTTCCACTTCCATCCAGCCCTCTGCTATGGCCTGGGAAAGCAGTAGAAGATGGCCCAAGTTCTTGGGCCCCTGCACCCACATGGGAGACCTGGAAGAAGCTCCTAGCTCCTGGCTTTGGATTGGTATAGCTCTGGCTGTTACGGGCAATTGGGGAGTGAACCAGTGGATGGAAGACCTCTCTCTCTCTCTCTCTCTCTCTGCCTCTCCTTCTTTCTATGTGTAACTCTTTCAAATAAATAAATAAATCTTTAAAATTGCAACTGCTAACAATAAAAACAAAAAAGGTTAAGGAACCTTTTTTTTTTTTTAAAAAAAAAAAGACTTATTTATTTATTTGAAAGAGTTACAGAGAGGGGAGTGGCAGAGAGAGAGGGAGAGGTCTTCCATCCACTGGTTCACTCCCTAATTGGCTGCAACAGCCGGAGTTGTGCCGATCCAAAGCCAGGAGCTTCTTCCGGGTCTCCCACGCGAGTACAAGGGCCCAAGGACTTGGGCCATCTTCTCCTGCTTTCCCAGGCCACAGCAGAGAGCTGGTTCTGAAGTGGAGCAGCCGGGACTCCAATCAGTGCCCATGTGGGATGCTGGCACTGGAGGCAGCGGCTTTACACACTACACCACAGTGCCGGCCCCAAGGAACCTCTGCTTAAAAACAGCTCCTGAGGGCCTCACTTGATTCACAACTGAACATGCCAATGGCCCTGACCGTGATGGGGTGATGGGGTCAGACCCTGACAGGGCACCCCCATAAAGTACTGCATAAAAGCAACACAAACATCCACCTCCTGGGCTGAAGACAACACGCCTGGCACTGTGGGGTGGCTGACCCACAAGCTGCGTTCTCCAAGGACCAGTGTTCTGTCCGGAGGGGTTAAGATGTGCACCGACAGTAGCTCTGCAAGGCGGAGGGACAGCCAAGGGAGAAGAGTGCCAGGGCCACAAGTCCACTGAGGAGAGTGGCAGGGGACCAGGGACGCTGAGCTTCCCTGATGTCCAGACTGGGGACTCCCCACTGGAAAAGTCCATGCAAACATTCCAGTTTCTGACAGACTCTGACACCTTCGGCAGCTCGGGTGGCAGGCCTGTCGGGTGCGGGACACGCCATCAGTGTCAGAACGGGAGGGTGTGAGGAGCTGCTTCGCCCCTCCACCCCCACCTTCGTCTTCCCTCACTCCTAGAGAGCACTGCGGTGCGGAGACCTTGAATGCTGTGGTCTGTGTCTGGCACCTGCTCCTGTGCAAGACACATACATCTTCCAACCGTGACTGTACACACAGTGATGGTTTAACAGACAAAGGAAGGAAGGACGCCTTCCCCACCATCTCCGGGTATTGGCCATGACGGTGAGTTCTAAGGTCAGGTGTGCCATGGTTCCATTAAACCAGTGTTGCAAACCAAATGATGTCTGGCAAGCCTCCTAATTCTGAAAAATAGCTCATTTCTGTACTGCCTGGTGCCAGACCATCTATCCAACACCAGAGGATCAGCTGGGTAGAGGCTGACTCCACATTTTGGAAGTCAATCTTCTCATTCAAGGGCTGCTCCTTCGCCTGATCCAACAGTTTCTGGTCCTAGGCACCGGGGTGCACGCTACCAGGCATGAGACTCGGGCACTGCTCCACTTCTAGGCACGGTGCTGGGGTTAAAGGCCATTTGTAATCCCAGCGCCTCCCTATTGGGCAGAACAGCATTTGGCTCGTCAGAGCACGTGCTGGATTCTGGTTTTCCACCACCCACAGCCTTGGAGTAGCGTCTCTAGGTGAGACAACTGGCAGAATCCCAAAGACAAATCTGTTTCCTCGTCTGAGGAGGAAACCTGGTTTGCTTAAAAAAAAAAAAAAAAAAACCCAAAAACCAAAACACAAAAAAAACCTGGACCTTCACCTTAAAGCTATCCACAGAAGCTGATCTACAAACACAAAGTACTTGTCCGAAGCGTAAATCCAGTGGTAGGTGCTGTGGAATCAGAGCAGTGTTAACAGGGCATGTCTGCACGTTTAACTTAAGACTGTGGTGAGGGGCAAAGAGCGGTCGCGTTTTACGACAGCAGAAAGGTGAGCGAGGGACAGACAGGCGCTCCAGATAGACCACAGGATGAGTCAGCCCAGCACAAGGTGTGAGCTAGCCCTAAGCGCACGGCAGACCTGTAAACCCTGAGTCAATGCTTGCTACACAGGGAGCTTATTTTAAAACCTGGCTGCCCCGTGAGGGAGTCAGTATTTTGACTGTAGGTGGATTCTTCGTTTCCTGAGGCAGAGGCAAGTGACCCAATCTTCAGGGGGCTGAGAGGGTCGGCGCTGCCGGGGGTTGGGGGGCTGAGGCCTTGCATGCACTCAGGAGAGCTCGCAGATGACATCATCAGAGCAGAGAGCTGCTGACCCCCTCGGCTGGAGACTGGGGAGCCCTCCTTCTACTCATCCCACTCCACAGCAAGCCCTGAGCAGAGCAAGTGAGGGATGATTCAATTTCCACACTGGGTCACCCCGTGCTCTGGGTTGCCAGACGTGACAAATGACATGTGTGGGAGTTTTGGTGTGACGTTCTGTCCGCTGGCTCTGGGCTGACAGTAGCAGCTCATTTAACTTGTCTCTGATGGGCCTGGAAGCAGGGGCGATGGGCCTGCATTGTCGGCACCTAAACACCCACCCCACCCTTTAAAAACCTTTAATCAAGGAGAATCAGCTGTTAGCCAAGGGACCATCACGGGCAGTTGGCTTCCAAAAAACACTGAACATAAATGAACGGGGCTGATGGACTCTGCCTCTAAGTAACTGGAACTTGAGATTACAGAGGCTTTTCCTATTGTCTTTTTTTTTTTCTCAACGTGTGTTGAAGTTCTTCAGCACTGGGATCAGAAGAGAGCAATGGTTTTTTTTTTTTTTTTTTTTTTGACTACTACATGTCAACCTGCATTATTCATTTAGTCTATTCAGTGGTCATTTAAAAGAGTTATACAAAGATTTTCTAAACTTATGGCAAAGATCTTGGTGTTGTACAAGATTCCTTGAAAATAAGGTAGGTGGGGATCTGGAAAATGAACTCATCTTTCAAAGCGCACTTGCAGTGAGCACCTCTTTCTTCTCTTTGGGTGTTAGGTCTCTGGTTGGTCATAAGCTATCACTCACAGCGGGAGTCAGGGTGCAGGTGGGAATAGCATGCACGCGTGCGCACCCCCCCACACGTGCTCCCGCACCGACACCCACACACTCGTCCCTTTTCAGCGGTTCAGGTAGAGCAGGAAAACCAGTTCTTGTCTCACACCAAATGGACTTCAGTTGCAGAAGCAGCATCTCTTATTGTCCCCTTTCTCTGCAGCCTCCCGACGCATTTCTGGTGCTTTTCCATAAAACACTGCTGCAGATAATCAAGCATGACCACTGACATCCACAAGATTGAGTTTTAGGAACCATTAAATGAGCTCACCCTCGCGGGAAGGCTCGGACTCAGGCTGGTCTACAGGTAATTACCCAGCAGCTCCTACCTGTGGTTTTACCTCGTCCCTGTATAGCGTGTGAATTTCATATACCGGGAAGATCAAAATTCTTTTTGCCCCCTTAGGAAAAGTCTAGCTGCATGGTACATGTTTGACCCGGGGCCTATATGATCATGTTAATATACACATTGGCTTTCCCCCAGTTTCTGTGTGCAGAAGGGCTGGTTAAAAGCAATGGTAGATGAACAGGTAATTCCATGAATACATTACACAAAAAACAAAAGTGGAAAAGAGGAGAGGAAAAGAACCCTTAATAGTTTGCTCCACGGGGAAGGAACTGCTGCTCGCACAGGTGCGGAGGAGACACGGGAGCCTCGTCCACACACTGTTCCAGCGCGAGAGCCTGGCAGCTCGGTGTCCTGAAAAACCAACAAGCCAGAACGCGATCGCACCAGGCTCTGCAGCCTCACTGCGGCCCCAGAGCTGGGCGGGCTCCCGAACGTGCACGCGGCTGTTAGTTAAAATAAGCACCGCCGTTTGCCACCTGCACTGCAAGCCCCGGGAAGGGGGACAGGCGAAGTCCCAGCACAGCACGGTGCACGTGTCCACGTCGGCGGAGTTGGCTCACGTGTTTCCAAACAAATCCAAAGGCGGTGGCCGCCGCGGTTCAGAGGCTGGGGATTGTATGTGATATTGTGCTGTGAGGCTGCCACACAGCCAGTGGCACAGAGAAGGGCATATAAAGCTGGCTATAGGAAGCCACTGCATCAGTCTAAAATTACTTACTAGGAGAGGGAACAAAGAGAGGAAGAGGGAGAGAGGGGACATGGAGGGGGGAGCCGCAACAACAGCACAGAACTACGTAGTGTGAAATGAACAAGTTCAGTTAGAATGTTCATCAGGATTTGGAAAATCATAATGCCATCTGCTGCTCTGGACCTCAGAACATCAGGGGTCTCGCGGGCCCAGACGCTCCCATTTCCAGGAGGAAGGAAGGAGCTCGCACTCCCTGGAATGCCGCCTCCATTCTGGAATGGAGGCAACACCCCAGCCGGCCAGTTTGGAATCTCTGTTGAGAACATTTGCCCGGCTCACATGCACGCGGGCACACACACACACACACACACACACATGCATTTTCCCTGGTTTAGAGAAAATTAACAGCGGGCAAAATGGATCACAGGAGCTCGGCAGTGAGGCAGAGCAGGACCCCAGCCCGAGCTGCTGGGTAACTGACCCTGGCATCTGACTTGGGCTCAGGGTGTGCAGGGCCCATGGTGGTGGGGTAAACGAGCATTGTCGTACGGCTGGGTAAGACTTCACAATACAACAACACATGTTCAATGGCAGCAGCCAAAGCCAGCCCTGCCAGGCAACTGCCCATTCACAGAGAGCTATTCAGGCCTCCTTCACCAAGAAATTAATTCATTAATAATACATCAGGCTTCACGGACAGTTCAAAGGAAACCACACAAAGCTACTTGTCCGATGACTGCCTAGAGATGCGGAATTTCTGCCGGTTAAAAAAGATCTCCACCTGTCTGACCGACTGACTGAAGGCAGAATCCTGGGGGCGTTTGTGCTAATATTTTGGTTAGCAAGGGAGAATAAGTGGAGAAAGTCTATCCACTGAAGCCCCCCAGTGACACTAGGAAATAAGAAAAATACAGATTTCTTTCTTGGTCGTTGCTAATGCAATCTGGTTTTTATATGCTTAAAAAATTAATGTTCGCTACTTCAAGCGACTTTGGGCATCTTTCAGACTAATAAGGAAAAAATTTTCTTTTCACTTGTTCCTTCAGGAACAGCTTTTTACACACTTCTTACTCCTCCCTCCCAACAACTCATAAATATGAATTAAATATAATTATAAATGAACAGTACATTAACTTTTGGATTACTGCTGTGTTTTGGTGGAATGTTAATGTCATTTCCAAAGAAACAGTTATTACCAATAGAAAAAAGTAATTACTAAAGGCATCCTGGCCTTAATGCTAACCTATTTTCAATCTTCAAACCAGCCCAACTGCATTAATTTAAACACACTGGACTTTTCAAAGCAGGTATTAGATTTCTAAAGATTGCCTTACATAAAAGAGGAATATCGGTTTCCAGGCTTTCAATTGTGTATTGCCAACGCTGTGGGCCCCAGGGCCGGTGAGCAGGACTGCCGGAGGACGGGGCTGCTGTGTGGCTCCACCTGTGTAACTTACCAAGTGTCCACTGCACCAGCCATGAACTTGAGCGAGTTGCAAACACCGTGAAACCCCATCTCCTAAACACCCTCTGCAGGCGAGGCCAGAGTCGGGCTGCGGGACAGCTCAGGCTAGCAAGTGTCATCTCCTTTCAACACCCACCCCCACCCCCGCCACAGGCCTGTGCGGCGAAAGGAGCAGGTCACCCGGGGGTGCAGGCGAGGTGGGAGCTGCTCCATGACTCCCTGTCAACTTCAGATGCCAGAGCACGGCACAGCGTCTCCCTCAGAGAAAAACGTGGCTACTCCTCTCGGGAGCTGGTGCGTGCCACTTTCTGAAGTCCTGAGGGTGATCAGCAGGCAGTCGGCCTTACCAGCCAGACTCCTGTGCCCTCACGGGCTTCTAGGTGTCCTTGTACAGGAAGGAATAACCCTGCAGGAATGAACTTTCGAAGGCAACAGAAGTTTAAGGGCCCAACTTCTGGGGTGCGTGCACTTGAAATACCCTCACCCCGATTTGCAGCACCTGTGTTTGAGTCACAGTTTTGCTCCTCATTCCAGCTTCCTGTGAACCTGCACCCTGGGAGAGGGCTCAGGAGATTGGGTCCCTGCCGCCCAAAGGGGAGACCTGAACTGAGTTCCCAGTTCCTTCCTTCAGCCTGGCCCAGCCCTGGCTGTTGCAGGCATTTAGGGAATGAACCAGCTGATGCGAGATCTACGTCTGTCTCTCTTTGGCTGCCTTTCAAATAAATTTCTAAAATTAAAAAAAAAAATGCCAACATTTTTGCATTTTAATAGACATCTTCCTAAAAGGATTCATACTGCCAGCTTAAGCAGAGCATTCAGAACAGAATTCAATAAATCCTCAAAGACACGGAGTCAGCAACCCTGCCGAAAGACACCTATGCCCCTAGGGCATGTCTGCAACACTTTCCAGGTTGTCTTCGTTGACAGCTTAAAAGAAAACAACTCTTCCTCTGATACCAAAATGTCTAGCTGGCCCTTTCTGCCTCCAAGTCCATGCCATGTGGCAGAAGGAGCCCTCACCACCGAATGGCACTCGGCTCCCTTCTTTGTACAGTGGCACTGCAGGAAAAGCGAGCTGGCACAGGCACGGGCTCGCAGAGGGTAAAGGGTCATGGCGGGTTTCTCTCGCTCTCAGTATAGGACCACAGGTGTTAGTGAAGCGCCTCCTCATCATATATCAGCCTTACTTTTTAGATCTGTGTTTCTGCTGGCTTGGAACTTACGCTACATGTTACTGGCGGGGTTATGGACAGGTGCCTGTGGGCAACAGGTGCGGCACCAGGCAGAGAGAACAGAAAAGGCCAGGGGCTGGGAGGCGACTTGTTCAATGTCTAGTATGCAGGTTCTGGGGCAGGAACTAGCGTGGCTTTGAGCGAGGCACTCGGTGAGCCCTCGGGAACAGATGCACAGCATCTCCTCCCCGCTCACGTTCATGTCTGTAATGCCGCCACGCGCCTCCCCGCACCCGAGTCCTCACCCCGGGCAGTTCCCTCAGCTAAGGCCGTCCTAACCACAGCCCACCCCTTCCTGAGCGCAACCACTGCCTCCTGTCCACCCTGCCAACTCCCCTTCCACATCTCTGTCAGTGGCTCTTCTTTCTTTTCTCTTAGAGAAAGATTTATTTTATTTATTTGAAAGGCAGAGTGACAGAGAGAAGGAGGTCTTCCGTCTGCTGGTTCAGTCCCCACATGGCTGGGGCTGGGCCAGGCTGAAGCCAGGAGCCAGGAACTCCATCTGGGTCTCCCATGTGGATGGCAGGGACCCAAGCACTTGGGCCATCTTCTGCTGCCTTCCCGGGCACATTAGCAGGGAGCTGGATGGGAAGCGGAGCAGCCGGGACTCGAACATAACATGGGACACGGGCATTCTCAGTGGCGGGCTGCGCCACAATGCCAATCAGAGTGATCTCTGTAAAACACAGCTCTGGTTCTGCTGAGTCCTGCCTGAAACCCATTCTCCCTCCCCGCGAAAGCCCCCGGGCACAGTGGATGTAGACCTCCTGACTCATCTCATGCCACAGCCCGTCTGGATTCGTGGCAGGGGCTCCAGGTTCCCAGGGGGCTGACTCCCATGGGCCCTTCAGTCTATCTCCTCCGCAGAGTCTCCCTGGCGGCCCTTACGTCTTGCTGAGTTCTCTTCTCTGTGTTTCCCCAGCACCTCATCCACATTTATGCTAGAATTTAGATAGTGGCAAACATCCCTGAATACCATAATCGTAAACAGCCATTTATGTGAGTGGTTAAAGTGACAGTCTCTGCAGCCCTGTGCCAGCTGTCTCCCTGCGGCTCAGCAGCTGGGGCCAGTGACACTGCTCCCTTGCCCAGCTCCCTGACCAGACAGGCAGCTCTTCAATCATGGCAATTGGTACTGCCCATGCCCCAGCCCCACGCCCGAGACTGGCACAGGTCTACACAGCGGTTGCGCTATGAGCAGTGGTTTTCAAACTGCAATCGATGGAACTCTCAGGACTTGTGGGTGCTGTGGGGGAAGAGAATGGAGCCCTCTGCTTCCTGCTCTCTGACCAAACAGCAGAAGAGCTTCAAGGTCATGGGCTGTCCTGGGTGGGGCTCAGGGCTTTGAATACCATGTGACATTCAGATCTGATCTGCACACACTTCTTAGCTCTGTGGTATTTAGGCAAATCAGAACCATCTCTTGTCAAAAAGTCCAAAGATAACTGGTGCTGGTGAGGATGCGGGGAAAAGGGAACTCACATCACCGTGGAAACGTAAGTTGGTATAGCCATAAAGGAAAACACTACGGAAGGTCCTCTAAGAAACAAACAAACAAACAAAAAAATAGAACTAGCATCCAAGGGAACTTCAGAAACTGTGAAAAAATGGAATTAAAATGCATTTATTTTGGTGCAAAAAATTTGCAACCCAGGCACTTTTTCCATCACACACATTTCCCATGAACTTTGTAAAGACTTCGTGTAAAATGCAGAAATCTCACTTTTGGGGGCACAGCCTCAAATGAAATCCTTATCTCAGAGATATCTGCACTGCCACATTCACTGCAGCGTTACCCACACCAGCCAAGATTTGGGAGCAGCCAAAGTGGCCGCTGATGGGTGAAACCTGGCATGGACGGGGATGCAACTCAGCCTCCAAACAGGGAGATCTTGCCACTTACAGCAACAGGGGCGGCTCCGAGACGTTACGCTAAGTGAAACACGCTACACACAGAACATCAAACGCTACATGATCTCACTTATATGCAGGCTCTAAATAGTCAAACTCATAATAAAAAAGAGTAAGGGTGGTTTGCCAGGGTATGGATGCTGTAGGGTAGGGAACAGGAAAACGTTGGTGGAGAGGTATAAGCACAGTGCCGGAGACCGAATGTATAGCATAATGACAGTTAACAATGTTTTACACACCTAAGATTGGCTAAGAGAGTAGAGAGTGAGTGTTCCCACTACACCCCAGCACATAGAAGGTGGACGTATGAGCCTGACTGTGGTCATCATTTCACAACTTGTGTGTCTACCAAAACAGACACACAGGAAGGCTGTACTCACAGCTCACGAGTGCCTTTAACTTGTTTCTTCTCTTTCTTCCTGTTCTCTACCAGGGAAAGCGGGGGTGGGGGTGGGGGTGGGGGACAGTGTTCTGCTGCCACATATAGGTTGGCTCTTTCATTCAGAACAGGTGGGTGACCCTGGAGCTCGTGTGCAAAGTGCATGGCACTCAAAGCGCACGGTGAACCTCACAGAATCGAATGGCACAAGGGTCCGGACAATGCCGGGGAGATGCTGACTTCCCCCGTAAGGTTGGTAGTTAGGAAGAGGGGACAGAGCGGATGCCACACCAAGGAGGGGAGAGAAGGGTGGAGAGCAGGTGGCAGCTGGGTGGCAGGCAAAAGCAGAGGAACGGGAGTCCTCGCTGAGGGGCCCAGCCTGGGGTCCTCATCGATGAGGAGCGAAGTGGATGTGCTTCAGGTGGGAACGATTTTTCTTGGGAAAACCAAGACACTAATAGCTCATCATTGCCCAAAATTCTGCTTATAAAAGCCTATGCCTTCTGCAAGTTCTCAGCATGGTTAAACAAACAGTATAACTTATTGGAGACATGGAGCGCCTCCACCACCCGCTTCCACGCCAGGCTGGCGTGTTCACATCCCGCGGGACAGCTAGCAGGGGTGGCTGGGGATGGGCACAGTCACCCAGCGGGAGACACCTGACGCCCAGGAGGCCTCGCACGGACCCTCGGATGACGCTTCCTGGAAAGGGCAGGGGAGATGGCCAGCGCTGGAAGGGGGCAGCTCTGTGACGAGGAGGATGGAGGCTCGGGACCCAGCTGGACGTGCCTACCCGAGCGAGCTGGGCAGTACAAGTGGCGGCTGACAGACCCAACAGAAGACGATGAGAGGATCAAGGACTGGGCAAGGGAGATGAGGGAGGGCCTCCTTTTCACACACGTTATTAAGACATTTTCTAAGCTTTCCTCTCTGCCTCGCTTTTCCACCACTGCACAAGAGCTAACCCTGGAAAAAGCCCGCTCGACAGCCAAGTCTTCCAGAGTTGTCCCCTGCACCCAGGATGACTCTGAGCCCCCCAAGCCCAGCGCTGCAGCCTCTTGCTAGTCACCTGGGGCCACTAGTCTTCAAGGTTGCCCCGCACTCGGACACATCTGCTTGTGTCCATCTCTTGGCTGCGAGGGCCTGCTCCACAACGTCGATTGCTGATGGCCTGAGATCTCTCCTAGGCTCCGCCCCAACATCACCTCTGGGAAGCTGTCTCTGCGGCCGCCCTGCCTTCCCCGGGAGAGCCCAGCCCAGCACTGTGCACGGAGCTTCACAGTGGAGTCTGTCTCAGGGCTTCTGGCGTAGTTCCTGAGTTTGTCTTCCTGAAGATCACCAGGTCACCCAGCGCCGGGACTCGGGGCAGCCCCTGCCAGACACCACGGCCCAGGCAGGAGCTCGGTGTTCCCGGCAGAAAACCTAAATGGGCGTTTTCCTACCAGGGCTGGCCTTACAAAGTGAGATGGTTTAAGGCAGGCTGTCTCTCTTTTCTTCTATGGAGGGCTGCCCCATCCAGCTGACCCCTGTCCTAATTCACAGCAGCAAAGCACAGGGACCATCCCAGAGAAACTCACCTCTGTTTTCTTCCCCCCCTCCTTTGTCCTTTGTTTTAACTGAAATATAATTTATGTAAAAGACACAATTTTTATTTATTGTTAAAGATTTTATTTTGGGGCTGGCGCCATGGCATAGCAGGTAAAGCCGCTGCCTGCTGTGCCAGTCTCCCATATGGGTGCCAGTTCAAGTCCCGGCTGCTCCACTTCTGATCCAGCTCTCTGCTGTGGCCCGGGAAAGCAGTGGAAGATGGCCCAAGTGCTTGGGCCCCTGCACCCACTTGGGCAATCCGGAAGAAGCTCCTGGCTCCTGGTTTCTGATCAACACAGCTCCGGCTTTTGCAGCCAATTGGAGAGTGAACCAGTGGATGGAAGACCTCTCTGTGTAACTCTTTCAAATAAATAAATGAGTCTTCAAAAATAAAGATTTTATTTTATTTCAAAGGCAGAATGATAGAGACAGAGAGAGACAGAGATGGGGAGAATTCTTCCATCTGCTGGTTCATTCCTCAGATACCTGGGCCAGGTTGAAGCCAGGAACCAGGAAGTCCATCTGGGTCTCCCATGTGGGTGGCAAAAGCCCAAATAGGGCCATCTTTGCTGCTTTCCCAGGCAGATTAGCAGGGAATGCTGGATCGGAAGTGGAACAGCTGGGACTTCAACCAGTGCTCAGATATGGGATACCAATGCCACAGGTGACAGCTTAACCCACTGCCCCACAACACTGGACCCTGCTTTAAAGATTTAGCTATTTGTTTGAAAGGCAGAGTGACAGATAGAGAAGGAGAGACAGAGAGAAAGATCTGGTCATTGGTTCTTTCCCCAAATGCTTCTTACAGCTGGGGCTGGGCCAGGTGGAAGCCAGAAGCCCGGAACTTCTCTGGGTCTCCCACATGGGTAACAGGGACACAGTACTGGAGCCATCACTGCCTGCCAAGTAGGACACATGATGCAGGAAGCTGGATTGAAAGCGGAGGAGCCGAGGCACAGATTAGGCACTCCAATACAGGGTGTGGGAGTCCCCGGTGGTGGCTTCAACCTGCCGCAGCACAAGGCTTGCCCCAGAACTTTTATTTATTCATTTATTTTGTAAAGATTTACTTGAGAGAGAGAGAAAAAAAAATTTCCATTGGCTGGTTCACTCCCCAGTGGCCACAACAATCAGGTTTGTGCCAGGCTGAGGCTGGGAGACTGGGCCTCCCACATGGGTGGCCGAGAGCCAAGCACTTGAGCCATCCTCCACTGCCTTCCCAGGCCCATTAGCAGGGAGTCGGATGGGAAGCAGAGCAACGAGGACTTGAACTGGAGCTCTCTGCACTCTGAGATGGCATGCAGTAGCCCAAGTGGTGAGATTAACCTGCCGTATCGCAACACTGCCTCCTCACCCCAAAACTTTTAAAGTACATAAGTTGGTTCCAAAATATTTCCATCTCTCTAAGGAAAAAAAGGAATCCCAGAACCTGAGTAAGTTCTGGACCAGCAGATGAAGATCTGCCTTTGTCTCTCTCTACTGCTCTCCCTGTCCAGTAGATGAAAACAAATGAACACTTTTTTTTTAATCCCACACTCTGTAATGGTCACATCTCCCTTCTCTCTGCTAATCGCTGTTCTACTTTCTACCTCTATGGATCTCCCCACGGTGGGGAATTTACAGGTAAACCTCAGACAGCAGGTGCTTTCTGTGTCTAGTTTCTTTCATTTAGTAACGATGTTCTCCAGGTACATCCATGTTATACTTCACTCCTGTCTATGGGTGTGGAATATTCCAGTGTGTGGGTACTGGATATACCACATCTCTTGTTCTTCATTAGTTGATGAACTTCTAGGTTGTTTCTATTTTTTGACTATTAAGAATAATGCTGGGGTCGGCGCTGTGGTGTAGCAGGTTGAAGCCCTGGCCTGCAGTGCTGGCATCCCATACGGGCACCAGTTCTAATCCCAGCTGCTTCATTTCTGATCCAGCTCTCTGCTGTGGCCTGGGAAAGCAGCAGAAGATGGCCCAAGTCCTTGGAACCCTGCACCCGTGTGGGAGACCCGGAAGAAGCTCCTGGCTCCAGATCAGCTCAGCTCTGGCCATTGAGGTCATTTGGGCAGTCAACCAGCAGATGGGAGACCTCTCTCTCTGGCTCTGCCTCTCTCTGTAACTCTGTCTTTCAAATAAATAAATAAATAAGTTTGTCTTTCAAATAAAATACATCTTTTTTAAAAAAAGAATGATGCTGCTGTGAACATTCATGTGTAGTTTTTATGTGGACATGCTTTCAGTTCTCTTGCGTACAGACCTAAGTGTGGAACTGCTGGGTCATATGGTAGATCTATGTTTAACTTTTTTTTTTTTTAAGATTTATTTACCCATTTGAAAGAGTTTCAGAGAGGGAAATAGAGAGAGATAGAGACTGAGAAATTGATCTTCCATTGACTGGTTCAGTCCCCAAATAGCTACAATAGCCAGGTTTGGGCCAGGCTGAAGCCAGGAGTCAGGAGCTTCACCCAGGTCTCCCATGTGGGTGCAGAGGCCCAAGAACTTGGGCCATCTTCCACTGCTTTCCCCAGGCTGGGAGCAGGGAGCTGGATTGGAAATGGAGCAGCTGAGACACTAACTGGCACCCAAATGGGATGCCAGGGCCACAGGCGGTGGTTTCACCCACTACACCACAATGCTGGTCCTTGTGCTTAACTTTCTGATGCACTGTCAAACTGCATTCCACAGTGACTACATCACTTTATACTCCCAAGAGTTTCAGCTCCTCCACATTCTTGTCAATATTTGTTATTTTCAGTTTTTTTTTTTTAAATTCTGGCCATTTGAGTGGGTGTGAGGTAGTCTTTCATTGTGGTTTTGACTTGCATTTCCCTAGTTAATGACAGTGAGTAAGTTTTCACGTGCATCTGTGTATCTTCTTTGGCATGAAGTCTATTCGGATCCTTTGCCCATTTCTTAATCAGGTTATCCGTCTTTTCATGGACTATTGACTAGGAGAGTTCTCACTATGTCCTGGCTACTAGAGCCTTACCAGAAATGCTTTGCAGGGGCTAGTGCTGTGGCACAGGTTAATCCTCTGCCTGTGGCGCCAGCATCCCATATGGGTGCCGGTTCTAGTCTTGGCTGTTCCTCTTCCCATCCAACTCTCTGCTCTGGCCTGGGAAAGCAGTAGAAGATGGCCCAACTCCTTGGGCCCCTGGAATCGCATGAGAGAGCCAGAGGAGGCTCCTGGCTCCTGGCTTTGGATCAGTGCAGCTCCAGCCGTTGTAGCCATCTGGGGATTGAACCAGTAGACGGAAGACCTTTCTCTCTGTCTCTCCCTCTCACTGTCTGTAACTCTATCTCTCAAATAAATAAATAAAATCTTACAAAAAAAGAAATGCTTTGCAAATATCTCCTCCCATCCTGCCTGTTGTCTTTTCACTTTCTGATAGTGTCCTTTGATACACACGTTTTAAATGTTGAAATATTTTCCTTTTTTTTTTTTTTTTGGCTTGCTTGCTTATGCTGTTGGTGTCATTTCTAAGAAACTGTTGCCTAATCCTAGGTCGTGAAGACTTACACCTGTGTTGCTTGAAGTGCTTCATTGCTTTAGCTTTTCCATGTAAGTCTTTGATCCACTTTGAGTTAGGTATGTGTGAGACCCACTGTCCTGCATGTGGACATCCAGTTGCCCCAACACTCTGCATTGCAAAGCCTTCTCTTTTGCCATGGAATGGTCTTGGCATTCTTGTCAGACAACAACTGACCATGCGTATACGGGTTTATTTCTGGACTTTGAATCGGATTCCATATGTCTGTCCTTATGCTACTGCCACACTGTCTGGGCTGCTGTAATTTCATAGTAAATTTTGAAATCAGCAAATATAAATGACCCAAACTTTGTTCTTTTTTGTTTGTTTCTCGTGACTGTTTTGACTATTTTGAGTTCCTTGCATCTCCACATAAATTTTAGGATTAGTGTATCCACTTCTGCCAAAAAGCTCACTGGGATTTTGACAGGGACTCCATTCCATCTGAGGATCCATTTAGGGATTACCCCCATCTTAACAATACTCTTCCACTCCATGGACACCGAGGGTCTTTCCATTTATTTTTGTCTTCAATTTCTTTCAACGATGTTTTATAACTTTCAATGTATAAGATTTTCCTTCTTTGACTAAATTTATTCTTAATTCTTCTATTGTTTTTGATGCAACTTCAGCCTGACTTCCCTTAATTTCATTGTTTTGGATTGTTCGTTTTGGATTACTAATTCATAGAAATATAAATGATTTTAGTGTGTTGACTTATGTCTTACAACCTCACTAAAGTAATTTACTAGCTTTCACACTATTTTTTGGGGTGTGGATTTTCTACATACACCATTACATCACCTACAACCACAGTTTTACTTCTTCCTCCTCCATCTGGGCACTCTTTCTTTTCCTGATGAATTGCCCTGCATAGGACTCAGTGCAGTGCTGAACAGAAGTGGCAAGAGTAGACATTCCCACCTCACCCTGATTTTTAGGCGGAGTGCTTTCTTCCCTCTCATCATTAAGTATGCTACTAGCTGTGAGTTTTTGAAGATGCCCCTCATCAGAGTACGGAAGTTCCTGTAGTCCAAGTTTATTGAGCGTTCTTATGAATGGGAATGTTGGATTTTGTTGAATGCCTTTTCTGTGTCTAATGAGATGATCATGTGTTCTTTTGTCCTTTATTCCGTTAATATCGTATATGACATGGTAGACCAACCTTGCAGTCCTGGGACAAATCCTGCTTGGTTAGGATGGACAGCTTTGGCTTGCTGGTATTTTCTTGTGGACTTCTGCATCTGTATTAATAAGAGATATTGGTCTGTAGCTTTTGTTTCTCGAGAAGTCTTTGGGTCTAATATCAAGGCAATCCTGGCCTCACAGCATAAATTAGGAGTGTTTGATCATCTTTTTTTTTTTTTTAGAAAATATTCAGGATGATTAGTGTTATTTAAAATTGGTAGCATTCAAATAATATGGTCCTGAGTTTTTCCTTATGGGAAGTAAAAAAAAAAAATCCTTAATTGTTCTAGGTTTACGCAGATTCTGTATTTCTTCCTGAGTCAGTATCAGCCGTCTGTGTTTCTAGGAATTTGTCCATTTCATGGAGGTTCTCTGACCTGTAGGCACACACACGTGGCTGTAGTATGTTTGCAGGATTCCCTTATCTTTTTATTTCTGTAAGGCTGATAGCAATGTGTCTCTTTCATTCTTGATTTTAGCCACTGGAGTCCCCTCTCTGTTGGTCTAGGCAAAAATTTGTCAATTTTGTTGATCTGTTCAAAGGACCAACTTTCCTTCGCACGATCTCTCCTCCGGTTCCTTCATTGTCCTGCTTCTGCCTGCTGTGCATTTAGTTTGTTCTTTCCCCCACCAGGGACCCTCAGCCCACTGGGTGGCAGAGGTCGCAGGGGTTCCACGTCCTCAGGGTGGTCACAGCCCAGTGCTGGCTGTCACGGGCACCTTTTCTGGTTTCTTAAGGTGGCAATAAGGCCACTGCTTTGAGATCCTGGTTCTTTTTAACTGAAGATATTTCCAACGAACAATTTCCCTCTGAGCTCTGCTTTTGCTGCGGCTCATACATTTTGGTATGTGGTATTTTCAGTTTTGCTTACCTCAAAGTAGTTTCCAACTTTCCTTTTGACTTTTTCTTTGTCCCGTGGGTTATTCAGAAAGGTGCTGCTTCCACATATTGGCAAATTTTCCAGATTTGTCTCTGTTACTGATTACTCCTGCTTTCTACTGCCCCGACTCTGGCCCCTTGGCCAGCTGTCCATTTGGTGTCCACACCCTGTGTATGCCACTGTCATCTATCCGAGCCCTGCCCCTGTGTGCACCGACCTCGGGATGCCTTACCAGAGTAAGCAGAAGAGATGAACTGTGCACAGGACCCACCTGCTGGTCTGCGCAGTGGCAGCCGTGCCATCTGTAGACCAAGTCCTTCTTCACATGCAGGCGAGGAAGCACGATCAGCCAATCTTGGAATTATTCAACCACCACTGTTACTCTGCACACCTGGCCTGTTACATTTCAGCAGCATTTTGGTATCTTTCAAACCCTGTAGTTCTTACTAATACACCGACACTTTCATGCAGAAACTACTTGTGATCAGGTTAAGACATAACACACATTCACAAACAAATACATGAATAAATCAGAGATTTCCCAGTGTCCCGCTGAGCACCTATTGATGCAAGATGGGAATTAGTTTTTAGCTGTGATATGCTTCAAACGTATATACCCATATTCACTCTCTTTTCCAAGGCTCTGGACCACCTGGAGCAGATTCCAGAATAAGGTCCCCACTTCGGGCTTCACAGCTGTCAATCTGCTGCCAGCCTGGGATCCGTGTCTATGTAGCCACACTGGGAGGCCGGGCACTGGGGAAAGCTGTAGGTAGCCAGGGATACTCCTGAGTCCCTGTGGCAACACTAACCGCACGTGCACTTAGTCTGCACTCGGCCTGGGGGCTCTGCCTCAAGCCTAGCTCTTGGCGTGGAGGTTGTCCTGGGCTGGCTAGCTCAGCTCGGCGCAGTGCACAGTGGGTGCTGGGTACGGGACCATCTGCACCACGAGTGAACACGGGCCCAGTCCTTTCACCCCCGTCTCCCTCGTCAGCCCGCCTGACCTTGTGTGTACCACCTGGACATCTGATTGCAGTTGGTGCTGTTTTAGTTTTGCTAGGGTCACTATCAGGAGTGCTAAGACTGACAGATGGTCAGGTTGCTGGGGCAGCAGGTAGTCGTTGACAAGAATGAGGAGTGACCACAGAGAAGAGAGGCCATGGCAGGAGAGGACAGAGCCGAGCAGCATGGCCGGGAAGGGCTATTTAGCCTGTGGGCAAATGACTCTCAACACTTCAAGAGGCTCAAGAACATCACCGGTGTCAAGGCCAAACACACGGGCAAAAAGGCTGGTAAAGTTCCGAGGACGGACAGGCCAATCCCACAGGATTTTATAGCCCTAGAGGCATCAATACATCAAAGCTGAGTGCGGTACCACATCCAAAACAAGGGCTGAGTTGTGGAGAGAAGGTTAGATGACACTTACCACGCCCTGTCTACAAGCTTCCAGGAACGAACGCATTTTAGAAAGGATTCTTTCTCAAAATGCACATTTTCTCATGGATGTCACAGCTCAAAGTCAGCAGGGGCTGCCTTCTTCCCTGGAGACCTCCAATGACCCAGGGGTCAGGTACACACAGGCACATGTGATTTACAAAGCAGAGCAGCTTACAGCACAGGTATTCGGGAAGCTGGGGAGGCCCTGATTACAGAAGGGTCGCGAGGTGAGAAGTCCACTGGAAGAAGCCACTCGGAGGCACTGGACGGCATCTTTACGACACGATCACCACCCTGAGCTGGCTCCAAGCTGGGCGAGTTCTGCCCAGGAAAGGGGAAACGCACTGCTAAGATTTCTTCTGCTATAAATGCAAGTTTTATTCATTTCTTTGAGAAGCAGAGACAAAGGGAGCTGGAGCCGGAGCCGGAGCCAGAGAGAGACAATGAGAGACACAGAGAGTGAGAGAGACAGAGACAGAGAGACAGAGAGAGAAAGAGAGACACAGAGAGGACAATTCCACCTACAGATGCACTTCCCCAAATCCCTAAAACAGCAGAAAGGAGCTAGGAACTCCACGCGGGTCTCCCGCATCGGTGGCAGGAGCCCAGTGAGTTGAGCCATCCCTGCTGCCTTCCAGGGTCTGCACTGACAGGAAGCCGAGTCAGGAGCCAGAGCTGAGTGTGAGACGCCGCGACTCCATGGCGTAGGCATGTCAGCTGCTAGAATCAATGCCTGCCTTGCCTAGATTTCTGACCGGAGCCCCATTCTTCTGTCTCCTTGAATACCTTCCAGTTCCTGATCTGTGGTCCAAGTTTCACACAATTCTTCTTCCTCTGTTTAGTTTTTGGTGTCTGCTGCATGAGTATCTGGTAGCTCTTCCCTCTGACTTTGTCCGCGATTCCACCCTTGGGCTCCTGGATTGGCTCTAAGGTTCTGATGTGGCCAGGTGCCCACATGCCCTCTCTGCCAGGCCACGACAGGAGATCAGGCTGAATACACGTAAGGTACATACTACACTGGGCTTCGATGGCTCCCAATCTATCCATCTTGTTGGAATGAGGCTCCCTTAGGGGTAACCTGACTTTTTGCTAACAGGAACCAGAATATATTAACATCGGATACCCATTTCAAAATGGGCGAATCTCAAGTGGCTCAAATCCTGGTGGGTTATAGTGATTCAAGAACGGAAGTCCTAAAAGTCAGATTCAAATAAAGACAGGTGGCTAACTTCCCTGTGGGACCTAATTGGGCAGACTCAGCCTTAAAAATCTTTTATGGGGGAGCTGGCACTGTGGCAGAGTAGGCTGCCACATGCTATGTCAGGGTGTGGGAGATCAAGTCCTGCCTCCGCTTGCAGTCCGACTTCCTGCCAATATGCCTGGTTGGTAGTCGGTGATGGCCTCCACCAGGGAGATCCATGGACACAGTTCTTTGCTCCTGGCTTCAGTTTGGCCCAGCCCTGACTGTTGTGGGCACTTGGGGAGTGAACCAGTGGGTGGAAAACCTCTCTGTGTGTATGTCTCTCCCTCTTTCTGTCACTTTGATTTTTTCAAATAAATAAATAAATCAAAAAGAAAGGAAAAAAGCTTATTATCAAAGAGGTTCTCAAACTTTAATGCACAGAGCGTTATACTCCTGGGCCCTGGGAATCTGCATTTTTTAACAAGCGCCTCAAGCAATTCGGATGCATTAGTCCTAGGACCACTGCATCACACCTGACAACCACATGGGACAAGCACCGAATGGACCGCACCAGCCCCTATTTCTTAGTGCCAAGACAGGGCATCTGGCCAGTCCCTTGCGAATATTATTGAGGAACCTCAGACGAGTCCCAGGATCAACTTGGCTATAGTGCAGACCATGCTGACTTCCGGAGCATCCCTGAGGGAGCTATTTTGATGTGCTTTGGCAGTAAACGTGGACGGGGCTCTAGGAGGTACTATTCTCTTGACTCAGGAAGAGATGCTATCCAGAAAGAGGCACTATTTAAGCTACATACTACGGTCCTTCACTGAGTTTCCCCCAACACAGGACATCTCCCTATGACAGTTACAAACAACAACCCTCCTGCTTTTGCCCCAGTGAGGCAAGTCCACCATTTCAGATTCACAACAAGCATTGCTGCTTTAAAATGAGGAATGAGAGTACCTCTTTGATCCAGAAAGCCTCCCCGTAAGCTGGCCAGCAGTGCACGTATGACTGTGGCGAACAGCTGTACCTGAACACTCTGCTGCTTGGGAGCACGGCAGGCCGAGGACAGGGAACCCTGCAGGTGCAGTGGGCTGTGGGTTGTGCCGGTGGGCCGGCCTTCCCTGGGGACGTCCCCAAGCCCAAGCGGAGGGGGACCTCAGGAAAAATCAGGGAGGATCCTGATGGGGATAGGGCACTTTTGGAATCGAAGATGACAGAAGATATTGATGAGCTATTAGATCCAGGAGGCCTGTCTGATATCTGAGCTAATGGAGCTTCCATTTGTTTCAGGACAATGCCTTCGTTTTGCACCAACATGGTTTATGGCTTGCAGGGGATATATGGACTGACTGATGCAACCATTAAGGATGTGAGAGCCCCATTCTTACTATTATTGTGATGTGTGTGTGTGTTTGTTTTTTTCCTAGGAGGATCTTTATTTTTCCTCCCAAATCTCATAACTGGTTATACAGATGTTTAATTGAGAGGAATAATTATGAATTACGATTTGTTTTTTTCTTTCAAACTTTCGTTTCGGAATCATTTATCGCCTTCCCTCTCTAATTGCAAATGTTTCAAAATATTATAAAATTAAAGTTTAAAAACTAAACATTGCTGGTAGGCAAGCCCAGAAAAACTCAGTTTTTTTAATATGTCAGTGCTTCTCAATTATGAGCCTTGGAGAATAGAAGATTGCTAATTTACAGAGAAAAAGAATTGAAAATCAAAAGAAGTAGAAAAAGTTGATTAGTTCTACGAAGGCCAAGGGACAGTGAATGAGGAAGCCACAGAGAAGAACGAGAGGGGGAACACACCTCAAAACGTGAGAGCATTAGCTACCGGTTCCCACGTTGCTGGAACGCGCCGGAAGTCAGAGGCACACTTCCGGAAAGACGCCTGACTAGGACGTTCAAGCTGAACTGCTGACCCAGAGCTTTCAAACCCAAAACCACCATCAGCTCTGGGTAAAGAAAGCACGGAAGGCCAGTGTTATCCCTCTTGGGTTTGTTGTTCCACTCTGACCCTTGTCTATTAAATGGCTTTAAATATATATATAATGGGAAAAATGGTACCACTTTAATTTCCAGCTCCATCCCCATCTGGCTAGGGAGAGGACCAATTAATAGGGCTGTGTTTTGCCTTGAGGGCCTCTGACACCCTCCAGGACCAGCCTGGGGGACGGTCTGTTTGTGCCCGAATCAGGAGCCAGGAGCTGGGATCCAGGGAAGGCCAGTTCACGTAACACAGCTCAGAGCATACGACACAACTTGCTCCGAGGATGTTGGGCATTGTGCTTCATTAGGAAACAAAATATAAGCTTTCCACACCATTAGGAATGACTTTAGGAGTGAAAGCACATAAGACGATGCCTCACCTCATCAACAATGCACTGCAGAAGCTGGAGAGGCTGCAATGGAAAAGGAGAGGAAAAAGTATTAGGCTCTGTGCAATATCTTTACAGTGGAGTGGAAAGAAAAAATCATTAATGCAATAAAATATAGCAAGATTAATCAACAACAGCAAACTCTTGTAAAAACATTGATGCTCAGGATGTTCTATTATTTCTAATGGTACCTAATCTAATACAGGCAGTTAAAGGTTTGCATTTTCTTCAAAATGCAATTTGCTAAGTTTAAAACAAGGCATTCAAGCATGCAAAGGAAGCAGCCATCAGGAAAAAGAAAAGTGAATTTTTTTCTGAACTCATAAAGCTTACCATTAAAGATCCCTGGTTTTTCTGAATCTGAAAAAAGGCAATATGTAATTAGCATGTCATAATCAAAATGACTCACTTGGACACATTACGATCACTGAGAGAAAATTATTGCATTGCTGGTGGCAATTTGTGGGCATGTGTTAACACAATTTACATAATGAAAATACACAAATGTTAATAGCTCGCTTCTCATTTATAGGCGAAAGTCAGCAGAATGTTAATTTCACACAACACTTTTTAGTACCCTCCAGGTTGTATTAGAATAGGGAGAAAAACCATAATCCATTTCAAAAGGCTGTTTACGATTCAGATATAAATAATGTTTTATATTGCTAGATTGTGAACACTGGGCTTAATGTTGCAATCATTGCTAATGTTATGAAGCTCACTCTTTTTAAATTAAAAACCGATTTATTTAAAATTGAAATTAAATCATAGTCAGAAATTAGAATTTTGGATTCCTGCCAGAGTCTGCTCACAACCCCCTGTTTTGTGAAGGAAACTTTAATTATGTGGTTGGAGTGTTTGCCTCTAACTTGGGAGTGGGACAGACTCCACCTTCTCCAAAGTTCTTCAGGCAGCAGTGCTTTCTGGGAAAATCAGACTCAGATGGGCCCGACCCCGTGTGGCAGGGAAGAACGGCAGAGTCCGGGGGGAGTGCCTGCTCCACCCAGCTCGCTGAAGGCAGGCTCTCACACACCTACCGACGATAAGCTGTGACGACGTGACAAAATGAGTGAAACCCCCACTTAGAAATAGAAGTATTAAACGTTTCAAGGCCCCCTCCTCCAAAAAAAAAAAAAAAAAAAAAATCCCAGCAAAAGCTGTTGGTTATTACAACCTTGGTGCAAATGTTGTGCTAGGTACTAAATTTCCCAAACAGAAAATTTCCAGAATCCAAATACTGCTACCGACGGGTCCATTGTTTTCTGGGATAAATGAACTCCAACCAGTTGGTAAAAGGCTAACAGTCCCTTATACAGTTTTCATAGTACTTTCAAAAGCTGCTTCCCACCCCCACGCCCACTCTCAGTTAATCTGTGAAGTCACCCGGGGGATGGCAGGTTGCCCCTGCTGTGACGGGTTCTCAGAGGACCAGCTGGGCCACAGGGTGGGCCCAGGCCATGGTGGTGCTAGGGCTTCTCTGGGCTCCTTTCCTCCAAAATCTAGTCATTATTTATCCATCCATCTATCTCACTCCTGCCATGACGACCACCTTATTTCAAACCAGCAGGATTTGTGTGCTTTACACTTGACATGCTGTAATGGATAAATGATCATTTTTTGAAACATATTACTTTATTTCAAAGGCAGAGTGACAGAGAGAAGGAAAAGCAGAAACAGATCTTCCATCTGCTGGTTCACTCCCCAGACGCCTGCAACAGCTGGAATCATACCAGGCTATAGGCGGGAATTCCATTCTGGTCTCCCATGTGGGTGGCAGGGACTCAAGCACTTCTGCCATCACCTACTGCTTCCCAGGTGCATTAGCGGGGAGCTGGATCGGAAGCGCAGAGTAGTCAGGACTTGAACCCCTACTCTGATATGGGATGAGAGCGAACGGTTTAACCTGCTGCGCCACCAATGCTCACTTTTGGGTTCTTCTCGCCTAGACCACGAGCTTCTCCATGGCAGCAGCTGGGTCTGCGCGTTTCCTCTGCTTCCAGGCTGCTGCTGGGCAGACCCACCTGTGCTTGAGTGTTGGAACAGGTCCTTTCCCACGGATGGTCTCAGCTGAGCAAGGTCGGCTCACCGCTGCTCTCGGCTCCTCATCACCTGCCCCCCAGCCAGTACTCCCCGAAACCTCGGTCCCAGGCAGGCCAGCTCTTAGCCTTGGCTGACAGCCCCAATAGTGCCCTGGATGAGAGCTCCTGGCCGAGGGGAACGTCTGGACACGTCGTGCAGGTGAAGAGATACACAAGGAGCCAGAGCTCTGTGCCACCACCCCTGAGCACAGAAGGATCCTAATAACAAGCCACATCACCTCTCAAAAAAGACTTGAAAGCCCAGGTGACTTCTGTGATACCAGATCCTTCTAGGGCTTGCTTTTCTTATTATCTTTTTTTTTTTTTTTTAAGATTTTGTTTATTTACTTGAAAGGGGGAGTTGCAGAGAAGGATAGACAGAGAGAAAGATCTTCTATCCACTGGTTCACTCCCCAAATGGCTGCAAAAACCGGAGCTGGGCTGATCCAAAGCCAGGAGCCAGGAGCTTCTTCCGGGTCTCCCATGTGGGGTCAGGGGCCCAAGCACTTGGGCCATCCTCTGCTGCTTTCCCACGCCATTAGCAGAGAGCTGGATGGGAAGAAGAGCAGCTGGGACATGAACTGGCGCCCATATGGGATGCCGGTGCAGCAGGCGGGAGCTTAACCTACTATGCCATAGCGCCCGCCCCTCTCATTGTCTTTTTAAGCATACATACGCACTTCCCCAAACCCACGGATTCTTATTAAGGCTGTCTACTTCAACAGGACAGCTACTGGAAATGAACAAAGAATCAGAGATCCATTTCTGATATCAAAGAGAAGGTTTTTTCACCAATTTCCAAGAGTCAGGGGGATGATAACACTCTCTGCGGAGAGCATGCGGCGACATTCTCAGTGAGCTGTTGAGAAACGAGCTCAGGAATGGGTTACGAGACACTGTCCCTGGGAACAGGAGTTCTGGGAATGCAACCAAGCTCTTACACAAGGCCTCCACTCGCCCAATTTTGAGAGCTTTTTAAAAGCACGGCCCATGACAGCTTAAAGAGGGCCTGTTTGAATGCTTGTTCTTTATTACAAGAAAGAGAGAAAGCAGTAGCAGCGCAGAGTTTTTTTTTTCCTTTTAAGATTTATTTATTTATTTATTTGAAAGGCAGAGTTACTGGAGGGGGGGGGTAGAGAGAGAGAAAGGCCTTCCATCTGCTGGTTCACTCCCCAGATGGCCACAATAGCACCGATCCGAAGCCAGGAGCCAAGAGCCAGGAGCCAGGAGCCTCTTCTGGGTCTCCCACATGAGTGCAGGGGCACAAGGACTTGGGCCATCTTCTACTGCTTTCCCAGGCCATAGCAGAGAGCTGGATCGGAAGTGGAGCAGCCGAGATTCAAACTGGCGCCCATTTGGGATGCTGGCACTGCAGACCAGGGCTTTAACCTGCTGTGCCACAGCACCGGGCCCCCAGCCCAGTCTTTTTCATGATCTCATAGCTATACCATTTTTTGCTCAGCTTTTCAAAGAGAGACACTGTTACAAGGTTTTATTACATAGTTTTGATAGCAACATATTATATGAAATCATCTTCATAAATTTTGTATTAAGTTAGCAGTGCCAGTACCTGAAATTGATTCAAAACGCTTAAGATACTCAATTACTTTTTTAACACTGTAACACAATGTGATGACTTATATCTTCTATTTCCCAAGAATCTGATGATGCGACATCATTGTAATTGATTCATTTTCTCAATTAAATAAGGCTACTGTGCTTTCTTTCTCTGAATACCACACAGACCATGGAGTCAGATGTATTACGGCTCTCTCCGTCTCAGACATATTGCCTTCAAGGCTGTTTTCTGTTCCTCCGTTAATTCCACTGGAAAATTTAACGCCACAGTCGTATTTTTCAAATTCTAAACTGCCGCGTCCTCGGCTGTATTTATATTAGGCGTATTTTTCACCGCTAAACTCGCTGTTGTTTACCTTTTTCAAGATCACATTACTGTGTGGGCACAGCAACCATAAAACAGACCCCAACGAAGTCAACCTCCAAACACTGCCTCTGCTTTTGCACACAGTTCATGAAACAGCAAAGCCCCGGGTTTTATGGCACATTAAAAGTGGTATGAAGGGTACTCAATATAAAATGTTAGCTTCGCAAACGCCTGTCTTCATTCTGGGTCTGCCTTGCAAAGGCTTGGCTCTAAGAGCAGAGTTCAGAGGAGCACAATAATATTGTTAAGGCTGATGGACTGCCCGTACCTCCCAACATATGAAATGCTGTTTATAACTAACTTGTCCATGTCTACATTCCTGCTTGTGCATTTTGCTTGTGTGGAGCATTTCCTAGGTCTAACTGGTACTCTGGGACAATGAACAGAACAGTGATGGCTCCAGACACACACTTTGCTAATCAGTCTCCAGAACTCGCAGCATTTTGATGCATTAATTGGATGAACCACTTCTCTCTTCTGGGCATAGTTTGTTTTCCCCCTTGGACAGCCCCTTCGATCCAAGATTTAAAGCCACACAGACAGGGGAGAGTGCTGCCTTGCTGTGACGTCACAAGGAGCCTTCTGTGTTCAACTGGGAAGAAGGACTGCAGGAAGGGCAGCCCCAAGTTCTTGGTCTTGGAGTGAGTGCAGTCAAGGCCGTCACCTGTCCTTGCAGGAGGCGATCGGACAAGCTCCTGAGACACGGCGTGGGATCTTGGAAGGTGATCTTGGGGAGGAAACGACTAGGGAAAAAAATTCACTTAGGGGGCCTCAAGTATTTTGGTACTGAATTTAGGTATTTCATGGTACTGAAAAGCAAGCCTGGAAGTTTCACTTGATGCTCCTGTCTCTGTGGAGGTACTGTGTATCTACGGCAGGTAAGACAAGACATTCAACATTCAGCGCTGTACCCAGGGCAGGTAAGACAAGAGCTTCTCCCAGCTCTGTCCACCTCACGTTCAGAGGCACAACCACAGCAGCAAAACGAATCTGCCTACGGAACTTAGGGAAGACACCAGCGATGGTTTCATTTTCCCTTTTACTCGAGGAAATTATGGCTTGCCCCGCCGTTCCGGTCTGAGAGATTTATGTGTGACCTAGGTCAGATCTTCCAATATCAGTTGACAAATTTTCTCTTTACATATTTACTGCTTTTCAAGCTTGTGCTGTTTCCTCTTAAATAGAAAAAAGAGACATGAAATGACATTGTATGGCTGGGATTTTTAAAGAATACTATATTCTTTTGTTGAGCAACTGCATCACATTCTAGCTCTCAATGTTAGAATGTTAGCTCTTTAATTTTTTTTTTTTTTAACTTCACATCTTAGGAACTGTAGCTGTTTTGCAAGGACACTGTTTTCAAACTGGATGTACTAAGCTATAACCCAGCTGAATGCCAACAGGAATTACGGTAAATTGTGACTCCCACATTCTGAATGAAGAATTATGGCCTAATGACTTTTTCAAGGGGCAAGGGCTTCGGAGAGGAGCCCATTCCATCTACTCGCTCTGAGTCAGGGAAACCGAGGCTGGTGGAGGAGGAGTGCCTAGGTCATAGCTCCAGTCCAGCCTGATAGCTCGCCCAGGAGACTGCGGGCTGTGGAGAAAATGTGTGCAGGGAGGAAGACCCCTGGACTTCCAGACAGCTTCCCACGGCCTCGCGAGCCTCCTCCTTGGGGGAGAGGCTAGAGCAGCCTAGAGCCCTTAAACTCTTGGCTTCCTATCCAGGGGCCATGCTTAGTTTTCTTTTTAAAAGTCATTTACTTGCAGGGTACAGAGAGAGATATGGGTGGGGTGGCGGTGAGTGGACAGACGAAGGATCTCTGTTGCTTGTTCACTCCCCAAATGTCTGCAGTGGCCAAGGCCAGGCCGGGTCAAAGCCAGGAACCTGGAACTAGGTCTCCTCCGTGGTGGCAGGGACCCAGCTCCCTGAACCACCACCTGCTGCCTCCAAAGGCGTCCCTAGGAGCGGGAAGCCAGGAGCAGGGCTGGGACTCAAACCCAGGCTCTCCAATAGGGGATGCGGTGGCCCCAGGAGCCTTCACCACACCAAACTCCTGGCTTGTGTTTATTTCCTACCCAAGGGAGAAACAGTGCTGGCATTTGTACTGTGCTAGATGCTAAAACTTAGGGATGTGCCCCTCTAATCCATTATAACCGCAACAACAAGTGTCCAGGTCTTTAAAAGTTTTTGGTGATAAAAAAAAAATCAGTTCCACTTGACCACAAGCTTTGTACACCTGTACCACTTAGGAGTCCCCTACGGAAAAAAATCTTTTTAAAAAAGGAATATATTGGGGCTGGCGCCGTGGCTCACTTGGTTAGTCCTCTGCCTGCAGCGCCGGCATCCCATATGGGCGCTGGGTTCTAGTCCCAGTTGTTCCTCTTCCAGGCCAGCTCTCTGCTATGGCCCAGGAGTGCAGTGGAGGATGGCTCAGGTGCTTGGGCCCCGCACCCGCATGGGAGACCAGGAGGAAGCACCTGGCTCCTGGCTTCGGATCGGCATAGCGCCGGCTGTAGTGGCCATTTGGGGAGTGAACCAATGGAAGGAAGACCTTTCTCTCTGTCTCTTTCTCTCACTATCTCTACCTGTCAAAAAAAAAAAAAAAAAAAAGGAATAGATCAAAATTTCCTCTGCCTAACTACCAAAGGGAATTTTGACAAACTGATAATTTTGGATACCAAACGCATTATGAGACAAAATAAATGAACAGCATACATTTTTCCTAATAAGGCCAAGCAGGAAGTCTGATTCACTTGGGCCATCCTACCTGCTGTCCACCAGCCTCTTTCCTGTCAGTTGTGTCGTGTGTTGCCTGCATCAGCAGGAACAGGAGACCACTAGGATTCCCAGGTCTGAAATGCACCACATCTCAGCCCCCTGCTAGGGTGCTGTATCCTGGAGCGGAATTTTATAAAGCGAAAGCTAGATGTCTTTGAATTTAGCAAACAGCTGGGGGGGGGGGGGGCGCTAGGCTGCCTAGAAGGGGGCGCAGGTCAGATAGAACCAGACGGAAAATCATCACAGCCATAAATTAGATCACTTGGCTCTCACAGCTTCCCAAGTATCAAGGACAATGCATTTTCGCAGAGAATACCACAGCTGGTGCATCAAGGTACGGGCAACATTACTCATTGGCCGAGTCTGCCACTCACTGAATGGGGAAAATGGGCCCTGTGCGCTGGTCCGTGCTCCTTCACCCTTTGTGTGGTTAAAGCTGACATAACTCACACCCCACCCCACACAGGTGTATAGGAGTCACTGGAAATCCTCCTCTGGGGAAACGTTTATTTGAATTTTCAGGCCTGGATCTTGTGAGAAGAGGAGGGGTTTAGAGCTGCTATTCAAATTAACTGATGTGCATGACGCACTGAATCTTCTCCCCCAGGGCAAGCTCTGCCCAGCGAGCCCGGTCAGCCTTTTCCTTTGGACGAAGCCGTCAGAGATGTGTGGAAACAAACTTTTCTCCTGTCTTTGTTCCAAAAAGGAGTGGCCTCATTTCAGAATCTAGTTGCTAAGTACCAGTCCTGTGTGTGCACGTGTGTGTGTGTGCATGTAGGCAGATGAACAAGGGGCACCGGGTGTGTGTGTTCCATTTTCTGAGAAGGGCCTGTTGATGATTCCACCCCTTTATGGTCAAGTTAACCCACTAGAGGGAAATGGTAACTCCTCGTAATGCCCGGAAGGGCTTTTCTGGAGCCTTCATTGAGTTGCATCTCTATCCGCTTAGATCCCCATGTACAACAGAACCCAGAGTGAGGCTGGAGGTCACCTAGGCCAACTCCCCACTCCAGGCAGAAACTCACTTAACATCCTGGACAAACACGAGTCCCATCTCTGCCAGAAGACTTCGAGGGATGGGATGCCGATGATTCTATCTTGGCAGCTCATACTGCTAGAAATCTTTTTTTTTTTTTTTAAGACATATATTTATTTGAAAGGCAGAGTTACAGAGAGAGAGAGAAGGAAAGACAGAGAGAAAGAGAGAGAGAGATCGTCCATGCACTGGTTCACTGTACAAATGGCTGCAACAACAGGAGCTGTGCTGGTCCAAAGCCAGGAGCCAGGAGCTTCCTCTGGGTCTCCCATGTGGGTGCAGGGCCCAAGCACTTGGGCCATCTTCCACTGCTTTCCCAGGCCATAGCAGAGAGCTGGATCGGAAGAGGAGCAGCTGGGACATGACCTGGTGTTCATATGGGAAGCCAGTACTGCAAGCGGAGGCTTAACCCCCTATGCCACAATGCTGGCCCCTTGATATCTCTCTCCAGTTTTAAAGGCCTGGGGCCTCTGGTGGCCTGTGGAGAACGGAGACCTCTCAGGCAGGAAGCAGCCACTCTGGGAAACCCAACAGCTGTTTTTGGTCTACGAAGGAAGAAGGCTGCCAAGAAGGTAACCAAAAGTGACTTGGTGGCTCGAGCTCCACCTCAACCCAGCAAGGGGGCTTCCTAGCCATCTGACCCACTAAACTCCCCCATGGTTAAGGCCACGTTGGGTTTTCTGTTGACTACATCTGCTTGAAAGATTTGGGCACCACCGGGCTGGGTTCGTGCCTGCAGGCACCTGGCGATGGGAGGCTTTGTGGCTCCTGATGGTTCTTCCTACCTTTGTTCTGGTCGGGTCCTGCCCTCCTGATGTCGCACACCCACAGCTCGTGTGAGAACCTCCAGGTGTCTGAGGACAACGTCGCAGCCCCATGGAGGTACATGGCCTCCAGGCAGTAGTGTCACTGTGTGCAGTGCGAGTGTGGGGCAGGAAGGAAAAGATCCACTTAAAGCCTCAGCAAGCGTGGGAATTCCAGGTTCCTCCTGGTTGCAAAGGTAAGCAAGGGCTAGCCAATCCCTTCACTGCCTCACAAGCAGTCACTCTACACAGGCAGAATGCACTAGATAAGGCTGTATGGCCGGAAGATACAAAAGCTGCTCCACAGAACCCAGCGGCTTCCTTTTTTTTTTTTTTTTAAATAAAGACTTATTTATTGATTTGAAAGTCAGAGTTAGAGGCAGTAAGAGAGGGAGAGGGAGAGAGACAGAAGTCTTCTATTTCTATCTGCTGGTTCACTCCCCCCATGGTTGCAATGGCTGGGGCTGGGCCAGGCTGAAGCCAGGAACCAGGAGCTTCTTCTGGGTCTCTCATGTGGGTGCAGGGGCCCAAGTACTTGGACCATCTTCTACTCCTTTCCCAGGCCATTTTGCA
Source organism: Sylvilagus floridanus (assembly GCA_949820135.1). Taxonomy (NCBI): domain Eukaryota; kingdom Metazoa; phylum Chordata; class Mammalia; order Lagomorpha; family Leporidae; genus Sylvilagus; species Sylvilagus floridanus. The sequence continues at coordinate 75,312,063 of OX463239.1, read as the reverse complement.
GGGAGGTGGATTTGGGAGTGCAGTGGCTAGGATACGAACTGGCGCCCATATGGGATGCCAGCATCGTAGGCGGCAGCTTTACCCCTTATACCACAGCTGGCCCCTGAGTGGCTTCTTTAAGGTTCCTGAACTGTAGTGGCAGAGCTAAGGCTTAAGCACAGGGCTTGTCCTCTCCTCTGTCACTGAGTATTTGGACAAAGCACCTCTGGAGTTTTGCTTTCTTTCCTTGGGGGCACTATGGGCTTTGAAGACAGCTCCCCCAGGCGATGTTTCCAGGCAACCAGCAAAATGATGCCTCATGGGTTTAGGCTCTACATATCACTGCACTCTTCACAATTTATTTTCTTTTATTTGCAGAGGGTGAGGGAGAGGGAAAAAGAGAGGGAGGGAGGGAAGGAGAGAAGGGGAGAGAGAGAGGGAGGGAGGGAGAGAAGAGAGGAAGAAGGAGAGAGAGAGAGATAGAGGGAGGGAGGGAGAGAAGGGGAGGGAGAGAGAGAGAAGAGAGGAAGAAGGAGAGGGGGAGGGGGAGAGAGGGAAAGAGAGAGGGAAAGAAAGAGGGAGAGAGAGAGAGAGGGATGGAGGGAGAGAGAGAAGAAGAGGAGAGGAGAGGAGAGGAGAGGAGAGGAGAGGAGAGGAGAGGAGAGGAGAGGAAAGAAGAGAAGAGAAGAGAAGAGAAGAGAAGAGAAGAGAAGAGAAGAGAAGAGAAGAGAAGAGAAGAGAAGAGAAGAGAAGAGAAGAGAAGAGAAGAATTAGGTATTTCCCATGTGCTCGTTCATGCTTCACATGCCTGTAACAGCGGAGGCTAGGCCAGGAGCCAGGGACTCAAGCCAGGTCTTCCACCTGGGTCACAGAGATCAAGTGAGCTATCACCTGCTGCCTCGCTGGGATCGCATCAGCACAAAGCTGGAATCAGGAGTGGAGACTGCACCCTAACGTGGGAACCGGCATTCCAAGGCACGGCTTATGCTAGCTGCTGCACCGAGCGCCAGCCCCTGTGTGGGTTTTAAGCCACCACATATTTGACACCACTGTTGCACCTGCTGGAATTCTGAGATAAGCTGCAAGTGTAGTCATAACACATGGTCATATGCCATGAGCACACGCAATCACACATGATTAACATGTGCCTCACTGGCTTCACTGGAAGCGCTACTGGAAAGGAATTTAAAGAAATGGAGCTGTGGCTTAAGGACAAACTGGGCAAAGCTTGACTTTCGTTTCAGACTTTTAGTTCATACCTCTCATCTATCTCTATATGTACATATAGATATATCTGTTTTTAGTATCTACTTATTTGAAAGGGAGAGGGACAGAGAGAGGGACAGACAAATGGCCCAACATCTCGACCTGGGCAGGCTGAAGCCAGGAGCCTGGAACTCCATCCTCCCAGCAGAGGAAAGGCAACCACAGGAGTATCTATCTGGTCCAGGGTTTTTCAGACTCCCTTTAGTGCAAACAAGATACTACTTAGACCCGGCTGTAGAAGTCCCAGGGAAGCACAGGGCTGCTCCTGTGTCTGTGCACAGCTGCGTGACAGCTGTGGGGCGGGTCCCCATCTCCTTGGTGAACCCTCTTCCCAGCCTTCTGCCCATCATGGGCAACACCATGCAGGCCAAGGGAACTGGGGCTGGGAGGCAGATGGCCAAATGACTCATAAGACAAACCAGGACCAGCACTTGAGTAACCTCTGTGTGCGTGGTCGGGTGGAAACCATACAGTGACAGTGGCTTAAACTGCCACTTGCTGAGTGTCATTTGCTGCCTCCTGGTCCCCTCTGCTCTGAGTCACTGTTTGCAGCTTTACCAGCTATACCATGGCGCTGGCCCCAGGTCGGCCCCTTTTAATCTGGGATGCCAATGAATTCCCAGCCCCTAATCTACCCAAGTGTTCTGTATTGAACACTGGTGAGCCAAACTCTTGATGGGACACAAGCTGATGTCTCTGTTGCCTCTGCTACCATGGTTGCTGATCACTCTTCCCCCCAGGAACCCACATGCAGCCAGCAGTTACCCGGCATGCACAGTGCACTCTGGGACAGGGATCGCCACCTCGGCAGACAGAGCAAGCAGACGCGTGCCCATGGGAGCTGGACAAGTTGACTGTAACATACCTTCACATCCTGAGAGTCCAGGATTGCAGGAAGTAGCAGATTGCACCAGGAAAACCCAAGTTGGGGGGGGGGGAGCTCTCCACCACACAGCCCAAGAGCCAGCCTGAACTCCAAGTTCAAACTTCAGTTATGTTGCTGGGCTGAACCAGCTACTTTAAAATTGTGGAAGGACCATGGTCCCTAGTCAGTGGACTAGGAATGAGTAGATTCTGTACATTATCCTGTATATTATGATTGTGATTATGAATGATAAATTATAACTCAAAAAGGAAAGACTGCAAAGGAAGGCCCTTGTGGGATCCGAAAAGCAATTCATTTTAGTCCTACCTTGCAGGGGACACGATCATATATTTTCAGAGTTACATAGGTAAATCCCCGAAGTGCTTTCTGGAAATATAAATAACACTAATATTACCCTGCTCTTGTTTACCACCTTGTATTTTTCACAGTGCTCTCTTAGGCATTAACTCACTGGGTCATGACAATTTCTCCCCAGCAATCTAGAAAATGTCCTATGAGGTGGCAAGGCTAAGTGACAGAGGTAAAGGGAGCCCTCAGAGGCGACACCAGCTGCCCTCGGGGCAGAGACCTTCCAGTGCAGTGGTCCCCAGCTCAGTCTGTCTCCCATCACCTGCAAGGGAACCCATGGCACTCGGAGGCTCGCTCTCTCTATCTGGTTCCTGCTACACCTGTCATGCCCATCGTGTCCATCACCTCCCCCTCTCCCTCTCTCCCCTCCCAGTATTGCGCTGTGGTACCCATTTAGTTAAATCACAGGAAGGAGACCAGCTACAACTCACTGTCTGATTGGTTTCTCTTTACCACGTGGGTTTCCTTCTGCCTTGAGGGCCTGGACTGTTCCTCCCCACCCTCCTAGCCCCAGGGCTCTCTCAAAAAGTCTCCCACTCTGAAACCTCTCTGGCTTCCCGAGGTCAGTGGTTTGCTCCCTTTCCCCTTGGGGCCAGGCTGTCCCACCTCCTGGGAGGTTTCTTTCATATCAACTACCATTTATTTGCTTTATGTTCCCCACCTCCCACCACTGAACTGTACTCTGTGGGAGCAGGGACCACATCTGTTTTATTTCTGTGCTTAGCCAAGTAGCAGGCACGGAGCAAGTGCACAAAGATAAATAAATGTTGATGTGAACCGAGATGGACATCACAGAAGAACTTGGAAGGTGGCTGTAAAATCAATCCCAACACAGGCCGAGTGCCTTAAAAACAAGGTAGAAATCACCACCCTACACATTCCCCAATCGAGCTATGTACAAGTAACTCATCTGTAATGGAAAATGTCATGTTTCCAAGCTCCACACATTTGGGGGATGATTTCTCTTCCATTTATACTCTATTTAAAGGACAAATGAGGAACCCACCTCCTGTCTTTGGCAACAGGCTAGGAAAAAAAAATTAGAGACCTCTTGAAAAGTTTGAGGTAAACTGGAAAAGGACTCTGACATGGGCAACTGTGCATAGGCGAACATTTTCACATCACTTAAATTTTACCTCTGTGTTTAACAGAGCTTAAATCTGTTTTTATGCTTGAAACATTAGTATGTTTTAAAGCTCTATATCCTAAATAGTGAGGATAAATTAAAACATGTAGGCTAGAAATCTCTTTTGGACAAAAAATTGCATGTACTCTGATCTCTTCAATTATTGCTAATCAAAAGTTGAGTGCTTGAAGTTTGGGGTAATTATCCACTGCTATTTTTTCTTTCTTTAGACTCACACAAAAAACTGGATACTTAAAACTTACTGAAACCCATGGTGTTTTTTAAAGATTTTATTTATTTTATTTGAGAGTTAGAGTTACAGACAGTGAGAGGGAGAGTCAGAGAGACAGGACTTCCTTCCGTTGGTTCACTCCCCTGCTGCATTGATCCAAAGCCAGAAGCCAGGAGCCAGGGGCTTCTTCCTGGTCTCTCACATGGGTACAGGGGCCCAAGGACTTGGGCCATCCTCTACTGCTTTTCCAGGCCACAGCAGGGAGCTGGACTGGAAGCGCAGCTGCCAGGACTCGAACTGGCGCCCATATGGGACCCCAGCGCTGGCCCCGGCCATGATGTTCTAAACTTCAAAAGTTCATGCCACAAAGGATAGATTCCAAGTTTCTTTTTTCAAACTCTGTAAGTATTCTGCAATTTTAGGCATGATCAGTATATAGTACATTAATAAGATAATGACACTTATGGACTAAATTTAACATCAATTATAGAAGAAAATTACATGATCAACATCAGGATTAGTAGCAGTAAACCAAAGGTTTTAAATATATGAATAAAAATAGTTGTAAAAACTCTAGTATTTCTGGGGGCTGGAGTTGTGGCATAGTAGGGTAAGCCTCCACCCATGGCACTGGCGTCCCATATAGGCGCTGGTTCGAGTCCCTGCTACTCCACTTCCCATCCAACTCCCTGCTGATGGCCTGGGAGAGCAGCAGAAGATGGTCCGTGTGCTTGAATCCCTGCACCCATGTGAGAGACCCAAAGAAACTCCTGGCTCCTGGCTTCAGATTGGCCCAGCTCCAGCCATTGTGGCCATTTGGGGAGTGAACCAGCGGATGGAAGACTTATCTCTCTCTCTCCCTTTCTCTGTATCTCTGTACCTCTCAAATAAATAAATAAATCTTTAAAAAAAAAACCTTTAGTATTTCAACATTTGCACTTGAAAAGCATTTCATGTTTTTAAATAGTTTTGAGAACATATGCTATTATGAAACAAATATTCTGTCCACAGCACAATTTATTACTACAAAATAAATGAATGTTTAAAAGACAGTCTGCCAATTGAAAAAAAAAAATTAAGATAGCTGGTTTCCAAGCCAAGTTAAACAAGATATTTTCTCCATGATAAGTTGCTTTCACTTAAATGAAAACAGGGCAAATTTGGTCAATAATATGGATTGCATATAATAAAAAGGACCTTAGATCATGTTAATACAAGGATCAAAAAGCAGTGAGCTCAATTAAAACCACCCAATTATTTAGCCAACTTTCAGAAACAGCAAATAAATGAATCTGTTTTAAATGAAACTGCTCCTATAAGTAGCTTTCTGACCTAGGAGTACCTCTCACGAGCAGCAATTCCAGGGAAGGCAAGGCGGAGCCCCCAGATCATACAGATGGAATCAGTCACAACAGGAACCCCGGGCCACAGACACCGGCCCAGTCAGCAGCAGGGGGTGCTGAGGCAGCCACCCTTCAGCTCCTCTCATACTTCGGTACATCGTATACACCTGTGTGTGTGTGCACGCATGTGAGCACGTTTCTTTCTTTAAAAAATTTTTTTGTTTTATTTGTTTGAAAGAGTTACAGAGAGAGGTAGAGACACAGAGAAAGGTCTCCCAGCCTCTGGTTTACTCCCTAAATGGCTGCAATGGCTGGAGCTGAGCCAACCTGAAGCCAAGATCCAGGAATTCCTTCCATGTCTCTCATGTGGGTGCAGGGGCCCAAGAACTTGGGCCATCTTCTGCTGCTCTCCCAGGCGCAATAGCAGGGAGCCGGATCAGAAGTGGAGCTGTCAGGACTTGAACTGGCACCCAAATGGGATGCTGGCATTTCAGGCCAGGGCTTTAACCCGCTGAACCATAGTGCTGGCCCCCACATGTTCCTTTTACTCTCGATCAATTGGCGTATCTTGGTTTTAACAACAGGATATTTTCGGTTCTATCTCAAGTAAAGGCCAACAATACGCTGTTAAGAGGCCACATATGGGGTTGGCACTGTGGTGTAGTGGGTAAAGCCACTGCCTGTAATGCCAGCATCCCACACGGGCACCATTTTGAGTCCCAGCTGCTCCACTTCTAATCCAACTCCCTGCTACTGTGCCTGGGAAAGCATCGGAGGATGGCACAAGTGTTTGGGCCCCTGCACCCACGTGGAAGACCCGGAAGAGGCACCTGGCTTCAGACTGGCCCACCACTGGCTGTTATAGCCATTTAGGGAGTAAACCAGCTGATAGAAGATCTCCCTTTCTCTGTCTCTCCCTCCCTCTCTGTCACTCTGCCTTTCAAATAAATAAATAAATAAATCTTTAAAAAAAAGGAGGCCACATATTACACTACTAAGAATGCACGTCTTGGGGTGCATGTTCAACCTACCAGTGAAGACCCTGGTTAGGATGCCCGAGTCTCACACTGGAGCTCGTGGGTTTGAGTCCCTGCTGACTCCTGGCTCCAGCTTCCTGCTAAAGTGCACCCTGGGGAGGGGCAGCAGGTGAGGGTTCAGGGAGCTGGGTCCCTGCCAGCCGGGTAGGAGACCTGGATTGAGCTCCCAGCTTTGGCAGGGCCCATCCCTGGTTACTGTGAGCATTTGGAAAGTGAAGCAGTAAATGGGATCTCACTGTCTTATCTATTTCTCTGCTTCTCAAACAAATAAATAAATTTTTAACAACATGAAAAGCAACCAGAATACATTAAAAACCCTTTGCTATCTGCTTATGTTGAAGTTGTGCTGGGCTTTTACAAATGCCTCTTTTAGACAAGTAATATGTCATCATTTTGTTTAGCTAACAGCCCTGGCCACCCTGTCTCCTTGAGTTAAGAACAGTAGATCTCTATTTCGTACATTGGCAGTCAAAGCTGGCGGAATAAAGGAGAATTAGCCAACTGGGAGCAAAGGTTTCTAATGCCCAAGATTCAGACTTTCCTTTACTTTAATCTTAATTATCCTATTTGGCCAGATGATGGTCCATTTTCTTTTTCAATAGAAGTGATCTTCTCTATATATTGCCATAATTTATTTGAATGGCATTCTTATGTATTTTTTTTTAACAAATAACAACACTACTCACTATTTCTCTTATCTTTTTGATCCTTTTTACTACTTATCATCTTCTTTATTTGAAACAGATTTTTAACAGATAATCTTGATCATTACAACAATATCTGGCTTGCATTTTATTCAAATAATTCTTAAAAACAGCTTAAAAAGCCGTTTGGAATAACATCAAGCTTGCCATCAATCAAACGAAAAAATTCCGCTGGCGGTTGTATAAACATCAGATCAAGTCTGATGTCTTCGAGGATTTCAGAGTGAACCATAAAAAACTCCATTAACTTCTGACAAAGAATGCAAATTAATCACAACATGGGGTGAAATGAAATTAAAGGCTCTTTTCTAATCAATGACAAGGCAGGATGAAATATTTGTTACTCTCTCTGCACTCGGGCTGCCTGGGATGTTTGCAGTTCCCTTGCAAAGCCCCAAATGTAAGGTGTGAGTACAGATTCACCCGCGGTCGCTGTGGAGTGCCCCCCCCCCCCCGCCCCCAGAGCTATCTGCTTACAAGTCATGGAGATTCACAAAACACACTAATCATCCGAATCTCAGGTGCATCCAATTTGTTATTCACACTCTCCCATGCCAGTGAAAAGCCTGGCGCAGACAGATGCACCAGGAACCCTAAATGACAGTTTTGGCCTCCGGAAGTACGATCACTACAGCAAAATCTAGTACAGCCTCCAGGTGAAATGTCTGGAGCTCCATATGGAGCAGGGAAAATTAACAACAAGATGAAAATCACTGCAGCAGCGGGGAGCCGGAATTTTTGAAAAAAAATGAAATTTAAAGATGAAGAAAGAGAAGTAATAAATTAATGGGGTGTGAAAACATTCAAAGCTTTACAATACCGGGGGCACTATTTGCTCAGATTCCCCCCCCCCTTTATTTTAACTTCAGGTCATTTTGATGTAATTTATTAACCAAGATCAGGAATTGTAGCCAAAAGAAGAACGATATTTTTATACATGCACCAGTCCTTTAAGTACATCTGTGTCTGCGTTAGCTTCACTTTCCTGCGGCACCTCTACCTCCCCAATGTCCCAGTGCCGGAGCTGACGCACCCCCGAGAAGCAGCCCTAACGGATTCCTCTCAGCCTAGTGCCGGGCGTTGCCTTGGAGTCTGAATGCAAGACGATGATTTTTTAGCAGGCAATCCTTAACTACGGTGTCGTTAAACAAACCACTGCTCACTTTCGACGTCAACTGGATTTGGATATACACGACTAACCACACACGGCTACACTGCCTGTCCAGACTACTGCGTAAGCTAAATTGTTCAAAACACTGAGATGCCACTGGTTCACAGGAGGATGTTTAAAAAAAAAAAGCATTTTTTCATTATCCTACTGCAGACTGTGCTTCACAGACACCCAGGGGCTCCGGGACCCTCTGGATCCCACTGTCGCTCTGCTAAACGCATGGCAGGAGAAGCAAAAGGGCTCTAGGGAATGGCCCTGTGGGCACCTCCAACGGCTCAACTCGGAGGCCTCCCCAGGGCAGACAAGGCACACCAGGGGATGGGCTGAGTGGGCAGGAGAGCAGGGGTGGGGCCGGCCAACCACAGTCCTCTGCTGGAACTGCCTGCAGGCCCTGGCCCTAACTGTCCCCATTTTGTGGCCTCTCTGAGCCTGGAGCAGCCTGGAGACTGGCCGGATGTCTGCACATGGGATGTGCAGGTAACACAGTGTCCCGGATTGCCACGCAGTGTAGGCGCTGGCCGGGGCACGACGTGGTCACATGGCTATGCATCTCTAAGAGCCCTACGTGGCTCACCACTGAGGCTAGGCAGCCTTCAGGCACCCCTGCACGCTAAAACAGACCAACACCTGACCACACAACTGCACACACTGTGAGTCTCTCAACAAGAGCCCAGATCTTTAACCTTCACAGTGTGGTCTCAGGCCACTGGCTCTCCTCACATCTTCCTCACACCCCTCCCTCATCTGAGCCATCACGGGATACACACAGTGTCACCAGCAGGAAGAGGGGCTGCTAAAGACCCTGTCAGCGGTGCTGATGCTGGGCTGGGGGGAGGGACCGTCTGCAAACCGCCCCTCCCCCCTGCAAACCGCCCCTCCCCCCAGCGCTCCCTTCCAGTGGTGGCTGCAGGTGGCTGAGGACACACTTCTGCAATCTTGGGTTTGTGGCTGGAAATTCTGTTTGGCGCTGGAGCCCAACATGCAGGCCGGTGGGGTGGCCCTCTGTCCTTCTCTAAGCAGTTTCAAAGCCATTACCTCGTGTGAGCAGCACGTGTCTGCGGATCAGATGGAGGAAGCGCGACTTCAGAGAGCAAACGGAAGCTTCAGGGAGTTAGAAAGCAAGAGTTAAGGCAGAGCTGGGCTCCTGTTTCCCTCCGCTGGCTCCTGGTCTGCAGGCTCTCTCCTGGGCCACACTCCTCAACTCACTGACTTCCCACGGGGTTTGGAGCAGCAATTCTCTGGCACTGTCCCCTGCCCTGGGCACACAGGGATTCAAAACCATATGGTCCAAAGGACAGAGGAAACGCTTCCACGCGCTCAGGGAGAGCAGTGGGTGATGACTAGAACGAGGCGGTCATCAGCTTGGTGAACGGAACACTGCTTCGACCCCATGGCTGTGTCATAAGGTAGCAAGTTTCTTGCCACTGGAGGTAGTCAAGCAGAGTATGAACGCCGGCTTTTTAGAGACGTGGTAGAGATGTTTGATTTGATGACATCGGAGATGCCTTCCAATCCTTAGAGCCTACGGCTCACTCCTGCCCACTCCGCCTGGGATTCAAGCAAACCACGCCAGTCACCACGTCGGTGCAGCAGTCCAGGCCCGCCAGCATGGACGTCTCACACTTGAACAGAAGCTATCTCAAGGAGAGACCACGAGTTCCCATGAGATTAACACGGGTCAAAGGGCAGGTGGAGCTTCACAATCCAGTCCCCGTGACACCACACAGATACCCGTTCTCCCTCCTGTGCTTCGTCTGCCAGGTCTGGTGGCCAGGAGGGGCAGGAGAGGCGCTTATTTAGCTGGAAAAGAAGAGCCAACAGCACCCACAGTCACCCAGGACTCCACATCAGCCCAAACTCCTGCTGAAAGACCTGGGCGACAGCAGGCCTGATGACGTCACCACGGCTCCTGTTTCCTGACAGCAGTCCTGACTGGGTGACAATGTCTGATCACGGCTCAAGCAATAGAGTTGGCTCCCCGCACTCTGGCATAAAGGGTATTGCTAACCGGGGGGTTCGGCATGTTAGAATTTTTCAACTTGCACTGGGCTGATCAAGTAAACAAAGAGTAAGCACAGACATTCCAGAAAAAACACTGCAAAGGGAGAGAGCCTCTCCCCAAACTTGCACAGTCTTCAAGGGCTCCTTCACTCGGCAATCCATTTCTTCGACTCATCCCTTGCCAAATCTTATTAATTATCCTTGACGTTGGGAAGCTCAAGAATATAGCTACATCCTTAATCTTGTATTAGATGGCTTACCAGTTTTCTACCAAGGCTGTCTGAGAGACACATCGTATTGGGCCTCTTCTGTTCATTTTCAAAATTTCAGAAGACTGCCTAAATTGTCTACACAGTGAATTGTTTAAAAATTACTGGCAGAATAAGAGGCTTACCAAGATAAATATTCTAATGAGCTATAAATCCTGAAAATGTGATTTTAATTTGATGGGCTACCTAGAGCTAACAGCAAGGCCGGGTGTGCTAGCGTCTCGCTCAACGCCAGCATGCACGCCAGGCGATTCCATGTCAGATTTTCTCTTTAAGGAAAAGAGTATGTTTAAACAAAGAAGCCCACATGTTTGCAAGCGGAGACAAACACTCTCAGACCTCAGAACTTGGGTGATCTCTCTACCACTTATCTGAAGGCTGTAACCGAGAAAGGCAAAGGATACAAGAGAGACATTTCAGCCGGTGAAGGGTCTTTAAATGCCTGCATGGGTATCAGGAGAATTTGCTTAAAATCGCTTCTAAAGATGGCAGAGAGAATGAGCTCCATCCTATTATTCAATAACCATGTTTGTGATGCATCTGCATGATCTAACCATGCATAAATTAGTATGTGTAATACAACACTTATTTGCATAATAATAGCAAGTTAATAGATGCTTAAAGAGCAGAGACCAACACCACCTTTAAATCAGACATGCCTCCAGGCACTTTGGCCTGTACAGCCCAAGATGCCAGAAAAACAGCGAGCAGCAACCAGAGGGAAACAGTCAAAACATTCATTCTTCATCCCTCTAGACGCTCCACTCATCCCCCCTCCAACACCGGGGAATCATTTTCAAACTGCAAAACAGTTTTAGATTTTAAGTGCTAGCACCCTTCTATACCAAACATCTTAAATGATCGAGATCAGGATCAGCATGCCAGCGTGATGGACTGTTTGTTTTTTTATAAATGTGCATGAGGAGGAGGAATATCTTTAAAAAAATTCAAAATCACACTTACATAAAATCGGGGGCTTGTCTATTTGCTTAGCAAAAATAATGACCCAGGTTAGACATTTTCCCCCTTCGTCTCAATGCTTATTCCACATAAGTTTAATTGAATCCAAAAGCTCAAAAAAGTCTATCAAGAAAGCGGCTGGGCCTTTCCTCCGACCTCAATAGGAGCGCACAGAACCAGGCGGAAAAGGCAGAGCACCGGGCGGGGTGGGCGTCTCACACAAAGGGAGAGCATGAGGATGGCTTGCAACCTTTAACAAAGGGGGGGGGGACCCTGGAGTTTAAAAAAAAATCAAAAATCAATAGAGACTTGTGGATGACTCCTTTAAGACATCCCTTTTCAATTTAGCGGGATAGATTTATTTGTATGTGGCTCCAATGTTCACAATTGCTGGCTGCACCTTCATACATAGGAATGAATGTCACAGTGGCAAACGGCAGTAATGAACAATCTTACCTGAGGATATGGAAACCTCCCAAGAGCAAGCTGGGAAAGGAAATAATATTTGTCTAGTTATAGATCTGCATGCAGGGCAGAGCTCCTTAAGACAGATAAGCACCAAGTTTCAGAATTGCATCTAGCAAATATAAAAAAGCTCTCAACTTCGCATGCATGAACTAAATTATTGCTGTAATTACATGAAAAGCTGTATTTAGAATGGACATTTTCAATGGACGACGTTGCATCCCTGATGGAATATTCTGGGTTTAATCACTCAGTGCGACTCTTGTGCAGTTTCTCTTAGGAACATGCTCAGTGTTCTGGGCATTATTCACATGTACATGTGGTACACGGCACTCTCCCCTAGACACACCTGCAAAACTGTTGGCTTCTCCTCCCACGAACGTCCCCAGCCCGCAGACTTGCAGAGTTTTCAGTTACAACTCTAAGTGGAAGGTGGGAGGAAGTGGGGGAATGGGCTCTATCACAAAACTGAAAACTCTGCCATCAGTCTCATTCACTTGCTAAGTTTTTTTTTTTTTTTCCATTTATTTTCTACCCATTGTCTCCTACTAAGAATTGAGCCTCCCCCAATCTGAGACTGGGAAAGCGGCCATCTTAGCACTGTCAGAACTGTAGGTCTCAGTCTGAAGTTGGGAAAGGCGAATCCCGGGAGCTTCCGGTTTGGGCTGATTTGTAAACTGCTCTGTGTTTCTGCACCGGCCACTTTGGTCTTTAGATCCTCACCTGTGAAAGCAAAATGATTCAACCAGGAATAGACTTGATATCGTAAGATCAAATTTAACAAACACACCCTAACTTATGTGAAGAAAACAGTGGCAAAGTTGTGCACGTTTCTAATGTGAGCCATCCCTCATCCCAAAACCCTTTCCAGGTGTTTCTAACTACTTTCCAAGGTGGCTGGCAGCACTGTCTGGGGCTGGAAGTGAGGCTGGAGAGCAGCTGAGAGCCCAGAGTCCAAAGAGAGGCACTGGGAAGTCCTGTTTGGCGCTCAGCGGAGCCCAGGGGCTGAGCCCGACACTGGACGCTTCTCCAGCTGGTTGCGTCGTCTTTCCAACCTTCATAAGGGACATGGATGCTGCTCAAATATTTCTTCACTCCTTGTTTGGAACTGTGTTCAAAATCATTGTGAGTGAGAGAAGAACATCTATCTCGTGTTATTCAAATTCACCTTATCTTGGATTTAAAATTATACCTCTGTAAGGACCTATGTCTATTACTCAAATGCAAAGTCATCTAGAAAGAATATTTTGTTACTTAATAAGGACAGACATGAAGGTGCTGAGGTTTGCAAAGTTCCAAAACCAGTTTGAGCGACAGCAATATAACAGGAATAAACCATACGAGCTTGTAAGGTGACTACTTTGAAAGGGCCAGCGGCCATACACTAGGGTACACCCGGGAGTGTGGGTTTCTGAATACCCAGCAGGCTTCATTACCTTGTACTCATACCTTCTGCACAAATATTCATTGTTACCAATACAGATTTTCAAGATACAAAGTTACATTATCATTGTCCCCACTTCCTCGGCACTACCGCTTCCTTCAAGTAGGAATAACAAAACATCCTGAGATGCAGTGATGTTCACCAGACTCCCTTACAGAATTCTGTGTTGGTCGTCTCTGTACTGTACTCCGTCAGGAAGGGGAGGGACTCGCCTCTCCCACCCACTGTCCCCACCCTGCCCCCACAGAACACAGGCTGTAGATCTGCCCTGGGTTTTAGAAATACTGTGTGCTTCTGGCCAATGAGAGTGTGCACGTTGACTGTCCTCACTGGTCCCAGGGTGTGGGGCGGGGGGCGGGGCTCGGGACTGGTGCCATCAGGTGAGAACAGTTAGGTGAGAGCTGCCGCAATCACACACTGGTCTGTGGACTATGAGTTGTACATCTACTTCCGCCCGCACTGAGAAAACCAGCAAGGGGAGCAGCCTCTCACCTAGGAAGGCAAACCGGTTACTAACTTCTAGAAGACACTTTGGACATTCCATCTCAAGTCCTGTACCATTCGTTCGGGTACATGTTAAACATGTCATTAGGGACCGTGGAAGAATTCTGTCTTCTGTAGGGGGAAGACATTTCCCCACCACACATACAGTCAAGATCTAAACTAGCTGGCAGGGACTGATGCTGCCCACTGATTCTTCAGTTTAGAGAATTAAGCAATGCTAAATGGAAGCTTAAAAAAAAGAGGCACAGAGCAAAAACATGATTTCTTCTTATTTCAGCATGAAGTCTCAGTGCTCAAGTACTCACCCTGGAGAGGCCAGGGTCCCAGCAACTTGGGAACACGCACTCATCTACCAGGCCCCTGGCTTAGGACGGGAACAAAGTCAACAAGGCTGGCACTGCCATTCATTCGCTCTGCAAGAAACCACCTAGCAGGAGGAGAGAGGAACCGCAGGGCAGGCTGGCCAGCAGGGAGCCTCTCTGTTAAAGTCTGCATGGGAACAGGTGGTGGCGCTTGACCTGCTCAGCCCTCTCTCTTGGGTCTGGCTTTGCTTGCTTTGTACGTTCCTCACACTTTGTAGGAGCCCAGTCCTCTCTGTCAGCTGTGCTTGGATGGCTTCTAAGACGTCCCAAGAGAGGGGCCAAGGCTCCTTGACCTTGACCACAACACACTGTTGCAGCAGTGGCAGGACAACGGCTTCCTCTCCTACCCATCATCATCCTGTGCTGCTCAGGCAGTGGGCTGAGGATTCCCGCTCTCTGCCAGCAAGAGCAGGCGGCAGCCCTATTAGGCTGGTGCAGCAAGCAGTTACCTTAAGGCCCTGGGATGGGACCTGTCTGTCCTTCCAAGTCTAATGCACCTGCAGCGTCTGCAGTCCAACTTGAGGCGAAGCAGCAGGCAAACAGACAGCCAGCCTTCACTTCGAACCCTTTTTATCAAGGTCTGTTACGAAGCGGTAAGCAAGGCAAAAGGGCTCTTGGAGCAGAAATGGCTGTGTGCAGAACAAGTTCTTCATGAGGCTGTCAAAAGTCAAAACAAACACGGAGCCCTTCTGGGGACGAGGGAGCCCATATGCTCTGAGTGAGTGTTTCGGAGACAGACGGACCTGGGGCCATTCTGTATCCTTTACCCCTGCTGGTCTATTAATCTACTTGCATTTCCCCAGTTTTTATTGTCAAGGTATTATAAATTAGGAAACTTACAAAAGAGAGTATGTAATCTTCTCTGAAATGGCCTGCAGATATGTCACTGTACTAAATGTGCTTCAGATTTAATGAAGCTTTAATGTCCTTTTTAATTTTGCCTGTTTCTGTATCACCAGGGGTCGGGCAAGGCAATCAGCACTCAAGAGGGTGGTTTGGTTTAAAACTCGGAAAAAACTCATTTGCTTATGAGTTGCACTGTATTTTCTTAATTAAATTTACTGAGTAAAATGGTTTAAGTTCAGCCAACCAATGACCTTTGTATGTAGATTTAGATTTATAAATAGGCTAACAGTTAAAGGAAAGGGTGGGGGGAGGAGCTGCAACAAAGCAAACAGATTAGAGCTAAGCCAATAGAAATCTTTGCTCTCTCTATCATCTTCACCAAAGCAGCATTTAAATACTCGTATGGCAGCTTTAAGTCCGGTTTTGCAAAAGTGCACTGAAAAATGTGGACCCATGTAAGCGCCAGCGATTCATCACGGAGCTCTCACTCCCTTCCCATTCCCAGGAGGGGAGCGGCTCACACTGCCAAAGAGTGGGAGAGGCTTTATTTGTGGGTTTGTGTGTGTGTGGGGAGGGAGTGGAGGGAGAGACAGGATTCTGCTCAATGTTAAGTAAGGTTCCCCTGTAAAACCCGTGCTGTCCCTCAGCGTCCCCTGACTGCTCTTTGCACACTGTGATGCGCCTGAGTCGGCAGCATTTGCGTATGTTGGATTTTACCATCTAAACGACATGTATATTTGCTGTGCAAAAAATCATCAACAATCGCCAAATCCCTAACAACTGCATGACAGAGAGCTTGGTATTTTAATAAAAGTTTTCCTTCACTGACAAGGCAACAGAATGGCTTTTGTTGGTAATAATGAGGTTGCCGTGAAGTCGTCCCGGTCAGGGGACGCATACGACACTGTGTCCGCTCGAGACACAGACCCACAACATGTTTCCGTGATCCAGTCCCCTAGTCAGGGCGCCGCTAATGCTGTGGGAGCACTTTTACATTCACGGCCACGCTGAAGAGTACCGGGTTCTTTCCTTTAATTCTTAATTTAGACATATTCTGTGTTTCTCACTTAACTGCAGGTTGAAAATAAGCGCTTTTAACACAGCCCGTGATCTAGCCTAAGGAGGACTTTACAGGCTGAAATGCACTAAGAGTTGCTCTTAATTACCTTGTGCACATTTTACACAATTAAATTTCCATCTCAGGATTTCTGCATTCAGACTGTACACGGTAAAACCTTGGTTTTTTACAGAAATGTGGCAGGCAGTCTGGAACACTCAAGACACAGGGAAACTTTCAAAAGAATCAGACTTAACTACTGGATTACATAAAATTCCCTCGGTGAGATTTCATCCCAAGTCCAATTACCCAGTCCTTGCGAAAGAGTTTAAATCATCTGAAACTATGCTGGCCAAGAGCCATAATAAATATTAAATACCTCAAAAGCTACCCTAAGATTTTACTTTGCTTCTCATGTATCAATTTCACTGTCCCCTTACTGAATGGTTTAAAAACAATCCCAAGGATATAACAGCAATTTACCAGTGTTAAAGTGCTTTGGAGGTTAAACTGACAACAAAGAAGACAGAAACACAAAGCGTCTTGAAGTAGGGTTTCAATTAAATGTGGAGGATTTAGTAATGCAGGACCAGGAGAAAAAAAAAAAAGAAGAGTTACAAATTAATTTAATCTTCTGCCTATAGTTTGCAGCTGCACTCCAAAGTGTCTTGGGCTTAGGAACAAAGCCTCACAAGGCCTCGCAGTGAGGAAAGCTTCAATTTTTAATGTATAATGCCATTAGCTGATAACTTGTGGAATCTGTAACCCCTGCGGAGGGGCATGAGTGCGCGTAACAGAGACTGATGAAGTGACATATTTGTTCCTGTCTGCAACTATGAGGAACGGGGCTATTACTAACACCATCGGGCCCAACAGAAATATGCCCGAATAACCTTTGGGACCCTCCGTGTGATCGGTTCTCGCTGCA
The DNA here is from genome assembly GCA_949820135.1 of Sylvilagus floridanus. Taxonomy (NCBI): domain Eukaryota; kingdom Metazoa; phylum Chordata; class Mammalia; order Lagomorpha; family Leporidae; genus Sylvilagus; species Sylvilagus floridanus. The sequence continues at coordinate 75,295,135 of OX463239.1, read as the reverse complement.
TCAAATATATTAAAATCAAAACCTAATGCACTTTAATTAAGGACAATTAGTTTGTTTTACCATGACTGGTTAACTTGTTATGATCTTATCATGGGCTGCAGATTAAAGACTGGATAATACATGCAGTGGAAGCATCAAACTGTGCACACGCCTTCCACCCAGGCTAGCTGGCACTCGCGTCTATTTAAGGTAAGCGAAGGGCGCCGTCAGGAGAGGGGTGCAGAAACAGTTTACTCTGGGCAGAGGACTGGGGCACTCATGCCTCTATCTCTCCTTCCTCGCGTTATATCTGTTTGCACATAACACTTTCCTACACACTGTAAGGACTTCTTTAACACAAACAGAATTATGGCCCAGCAGAGGCACCAGAAGCTTAATTAATTTGCCCAAGGTCACGCTGCAAGTTGGTGGTGGAGCTTGTTAAATTACTCGAACGCTGGGCTCTGCAGATGTTTTGGCAACGGCACAGGACCCTGTCTGCAAAGGCTCCCGAGGCTTCTGGTGCAGTGGGTGAACCCCAGCAAATAACTCATTATGCCTGTGCGACAAGCGCCACGGACTCCTGAGAGCTGGCCAGTGTGGTCCTGTCTTTGTGTAGGAAGAGCCTCAGTGTGAGGTTCCCAACAGGAGTGTGCCTGCACATGGGCCAGCCCTTCAGCAAGAACTACGCGTCCTCACTGCAGGCCACCGATACCAAGTGGATTTATTGTGACTCAAGGAGCCCAAATGCAATAGTAGCATAAAGCAATAAACCCAGCACTTCCGCATCCCTCAGAGGGCCCTGTACCCCACGCGAGATCACTAACAGCAATGGAGGAAAGACAGCATTACAAATACATGTGTCTAATACAGTGGCTCGCTTTCTTTAATTAGCAATGGGCTTAGGACAGTGGACACTCCATCGAGGAGAAGGTACCAGTAATTCACAAGTACAATACCCTGATGCTGCTCCTTTAATTGCGGTATTTGTTTCACTGTTTAAAAAAAATGATCGCTGGCTGCAGGCCTCCCCGTGAACGCTGAAGAGCATGATACATGGAGGTCTCAACCTGGGCAAACTGTACCTAAACTTACACTTTACTGCAGCTTAGTCCACGAGCCTCACCTCATATAGGGCTGGGTCCCAGCGCAGCAGGGGGATAAATCATCCTGGAATATTACTCCGGCAAAGTTTAGCTGTGACTGCAGCATATGCGCTTCCGAGCCACTGAAGCAAAGGCCCATAAAATACACTAATTACTGGAAGTTATGGTCACTGAGTGATTGATAGCGCTCTGCGAGGCAACTTCCTCATTTTCAGCTCTTCTGACGGGGCTCATCCGCCACACAGCAATTATTAATTCATGACCCAGCCCTCGGGCAGCAGCACCTTGACTTCTAATTCTCCTGCTGCCAAACTACTGCTGCAGCTGGACACTGTCTTCCTTCATCCTGAAGGCTGGGTAAGGATGATAAAAAGCAGATTTCATGCTAAATGCTAGTGTTTTGAATCTTTAAACGTTGCTTGGGCTTCTTAACCCTGCTATCCCAAAACACATAATTCTCCTTCTTCTGTAATGCTGTCTCCCTTGCATCGCTTTCTTTTTTTTCCCCTTAGACCAGAGAGTCTACACAGCTATGCAGATACACGCGAGTGCGTATGTGTTTGTGTTCACGTGTGTATACATGCGGGTGCTTCAGAAAGTTCATGGAAAATGGAATTAAAAGATGAGCTTATTTGGGAGCCTGAAATGTTGAAATCCATGTCTATGAGGGACTTCAAGAGCAGGGGAGATGTATATTATAGAAAAAGTAGGCATGAATTTCAAAATTTGTTTTGTAACAAAATAAACATATTTTTAAAAAGTTTACTTTTTAGTTATTTGAAAGGCAGAGAGGGGCCGATGCTGTCTGACGCTGTGCTGGAGCGGGTAAAGCCACCATCTGCAGTGCCAGCATCCCATTTGGGCGCCGGTTCGAATCCCAGCTGTTCCACTTTCCATCCAGCTCTCTGCTATGGCCTGGGAAACAGTAGAAGATGGCCCAAGCCCTTGGGCCCCTGCACCTGCTTGGGAGACCCGGAAGAAGTTCCTGGTTCCTGGCTTTGGATTGGTGCAGCTTTGGCTGTTGCAGCCAACAAGGGAGTGAACCAGTGGATGGAAGATCTCTCTCTCTCTCTCTCTCTCTGCGCCTCTGCCTCTTCTCTCTCTGTGTAACTCTGACTTTCAAATAAATAAATAAATCTTAAAAAAAAGAAAGGCAGAGAAACAGAAAGAGACACAGAGATCGTCTATCCCCTGGTTCACCCCCTAGATGCCTACACCAGCCAGGGATGCCAGGGCGAGACCAAGCCAGGAGCTTCATTCAGGTCTCCTATGAGGGAGGCAGGGACCCAAGCACTTAAGCCATCACCTGCTGCTGCTGCTGCTGGACAGGAAGCAGAGTGGGGACTGAACCCAGGCACTCGGAAATGGGATGTGGTGTTCTAAGCGGCAGCCTGGCCTGCTGTACCGCAACACCAGGCCCTAAACTCGTCTTTGAATTTCTCTTTCCAATAACGTTTTGAAGTTCCCTTATGTGTGCGTGTGTATGTGTATGCGTACACATCAATCTGTTTGTCTATACCACATTATACCAAAAACCCTGGCTTAATAACTTTTTGGCTGAATGCTGTGCTTAAATGCAATATATAATTCCAACCAGGCCATAGTCTAAATAAGGCAGCTAGATGTTAAATTCAAAAAATGGGGAGGAATTTTCCATTGAAAAAGACCCACTTTTGAAACTTTGCATCCACTCTAATTGTTCCATGTTGATTTCCATCAGCAACTCTACTCAGAACAAGGCTAATTAAAATATCTGGGTACATAACTAAATCTTTGAACGTAACTTAGAAACAATGCAGAGGTCTCTTTTGATGATGTTCTGTGCCTTGAGAGGAAACGCGGTGAGAGACTACAGAAAGATACGGTTCCGTCATGATGCATGAAAACAACTGTTTTACATCTCTGATGGAAAAATGAGTGTTCTTCCATGTTTGCACAGCTTAAAACACAATTCTGAGGGTAGTTTTCCTCCCTGGAATCTGAGAGGTACAACCACTGGGCAGATGCGACTCTACAGCCCCCTACTTCTGGGATGTGTCAGGCAGTCCCAGGAGATGCAACCCACAATCCTGCGGACAACATTCCTACCACTCCCTGCCCGCACCACTCAGTGTGACCATTCCTCCTGCTCGACATCTTGCCGTGTCTCCAAACGCCTGGCAAATTTTAACCTGTTTAAGGGCAAACTCTGACTCACACATGTTTATGTTCTCTGTGACACCTGAAATTGCACTCTGCAGGAGGCTGACGATAAGCATTTGCTGGTTGTGATAAATGCCTCCCTTCCCCACTGCCCTATCCCCCAACAGTGTGGACTCCTAGAGCCTATTCAACCTGGGGGTGAAAGGCCTGCTGCTTCTATGCTACCATACCCTAATAAACACAGCACACAAACTCTTCAGTAGGATGGTTCCACAGTCCTGACTGAGAAGGCCCTCTTTTGCATTGCTGCTCTGAATGGTCATTGGCTACCACTCTGACATATTTACGCATTTCGATGCACTCAGATGGCCTATGTCTTATTAAAGACCAAAGGGTTGCAGGCTGGGAAAAGATCAGAGTTAACTGCCCCCAGAACACATCTCATGTGCTTCATTCAATGGCCATGTGAACAGCCATAATAAGAACTCAGAAACGAAACCCCTTTAATATGCTTGTATAAAGCTGCCGTGTGCTCTGGGGGCTTCCATCGCTGATGTGCTGTCCGGAGTGGCGTGGGTGGTGGTGTCTGCGATGACATCAGGGCTGGGATCTACTCTGCTGAGCGCCACCTGCTCTGCACCTCTGCTGCGACACGTTTCACAGTGACAGGAGTCGCAGTCAGGGGACATTCTTACACTTCTGGCCTCCATGCATGCTGCTGCCCTGCCAGAACAGTGTCCCCCAAATCCAGCCCATTCATCACGATGGAGCGAGACGCCATCACTCCCAGGAAGCTTCCTGGGGTGGACCTGCTTCCAGAGATGACCTTAACAGGATCTATCATCCCAGACGCGACTGTGCAAAATGACCTTGTTACTTCCCCAGCAGGAGCCTATGTTGTGATCAACGGAACAGGGCAGGTGATCCTGTGTGATTTCTCCGGTTGGGCCTTAAGAGATTTGCAGCTTTTGCCACTGCAGCTTAGCATCCCAGGTCTCATGAAGAAAGCTTACACTAGCCAGGAAGGGGAGGGACATTTCACAGACAGAGAGAGACAGATAAATAAACAGGCAGATAGATAAGTGAGAGAGAAAGAGAGAGCGCTCCCAAGTATTGTTACTCCCCAAATGCTCACAACAGCCAGGACTAGGCTGGGCTGAAGCAGGGATCTGGGAACTCCATCCTGCATTGGCAGGAAGCTGGAGCCAAGAGCTGGAGCCAGGAACTGAACTCAGGTAGCCCGAAGTGTGACACAGGCATCTTTTTTTTTGGCCAGGGCAGAGTTAGACAGTGAGAGAGATAGAGGCAGAGACAGAGAGAAAGGTCTTCCTTCCATTAGTTCACTCCCTCAATGGCTGCTACGGCCAGCCCTGTGCCGATCTGAAGCCAGGAGCCCGGTACTTCCTGCTGGTCTCCCATGCGGGTGCAGGGACCCAAGGACTTGGGCCATCTTCCACTGCCCTCCCAGGCCATAGCAGAGAGCTGGACTGGAAGAGGAGCAACCGGGACCAGCACCCAGTGCCCCAACCGGGATTAGAACTCTGGGTGCCGGCGCCACAGGTGGAAGATTAGCCAAGTGAGCCACGGCGCCAGCCGACATAGGCATCTTAACTGCTGGGCTACATTCTGCAATGTAGGTCCTAGTTACTACATGGAATGGCTGGCCCTGCTAGGATTCCGACCCACAAAGTCCCGAGTAAATAAATGGTTGTTCTTTACACTACTGGGATAGTGTACGCTCAGGTCCTATGAAAAGCAGTCTTGACTCTCAGAGCCAACAGAAATCTGCCTTTTCCTTTATCTAATTTTCTGTTCACTCACCATTTAACATTGAACTCTTCTTTTATGACCTACTTTTCTGTAGAATAATGGAAGAAGCAGACTTTAACCCAGGAGTCAGGACATCTGACTGCTGCTGCCTGGTCTAGTCATTTCACTTTGTTCTTTTCTTTTTAAAAGATTTATTTATTTGAAGTTCAGTGTCACAGGGAGAGACAAAGAGAGAGAGAGAGACAGAAAGAGATAACTTCCATCCAATGGTCTAGATGACTGCAATGGCCAGCACTGGTCCAGGACAAAACCAGAAGCCTGGAGCTTTTTCCAAGTTTCCCCCATGGGTTCAGAGGCCCAAACACTTGGACCATCTTCCATTGCTTTTCCCAGGCCATTAGCAGGGAGTTGGATCGGAAGTGGAGCAGCCAGGACACAAACCAGCACCCATATGGGATGTCGGCTTTGCAGGCAGTGGCTTTATCTGCTATGCCACAATGCCGGCTTGTCTTTTTCTCTTTTACAATATTTTATTTATTTATTTGAAAAGAAGAGTTACGGGGGCGGGGGGGGGGGGAGAGATCTTCCATCCACTGGTTTACTCTGCAAATAGTTGCAACCTCTGGGGCTGGGCCAGGCAGAAGCTAGGAGATGGACTCCTACATGGGTGGCAGGGGCCCAAATGCTCGGGTCATTGCGTGCTGCTTTCCCAGACACGTTAGCAGGGAGCTGGACTGAGAGAGAAACAGCCGGGCCTTGAGCAAGCACTCTAAGACGGGCTGTTGGCGTCGCCGGCGGCGGTGGTACTTGGCCCACGGCGCCACAATGCAGGCCCCGAAACTTCACTTTCTGAAAAACTCTTTTCATTTTCCTGGCTCTCAATTTCTTCCCTAGCAAAAAAAGGGGATCGCTGGTGCTCATAGGGCGGAACAATCTTTGATTGCTGGTTTCTCACTCACTTCCTATCACGGGGAGGTTAAATGACCTGGTATCAAATGATTCTGTTAAGTGTCTTGTCTGTGAAAGTGTAATGTTGTCACCCTTCTTATTAGCATGACACGGAGCAAGAGGATATCAAGAGCTGGGAGAGAGGAAGGAGCACTGGATCCCGACACCCCACACCCCAGAGTGCGAGCCGGGCAGTAACCGGGCACCACCTTCCTTCTCCCGGACAGCAGTGGTCTGACTTACCAAGTTCTACATTCTTTTCTAGCTAGCAAACACTCTCCTCTCTAAATACAAGTAAGATGTGTTTACATGAATGTTGAAGTTACAATGGCCAGTGGGATCTTTAAAGAAGATTTCAAGTCAATTCCAGGTCACTGGATTTGAGTATCGGTTGAATTCTCGAAGCTGTGGTTTTTTGTTGTTGCTGTTTTGTTTTCTAAATTTATTTATCTGAATGGTGGAGAAACAGCCAGATAGACAGACACTGAGAAAGGGGGTGGGGGTGGGGGAAGAGCTCTTCTCTGTTAGTTTACTTCCCAAATGCCCACAACAGGCAGAGCTGAGCTAGGGTCCAAGCCAGGAGCTGGGAATAATCCAGATCTCCCATGGCAGTAGTAGGAACCCAAAAACCCAAGCCATCACCATTGCCTCCCAGGGTGCACATTAGCAGGAAACTGGAATTGGGAGCTGAGCTGGGACTCAAACCTGGAGATGCGGGTGTCCCAAGGAGGGGTCTTAACCACTAGGCCATACCCACTCTGAGCAGTGGTTTTTAACCACTGGATATCTCAAAGTTAGCAGCAGTGTCCCCCACCACCACCACCCATTATCATAAGACTCCTAGAATTTTGCAGTTGATAAATGTCAGTGGAAAAACGTCCTTCTTTTAGATTTTAGCTCAGAGTAAAACCAAAGCATTCAGTTACCCTTAACAGATCATCCCACTTATCTAACAAGTTATAACTGTCAAGCACCCCTTAAAATGTAGGTTCCAGCCTGGTCCAGCCCAGGCCATTGCCGCCATCTGGGGAGTGAATCAGCAGATGAAAGATCTCTCTTCTCTCTCTCTCTCTACTCTTTCAAATAAATAGATAAATCTTTTTTAAAAAGCTCAGTTCCATGGAATCAGGGACTTCTGTCAGCTCTGTTCGTGGCAGTGTCCCCAGTGACTCCCAGGCCCAGTGGAGGCATGCAACACGTATTTGCTGAGTGACTAAATGAATACATGGCTGCATCTGAGAGCTCTGGCTCTTCTGCAAGGAACTTTTTATATTGGAAAAAAAAAAAAAAAACTAAGATACTTGAGTGGCAGACTGCACAGCTCAGTAGGAAGGGTACAGGGCCGGTCCACGAGCAGACTCCTACTGTAACAAAAGCCATGCACCTTTAGCATTTGCTTCCGCTTTGTTCTTGCTGCAGAAGGTTCAGTCTGCTGGCCTAACGGTAATGACCACCTCTTCCTTGCTGATAGCCCTCCAGTGTCCGAGGGTGGGCTACTGAAGTCCAGCTTTGTCTTTTCTTTATTTAAAACTCTTCATGTCAGGACTTTGTGTCGACCTGATGCTTTGTTTTTGAATTCCAAATTCCGTGTGGTTGCGTATGTATATGATTTGGGCATGTGCTGTTGGGAAAAACCTTAAAATCAATTTGAAATCCATCAAAATAATCAAATGCCTAGCTGGGACTGCTAGCACCTGTTCTGTCTTGTTTCGTAGATCTCATGGTTGTCCCCGACGGCTCTGCGCACAAAGCAAGCTCAACAAAGCCCCATTCATTGGGAAACACTGCACTGTGTCTGCCAGTTTCACATTCGCCATGATCGCTGACAGCCCTGGAAAATGCACATTTAGGCACGCTGATCTGAGACAGCTGGATCCCTTCACAAACCTTGCGGAGGACGGCGCATGTCAATCCATCATCTGCCAAAGGGCGTTTTAACAGCTCCTTCTGGCAATAGGTTACACAAAAGTTTAGATGGAAAAATGACAATGGGAAAAATCAAGGCGGAATTACAGAAAGGGGAGGCCGAGTGGGGAAGTGGGGGTGGACAGTGTCACGTGCTACTTCTCTCACATTCGGCGGTGGGAGGTGAGGGGCCCTCGACAGGGACTCCGCAATTTCTCTGCACTGCCTTCCGTGGAAAGTTCTGTGGCTTCTGGGTCCTTCAAGCCCTTTTGCCTCCTGATGGTTTTCAGCAGAGACTTCTGAGCAACAGGCAAGATGTTCTATCACGCGGAGCAGCAGCCTGCACATAATGTAATAAAATCAATTTCCACTTACACTCTTGAAAGTAACTTCAAAAAAACCAGGAGGAGAAAAGGTGAGTATTTGAGTGGAGCACACTCGGTGCCAAGGTTCTGTGGCCCAGCAGAACCGACAGCAGCTGCCCACGGGACACCCAGAGCCGCCCGTCACCTCTCGTACCAGGCTCCCGATCACTCACGGCCACAGCGGCAGACAAAGCTGCAGCCGCGGATCCACAGGACAGCGTGCGTCTGGGTGAATTTTTCCTTTTTCCTTTTTTTGTACAGAGAAGCAGGGGATGCGTTCTTTGCATACTTAAGTAGACAGGAGCCCCACTTCTTCTTGGAGATATTTATCTAGGTAACACTCCATGGTTCTTGATACTTGGTACTCAGTACATACGGGATGGCTCTTCAAAGAGAAACGTAACTTTCTGGGGTTGTTGATGTTCAACGCAAGCCTAGAACACAGAAAATGTTGTGATCCTGCTTGTACACACACAGGCCAGTGCCTCCCTCACCACACTGCAGGCTCAACAGGGAAACAGGCCCATCGATCTGTCAGTGTTTCCCCGGCACTTAGTGAAGTGCTTGGCCCTCAATAAATATTTGAGTAACGAAGGTGTTCTAATGTGATTTCTTCTTACAGATAGGCAGCTGATACTTGCAGGGGCAGGGCGAGGTGGCTGAGAGCACTTTAATGATAAGCTGTGGTGCCAATATGTGAACCCGGCTCTGGTGAGTCCAAAGCCTGGGCTCTTGAACAGTTCTGGAATTAGGCTGACAGTCCTTGAGCCTGGAAACGACTTCAGAGAGAAAAGAGACTCTCCATTAGACCTCCCCGGAGGCTTCACGTGGGGGACCAGGGTGGTGACCCACGCCACTCTTTAAGGATTTCCATTTTCTTTCTTTTTGAAAAACTTGAATGATTTAAAAAAATTACTTCTTTATTTATTCACTTGAAAGGCAGAGTTATTGAGAGAGAGGGATGGAGACAGACAGAGATCTTCCATCCTCTGGTTCACTCCCCAGTGGTGGGGGCTGAGCCAGGCCCAGACCAGGAGCTCAGGACTCCATCCAGATCTCCCCCACGGGTGGCAGGAGCTCAGGTACTTGGGCCATCTCCTGTTGCTTTCTGCTGCATGAGCATGGAGCTGGGTCAGAAGTGGAGCAGCCAGGACTTGAACCCGTGCTCAGATGGGATGCGACTTCACCCACTGCGCCACAATGCCCGCCCAGTTTTTGTTTTCATTTCCACAGCTCAACATGGTTTATGTGTCTGCTTATCAATGGTGAAGGTTACACTTCACGTTCTTGATATCCAATGAGTCATCCAGCATCCACTAGACAGTATATATAAAGCCAAAGACAAAAACTGGGACGTGTTAACACATTTTACATTTCTCTAAGACAGGGTATCCAATTATTTGACTTTAATTTATTTAGTTGCTTATGTGAGAGGCAGAGAGACAGTGCATGACACAGAAATAGCACATTCCCACTGGCTGGTTTACTGGTCAAAACACCTGCAACAGCAGGGACTGGACTGGGGCTGAGGCCTCGCTCAATTCAGGCCTCCCACGTGGGCTGCAGGAACCCGATGACTTGAGCCATCGCCACTGCCTCCCACCGTCTGCGTCGCAGCAGGAGGCTGGAGGCAGAAGCCAGAGTGTGGAACTGAATCCAGGCACTCCAGCGGGGGATCCTGACTGCCAGGCTTGGACGCCTGCCCCTGCTTGTACTTTTTATGCTATCTTCGTGGGGAAATTGTGCTTTACTATTTCCCAACAAAACTTACTTCCTCTGGCCAAAAACACCGTACGTGTCTTTCAGGAAAAAAACTCCTTTCTCTGGTTGTTTTTTTTTTTTTTTTTTTTTACAGGCAGAGTGGACAGTGAGAGAGAGAGACAGAGAGAAAGGTCTTCCTTTGCCGTTGGTTCACCCTCCAATGGCTGCCGCGGTCGGCGCGCTGCGGCCGGCGCACCGTGCTCGTCCGATGGCAGGAGCCAGGAGCCAGGTGCTTTTCCTGGTCTCCCCATGGGGTGCAGGGCCCAAGCACCTGGGCCATCCTCCACTGCACTCCTGGGCCACGGCAGAGGGCTGGCCTGGAAGAGGGGCAACCGGGACAGAATCCGGTGCCCCGACCGGGACTAGAACCCGGTGTGCCGGCGCCGCAAGGCGGAGGATTAGCCTGTTGAGCCACGGCGCCGGCCCTGGTTGTTTTTCTGTAGAACTAGTAAGAGGGGGGCAACCTGAAATGCCACAGCAATCTCTCTTCCACATTATAACATGAAGACCGAAACACTGTATAGTTTTCTCTCCTTTGCATGCTCTTTCTTCCCGGAACTTGGCATTTTGCACAGGAGACTTCTTGCCCTGGTTCTCTCCTGTTCATTTCTTTCTTCTATGTTACTGCCCTTGCAACAGTAGCCTGTTCTGATCTTCTGAGTGCAGTATTTGTTCTTACTCCTCTGAAGACAGCATGTGTAGTTAATTTGGATTTTTGCCACTACCACGTGGTTTTTCACGCCCTCCAACTTGATCCCCCCCCCCCCCCCCAGTTATTTTAGGCTTCTGTTCTCACGCTAAAGGCTGTCCTCCAATGTTTCATTAAGAGTAAGGAGTGGGGACCAGTGCTGTGGTGCGTTGGATTCAACAGTCATCCCTTACAATGCTGACATCTTGTATGGGGGTGCTAGTTTGAGACCAGGCTGCTCTGTTGTTGTTTTTTTTTTTTTTTAAGATTTATTTATTTATTTTAAAGTCAGAATTACAGAGAGGCAGAGAGAGAGAGAGAGAGAGAGAGAGAGAGAGAGAGAGAGACAGAAAGAGAGAGAGAGAGAAGTCTTCCATCTCCTGCAGCTAGGCCAATCTGAAGCCAGGAGCCAGGAACTTCTGGGTCTTCCATGTGGGTGCAGAGGCTCAAGAACTTGGGCCATCTTCTACTGCTTTCCCAGGCCATAGGAGAGCTGAATGGGAAGTGGAGCAGCTGGGACTTGAACAAGTGTCTATACAGGATGCTGGCACTGCAGATGGCAGCTTTACCTGCTATGCCACAGCTCCAGCCCCCAGAAGCTGTTTTAAAACCATTACAAAAACAGAGAAACACTTGGCCAAAAAGATTTCTGGAGTATCCATTACGGTACTGGAATTGTGTTAGATAGTCCAGGAAGTTGTCAGAGAATCAGTTAAATCTGTAGTGGAAAATGTGTGTGAAGATGTGGATGAAGGTGGGAATAAGATAGCACTGTCGGCCCCAGAGGGCAGAGCTGGGGTCACGGGGGCTGGGCTTAATTGCACAGGGGACTTTAACAGGTTTGTAGAGAATGGCATTAAAAGATACATTTAGGAGCAGGTGTTTGGCCTACCAGTTAGGCTGCTGGTTAGGACACCTGTACCCCATACTGGAGTGCCTGGGTCCCAGTCCCAACCCCAGCTTCCAACTCCAGCTTCCTGAAAATGCACACCATGGGGAGCAGCAGTCATGGTTCACCACCCACGTACGGGGGAGACCTGGACTGAGTTCTGGGATCTCAGTTGTGGCCTAGCCTGGTCCTGGTCACTGTGGGAATTTGAGGAGTGAGCCAGCAGATGGGAGGTCCACCTGTCTGTCTCTCTTTCTTAAATGGAGACAAAAATACTAAATTCATCTTTGCACAACATAGTTTGAAATTCACGCAGTTTTTTTCATAGTACATATTTTCCATGAACTTTTGAAGGTCCCTCAGATGCATGGATCTCAAAGATTTTTTTGGTGCCAAGATAAACTCATCTTTTTTTTTTTTTTTTTTGACAGGCAGAGTGGACAGTGAGAGAGAGAGACAGAGAGAAAGGTCTTCCTTTGCCGTTGGTTCACCCTCCAATGGCCGCCGCGGTCGGCGCGCTGCGGCCAGCGCACCGCGCTCGTCCGATGGCAGGAGCCAGGAGCCAGGTGCTTTTCCTGGTCTCCCCATGGGGTGCAGGGCCCAAGCACCTGGGCCATCCTCCACTGCACTCCCGGGCCACAGCAGAGGGCTGGCCTGGAAGAGGGGCAACCGGGACAGAATCCGGAGCCCCGACCGGGACTAGAACCCGGTGTGCCGGCACCGCAAGGCGGAGGATTAGCCTGTTGAGCCATGGCGCCGGCCAGATAAACTCATCTTTTAATTCCATTTCCCACAAACCTTCCGCAGCGCCCCAGCGCCCTTGTAACCTTGGGATAAGAGGGATAGTCCGCGGAGAGAAGGCACTGTGCTGCATGGATTCCTTCGCAACTTGGGAGAGGTGAAGTCTAAGACTCACGAGCAAAACCGCTTTTGCCAAAATAACAGAGCCCATAAAAACCCTCAGCAAATGGTGTCGCTTTCATGGCCGTGACCTTGCGTGTGTCTCGGAATCTGTTCTGCACCTATCGGAGCCGCGCTGCCGAGCTGGGGTCCTTGCCTTCACCGCTTAGCACATCATTCAAAGCACTTCAATAACACGGTGCTCACGCTGAAGACGGGTCTCAGAGGCCTCGCTGACACACCAATTAGCCAGGCGCATCGAGTCAGGCTCTGGAGCTGGGCGGGAGACGAGGCAAACAAAGGTGGACAGAGCGCGGGTTGCAGTGGGAAGAGCAGAGCGCATGCTGGAGGTGGGGTTTTGGTCCGGCTCCTGCGCAGGAGTCTGCCAGAAGGTCACTCGCCACCAAGCCCAACAGGGTCTCTACAGGGCTGGGGAAGGTTTTTTTTTTCCTGCCAAGGGTCTTTTGGATATTTTTAACATCACTTGCAGGCTGGAAGAAATTATCCACTTAAAAACCAGCCTGCTACAGTTGTACTGAGCGTCAAATCCCGCCTGAGGCTGCCATGGCAGAGCCAGGTCAGGTGATTTTGAAGGCCTAATATGGCCTGAGGGCCAGACATTCGCAGCCATGACAGGTCAGAGAGAACCACAAGGCAGATCGCGCACCTGCAGAGCGCAGTCAGGGAGGGTGTGGGCATTACAGGACTGGCTCAGCACCTCTGTAACGGATCTGCACTGCAAGCTTGAGGCTGGAGGAGGGCGGATGCTGACTGACTTCCTGATGAGAGAACAGTCAGCGTAGAGTCCAGCTTTTGCAGGAACAACCGCTATGTCCCTCTTACAGATGTACGTGGGCCTGGAATGACCCATGCATGAGGGCACTGCGAAGGCTCGTGGAAGATGGATTGAAAAGTTGATCTTACTTAAAAAAAACACTGAAAGCACAATTGTTTTGTAACACACACCTTAATGAACTTTTTAAATTGAATTTTTAAAGATTTATTTATTTATTTGAAAGTCAGAATTACAGAGAGGCAGAGAAAGAGAGAGATATTCCATTTGCTGGTTCACTCCCCAGATGGCCGCAATGGCCAGAGCTGAGCTGATCCGAATCCAGGAGCCAAGAGCTTCTTCCGGGTCTCCCACGAAGGGTGGCAGGAGCCCAAGCACTTGGGCCATCTTCTACTGCTTTTCCAGGCCACAGCAGAGAGCTGGATCGGAATTGGAGCAACTGGGACTTGAACTAGTGTCCATATGGGATGCTTGGCACTGCAGCATCCCACTATGCCACAGTGCTGGCACCTCATGGACTTTTCGAAGATCCTACACATGCATGAATTTCAAGGTTTTGCACCAAATAAACTTATCTTTTCATTCCGTTTTCCACAAACTGTCTGAAGTTCCCACATATGTGAATGAAGTTAACTCATCAGGAAAAAAGAAGAGTGGAACTTCCTCCAGCCATTCTCTGGGAGAGGACACAAACATTGAACTGCCTGTGAAATGGAGAAATGGCAGGGCCGGCATTGTGGTGCACTGAGTTAGGCCGCAGCTTGCGACACTGGCATCCTGTATCTGCAGAGTGGTTCTGAATCCTTGATGACTCTCCTAATGTGCCTTGCAAGGCAGCAGAAGATGGCCCAAGCACTGGGCTCCTGCCACCCAGGTGGGAGACCAGAATGGAGCTCCTGGTTCCTGGCTTTGGTCTGGCCCAGCCCTGGCTACAGCAGCCACTTAGAGAGTGAACAAAATGGAAGATTGCTCTCGTTCGTGACTCTGACTCTTTCTCTGTCATTCTGCCTTCCAAATAAATAAATAAATAAATAAATCTTAAAAAAATGAAGAAGTATGCTAAAAGACTTTAGGTACCCTCTGCCCTTTCATTTAAGGATGAAATAAAACCATTGAACTCAGTAAGAAGAAGCCCTTATGAATAGGTGCCAAATCATTTTCATTTTAAAGTTCCTTCCTGAAGTCTTGCACAGCATCCGTGAGGGTGAACGGTGCTCAGAACCACTCCATCAGCCGCGAGCTTCCTGGGGCAGGGTGAACTCCCAGCTTGTGCAGCTCAGGAATCGCGCCCTTCTTCCTGGCTCTCGCTTCTTTTCTCTCTCTCTCAACTTTCCACACTGAGTCTGGTCACGCAGGTGCGAGGAAGCACTGAACCTGCACACGGGTATCAGGTGCACCCAGGGGAGGTCAACAAACTCCAGATGTACCCGTGGCCCTCACCTGGCTCAAGAAACAATCCATGGGAGGGGAAGGAGAGCACAGCTGAGGATGGGAGCTGCAAACCACCCACCAGCAACAGGAAAGGGGCAGACTCCCTCCCACCCCATCCAACCGCCGGGCTCCGCTCAAGCTTTATTTCACTTCTGCCAACCCCAAACACTACATATGTAGAGCTGACCAAATCCCTGAAGAGACCCACTTTAGTCCACAAACAGAGGGATGCCGGACAGAGTGGAGATGGGACCAATTCTGTCTCTGGATAAAAGACAGCCCGACAGGAAACACGGTTTGCTGTGACACAGAGGGGACTGCAGGTACAGGCTTTGCAGAGGTGCATGAGTGGCCGTGGTGTCACCTTTTATGAGGGTGCGGTCAGAGGCCTCCTTACTTCCCCCTTGGGGGCTGGGAGAGCACGGGAAATGGGAAGGGGCAGAAGGAAGCAGGCAGGCCAGGGTGAGCCTTGCTATTCCAGAAGCTTAAAACGAGGCAGCCCTCTGGTCCTGCCATCGCCGAGCCTCAGTGGGGTGGGATTATGGAGCTGGGCAAGGAGCAGCGAGGGGAGAGGTGGAGGGGAGAGAAAACTCCAGCATCCAGCTTTGGTCTCTCTCTGATTCCTGCTCAGCCACCTGCATTTTCCCACAGCGCCCTTCGTCACAGGTACTCCATGGGAAAAGGTGAGCCCACGACACCCGGAGCAAGGCGTATACACAAACAGGTACTGAGACTGTCCTGGGGAAGACCCTGCCCACTCTGATGCTGATTCTCTCTGTAGGGGTTTCCTGGGTGCACCTCAGAGCTGCAGGGGAGCAGTGGCGGGGGAGATCCACCATCTTTTTCCCTCCTCCTCTGAGTGGCCACCTCCCTCCAGGCGAAGTCCTGCTCCAAGGCCAGCTCTGTTCTGAGCTTCTCAGACTCACTCCCTGGGCTTCAGGGCCCTCCTTCCCATGGGACAGCTTGGGGCGTCCCTCGCGGGGCTCAGCCTGGGACGTGCTCCACGGGGAGTCACTGCATGAGCTGAGGGCTTGAGTCCTAGGCGTCTGCACGGGTGAGGGAATCTTGTTCTTAACAACGAACAGAGAAGAGAAGCAACACTTGCAGGGTGCTGACTCTTTTTTTTTTTTTTTTTTGACAGGCAGAGTGGACAGTGAGAGAAAGGTCTTCCTTTACTGTTGGTTCACCCTCCAATGGCCGCTGCGGCAGGTGCACTGCAGCCAGCCCACCAAGCTGATCTGAAGCCAGGAGCCAGGTGTTTCTCCTGGTCTCCCATGGGGTGCAGGGCCCAAGCACTTGGGCCATCCTCCATTGCACTCCCAGGCCACAGCAGAGAGATGGACTGGAAGAGGGGCAACCGGGACAGAATCCGGTGCCCTGACCAGGACTAGAACCCAGTGTGCCTGTGCCGCGAGGCGGAGGATTAGCCTAGTGAGCTGCGGTGCCGGTCAGGGTGCTGACTCTTGGAATGCAGTCTGCTCCTACGACTTGAAGATGCTTCTCCAGCTAGGGTGATCTTAAAGAAGCTTTACCACTCTCCGCCCAACACACTGTGGTAACCGAAAAAGAATCCTGGCCTCCGAACACTTCTTTTGGACTAAGTTCCCAGTCCCTCCAGGTAATATTCTGGGAGAACAAAAACAAAGCAAGAAACCAAAACCAAACCCTCGGTGTTCTCTTGTGGTCTTCAGTGCTGAATCCCCCACAACGTTGCATCTGTGGACTCGAAACCTTCCACACCCACCCCACGGCTCTATCACGTGGTTTTCTTTATCTTAGACCTCAAATAAATTCGGCACATAACACATGTCCGGGGCCCTACTCCATTCTCCAGGGACTTACTGTTCTACCAATCTGTTGGTTGCATGTCGTCACCTGTGTGTCTGGTGGGTCGTTGAGTTCTGGGTGTGTGTGCTGGGGGTGGGCACAGAGGCTGCAAGCTCACAGCCCTTGTTGAAGGCTTTCTGTTCAGCATCACGGACACAGAGGAGCTCCAACCTAGTCCCAGCCTAATCCTCCTTAATCTTACAAATTCAATGAGTCTACTTTCTGCAGTCTTCTTGAGTCTGTTCAAAGGTTCTCTTCCAGGATAAATGAACATGATCAGGGCCGGCGCTGTGGCGTGGCGGGTTAAGCCACCATGCAGCACCTGCATCCCATATGGGTGCTGGTCTGAGTCCTGGCTGCTCCACTTCTGATTCAGCTTTCTGCTAATGCTCCTGGGCAAACAGCAGAGGATGGCCCAAGTGCTTGGGCCCCTGCACCCACATGGGAGACCCAGATGAAGCTCCTGGCTGCTGGCTTCAGTCTGGCCCAGTCTTGGCCATTGTGGTCATTTGAGTAGTGAACCAGCATGGAAGATTTCTTTCTCTCTCACCCTCTCTGCCTTTTCCTCTCTATATCTCTGCTTTTCAAATAAATTAATAAATCTTTTAAAAAAATGAACATTATCAACAAATCCCAAATATATCCATGGCAATCTCACTCCCTAATGCCACACGGAATCTCTTTATTAATATTTGCATCCTTAGTACCCAGCAAGATACTGGAAGACATGTATTCCAAAATGCAACATATATAAATATACATGTGCTACACTATTTATTGGGCATCTGTCTAATCTCGTACCTACCTCAATCTCTGCTTTCATGCCTACCCCTCTGTCCCAGTGCTCCAGAGAGTACTCGGTGATCCTTGGAAAACGTCAGCTCATTTCTTCTGAGTGACATCAGAAATCCTTAGCATAGCCTACAAGGCGGTATGTGCTCTGGCCCTGGCTACCTCCCTGAATTTATTTTTTCCCACTTGTCCCTTGCAAACTCCACTCTGGTCACCCTGACCTCTCCGCTTTTTCTGACACATGCCCATCACAGCACATCTTAGTGCCCTGGACCTGCTGTTGCTGGGGGGCTCCCTTTTTCACAGCAGTCAAGTCTCTGCTCAAATAGCCTTTCATAAGGCAGAATATCACCACCTGACAAGTTACACATCCAGGTATCCTTTTGTTTATCCCTTTGTTTCCCCTCTTGCCTCAGCCATCACCAAACCTAACTCATAAGGCCAAGACGTGGGTGTCCTTTGGTTACACCATCCCCATGGCCCGCACAGCAGGCAAAGAGGAGCTCAATGCATGAAACCATAAATGAGTGTGGAAGGATGAAGGGGAGCCCTTCTGTGTGCTCTGAGTCTCCAGGCTATTAGCATGGTCTCTCATGGAGTCGCCATGCCTGTGTACTGCTGCCTTCCAGGGCACAGCACCGTCTCAGCTGTGTGACTACAGACCACTGCGTGGAAGGGAAGGGGAGGCAGCAGCACAGTCACAGGGTGCTCACGTGGGAAGGGACTCGGGGCTCGTGGTTCTGCACCTCCCAGTGAGGGCCGCCTGGACAACCAACAGCAAAGCTGGGCCTGCACTCAGGCCGCCCATTCCCAGCCTGGGATTCCTGTTTCTCTGCCTGCTAACCTCGCAGTTGTCCTGGGCTGTGTCTAGTCACCTCTAAAATCCAAACACCACCAACAATTTGCAGTCTGTAAAGGGAAATTATGCACCAGCAAGGCCTGAGTCCCGCAAGTCAAAAGCCCGAATCTCGCCTCGAGCAGGCTCATAGCAGCAGCCCTTCAGGGTGCCGTTGGCAGACTCAGCTCGGAGATCTGTCTCCCATCATTGCTAACCTCGCAGCTGATGCATAATATTGTAGTTCTTCTTAGATTCCCACTTAAGAAGAAGCAGAAGAATATGGTTTAATAAACATTGAACACTCGTTTTTGCTTTCTCTCTATGGTGCAGGTGCATCGAGCCTGATGATGTTTTCTTCCAAGTACAACGGCAGTCATGCATTACAAGAATCACAGGGAAAGTATTGGACTAAAAGAAAAGGTGGTAAAGTCGTGATTGCAACTCTATGATCTTATGTAACAAACTCTTTCTATTTTTTAAAGTTTTCCATTATCTGAGTCACTGTAAGCGAAAGACAATTCTGGAAGCATTGCTGGTGTCTGGGTGCCACACCACTGAAATTCACACTGAGCCAGGATTCCTTCTCGAGCAAGTCCTGCATTTCCTTCTAAATCAGTGGTCATTTATGGAACAGCCTTGGCGAGGCGTTCTAGTGGGGCTGTATCCAGCGCACTGAAAGTCCATTCTAAATACAGCTACACAGAGTAAAGATATTAAAATCATGCCGAACACATACACTCTGTTCCCCCACCCCTGTCCTGTCAGACCACCCTCCATCCCGCATGCACAGGTGCTTGGACCATATCAAAACCAGGTCACTTTCTTGTTTCTAAACAAACACACAGAACATACACATCCATCACTTTTGAAGCCACTGCCTTTGGAAGTCGCACATGAATTCCAAACAAGGCTATCGTCACACAGGATGTTTCTGGAACGCCTCTTTCAGAACACGGCTCTCAGGGATTAATGTGTATAAGGATCACCAAGGGAACACATCCACACTGCAGATTCTTACACATCTGGAATTCACTGGTCTGGGCTTTTAACAAGCACTCTGGGTAAGTCTCCCACTGGCGATCCGGGCGAAACGCATGGAGCTCTAGAAACTACCCAGAGTCCATTCACAAGTCACATGAGGACATCACATTAAGGGCTTCCTAGGCACCTCTGGGTATGGACACACACAGCCCTCCAGGGGTCTGCTTTATTCTATCAGGATCTTCGTGTTCCTCCTGACTGACCACCTTAGCACAGGCACACTCGGAAGTGTCTATTTATGAACAGCGAGGACAACATACCTCCATGAAGGAGATCCCCAAGCTCCAGACGTCGGAGTGGATCCCATACTGCTCCCCTGAGATCCTTTCAGGCTGCAAGAAGATAGAAGGGGGCTGTGAGCTGATGGACGCCACTCCAGAAACACATCCACTGACCACTGACCACGAGCCCAGCAAAGAGGGGAGACACCAACCCTCATATACCACCTGAGGGGCAGCAGGGCAGTCTTATGTGTATATATGCGCATGTGTGTGTTTGATGTTCTACGTGGGGACTGCACGGAGGCACACAGAACCTCATGGAGTCGTCGCAAATGCCCCATGGGGGAGATTTTATCACCTCTGTGTTACAGAAGACAGAGGCTCCGAATGGTGAAAGAATCTGGGCAAGATGCTTGGCTAAATTTAGAAATTGGAGCTTGAGCCTGGGTCCTCTCCCTCCAGGTGCAGTGGCCTGAGCTGGCAAGTGACAAAGTACACAACATTTTGCGATATTACCACACTTACTTGCACTCTGACAGATGGATCTGGAACATTAGGGATTTTCAAAACAGTGTTTAAAAAATGTTTACTTTAAAGAAATATCAGACTTAGGGGAAAATCTGGAAGATTAAGACTAGTGCAAAGAACATTCATTTTTCCTTTACCAAGATTTACGTCCAGTTCTTTGGCGTATTCTAATATAACTTCCCCATACGTCACTGCTGTTAATGTCCATCAAGAACCTCAAGCAAACGTGAAGATCCCAGAATCCTCCGGAAATGTTAAAGAAATAACCAATGTTACCTACTCCTTGTCTTTTCTCTCCCTCCCCATTTCTTTATTCCAACAGCTGGTTGTCATCCATACACGCACATGGTGCTTTGCACAGAATATAGGGGAAAAAAAGACAAATAAAGGCTGAACCTACATACAAAATATTTTGGTGAGACCAACAATGACATAATCACATTTGTCCACTGCACGGCTGAAACAAATGCAAACCACAAGGCGACAACACAGCACAGAAAAAATGAATGTCAATGACACAGAAAAGAGTGGTAAGGTCCACAGGCATCAGGTGGCAAACCAGAGAACTCCTTAACGAGGACATCCTCAACGACTCCTTGGAGAGATTACTCTCCAATAAGCTAACAAAGCTAGATGACTGTCGCGATACTGCAAGAATGCTCAGCAGAATCAGGCAGTGGGCGTCACCTGTCCATGGGGAAGAATTCATACGGTAAACAGGGGCGGGGACAGTAAACGGGGGCGGGGACCTGTGTCCAAGCCCCTGAAACCGACCTGGCATGAGACGGGCCCCAATACATTGTGCATGTATGGAGCCTGGGTTTCCTGGCTTCAGGCTGAGCAATTCAAAACTGCTCTCATCCTGCGGCCTGTCTCGTCCCGTCCTCTCCCCTTTAAAAAAGCAACCAGCAGGTACCACACTGCTGATGGGTGGTCTGTGACGGACACTTTGCAGCTGAAAAAAGCTGAAGCTGTGGCTCCCTTCCTTGTGCGACGGCTGTCACCAGACTCACATCTGGAGCAGCTCTGTACTGAAATTTCAGGGAGGAGCAGGAACCCCTGCCCATTTGAATGTTCCCAACACAAAGAACTGACAACTGTTTGAGATAATGGATGACACTGGCCCTGATCTGATGGTCACACATTACACACATGTAGGGAGATGTCACCTGTACCCTATAGTCAGGCATAACCATTTTGTGTAATTAAAAAAAAAAAAAACTAACTAACTAAAAATAAAACATAAGACCCTGGCCTATTTGCTTAAAGTTCTTCTATGTGTTTATTTTCATTTATTTGGAAGCCAGAGAGAGGTCTTCCACAGTGGGGCTCTCACGTGAGTGGCAGGAGCCCAGTTGCCTGAGCCCTCACGGCTGCCTCCCTGGCTCTGCATTAGCAGGAAGCTGGAGTCAGGAGCCGGAGCTGGGCACGGGGCCCAGGTGCTCCGATGGAGGACGCAGGATGTAGGTGTGTTTACTGCCAGGCTCCGTGCTCACCCCCCTGGGCCTTTTTCAAACCAGCTGTGTTGCTTTTAAACTTTGTGAGCTTCGGCTTGTGGGCATGTTTCGGCTGCCTTTTGCGCCTGTCAAGTCTTCTGCACGTTGTTTTGTTTTTCTGTATTCCAGTGTTTTTTGCGTGCTCGCTAGTTAATCGTGGTGAGATTCTCTGAGGCCGCCTGTTTGAAGCCAGCTTCTTAGCTCTGGAGCTCCATGTCCAACTCAGGTCAGGCACGCACAGGCCCAGGGAGCCGACCTGAGCTGAGCTGGCCTGCACCTCAACTTCTCCTACTTTCTCTCCTGCTTTCTCCAGATCCACTTTATCCTTCCAGGGAGACCCGAGCTCCCTAGGCTACCAGCAGGAAAGGGGCCCTAGGGCTTGACCTCTGTCCCCTCCTCCCCCAGGAGTGTGCCCTCAGGAATATGCAGCTCTGGCGCTCCTCGGACACTGCCTTCCTCTCTGCTGGGGCATTCCACCCCAAATCCTCCCATTGTCGTTTCTGGTTATTTGGAAAAAAAAAAAAAAAAAAGTTAACTTGCACTTCTCAAAGAGCTGATCCAGATAACCTAGGCCGCCATCGGCAGAAAGAGCTGCAGTGTCCTGATTCCCTGCTGCCACTCAACAGGTTCTGAGGCACGGGCTAGGCCAGGTCCCACCTCTGGGTTTCTCGTGTATATGATGAAGGTAGCAGTAATAACACGTACACCTCAGGGGACTGTGTGAAGATGGGAAGAACCCACGTAACATGCGTGGCTCTGGAACGCCCCTGAAACCTCAGCATCCTTCCATCACCACTGCCTTCATCACCACTGCCAACGCGAAAGCACAGCCAGCGCGGTGGATGGTGTAACCTGTATGTTCTATTCCAGGGAAAGGCAACGGCCAAGGATCAGAGACTGGGCAGACACAGACGTAAGGAAGGTCACTGAGACTGACCTTCTCATCCCAAAGCACACGTCCTTGAGTGAGGCTTTCTGTTCAATTTTAAAACTTCAATTATTTATAACAACCCCAAATTTCTACATTTGATTTTTAAAAATATAATTATGAGGGGTCTTCAAAAGGTTTGTGAAAAATGTGCATTACCTTTTTTTTTTCCAAGATTTATTTATTTATTTGAAGGGCAGAGTTACAGAGAGGCAGAAGCAGAGAGAGAGAGAGAGATCTTCCATCCGCTGGTTCACTCCCCAGATGACAGCAACAGCTGGAACTTTGCTAATCCAAAGCCAGGAGCCAGGAGTTTCTTCTGGGTCTCCCAAGTGGGTGCAGGGGCCCCAGGACTTGGACCATCTTCCACTGCTTTCCCAGGCCATAGCAGAGAGCTGGATCAGAAGTGGAGCAACCAGGTCTCAAACCAGCACCCATATGGGATGCCAGTGCTGCAAGTGGAGACTCAGCCCACTCTGTGACAGAACTGGCTCTGCGCATTACTTTTTAATTTAATTTTTCCACAAACTTTTTGAAGTACCCTCAGAAACAAACCTGAATAATTGGCTAAGGTTTTAGGGACTTCTTAAAAAACAGACTAAAAGTTTTGTCATTTGATTATTTTTTATCAACTTTTATTTATTCAAAAGGCAGAGAGACAGAAAGAAAGAGACAGAGACTGACAAGACAGCGAGGGATCTTCCATGCATTGGTTACTCCCCAAATGCCCACAACAGTGGGGGCTGGGCCAGGTGGAAGTCAGGAGCCAGGAGCCTCATCTGGATCTCCCACAGGGCCGGCAGGGACCCAAGTACTTGTGCACCTCTCTCAGGGTGTGCCTTATCAGGAAGCGGGAATTGCAAGTGCAGCCAGGTCTCAAGCCCAGGCACTGTGACACAGGACGTGGCTGTCCCACCAGAGCAAGTAGAATTTTTGAGGAGTGGTTTAATGTAACATAAGCCCCAAAGCCTGCTGGCCCCATTTCATAATCCTTTTAAAATATACTTAAAAAATCTTTCACATTTTGGATGAGACTGAACCTAATGCTCTGCCCCTAAAAAGCAGTGCTTCCTCGGACACGACAGTCCCTAGCCAGCTCTCAGAGAGGAGGCTGCAACAAGCCGACTCTCCCAGTCTCCTGCAAGTGCCACTGCTGAAGCTACGACAACCTTTCCATTTTCTAAATGACTGAGGATGCCACACGAGCCTCCTTGCCTTTTCCCGGTCATTTTTCTTGCATCTCAGACTTCAGGCTGCGGGAGAATAAAGTGAGACTGCTCACACACGCAGGCCTATCTCCTTCTGATTTATTTAGTTTTCTACACTGGGGCAGCCTTGCTGTCTGCAGATGAGTACCTGCAAATCCTCTGTACCTTATTATGCAAGTTAAGATTCTAAATACACAAAGCTAAGCATCCTGCTTGCAATCCGTGAACAAGCCACTTTTCAAATGCAGCCTTCATGAATGGATGCATTCCTTAACACTGGGTGAGGGACCCAGGACAGAGTGAGCAGAAGAAATTCTGCCCTGTGAAGTTCAAATTCTGGATCGGGAGAGCCACACAAACTACCTGGACATAGCGAGAGGCACGGCAATCGGGAGTTCAGTTTTCGTAGGCCAGTCACTTAGGGCTGAATCCTGACTTCCCCACTTACTAGCTGTGTGAACTTGGCTAAAAGCCTCTTAACTAACCTCCATTTCTTTATCTGCAAAATGAGGAAAATGTTACCTATTCCATACAGTTGTGACTTTTTAAAAAAAGATGTATGTACTCATGTGAAAAGCAGAGTGACAAACAGAGAGGGGCAGAGTGGGAGAGAGACAGAGATCATCCATCTGCTGGTTCAGTCCCCAAACGGCCACAACAGTCAGATCTGGGCCAGGCTGAAACCAAGAGCCAAAAACTCCATCCGGGTCTCCCATGAAGGGCCATCTTCTGCTGACTCCTCAGGCACATTAGCCAATTAGCAAAGGCACCACCTGGGGTGCCAGCATCCCATGTGGTGCTGGTTTGTGTCCTGGCCGCTCCACTTCTGATCCAGCTCCCTGCTAATGGCCTGGGAGGCAGTGCTAGCCATTACAGCCACTTGGGGAGTAACTTGTGGATAGAAGATCTTTCTCTTTCTGTCTCTCCTTCTCTCTTTGTAACTCTGCCTTTCAAATAAATAAATCTTTTTTTAAAAAGAATTAATATAATTCTTAAGTTTTAAGAACTTAAAAGAGTGAGTGGTGCATGGTGCTGGCAGCCATTATTATGCCGATGTTTTTGACCTCTGTACAGAAGTCGACACCAATAACGTGGTGGAAATGAGGGCATCACATGAGACGACCCCTGGTTATACATTCCCACACTTTGTAATTCGTCCTGTCCACTCTCTACCATACTGCCTTCCATTTAAAAGTCTTTGTCCATCCTTCCACAGTAACCAAGCTGCCCTCTTCTATAACTGCCCTTCTCACACATAGCCCCAGTCACCAAATCTCTATGTTGTACACCTTCCTCTCTAAACCAGGGGCAGGGAATGTTTAGCCCATGGGATCATCTCAAGGCAGGACTCAGAAAGTCAAGAAGTCTATAGCAGGCCGATGTTTAAGCTGATAATTTTGCATGGCCCATGAATCCAGTCTTCACATGTCACACATCATGCTGCGGGACACGATGTTATGCTTCCTGTTTCGCCCAAGGCTCACGTGAGTGACGGCGTGGTACACGCAGTATATCTGACTAGCCGGAAGTGCTCCGTGAACACCAGCCAATCTGCTTCAGGGACAGCTTTCACTGGTACGGACTAGGGGGCTTCGGACCTACCCACACAGGGCTAGAGAGTAAACATCTTCTGCTCTCTGCTGTGACTGTCACAGCTATTCAACTCTGCGACAGCAGTGGCAAAGCAGCCACACTCACACACTTCATAAAATAGGTGTGGCTACAGTCCAATAAAACTTCGTTCACACACACATATACACACACCAAGCAGGAAGCTGAATTTGGCATTAAGAGCTATCCTTCATTAACTCTTAGCATAGATCCTCACGTAGAACTCAAGTAATTATAAAACAGACACAGCTCAAAGAAAACAAGTTGTGGTTTAGAAACACAAACAAGGACAGGCCAGATAGAAGGTAGGGATTAACGAGGATTAATACTCGCACTAGCGTAACATGGATCGAGTGCCCTCCCCCCCAGTCTCTGCTCACACCGCCAGGTGAGCACGTGGCCAGGAGAGCTTGCTGGTCTATGTGCAGCCCTCACTCTCACTACCGGGCCATCTCGCTCCCTTCCTAGGTATCTTGCGCTTTTTACAGCTTGGTCTAGAAAGCTGATGACTAGAATTCACTCACCCAAGAAGCAAAGCAATTTTAGCTTTGCCAATCTGAGCCGTTTCATAATTTTAAAACTCACAGTTTCAATTAACAGATGGACGCGTCACAGTCATCCATAAACAAACAGGAAAAAAGAGCTATGTCTCCCATGTACACCTGGGAAAGACGACGGTAACCTGGATTGGTGCATCCAGATATAATGCAACTTAATTACTAGAGCAATTTAAAGCTGCTGAGAACAGGATGGTAGTTGAGGAGCTGCTTCATGCAGAGTTTATTTATTTATTTTTTAAGTTACAGTGTTTCATACTCCTTCAAGGACTGACACTGCAGCTTTGTCAGCTGTCAGGGTGGCCCCTCCATCTCACGCGAGCTGGTAGAGCCTGGATGACTAAGCTCTATAAAAACAGGGGTGAGGACTCCAGACGTTAACCCATTTTCCTCCACGTTAGCTTGAAAAATTAGAGCAAAACTTTCCTCAAAACTAATACAAATTAAAAACGAGCTATTCTGGTGTATGAATGAAAGCCAAACATTCTGTGCTGCTCTGACAGTCTGAGCAAGCCTTCTACCTGTTACAGTTCCTGAATCATGCGACACACATATACACAGAGTATCGAGGATAAGATCCACAGTTCTATCCATATGAACGTCATATAAGTTTAACAGCTACAAGGATGAAAAGGACCACCTAAACAAACCGAGAGCACCCCTATTGTTGAGAATTAATCTTCAGATGTTAAAATAATAATAAAAAAAACCCTTTGCCCTAAAATGATACTAGATAAGATGTCTACTTGGTTTTTCCCTTCTGCTCTTGAAATGGCCGTGGGCACAATTCACGTAAGCGTTTTTTTCAGACTCCAGCAACTTCCCTTACCAGCGTGGTGAGGCAGAAGTTCAAAGCCAAGTCCGCACTGGTCTCTGAAACAATCCTATGCCTCCACTTCTTGGTCTCAGTGAATTCATTTCCTTGAAACCAAGTTAGTTACCTTATGCTAGGCATGGATCCAACTAGGACACAAAACACAGTGGCACGGGTTCCAGAGAGAACCGCCTGCTAAACTCTCACGTTCACAGATCCATAAATAAAACTTGGCCACATCAATCATTTAACTTTGATTTGGTGACAAATGTGTTTATATTCCTGGGAAAAACAACCAATCTTATTGACTGACGTTTTGGGACACTCGGGCGTTAATTAAACAAACAACGTAGAAGAACAGCCACTACACCTGGAGGTGCAGTTTTTCTGTAGGATTCAGCCCCAAAACTCAGCGATTTCCAACCTGCACCAACCCGTGAAGGCAACAGATCAGATAAGCTGATGGCTCTGGCACAAACTTTAATGTCTTTAAGAAAGATTTAAAAATCGGATCACGACTAGATTGACTTTGCAATTTATAATCTGCTAAGCTAAAAAGCTGTGCAGCTAATCTAAGAATTATACACTACCAAGTACATAAAGATGTTGGCTTTAAATGTTATTTTTGCATAAGTTTACTTACCGCCATATAAGCATTTGTTCCAACATACGTCTTGGCTATAGAATTCACCAGCTATGAGACAAAGCAGTCTGTTACAACAATATAAAGATGATGTGGAAATAAAATGGGCAATTATTCTTCATTTAACCTACAATCATCATTCCTATAAATCAACTAAAAATTATGTAAAAGGGAACAAATTTATCTAGAAAGGCATTAAAAATGATTCAATCTCTCTTTTCTTTTGAATGTGATTTCCAATTTAAACAGGCACAGCATTACGGTTTATAGCAGATAACCTTAAACAATTCACTTAAGCAAGGATGCTTATCGCTTTAGTACCCCAAACCCGCCTGATATAAAAAGTCAATTTCAAGTAGAATCTGAACACACTCATGTTTTAGTCAGATGGCGCAGCACGTGAATGAAGCCCCACGCGTTGCTGGAATGAGTCGAACGCTAACGACGCTGGAGGGGTAACAGGCTTTGACAACTCATAATGCAACGCTGACCTCCGCTTTGGTCTCCGTGTTTGGCTGGGAGTAAAGGTGGCTGCAATTCAAATCAACATCATGGCGCGCTCGTGGGTCACTATCACCGGGGTCCTCGGGGGAGGCCCAAAATGGAAATTAATTAAAATTTGTGCTGCACATTGTAATGGCCCTCCACCATTGTTGCTCCCAATATTAATTTTTATTGTGGGCCAGTTGGGCTCCCCAGGCGCAGCTCCCGCTCTGCCCTCCCTTTTGTCTGGCCAGAGCGCTTTCATATCAAACCTGCATATCAATGAAGTTTGCTATTCGTAAGTAGTAATTACAATATCAGCAGTTTTTACTGTCATTAAACAATGAACAATCATATTCTGATGAAGGCAACGCGCTCAGAGATTAAAAATGAATAACACGCTCCCAGCCGAGGACAAGATGCGAGTTGCTGTCTGTCTGGCAGCTGAGGGGGGGGATGTTTTCAATCCAAGTGGGCAGTGCAGGGGAAAGAGGGACCTACCTGGGTGCTGACTCCGAAGTCACACAGCTTGACCTGTCCTCTCGTGTTTACTAGCATGTTGGAGGGCTTCACATCTACAGTGGGACCAGAGAATTCCACGTCACTGATTACTGCATGGACAGTGCTTTTTAAAATGTACACGCGCAAACTCCTCTCTCTCTCTCTCTCTCACACACACACACCATACTGCAGAAATGACATCATCTGTTCAACCTGAAATCCTAATGACAATTTTTTTGTGAAGCATTTTCCCTGGGAGCAAATGTAAGGGCCTCCCTCTCCCACTTTCAACTGTTCTTGTTTTTCAGAGATGCCAGTGGCTTTTTTCAAGTGAAAGTCAAATCAGACCTTGGCTTCCAACAACAGCAGATATACCCCTAACCCTACTCCCAAGCAGGTAACAAGATATGATTTTCTTGCAAAGAATTTGCATTAAAATTCAGATTAGTTTTGTTCTGTGTGTGTAACCATCAAGCTACCCAAAGGGAAGCCAAACAAGAAAAAACAATCACTCCAAAGATGTTTGAGACAGGTTCCCTCTGAAGGAAACAATGAGAAAATGAAAGCAGCATTGTCGTTTCTCCTGGTTTATGTGATAAACCCTCCTGCAGACATCACCCTCAAAGTGATCTAAGGCCGTGTACACGTGTGTGCTTACATGCACCTGTCAGTCACTGTTTTGTCTGTCTTTTCCCTGACATCATTTTTGACTGCTGTTGCAGTTAACAAAGGAATTGCCGTGGATTTCATTAAAGCAGGCAGTTGCTAAATAACGACACAAAGGAATCCTGTGAAGTGTCAACAATGTCAACAATGAGCTCTCCAGGAATTCAGGGAGCCCACAGGAACCACCGGAGCAGGACGAGAGCACACGACATTCGGCTGCACCTGCTGCAAGGCTTCCCCTTTAATGGCAAGTGTGGTCTAGAACAGACAGTGGTTACATTTAACACAGCACACACAACCTCAACCACCCTGCAACTGACAAACAGACTCGAAACTTCTGATGTACGGTTGAAAAACGATCTGTAAATGAGTTACTCTCCCTCAGCCCTCCACACTATGAAAGGGTGCTCCCCAACAAATTATCTAGCCAACAGTAGGTTCTTAATTCAAATTTCAAGGTCAAACTTAGCAGCAATGGTTGAACCCTACTTAGCTGTGTGACGGGCAGTATGGCAGGCACTGCCTCACATACCAGCTCACTGAGTGCTGCCTGAATGAGTGAACTCCAGGATGCCAGGGACTTTCTCTCTCCTAGTCATTGCTTCACTCTCAGCCCCTGCAAGAGCACCAGGCTCATGATGGTACTTCAGTCTGGGGCAGTGAGGGTGTGTGGCACAGTGGTTAAGACACCAACTCGAAATGCCTACATCCCACACTAGAGTGCCTGGGTTTGAGTCCCAGCTCCACTCCTGATTCCAGCTTTAATTAATGTGAACCCCGGGAGGCAGCAGGAGATGGCTCAAGTACTTGGTTCCTGCCACCCACGTAGGAGACCTGGACTGAGTTCCCGACTTCCGGCTTTGACCTGGCTAGGCCAGGCTATTGTGGGCATTTATAAGGAATGAATGAGTAGATGGGTGATCACCTCTCTCTCCTTCTCTGTCACTTCGTCTTTCTTTCACTCTCTCAACCTTTCAAATGAATGACTTTTCTAATAGTTTCATGGAAAGGGTTGGCCTTTTGGCATAGTGGGTTGGGCTGCCAACTGCAGCGCTGGCATCCCATATGGGCACTGGTTTGTGTCTAGGCTGCTCCACTTCTGATCCAGCTCCCCGTTAATGGCCTGAGAAAGCAATGGAGGATGTCCCAAGTCCTTGGGCCCCTGCACCCACGTGGGAGACCAGGAAGAAGCTCCTGGCTCCTGGCTTCGGCCCAGCCCAGCCCCGGCCATTGTGGCCATTTGGGGAGTGAACCAGGGAATGGGAGCTCTCTGTGTCTTTCCCTCTCTCTTTGTTAACTTTACCTTTAAAATAAATAAATAAAGCTTAGGTTTTTTTAAAGTTCATGGAAAATGGAATTAATTAAAAGAGGAGTTTATTTTGGTGCAGCAAATTGAAATCTATGCAAATACAAGGGGTCTTCACAAAGGTCATGAAAAATGTGTAATATCCAAAAACCGCAAGGATTTCAAAAAAGTTCTGCACTGACATAAACTTATCTTTTTTTTCTTTTTTAAAAGATTTATTTATTTGACAGCAGAGTTACAGCCAGGGAGAGACAGAGACAGAGAGAGAATCCTCCATCTGCTGGTTCACTCCCCAAATGGCCACAATGGCAGAAGCTGGGCCAATCTGAAGTCAGGAGCCGGGAGCTTCTTGCAAGTCTCCCACTTGTGTACAGGGGCACAAGCACTTGGGCCATCTTCTAGTGCTTTTCCAGGCCATCAGCAGGGAG
Source organism: Sylvilagus floridanus (assembly GCA_949820135.1). Lineage (NCBI taxonomy): Eukaryota > Metazoa > Chordata > Mammalia > Lagomorpha > Leporidae > Sylvilagus > Sylvilagus floridanus. Next base: position 75,264,570 of record OX463239.1, on the reverse strand, counting down.
CTGAATTAGAAGCAGAGGAGCTGGGACTCGAACTGACGCCCATATGAGATGCTGGTGCCACAGATAGATGCTTTAACCTACTACATCACGGTGCCAGCCCTATAAGCTTGTCTCATAATTCCACTTTCCACACACTTTTTGAAGTACCTTCCTATGGTAAGTGCTTACTAAATATTTGTGGACTTGGATGACAGAATGGAAACCACAGGCACACGGTATTGCTTTACGCTGATGCTGCTGCCCAGCGATGGGGGGTGAGTCACAGAGCATGTCTGCACGTGCCTCCTGACTGCACACACTATAACTGTGGTGGGGCACTCTTTCCTGGAACATGAGCAGGGATGCCCAGGCAGGTGGAAGACCTTCCACCAGCTGGTCTCTGGACCTGCAATCTTCCCCAATTTCAACAGAATTCTTACATCAATGCATTAAACCTCAGGTCCACCACTTTCTCGACATTTTTTCTCTCCCACGGAATGTGAACTCCTTAAGAGTAAAGCTGTGCTTTCGAGTTTGCCCCAAGGGTTGGCCCAATGTGTGGCACGCAGCCGGAGTGGACACACAGCCCACACAGCCAGTTCTCATTTCCAGATCTAATCCTCATGGCAGGACCTCGACTTGGAACCTTCTTCTTGTGCACAGTCTGTCCTGTTATTTACCGATGCCCTAAACCACTTCGAAGCTGCCACATCAGACGGAGACAGGAACGTGTGTTTTGAGCTCCTAGAAGCAGCAAATCCTCAGCCCCAATCAGACACGCCCCTGACTTGAATGGTCAACGGAGAGGGCGAGTGAAACAGCAAACCACTAGACCAGACTCTAGCAGGCCAGGGCTCCGTCCTATGATATGATTCTCTCATCCAGTGCTTTGGGTGGATCCCCTCTCCAAGCACAGCGTTTTACTTATGGCTTCTTAAACAATAAGTTAAATTTGCTAACATAAATGCCCCCTCCCCAGCAATATTTTTAGCCATAATAATACATAATAGACCTATTTATAGAAAGGTTGGGGCAACGTCACCTTGGCTTGAAACTTTGGACTTGGAATGTGATGTTTTGGTTTCTTCCACTGTAGGGAGAAAATAATCACTGCTGTGTCAATCTCCTAGGACTATGAGGATTAGGTGAGACAATGAACGTAAAATTGCTTTTTAAAACTGTCAAACAGGGGCTGGCGCTGTGGTGCAGCAGGCGAAGCTACCACCTGTACCTCCAGCATGACACACAAGCGCTGTCTCGAGTCCTGGCTGCTCTACTTCTGATATAGCTCCCTGCTGATGGCCTGGGAAAGCAGTGGAGGATGGCCCAAGTGCTTGGGTCTCGGGATCCTCATGGGAGACCCCAAAGAAGTTCCTGGCTTTGGATCAGCCCAGCTCTTGCTCTTGCAGCCATGTGAGGAGTGAACCAGCGGATGCAAGATCTCTCTCTTTCTCTAACTTTGCCTTTAAAATAAATAAATGTCTTTTTTCAAAAAGCTGCCAAACACTCTATAAACTAAGGTATTATTATCATTTGGTTATCAACCAAACTACCAAAAATGATACATTCTACTCAGGAAAAAATTTCTACTGCTGCTGTAGCAATCTATTTTCTAAAGACTTATTTTATTTATTTGAAAGGCAGAGTTAAGAGCTGGGCAGGTATGAGGAAAACACAGAGATCTTCCATCTGCTGGTTTACTCCCCAAGTGACAGTCATGGCCAGGGCTGGGCCAGGCCAAAGCCAGGAGCCAGGAACTCCATCTGGGTCTCCCACGTAGCTGCAGGGGCACAAGCACTTGGGCCATCATCTGCTGCTTTCCCAGGCGCATTAGAAGGGAATTGGATTGGAAGTGGAGCAGTCGGGACTCGGACTGGCACCTATACAGGATGCAGGTGTTCCTGGCACAGGCTTTCCCTGCTATACCACAACAATGCTGGCCCCTGCTGTGGCAACTTCAGCTGTATTTGAGTAAAATACTAGCTTGAAAAAGAAAATAATTTCTAAAGCCCAGTAAGTAGAGCTACAAATGCAATTTAATGCTTGTGAGGAAACATTTTTGCCAGCATATTTGTGCACTCACTCCTGGACAAAATTGGTCTCCTTATTTTCACATCTGCCCTATTACAGTCTGTGTTCAACAAGGCAGTTAATGGGATCCTTTAGAATGCGAGTCGGACTGCATCAACTTCTCTGCCCCAAACATCCAAGACTTTTACAACTGAATCAAATGTGATGTCCCCTCTGTGGCCTAGAAGGTCCTCGTGAGCCAGCCCCGCCCGGGGCTCTCATCCTCACCACCCTGCCCCCTGCGTCTCCTCTCACTGGCCTCCTTCCAGGCTTGCTCCTGCTCTGTGGATCTGCAGCTCTGAAATACGCAGCTCCTACATTGGACCCAGGAGGAGCTGCAGCTTCTTCCACTGAGAATACAGGTCAGCAGGAGCGTGTTTCTATATGAACAGTCTTCATTGTAAGAATCCAGAGCTGGGGTGGGCGCTGTGGTGTAGCAGGTAAATCCGTCACCTGTGCTGTCGGCATCCCATATGAGCGCCGGTTTGAGTCTCAGCTGCTCCATTTCTGATCCGGGTCTCTGCGATGGTCTGGGAAAGCAGCAGAAGATGGCCCAAGTGCTTGGGCCCCTGCACCATCCTGGGAGACCCGGAAGAAGCTCCTGGCTCCTGGCTTTGGATCAGCTGAGCTCTGGCCATTGCAGCCATTTGTGGAGAGAACCAGAGGATGGAAGATCTCTCTCTCTGCACCTCTGTAGCTCTGCCTTTCAAATCACTCACTCACTCAATCAATCAATCTTAAAAGAATCCAGAGTCATTCAAAACTATTCATTCAACAATAAGGACGCTTTACTATCTGTCGGATTGAGTACTAGGTGCTGCGGAGGCAGATGTCTGAGACCTTTCTCTGGCTCAAGGAGTGTGTAGACCAAGGAACTGCAGGGAGGTTCTTGACCAAAAGTATTGCTTATGAGCTAGCAGGGTAATGATGTTGTTTACGTATACCCTACAGGGATTTCCCTTCTGAACAACTGGCATGTCTCTGTTACTAAAGACACTAAAGATGAGGGAGGTTATGCAACCAAACAGCTCCCAAGCCTCGCTATGCAATTAAAAAATAATGCTTTTTGCATTCTATCCCAGACCTACTGAATCAGACACCGATTCAATGCAGTCTGGTCTGCAGGCCAGCATTTGGAAAAAAAGACCAATATCATGCACTGTAGTTCCCTCTGATTTAGCCTCTAAAAAGTTCAGAACATCTGAAACGACGTTTCTTCTTGTGCTTCACTTTACTTTTTGAAATAAATTCTGCTGCAATCATTTTGCAGGTGCAGTCTTGTGAGTCTGACAAGTGTATGCATCCGTGCAGTCACATCCCAATAGGAACACGTCCTCAAAGAGTTCGCCGCGTCCCTTTACAGGGAACAACACCCTGACCTCGGCCTCCAGCAACCACTGAGTGGATTCTGTCTTGCCTTTTCTCATCCATTACACACTCACCAAGGTGTTGCTATTGTTACAATAAACAGTGCGATGCGTAGTGCTGCAGTAGTGTAGCGCTGTCAATATATTTAACATGGACAAATCTTGCAAACGGTGCATAGCTCGGTCTTACTCTCTTAAAAGCGTGACATCTGTGCCTTTAATTGGAGTTTAGATTATTGACATTTAATGCAGTCACTGACATGATTGAGTTAAAATTTACCATTGCACTATTTGTCCTCTCTGTTCTCAGTTCCTTCTGTCTGCTTTTCCTGCCTTCTCTTGGAATAGTTGCGCTGTTTTTTAGCATTCTTTTCTATCGAGGTCTAAGTGGGAGGCTGGCACACTTTCTGCAAAGGACCATAAAGTAAACACTTCAGGCTTTGAGAATCACACGGATTTTGTTTCAAGTGCTCAAATTCTGCTGCTACAGTGAAAAAGTAAACCACAAGCTACCAGTAAATGAATGGGTGTGGCTGTATTCAAATCACACTTCATTGATAAAACAGGCAGAGTGTCAAATTTGGCCCATGGATTAAAGTTTGCCAGTCCCTGTTTAAAACTTTGTTTTCTAGGATTTACAACATGCTTCTTTAACTTTTCATAGCCTACCTTCAAATAACATCAGGGTACCTTACTTACAAGGTACCAGCCTCACTTCTGTATTCCTGTTTTCTTTCTCCCGTCTTTTGTACTATTGTTACATATCTCTCTTCTATGTACACTATAAGCCTTGCAATACAATGTTTTTATTTTTTCTTTAAGCAATCTTTCATAGATATTTAGCAGTATAAAAGACTTCTGTATTCATTTATATGGTTACTATTTATGGCACCATTTATTCCTTTGTACGGATTTAATCATACATCTGGCTTCGTTTTCCTTCCACCTAAATAACTTCCTTTATCATTTTGATGTTTCCTTTTTTGATTTTTATTTATTTCAAAGGCAGACACACAGACAGGGAGAGGCAGAGAGAGGCAGAGAGAATCCTCCATCTGCTAGGTGCTATCCTCCATCTGCTGGTCCACTCTTCAGATGCTTTCAACAGTCAGGGCTTGGCCAGGCCAAAGCCAGGAACCAGGAATCCCATTTTGGTTTCCCATGTGAGTGAAAGGGACCTAAGTACTTGAGCCGTCCTCTGCTGCCTCCCAGGGCACGGTAGCAGGAAGCTGGACTGGAAGCGGAGCAGCCAGGATTCAGACAAGTACTCCGATAAGAGAAGTGGATGTTCCGAGCAGCAGCTTAACCTGCTGCACAACACGCACCCTCCTTGAGCATTTTTTTATAATGCTGGTCCACTGGCCATGAACTCTCTTGGGCTTATTTGTCTGAAAAAGTCTTTATTTAACTGTTATTTTTGGAAAATACACTCTCTGGGCATAGAATTCTGGATTGGCAGCTTTTTTTCTTACAAATTTTAAGATGTTTCCATTACCTCCTGGCTTACATAACTTCTGACAAGAAGTTGTCTGTCATTCTTAATTTTGTTCCTTTCTATTTAACATGTTGTTTTCTCTGAATATTTTAAAGATTTTCTTATTAATCACTAGCTTTCAAGATTTTGATTAAAAAATTTACTTTAGAGACACACAAGAGGGAGTGAGCGGGGCCAGCGCTGTGGTGCAGTGGGTTAAAGCCCTGGCCTGAAGTGCCAGCATCCCATATGGGTACTGGTTCTAGTCCTGGCTGCTCCACTTCTGATCCAGCTCTCTACTATGGCCTGGGAAAGCAGTGGAAGATGGCCCAAGTGCTTCGGCCCCTGCACCCAAATGGGAGACCGGGAAGAAGCTCCTGGCTCCTGGTTTTGGATCAGTGCAGCTCCAGCCGTTGTGGCCATCTGGGGAGTGAACCAGCGGATAGAAGATCTCTCTCTCTGTCTCTACCTGTGTAGCTCTTTCAAATAAATAAAAATAAATCTTTGAAAAAAAAAGAGAGAGAGTGAGCTCCTTTGATATCTAGAATTGGGTACTCAGTCTGGGTCTCCCATGTGGGTGACAGGAAGACAGTTACCTGAGCCGTCACTTCTGCCTCCCAGGCGGTGCACTGGCAGAAAGCTAGAGTCAGGAGTATGGAATCCAGGCACTCCCATATGGGACATGGACATCCTAGCCAGCATCTTAACTGTGAGGCCAAATGTTTACCTCAAAATTTTGATGTGATTTCGAGTTTTTTTGGTTGGAGTTCACTGGATTTCTTAGATCTGTGAGTTCATAGGTTTGTACCAATTTTGCAAAGTTTTAGCCCATTATTTCTTGAAACTACTTTTTGTTCCCTCTTCCCCTCCCTCTCTTTTGAAATTTTTATTACACATATTTTATTTTTCATCTCCAGGTGTTCCATTTGGTTCCTCTTTATGTCTTTCATTTCTCTCCTCATTATGCTCATGCTTTCCTTGAAATCTTTAGGCATATTTGTAATTTCTTTTTTTAAAAAAAGATTTATTTATTTATTTGAAAGTCAGAGTTACACAGAGAAAGAAGGAGAGGCAGAGAGAGAAAGAGAGAGAGAGAGAGGTCTTCCACTGGTTCACTCCCCAATTGGCTGCAATGGCTGGAGCTGTGCTGATCTGAAGCCAGGAGCCAGGAGCTTCTTCCAGGTCTTCCACGTGGGTGCAGGGGCCCAATTCTTGGGCCATCTTTCTACTGCCTCCCAAGGCCACAGCAGAGACCTGGATCAGAAGTGGAGCAGCTGGGACTTGAACTGGCATCCATATGGGATGCCAGTACTGTAGGCATGGCTTTACCCACTATGCCACAGTGCTGGCCTCCATATTTGTAATTTCTACAACAGATATTCTAAAGTCCTTATCTGCTAAGTTCACTATCTCTGGTGCATGTATGTGAGGGCATATCTTTCTATAGTCTGACCTTTCTCCTGATTATGATCTTTTACCCATAATCACAACAAAACTACTTGCTTGTCCATTACTTTTATTTGTTGGATATCAGACACTTTGACTCTTATATGCTGAATACTGGATTTTGCGCTAATCCCTTGAAGAATAGTAGACTTCATACCAGCCAGTAGGGAAGTGACTGTGCACAGCTGCCTTGTTTTGAGGCTCATTTTACATTTATCTTTGGGGAGTCCAGAGTAGCTCCTCTGGGGTATAGTTTAACCCCACTACCAAAGCAGGACCCTCCCAAACCCTGTCTTGAATAGTCCAAGTGAGGCCTCTCCCAGACTGGTTGGCTGGAATTAAATAGATTCCCAACCTGTATAAATTTTGGGAATTGTTTGGCTTATAGTTCACCAGGAACTTTATTCTTAGTTTTATAAGATTTCACCCAAAGAATGCAGAGGTTGACATTTGGCCAAGGACTCAGGTGAACCTCCATAACACTTTCTGGAACTCTTCCCCTGCTTAGTCCCTCCCCATCCAGGGCTCTGCCCTGTAAATTCCAGCCATGTTTGCCTCCTTGTGCTAAGAGCTTCTGGGCTGTCTGGGTTTCCAGGCAGAAAGTCTGGGTGAATGCAGGGCTCACATCATTTGTTCTCTTGGAGATCATGCTACTTACTGCCTAACGTCTCAATACAGTTATTCTGTGGATTGTTCCTGACTTCCTAATTGTTCTTGGTGGAGGGCAACTCCCATGGCAGCAATTCCTTCATGGGAAGAAGTGCAAGGATCCCTCTTTATTTTTGTCTTATGCTCATAGTTTTGGTCCAATTATAATAAACCACCTCAATTCCTTTTGTGAAGTAGATGGAATAGAAATTAGTGTGGCATGGTGAGTTAAAGCCCCGGACTATGGTGTTGGCATCCCATATGGGTACTGGTTCAAGTCCCAGCTGCTCCTTTTCCAATCCAGCTCCCTGTTAATTCGCTTGGGAAAGCAGTGGAGGGTGCCCCAAGAACATGGGCCCCTGTACCCATGTCGGAGACCTGGAAGAAGCTCCTGGCTCCTGGCTTCGGATCAGCTCAGCTCTGGCTGTTGCAGCCATCTGGGGAGTGAACCAGCAGATGGAAGACCTCTCTCTCTCTGTCTCTGTCTCTCTGTCTCTCTCTCTCTCTGTAACTCTGTGTTTCAAGTAAATAAAATAAATCTAAAAAAAAGAAATTATGACTTTAGTTAACATAAATCTGAAATTAAGTGGCAGAATTTGAAGCATGTAGGATCTCTTTAAATGTTAACTATGGATAGCTGTCCCCACCAATTTAAGTTCTGCTTTATCTTGCACAAAATATTCCACCTTTAGATCTGAGCTATCAACAACGACTCTGAAATTACTACTTCAAATTTTCATTTAAAACATGAAAATTCTACAACTTTCAAGTATAGCTCCAGGAACACTGAAATGATTTGATTTTTGTTTTATTTGCTTTGTTTTAAACTTTACTCCAAGCTGTAGACAGTAACACAAGAGATCAGGCAGAAAGATCCCTCTTAAGGAGGTAGTTTTATCTATGCCTGTTTTAATGCAGTATCAAGTTATGGAAAACAAACAGCGATTGAAGGCACATAGCTTTTCATTCAGCTCACTTAAAAACATCATAGCCTTCCTTCTGTAAGCAAAGCACAGAAAAGATGAGTCATTAAAGTGACTGATTATAAATGGCAATCATCAGGGCAGATGTAAGTCATTTTGGTTTAATCAGACCATTAATTATTAGGGTTTATCAATTAGTTTTATTGAAGGCAAGGGAGCTTAAATGAATAGTAGGGCATTGATTTTAACGGAGACATTTTCTCAAAGAAAATACAAATGAGGTGTGCAGAAGCCTGGAATTACAGGTCCTTTTCCTGCCACTAAGGAGAATCAAGCTTTTCCTATGGCAACATACAGGCCTTTACTGGAACACCAAACTCATTTTAATCCCCGTTTGCATCAAGTATAAATATCACGTACTGATGCTCCCTCACTTGAGGTTCTGTTTTCATGGATATTGGCCAAGCCGTCAACATGATGTTAAAGAAAGTGAGATAAAGCGAGATGGGATATTGTTCTTTCATGTCAGACAAAAATTGGTTATCTTATGGAAATACGCTTTCTGTGTGGATGTGTGAAAGACAGGAGAAAGAAACACACAAACAGAAACACACAAAGAGACAGGAGCTCCCTTCTGCTGGATCACTCCCCAAACGCCCTCAATGGCTAGGGCTGGACTGAGGCCAGAGCCAGGAATGCAAGCCCGGTCTTCCATGAGTGCAGCAAGACCCCCATTACCTTTGCCATCACCACTGTCTCCTAGGACTGCACTGGCAGGAAGCTGGAGTCAGGAGCCTGAGCCAGGAATGGAACCCAGGCACTCTGACATTGGACATGGGCATTCTAACCACTAGGCTACAGGAGGCAGCTCCCAGACCGGCTTTTGGCATTCCCGTTAGACAAATCCTCTCAAAGGAAGCAGGGTGAAACCACAGGAAATACCTTCTCAACTTCCTCCCAGAGCCTGGAGCCTGCCTTTTGACCATGAGACTTAACCAGTCATTTAAGCCCGAGTCAACGAGCACATACACACACACATATGCTCTCACACTCAGTGCTAAGCACAGCAGCACTTAATTTTTATAACAACTTTGATTTTCCACTGATGGCCTTGTCAGAATAGGAAGATTGGCTACCAACCCTGATCTTGGATGTCAGACCTTGCTATCTCATCTTCCTACAGTGACAAAGTTGTGCTAAGAATTGAGACTGTATTTAGCATTGGTCTGCACAGAGCTGGTGCTCAATGAATTGCTGAGTGAATCAAATGAATGGGGAAAACATTTGGTAATCTCAAACGCGCTAAAAATTACTGCAAGTTATTGCTTTGTAGACTCAGTCATAAGAGACCCTAGAAAGTCTGAATGTGGATCCCCTCATCTACAAGACCAGACCAAACACTAGACGAGGCTAAATTTCATCAAACAAGCTCTCTCCGAAGGCAGGCTTCCTTCCGAGAGGCAAGTGTTGTTCAGCTGGGAACACACACGAGTTAACAATTACCCAGTCACAACATGTGTCTCCTGTCACAATATTTTACTAGGCTTTCAGTGAGATTTCACAGTAAGCTGGGCTTTTTAATGATGATGTAATGAATCTCTGAGTTGCAGCAGTGGTAGGCCAAGTAGATAATAGATGGTGATGACGTAGTTCTGCCCAATAATTTGAAGCGCTTGGAAGATTGTTAGAAAACTATCAAGGAGAGGGAAGAATGGAAGAGGATGCATACAAGGGCCTGTGTCACACTGATTAAAAGAATATGTGGCTTTCTACAGGGGCCTGACACTGAATTAACATTAGCCCCAGGGCTGGCACAGTGCCACGGCTGGGCAGGTTGACATTTGGGGTGCCCGTATTCCACATCAGAGAGTTTGTTCAAGCCCTGGCACCTCCACATCTAATCCAGCTTCCTGTTAATGCATCCTGAGAGGCAGATAATGGCTCAAGTGCTGGGCCCCTGCCACTCCTGTAGGAGACCCAGATGGAGTTCCTGGCTCCTAGATTTGGTTTAGCCAAGCTGTTGCAGGCATGTGGGGAAGTGAACCAGCAGATGGAAGATCTCTGTCTCTCCTTTCTAAGACACTCTTGGCTTTCAATAGATAGACGGGTAGGTAGGTAGGTAGGTAGATAAATCAATAAAGGGCCAGAATCATGACATATAAGGTTAAGCCTCTCCCTGTGATGCCAGCATCCCATATGGCCCCAGTTCAAGACCTGGCTGCCCCACTTCCAATCCTGCTGCCTGCTAATGCGTCTAGGAAAGCAGTGGAAAATGGCCACAGTCCTTGGGACCCTTCACCAACATGGGAGACCAGGAAACATCTCCAGGCTCCTGGCTTTGGCCTGGCCCAGCCCCAGCTGATGGGGCCATTTAGGGAGTGAACCAGAGAATGGACGATCTCTCTCTCTGTCTCTATTCCTCTTTCTGTAACTCTTTCCAAAAAAAAAAAAAAAAAAAAACTCTTTAAAAAAATCCAGAAAAGGCAAATGTAGTCAGAAAACAGATTAGCGATTCCCTGGGGCTGTGGCCAGGAGCAGGGACTGACTACAAAAGAGCATGACACTTCTCCCTGGGGAGGTGATGGAGACGCTCTAAACGGATTGTGGTGGCGGCTGCACAACTCGATGTGTGAGCTAAGAACTGTTGAGTCCTATGCTTAACGTGGGTAATGTTTATGGCACAGAAGGTACCATCAACAAGGTTGTTCTTAAAAATTAGCCTCAAAACACAACCGATTTATCATTAATATTACTAATTAACTACGAACAAACTAATTGGCAATCTATAGTTTCGCAGGTGCTTTGTGGTTACCATGGTCACTCTCTCTAGAATGAGGCATGAGGCCTCGGTTGTGCTGCTATCTCACACACTTGTGGTTAAAGGGTGGTTTTTCTGATTCGCTGTGATTACAAATATTTAAAGGAAGGTACCGCTTCTTAAACGTCGTCTGGCTGTACTCAACGTCTCTGAACAACGAAGACAGGTGGGTATCAAGTGTGAAAACGACTGGTTTCAACACGAAAAATCCGGCCAACCAACCAGGGTTGCCTCAGTAACCTCTGGTAACTGCTCTCACTGATTTTCAGGCCCGTTGGACGGATTTTTTTTCCCCGTGAATTGGCCAAATTGACTGTGGAAATTGGTATCATGTTGAGACAACCCGCGTCGCCACCCATAACTGCCTCACGCAGGAAATTGTATCTTTCCACACGCCACATCAATTAGCCATTAAACAACCCCATGACCAGCATCAGGCTGGAGCTCGCTAATAAAGGCCCGAGCCCTCGAGAGCCTGTGGTCTCTGCAGATCCTCACAAAAGGTGCCTCCGCCCACCGCCCAGCCCCCCGCCCCCAGCACAATCGGGGGTCAGCGCCGGAGGTCAGGCTCCGCCAGGAGCTGGCTGGGTGCCGAGGGGGGCTGCTCCGAACAGAGCCGGGAAGGCTCTTTCACAGGACTACAGCTGGAGTGGCCTGGCCTGCTTTGTGTGGGGATCCACACGGCGCCTTCCCGGAAGAGCAGTATCAAAGAAAATCCTGACTGTGCACAACCCACAGGCTTTCTTCTGGAAAAAAAGGAAGATCACACAGCTGACGATTCTTTTTGCTGGGATCCGTTCCCATCAGGTGCCAGCGGTCGCTCCTACTTCTGCTCCCTTTTGTTCTCTGTGTTTTATGCTTGAAGACCCTGACCACTCTGTGCTACCACACGCGTGAGCCTCACCGAAGGCCCTCAGAAACGGTGCTCACTTGTCAGTTGTGGCACGGGGCTTGGTAAAGGGCTGGTAACAGCTGCAGAAATAAGCTCCTCCCCAGCTTTTTCCTCCTAAGCAGCAGTGACAGCTCCCCCCCCCCCGGCCCCCCTTGCCCCCAAGAGCCGGGAAGCCACTGGAAAGCTCAGCAGAGCCAGAGAACAGAGAACGTACTAGCAGGTCTCCACTCCTGGTCACCTCCACCAGGGCACTTCAGCAATGCTCCTCCATTAGGTTTCACTGTCTTCGGGAAAGACAACAGCCAATCTGTCTGTCTAGTTATTTCTCAGGGCCTGCATTCTAATGAAGGCGAACAGCAGGTGCAATTAAATACAGACTACGCTCACACTCATCTGTGCACCATGCGAGTGCCGCATGAAAGCGAGTCTTAGCACCTCGGCACGCGGCTAAGGGTACGGCATCCAGATATCCTTGCAAAGGCCTTGAATAACATCAAGCAGCATAATTTGCCATCCTAAGTGGCAGTTACGGTCTAGGGTCTCATGACTGAAGTTCACAACGGAGACGACAAACGTGGTGTTTCTTCTTCCCACGGGATAATGGCAAGGTTAATACCAAGAGCCAAAAGGGCTGGGCTTCTCACCCCTCCCTTTCCTCTACTCCTTCACGTAAGCAAAAGAGGTTTCCTTCTGAAGTGGTGAACCTTAGATGGCCGTGTGCAGTGTGTGAACGTTCTGGCTGCAATATGGCAAACACCGGGTGTGGGGTCGGAGTGCCTGCTGTCAGGGGAACCTCCCTCTACCCTAGCTCTGGAACATTCTCCTCTCCAGGTCTAGTACCACTGATCGAAAGGCTCCGACTGACTGGAAACATGTCCGGAGATATAGGAAGAAAACACAGGAACATTCCCATAAATGCATCAACAAGTTGACCGCCAATTTTGGTTCAATTGTCTTGCAGAAATAATTTTAAAAATTAAGGAAACAGTTATTTGGCACTTGCTCTGAGTATATACTTGAGCTGAGTGCATTATTCCCGTGTACATCTTCTCATTTAATTCTCCTGGTAACCCTTGAGACAGGTAGTGTCATTAACCCCCACTGAGAAGAGGAAACTGAGTGAAAATACTTATTCAAACTATAGAGGCTCAGACTCTAACTCTCAAGCCTTAACAAACGGCTTCCTTCTTATGAGATGGATCTCACTTTAACTGATGGGCTGGCCTGCTACCTCAGCTTCGGCACTGGAATAATTTGGTGGTCTTCAAGAATTCACAAAGCAGCAGGTCTAGCTGCTGTAAGCTCCTTCTGCTTCTCGCAGGCTGGTTTCCTCTCCATGAAAGGGTGACAGGGGAGGGAGCTTATGGAAGGGTTCTAACCATTCCCTCTCACTTAGCCTCTTGGCTATTTTTTTTTTCAGAAGCAATTGTTTGAACTGTAATTGCTGTTGTGACCTCACAGTTCAGAAGCTGGCCCAAGGTCACACGGCTGAGAGGTAAGAGGCAGAACCAGAACTTAACCCTGGGTGTGACCCTAACACTGGAGATCGTCCATGAGATCACCGAGCAAGCTGTTGGGCCTCTGTGAGCCTGGGGAGGCAAGACACCTTCCTTACAAGGTTATCACGAAGATTAAGCAAAGTTCTACAAAGAACAGATCTACTTTAGTAGCCCATAAAAGGCACTGAAGAAATGGAATATTAGTAACTTACTATTATTATTATTAATTATTGTACCCTATCCAGCAGGAACTTCAGTCCTCCAACAGCAAGACTAGACTTGCCTTCCATGGTGCCGATCACTGAACCATGCCTATGCAGAGAGCTCGTCCAACTGCTGACTCCATGGGCCCGTTCTGCTTGGTGGAATGCCTTGCCTGAGAATAAATCTTTCTTAAATTCTAGGAAGAACAAAGGATAACTTCCAAGTAAGCCACATTTAAAAAGCTCCAGGAGAAAAACATTAATCTCAGAAAACTGATTCAATGTTTTCAGCCAACGAATATGCACAAGCATAAGATCAGAGTGAGAAATTGACCATGGCTTCCATCCCTTGCCAACAGAAGTGACCCTTCCATCCATTAGATAGGTGTTCTCTCTCCCTCCAATGAGCTTCTGAACTCTAGGTTGGTCTAAAAGACAAAGCTATGATCAGAGCTAACTGTGGGGCTTGGCGAGGCAGACACTCATCCACACACTGAGAGCACTTGGTTGGGGGATTAAACAGGGGTTTGAGCCAAGGACACTGGAAAGACCCAGGAGTCAAAACACACAGTGATCACACAATCAGCTTTGAATCCCACCCCCCAGCAAGGAAGAGCAACCCAGGGGAGAGTCTGCAGAGGATGAACCATTCTCCCCACTTGCATGTCTCTGGAAGGCACAGCGCCTCTTTTTCTCTCTCTCCTCTCGAGCTTCCACAGATGCTCATTTTGGGGATTGAAGGGGATAACTTCCCTTGGGTCCCCCACCCTCTTACAGACATCCTAAATGGGACAACTCCACCCAGGACCACTTCCTGTCTCAGACACGTAAGAGAGAAATACCAAGTCCCCTCTCATTAAGTACAACACCCAAATACAAGCAGCTACACCAAGATCACATATTCCTTTTTAACAATGAGCTTTTTAATGTGGGGATAAGTCTATCTTCAAATGCAGATGAAAGAAATAATACAAGAGTCTATGTACCCTCTACACAGTTTCCTCTAATGATAACATCTTATAAAATTATGGTACAATGACCACAACCTGAGTGTTGACACTAATATTCAAAATAGGGCACACTCCCACCACCGCAAGGTCCCCTCATCTTGCCCCTTTAACTACACACTCACTCACTCCCCTTGTGTCCCCCGGCCCCTGGCAACCACTCATTTGTTCTCCCTTTCTGTAATTTTATCATCAGGAGTCAGCATTGTGATGCAGTGGGTTGAGCCAGTTCGAGATGGCTGCTCCACTTCTGGCCTAGTTCCCTGCCAGTGTACCTGGCAAGGCAGCAGATGGTGGCCCAAATGCTTGGGCCCCTGCCTGCCACATGGGAGACCCAGATGGACTTCTGGGCTTCCGGCTTTGGTCTGGCCCAGCCCTGGCCATTGCAACTTTTTGGGGAGTAAACCAGTGGATGGAAAATCTCTCTTTGTCTCTCCCTCTCTCTCGTAACTCTGCTTTTCAAATAAATAAAAATAAATCTTTAGAAATAATTTTGCCATCTCAGGCACGTGATACAAGTGGAATCATAAATATGTAACCTTCATGATTTGCTTTTTTCAGTTAGCGTATTCTCTGGAGCTTCAGCCATGCTGTACCTAACAACAGTTTGTTCCTTTCTATTGAGGAGCAGGATTCCACAGTATGAATGCATCACTGCTTGTTTAACCATGCACCTGCTGAGGCCATCCGGCTTGCTTCCTGTTTTCAGTTCTATGCATGAAGCTGTCATCAACCTTTCTGAGATTATTGTGCGGACCCGGGATAAGTGCCTGGGAGTCCAATCTGCATGTTCTGGTCTGGTGCTCTTGTTACTGTCAACAGTGAGGCTGTATCATCTAATATTCCTACCAGTGATTTAACGTCTGCATCCTCACCAGCATTTGGTGCTGTCACTGTTTTCTGTTTAGTCATTCTGATAGGTCTGTGGTAATACCTCATGGTAGTTTTAATCCGCATTTCCCTAAAGGCTAATGATGTTGACTATCTTTTTTTTTAACACACTTATTTGCCATCTGTATATCTTCTCCATGGTGTCTTCAGTCTTCTGTTCATTTTCTAATTGGATTGCTTTTCTACCGTTGAATTTTTTGAATACATCAGTATCTTGATAGATCTAGACATACACTCTTTTAAAACTACACTTTTTTTTTTTTTTTTGACAGAGTTAGACAGTGAGAGAGAGAGAAAGACAGAGAAAGGTCTTCCTTCCGTAGGTTCACCCCCCGAATGGCCGCCACGGCCGGCACACTGCGCTGATGCAAAGCCAGGAGCCAGGTGCTTCCTCCTGGTCTCCCATGTGGGTGCAGGGCCCAAGCACTTGGGCCATCCTCCACTGCACTCCTGGGCCACAGCAGAGAGCTGGACTGGAAGAGGAGCAACTGGCACAGAATCCGGCGCCCTGACTGAGACTAGAACCTGGGGTGCCAGCGCCGCAGGCAGAGGATTAGCCTAGTGAGCTGTGGCACTGACCTAAAAGTATACTTTTAAGTAATAGTATCTAGTGCTCCTTATCTTTTAAAAATCATCACCCTTACTACAGAAATCCCCAGCAGTTACCTGGGGCAAAATGACCAATGTGAGGAAGGAGGCTTCATTTCCGGAGATATTCACTTGTGTGGATAGTCAGAGCTGGAGAGAAACCAACAACCCAGAGTCATCAAGCTGGTTTGGTTACCTCAGTTAATGGGCTAAATCTTTTTTTCCATTTTTTTCTCCAAAACCGCATTTGTGAGTTATGATCTACGGCAGCTTTGACATGTGATTAACAGTCACATTTAAAGGACAATAGTTAAACGATTGAAAAACGGGAGCCAAGGAGTGACTGAGCTCTCACCACCAGCACCTGCATAGCACAAACGCTGTGCTCCAGGGCAGCCCTGGCCTGCCCTCCACCACTCTCTCCATCACAGGCTGCAACCTCAGAGCAGCACGGGTGGCTCCCCAAAGCTGACCCGAATCACTCCGACTGACCAGTCTGCTCCTCCAAAAAGCACAACTATGAGAACTCACTCTCATCTACACATAAGCGCAAACTGAGTCCATTTCTGCAAAACAGGTCATTATGGAAGTTTTGTGTACGTTGCGTTTCTTCATAAGTTATTTAAAATTAATCAGCTTACTTTTCTATTGACAGTAAAGCTTTCTAATAATCTCATTAATAATAACTATCTCATCCAGCAAACTATCACTCTTTTTGCCATCAATCCATATATATATATAATATATATATAATATATAATCCTTTTAACACTACCACCTAATATCAAAATTCTTTTAAAGCATTCAAAGATTTTTCTTCTAGTATCTCCTTCCTCTCATTTAATAAATATACTAAAATGATTTTGGAATACAATTCCAATAACTTTTCTTAAATCTTAACATTTCTACCAATAAAAGATAGCAAACACCTAACATTCACCTGCCCACACTCTTGAATCATCGGCCTCCGATTCTCCGCTGGGTTTTTTCTTTAGAAAGGATGCCTTTGCATGAGACTTCCTTGTACTTTTTTGGCAACTTCCTGTGCCCCATGACTATTTCAAAACAAAGATTTTGAAAAAGGATTCTCTTTATATTCTCTATATATTCTTTTGCTAATTCTTCAGTTACCATAATACTTCGTCTTCAGAGTACTTTACTCTTTAAAAACTTTTTCCTTGGGGCCGGTGCCAGCCGTGGCAGACTAGGTTAATCCTCCGCCTGCAGCACCGGCATCCTATATGGGCACCGGATTCTGTCCCGGTTGCTCCTCTTCCAGTCCAGCTCTCTGCTGTGGCCCAGAAGTGCAGTGGAGGATGGCCCAGGTCCTTGGGCCCTGCACCTGCATGGGAGACCAGGAGGAAGCACCTGGCTTTGGATCGGCACAGTGCGCCAGCCGTAGCAGCCATTTGGGGGGTGAACCAACGGAAAAAGGAAGACCTTTCTCTCTGTCTCTGTCTAACTCTGCCTGTCAAAAAACAAACAAACAAAAAATAAACCTTTCCTTTGGAGATGTTTTTGAAAGATTTATTTATTTATTTTAAAGGCAGAATTAGAAAAAGAGAGTGAGAGAGAGAAAGAGATGTCTTCCATCCCCTGGTTCATTCCTCAAACGGTTGCAATGGCTGGGCCTGGGCCAGGAAGAAGCCAGGCGTCTGGAACTCCATCTGTGTCTCTCCCATGGTGGCAGGGATCCAAGCACTTGGGCCATCCTCTGCTACCTTCCAGGAGCATTAGCAGGGCTGGATCAGAAATGGAGCAGCTGCATATGGGGTACAGGCAATGCAGGAGGCAGCTTAACCTGCTGCAGGGCAACGCGGGCCCCTAGAGATGGTTTCTAAAATTTGATTCAGCCTGGTATAGAAAGCAACTGGTTTCTTAGCCAAGCCACGTTGCTTTAATTCTCATTTGTTTACACTTTAATCTCCTATCTTTCGCGCTAAAATACTGTAGATTTCCTAAAAGTTCCCACTTGGAAAAAATACCTTCAAGTAGTTGACACACTGTAGCCCTTAGAACAGTTCCTGGCACAGAGGAAGTGCCTGAAAACGCTCACCCTGCCTTCACGGCATTACCATTACTGCTTTCACAGCGACGTCTCTCGGAGGTTCTCGTCCTTCCACTCATATGTCTCACTGATTTGCTGTGTTCCACTCATCAACATCACACCTCCATCAGTCATGAACTCACAGGAAGCAGAACCTTGCCCCTTGGTGGAGTCCTTTTAAAGTACACAAGGGGCCTTCAAAGAGTTCCCGGGGTGCACAGGCATTTAGTCGAGCTGTTAAGACACCTGCATTGCAATGTTGGTTTGAGTCCCAAAACTGACTCCAGACTCCAGCTTCCTGCTAATGTAGACCCGTCCTTGCAGGCGGTGGTGATGGCTCAAGTAGCTGAGTTCCTGTCACCCAGCTGGGAGACGTAGACTTAAGTCCCAGCCTCTACTCTGGCCATGGCCTTGGCCCAGCCCCAGCCACTGTAGGGAGTGCACAATGAGTCAGTGGATGAAACATCTCTCTCTCTCTAATAAATAAGGGGCCGGTGCTGTGGTGTAGAGGGTAAAGCCGCCGCCTGCAGTGCCAGCATCCCATATGGGTGCTGGTTCGAGTCCCGGTTGCTCCACTTCTGATCCAGCTCCCTGCCAGTGTGCCTAGGAAAGTAGTGAAAGATGGTCCAAGTTCTTGGGCCCCTGCCCACATGTGGAAGACCCGGAAAGCAGCTCCAGACCCCTGGCTTCAGTTCGGCTCAGCTCCAGCTGTTGTGGCCATCTGGGGAGTGAACCAGCGGATGGAAGACCTCTCTCTCTGCCTCTGCCTTTCTGTAACTCTACCGTTCAAATCAATCAATCAATCCTTTAAAAATAAAATACATAAAAATTCATAGAAATGCATACTATCAAAAAATCATGTATGGCTTTCAGAAACTTTTTCATCAAAACAGACTCATATTTTAACTCCAGTTTCCATGAACTTTCTAAAGAACCTCCGTGTGTGCGCTGCCTTTCCACGGTTGGGTGGGGCGGGGGCAGTTGCTGACTGCAGAACTGGCAATGCCAGAATTGTGCCAGATGCTGACTTAGCAGAAACTGAGCTTTGGCAACCATCCAGCAGGCCAGGTCAGGGCCACACATTTGCAGCTCTTGGTAAAATCCTGGTGGGGTGTGAGGGTGGGGAAAGAATGGCTTAACCATGGGCAGAAAGCTGCCAATTTCCAGATGTTCCAGATTGCTGTGGCGATAACATAGCAATGTCTAAGTTTCCCTTCCTCCGGCCCTCCCGCCTCCTGCTTGTCAACTCCCCCTAACCGCTCATCTCTGATATCCCTCTGCTTTTGGTTTGTTTTTAAGCAACTGATGTGTCAGACCAAACTTAGGGTAGCATCCGTCAGGAGCCAAGGAAATAGGAGGTTCCTGAAAAGTTCAGAGGATGGGCGTTTGGCCTTGCTGTTAAGAGGCCTGCACCCCGTATCTTTTTAAAGATTTATTTATTTATTTGTCAAGAGTTACAGAGAGAGAAGAGGAGAGGCAGGGGGGGGGGGGAGTGTGTCTTTCATCTGCTGGTTCACTCTCCAGTTGGCTGAAATGGCCGGAGCTGTGCCGATCCGAAGCCAGGGGCCAAGAGCTTCCTACAGGTCTTCCCACAAGGGTACAGGGGCCCAAGCACTTGGGTCATCCTCTACTGCTTTCCCAGGCCATAGCAGAGAGCTGGATAGGAAGTGGAGCAGCAGGGACTTGAACTGGTGCCCATATGGGATGCTGGCACTGCAGGCAACAGCTTTACCAGCTAAGCCACAAAACCGCCCCCACCTCCCCCTTTATTTTAAGGAAGAGAAAGAGAGAAAGAGACTTTCATTGGCTGGTTCAGTCCCCAAATGCCCACAACAGCCGAGGCTGGGCCTGGTACAAGCCAGGAGACCAGAATACAATCCAAGTCTCCCATATGGGTGGCAGGGACCCAAGCACGTGAGCCATCACCTGCTGACTCTTAGGGGGCACACACTGGCAAGAAGCTGAGTTGGAAGCAGAGCTGGGACTAGAACTCTGGTACTTTGATATGAGATGCAGGCATCTTTACCAGGATGCCAGACACCTGCCTTTTTATTTTTTTCCCAATCTGCTCTGCTGAAGCATATTTACATGGAGTAAAATCCACTCCTTTCAGGTGTACAGGACTTCTATATTTTACCAAATGTGCACAGCCATATGGCCAGCACGCAGATCGAGATTCAGAATGTTTCTTTTTTTTTTTTTTTTTTTTTACAGGCAGAGTGGACAGTGAGAGAGAGAGACAGAGAGAAAGGTCTTCCGTTGCCGTTGGTTCACCCTCCAATGGCCGCCGCGGTCGGCGCGCTGCGGCCGGCGCACCGCGCTCGTCCGATGGCAGGAGCCAGGAGCCAGGTGCTTTTCCTGGTCTCCCCATGGGGTGCAGGGCCCAAGCACCTGGGCCATCCTCCACTGCACTCCTGGGCCACAGCAGAGGGCTGGCCTGGAAGAGGGGCAACCGGGACAGAATCCGGTGCCCCGACCGGGACTAGAACCCGGTGTGCCGGCGCCGCAAGGCGGAGGATTAGCCTGTTGAGCCACGGCGCCGGCCAAGATTCAGAATGTTTCTAACATGCCAGAACACTCTGTCCTCCATGCCCCAACAGCTCAACGGTTCCTGTATGCTGTGTCAACCACTGCTGTATGTCCTGTCCTCGTAGTCTTTTTCTGGAATATCAAATGAGTAGGAGCCCACGGCCGGTAGCCCTCAGAGTCTGGCGTCTTTCCCTTGGCGTGAAGCATCTGACAGCATCCCTCTTGCTGCAGGGATCCATGTGACCCTCACATGTGAGGAGTAATATTCTATATGGATGTACCAGTTTGTTTATCCATTTACCAGCTGAACAACATGTTGAACTGCTGCCAGTGTGGGACCACAGACAGTTGCCGACAAGTCTCTGGGTGGACATACGCATTCATGTTTCCCTTGAGTAGAATGTCTGCAGTGGAACTGCTGGGCCCAAGTGCAGGAAAATGCCAAAGTATTTGGCAAAGTGGCTGCACCACCGCACATGCCCCCCACAGCGTATGCACGCTCCCTCCTACGGTCAGCATTTGACAGTATCAACCCCCCACCCCCTTTAGTCAGAAGAGAAGTAGCAGGAAGCATTTTTCACACACACAGCTGCTGAAAATTTGGGCAACTCTAACAACTCATCAGGCATCGACAACTCTATTCCCTCTACTGTAACACACAGCCAGAGTCTGACCACTCTCCCTGCCTTCAAGGCCACTTAGTTCACATGGGCTTGGGCCTTCTCAGCAGCTGATTCTCCCACTGTCCCCTCCGCCCAGCCCCACACACGCCGGCCTCTTGCTACTCTAGGACACTCCAGACTGGTCCCCTCTGTGGCTTTTACTCCAGCAATTCTCATGTGTATCTAATGGACCACTTCTCCTCCTTCAAGGTTTCCCTCCAAAATCGTCTTCTCGGTGAGGTCTACCCAAAGACTACTGCACGAACCCCCTGCGACTCTTGAGCTTGAGCGACCTTGTCTTTCCTCCACACACCTGACCCCCTTCTAATACACTCTGTGTTGACTTACTGTGGCTGCTGTTTCACAATCGACTGGATCCCTGCAAGAACTGAAGCGTACAAATCTTTTGTCTTATACACGGATGCATTTGCAGTACTTAGAACAGTGCCCGGAACACAGTAAGTACAGAATACATAACTGCTGAATGAACAAACTACAAACACCAGCGCTGAAATGCAAGGGCGCGCCATGGGGGAGACCGGTGCCAGGCGGGGCTTGTATGAGTTCAGCCTGAAGCAGAAATAAAGTTTGTGACACACATGCTGAAGCCACAAGGTTTCATGTCTATGAACACAAACCTACAAACTGAGGCAGATTTTGCTTGCAGAATTCCTATGAAAATATTTTTAAAAGCTCTCCTATTGGCAAGTGAAACTAGCCAGGTTCACAGATACACAAAAATGTCCTGGGCCACCAACTACCTAGGTTTTCTCTTCCTATAAACTGTGTCTGTGCAAGACTGCCCCAGACTGATTGCCAATTTTTGTTTTCTTAATCTAAGTTCTGTTCTCATTACCCTTCCATTTCTATTTTTTGTCCTCAGGGAAAGACAGAGCAGTTACTGCCGGGGCATTCTCACATCTTCCAAAGAAATGGCATAGGTGTTAATCTTGTATTTATGTTTGATGTGGGTAATGATGGCTATGACTAGAGCTGCAGGTTTATTAATATGCAGGGCTCTCACCTCATTAGTGGCGATGTATGTTTTGAAGTTAAGCTGTAATATTGGCTGTAACGTCGGACCTGGCCCAACAGACTTCCGCACTGTTCATTTTCTTTGTTTTTAGCCACAGTCAGCAGGCCATGCTTACAGGACTCTCACACACGCCTTTTGACAAAGACGAGTTTTTCCACAGTTCATCTTGGTATCTTGGTGGGAGTTTCAAACATTTTTAGTAATTATGTCCTCATGTGATATCATCACATAATATGTTTATCTCAGAGAAGAGATTTTCATAATTTCTGACCCTGAAATATGAACAATAAACTCATTCCACGGCTTGATTTGTGCTTGTTTGTCTTACTAACCGGATGAAGTGAATAATTCAGTCACAAAAAAAAAAAAAACCACACCTGCATTCCTAACAATTGTTACTTTATAAAGTACTCTCACATGTATCCTATCAACAGATCTTTTGAAAGAGATATACAGGGGCTGGTGCTGTGGTGTGGCGGGTAAAGCCACCGCCTGCAGTGCTGGCATCCCATATGGATGCTGGTTCGAGTCCCAGCTGCTCTACTTCTGATCCTGCTCTCTGCTGTGGCCTGGGAAAGCAGTAGAAGATGGCCCAAGTCCTTGGGCCCCCGCACACACGTGGGAGACCCTGAAGAAGCTCCTGGCTCCTGGCTCCTGGCTTCGGATCAGTGCAGCTCCAGCCATCATGGCCAATTGGGGGAGTGAACCAGCAGTTGAAAGACCTCTCTTTCTCTCTCTCTGCCTCTCCTCTCTCTGTGTAACTCAAACTTTCAAATAAATAAATAAATCTTAAAAAATAGAAAGAGATACACAACAGTAATGCCTGGTTGAATGTTTGATGATCCACTGCAAACAGCAACTACTGTGCTTTAATTTCCAAAACAACACACAAACAAATCAACTAGCTCAGACCAGGCTCACCAGCCCCAGCAAATCCACTAACTGCCCAGGCTCCCTTCCACTCCACATTCCTCCCTGCGTGTGCATTACAGGAAAAGCGGCTAGATTTTTGACAGCTTGTTTGGGAATCATTAACTACGTTTTATGAATTCTACAACCTATTGTTTAGATATAAACCTTCTATGGCTAAAGACCCAGGACTACCGCATTCCAAGGACACCATTTCGATGTGAGAAGTGGTGTTCTCTTTTCTTGTTAGGTAATCTTTTGAAATCGGTGCTCCTAAGTACAAAGCAGCGTCTTTTCTACCCCGGTGTGTAGGGGTAGCATCAGAAGACGATGATCAGAGCGAAGCACAGGTACTCAGAGAAGACAAAGCAAGACGCAGCTCGGATCACTCATTATTGCTTTCAGCGCCTTCTTCTCTCTGTCTTCTCCCAGTGCCTGTGCAGGCTTTCCCCACCCCCACTGAAGCACCCCTGTCTTTGATTTGACAATGTGACACATATACAGCCAGAATTCACATCATCATTTATTTGGAGAAAGCAAAAAGGAGTATATGTGCTTTCAAGAAAGTAAAAGCAACGAGCTCATACAGCAAAAGTGTATAAACAAGTATATTATCTATTTAATTGCCTTAGCTGAACTTAAAAGCTCTGATCTTTAATTGCCTGATTGAACTGATCTAAAAAGCTACAATTTTTTAATCAAGGAGAAAATTAAATAGCTTTTTGGTAAATAAAAAGGCATCTTTAATCTTATTTTTATGGAATCCATGTTATTAAATATGGACAAAAACCTTTAAAATACTAGTTAGCAAACACTCAACCTGGGTAAAATTCTCATGACGATGCTTTGTGAAAGTCTTTGAGGACACCTGGCTTCTTCCACTCTTTCATAAAAAACACACGCTTTTCAATGCAGAAGGGACAAGGTTTTGGTTCTAGCCAGGAAAGCTGGCAGCCACGCCTGTACTTAGTGAATCATGGCAGCTTGGTTACCCCTGCAGCTGAGGGGTCGCTGTCCCTCTGTGCTGCTCTCGTCTTTCTGTGCAGACACGTGCGGCTGCACACTTGCTCCCTGGCATGTACTTAAACGGAGACCCTGAAGCCACCCCTGCCCACACTCAGCCCCCTGCAGGGTTCCCTCAGCTCGCAGGGCTTTGCAGCAGGCTACTCTCTGGGAAGTGGGGCAGCCCACATGGACGGACAAGACAAGTGCAGGCTCGGATTTGCTTCTGAAACCTCCATACCCTCAACTCATCAAACCACTCCCGTCCTCTAAGGCACTGCTCAGACAGCCCCTTGGAGACCCACATGCAACCAGGGCCGGGAAGAAGGACCCACTGGCCTCTGGGAGCTCTGGTCAGCTGCGTTTGCGCACTGTGATCAGGGCAGGGCTGGGGGACTGGACCGGGAGTCTGAACCGGGTCCTCATTTTTGGATCCAGACAAATCCATCTGAAACTTGTCTATCAATACCCCTTCTCAAATGAAAAGTGCATTTAGTTCTCCCAGACATAGAGTAAAACCGAAACCAAATCATTTAGATTCGGGAATACTCAAGGTCTATCCACTTATCAGCATGACTGCTAGAGGAAAAACAAGGGTTACTACAGAATAACTCACACAGATTTCCCTATCAACCGCAGTTCCCAGTGATCCTAAGCTTCCTCACCGGGCGTTAGGGCCACAGAGGAGGCATCTACAAGGGAATGATCCCAAGGCTCACTTGCACCATCACAACCCTCTCGTTTCCATGGCGCGGGTCCTCTTAACGAGGGCTTCGCTATTGAGAATTGATGTCTTCCTTTAGTCCCATTGTCAAGTGGATAGCAGATGTCCATGAAAATCAATAAAATTATGAGAATTGATCACTGGGTTAATTCCTATTAAAACAGTTATAACCACTTTATGGCCTGATGGGTGTGGGGAGGTGGAAGTACAGGGAATACACGCAATTAAAGTGGTTCATGTTAACTACCACTCTCTCTTGGTCCTGGGAATGAAAAAGCTTTTACTTTTCTTTCACACCCTGCCCCCCCTGACATGTTTACATCCTGAATCACAGCAGAGGAAGCAACACTAACACAACTCACCCCCTTCCAGAATCCACACACTGCACCACAGCACCCTAGAACAAGTGTGGACTCCTCATCCCTACCCCACCCCCCAACACACTCACATGTGGGGACCATGCCATTGTGCTCCGGAAAACAGAGCGGACTGGTTTTAAAGAAAAGTCTGGTTTCTGACTCCATTTCATTATGAGTACCTTGAAGAATGGAATTCAAACTTCTCTTGTCAAAATCTAAAGAGACAGCCTCTTTAAAATTCGGAATGCCTAGGATACTAAAACCACCCTCGGAAGAAGCTGCCCTCCGGGACAGAGGTGAAGCTTAGTTGAAGACATCCTTTTTCCCCCCTCCCCCACACCTTTTTGTTTTTTAAATCCTTCTCTTAATCACATCTTCTGTGTACGCAGTGGCACTCCCCAAACGTACAAGAAGCTAGGATGAGCAGATGTGTACAACTACATGGGACTGAGGACCACCAGCCTGAAGCTGCTCGGTTAGAGTCGCTTTCTCACTTAATAGTTTGCTCCAAATGAATTCCGACATTTGGGGACCATTAAAACCAACAAGAGGAGGGTCCTTTCGGAACATTCAGCAGTCACCTGATTCTTCTCTCGTGTGTTCTGTTACTAGGCTGGGGGACTATTTCTGATGCTTTCACCCAATGCCTTAAAAATCTCAATTTCTCTTTAAAAATGTTTTTAGCTATTATTAATTTTAAATTTATAAAACAAAAAATCATGAAGTAGTACCACAATGAGTTCCTCTATGCACTTCACTCCATTTCCCCTGTTAATATCTCTGCCACAATTAATGCACCACACCTAGACTTTGCTAATTTTTTAATCCAAAAACCTTTTATCCCTCAGATCCTGCCTAGCCTCTCTAGTAATCAACTTTCTATGTTCCATTTGAATTTTTTTTTTTTTTAATTTTAGCTCTCACATTTAAGGGAGAAAGAGAGATATTTGTGTTTCTGTATCTGGCTTATTTTAATCAACATGGTGTCTTCCATTTCCATTCATTTTTCTGCAAATGAAAGGATTTCATTTTGACAGCTGAATAGCATTCCATTGCATATACACCATATTTTCTTTAACCATTTTTCTGATGATGGACACCCTGTTTGATTCCAAATGTTGGCTACTATGAACAGTACTGCTATAAACATGGTAGATTCAATGAGTTCACGTCTTCAGGGCATATACCCAGTAGTGAGATTGCTGGATTATATGGCAGTTCTATTTCTCGTTCTTAAAGAAATGTCCCTACTGTTTGCCAGGGTGGCTGCAGTAATCTAAAGAGTGTAAGGGTTCCCCTAGCTCCACATCCTCTCCAGCACCTGCTGCTCTCTGACTGCTGGACAGCAGCCACTCTGACTGCGTGCCAGGTTTCACTTTCCAGGTCTGTGAAAGCATCCCACCAGGAGCAGTGTGTGAAGGCCCTGAAAGTTAATATAAGCAAGGATGCAACTGTGCAGAAACTGAAGGTTTTGCAGCAACTGGAATTAAGTATGACAAATCAGACTCTGTCATTTTCAAATATTATGAAATATCTTTTTACGTGTTTGGTAAATATGGTTCACAAAAATACAATGAATGCAATGGAGGGAGAAAACAAGAAAAATAACATTTATAAAGCAGTCATCTTTTTGACTACCAAACATATCAGCTAGCTTAAATATCAGATCATGTGAAAAACAAGGTACCCAGAGAGCCCAACCACCACTCCACATTAAGACCGAGCTCGTAAGTCCGCACATACCTCGATGCAAAATCTTTAAACTCCACAAATAGGTAAGGCCTTTAACAACCTAAATTTAGGAAAGAGAAAAAGTAAAATTATAATTTTTAGAGGGAATATTCCACATTTAAATGTACTAACCACAATCCTTACATTAAAACTCTGTCAACACCAAGCTTTTCTCGATCAGCTCCCAACTTGGTGGGGACGTCAAATGCAGAGAAACAGTCTCCTTCTCTGAGTGAGCTCACAGCATTCTGAAGATCAGTCACTCCAAGTGTGTATCAAACAGCAAGCACGTGTGTGTCAAATGACCGGGAACTGTAGACACACTCACCTCTGTTTAAAAATTTTACTTCAAAATAGTTCTAAATTTACAAAACAAAAGTTATGAGGCAGCAATACAAAACACCCCCATAGCCCTCGTCCCACTTCCCCGTATCAGCATGTTTGTCAGGACTGATGAACCGCACGCTCTGACTTCTGAACGACCCCTCGAGCAGGCGAGGAGAGGGCAGTGGAAAAGCACAGACTTCTCTCTTTATTTTCATTTCCTCTCTTCTGTGTGTAAGCTTTTGTTAAGTCATGACATGTATGACCACAGAGAGAGATTTTTAAGAAGTCAGCAAACTAGTGAATGAAATGAGGCTCTTCTTGCTGATTGCCAAGGTGCTGAGCCTTGAGACTGCATGCAGGTGGGGTGAAGGTGTATCATCAGTGTTCTCTTCAGACACCCTGGGAGACCCAGAGAGATGCAGAGTGACAACCAAACAGTGCCTGAGCCCACCCAGGATGCTGGGCCGGGAATGCTGCTGCCTTGGGTCCACAAACGACGTTACTGCACAACTGGAAAAATGTGAATAGGAAATAATATTGTGTCCACACTGATTTCTTTTTCAATGTGACTGTTAGGAAATACACACCTAAAGTATTTAGGGGTTATGGCCATCTCTGTGTCTTAGGGGGAAATGATGGCTTTTTAATCACATGTGTTAAACTGCTACTGGGTGGGAATTCTTTGTATTATTTTCACGAAGTTTGAAACAATTTACTCTAACTGTACTTTCAAAGCAGGAGGCTGGGTGTGGTTCCTTAATTGTGACCCACTTCATACTAATACCAGACGGTGATGGTAATGGGGAAGAGGAGGTGGGGTATGAAACTGAACTGTTGCTTCATAATTTCTGTTTTGTAAGCTTCATTCTATCCTGATTTGTTAAAAAGTTTAAAAAAGAAAGCTCCTCCTTCCCATTTTTTAAATGAATTGGAACAGCAAAGAATGAAGTCCATGAAGGCGGCCCTCACGCGCGGGCTGCCTGCTGCACACCACCTGCACACCACGTGCAGGCAAGGAGGAGGGAACACAAGGAGAAACGTCAGGAACTGCCACAGCCGGAGTTAGGAATAACTGGTCAAACGAGATGTGGAAAAAAAGGTGTTTTCAAGACCCTAAGCACACTGTGGTTCCAAGTATCACCCTCTACTGGAAAATTTAGTCAGTGGTTTTCATGAAGATCTTTCAAAATATTTGAATACAAATTGTTACAAAAGAGCATGCACATGTTTTATTCACAACCACTGATCCTAGATGCACGTGCATATGAGCTCATCAACTTCAACACTAGTCATAATTATATATCATTTACAGTGAGAAAACCATCATTACTCAAAATGCTTCACAAGAATTTAAAAGTACCAATTATTACAGAAGGTTTTAGGTGAGGAGGGACAAGAACAAGAAAACCTACTGCAATGAGAAGTCGCCAAGTGGTTTACACATCTTAAAATGGTGAAAGGGGGACTGGGGCCACATAGGCCAGGGTTGCAGATGACCCGGAACAACGGTATCTATCAGAAGTGCAAAGTGGGAAACCAATTTCCAAATACTGAAGATCTACAAGACAGAGTCTCCCTGAATGAATGCCCAGCAGAAGTTATCGAGGTTGATTCTTCAAATGGGGCTGGGTGGGACCCGGAAATACTTGCTGACATGGTATGATCAACTCCCCATTGTGTTTGTCTATCATAGGAGAACTGGACACACTTTTATAACACATGATTTCTTCCAGGGTTTGCAACACTGGCATTGCAATAAAACACTTGTGTTCTGGAGGGTAAGACATAAAAAACAAAGGGTCAGAATACTACTGATAATCTTATACAGGAAACAAGAGAACAAAAAATGTCTTCAAACGTTTATAAAAATAACATCAATTTGAATAGTAGGAGGTCATCTTACTCAGCATGGAAGTTATTTTTTTGTTGAGAGTTATTTATTTATTTATCGGAAAGTTAGAATTACAGAGAGACAGACAGACAGAGATCTTCCATCCATGGGTTCACTCCTTAGGTGGCTGCAACAAGCCAGGGCTGGGCCATGAACCAGGAGCTACTTCCTGGTCTCCTACATGAGTGGCAGGGGCCCAAACCAAGCTTGGGTCATTTTCTGCCCCTTTTCCCAGGCCATTGTCAGGGTGCTGCATCAGAACTGGAGCAGCTGGGACACAAACCAGCACCATACAGGATGCCAGCATCAGAGGCAGCAGCTTTAGCAGCTACACCGTAACACCAGCCCCCGGAAGGAATCTTTTGTGTTCTGAGGAAGTAGGGTTAAACATCTCCATTTAGAATCTTATTTGCGTATTATAAAATGCCCACTAAATATTTATGAAAGATAGTTAAGCACTAAAACTAGTTCCACAGGAAATACACACGGGGAAGGCAATCCAATATATTCAGATTGACAGATAGAAAAAAAAATAGAGCAAATACTGATTATATGATATTTGTTAGAATGACAAATTTTGTTAAGGATTCATAAAGAAAGTACTATTCTTCCAACTTTCAGGCTATATTTTCCTCTAGGAACCTACAAATATTAGCGTTCAAGGAAACTAGAAATGTGTCCTTGGGAAAACTAGAGGGCATTATTGGTATGCGGGAGGCTCCGGTTCAAGATGACGACCTGACAAAGCCTTGACACAAGAGTACTTCTATCTGCTGCCAATCCCTCAGTCCTCGACAGGTCCGGCGTACATCCCTTCAGTGACAACGTCAATCACCGTCAGCGCTCAGAAGGCAGGACACGGGCCACTGCTCCAGAGATGAGAGCAAAACGCAGCCGTGTCAGGAAGAGGCAGGCAGGCACTCCTCTTTCCAGCTTCCGGTGGACGGGGATGAAAATCACGGAGCGTGTCCGACGGCTGCAGTCTTTACACGGATTTCTTAGGGGAAAAATACTCTGGGGTTGCCGCTGGGGCGTGCTGGGTTCTAACGCTGCCTGAGATAATGGCCTGGAATATGAGTGCTAGTTTGAGTCCTGGCTGCTCTGCTGCTAATCCAGCTCCCTGCTAATGTGCCTGGAATACTTGGGCTCCTGCCACCACCCAGGAGACCTGCATCAGTGTCAGGCTCCCGGCTTCCACCTGGCCCAGCCCTCGCTGTTGCAGCCATCTGAGGAGCAAATCAGCAGATGGACGATCTCTCTCTTTCCTTCTCTCTCTCTCTCTGCCTTTCAAATAAATAAAAATAAATCTTAAAAAAAAAGAAACAGAAATGGTCTCTTGTCATACTGCAAGAAATGCCTAAATGTGGTTAGAGACACAGTAAGAATATAAAGCAAACATATGTTTCACTCCATGATTCTCTCATTTCTACTTCTCTCTCTCTCTCTAAACCAGGCCTCCCATTCACTCCTCCTCCCATTTTTTTCTCATTCTCCGAGGAAAAGAGAGTAAAAGGATAAGGGATCTGGAAGCAGGCAGCTGTGTTCTCAGGTCAGCGCTGACCACCTGGACCCTTCCTCCGCCACGTTCCCTGGCTTTCCAAGCATCACGCTGCCCGGATGTGAAGCACGTCGGGAACCCACGCTTCAGAGGGCTGCATGAAGACTCAGTGACCAGCACTCGTTCACAGAGTGTGCAGCGGTGACAGGCACAGAAAGTGCTCGATGCATCCCCAGGTCCCTCCTCTTCCCCTCTGCTCCTAGCTAGAGCACCACATGCCTTCAAGGGCTCCCTGAGGGCGCTCAGCAGCAGGATGCTGGCGGTGCCTTCTGAGAGCTGTGTGAGAAATAACCAAGGAGACTGGAAACCCAATGGGACTGCAGAGACACTGACTTAACAACCGTGACCTAGAACCCACTCATCTGCCAGTCTAACTCTGACTGAAACAAACCACCCAGTGCCAGGTGTCAGCCAGGTGCCAATCTGGGGACCCTCGGCTACAACAAAGTTTGCAGCCTATTCAAATTTCTCTCTCTCTCTCTTCCAAGGTATCATGCAACTTAATCTCTAGCAGAGTCTGTTGAAAATGGCAAAGAAAGAGCAAAATTATTAGTTTTTATTACTATGACCTTATAAGTCACAAAGGCTGGCAAAACTGGACATAGTTAAGATTTTTTTCAAAAAAGCAAAAATCCCAACTAAGAAATCTAAGTACAAATGAACAACACTTTAGACAAGCACTTGCTTGACTGCTTCTCGCTGAAGTAATTTCTGTCATATTTTCCATTACTCCCCAGGCAAACCCTGTACTTGAGGCTGCACTGTTTTCTGCGGACTCCAGCAGCCTCAGTCTTCCAGCCCCGCCCACCAGAACTGAGACCCAGTGGCCTCCTGTGTCCTCGTGTGTGTGCCCTGCTTAGAAGGGAGGCCAAGATTTCTATTTTTTTGCCCAGTTCAATAGGCAATGGGGTATACAGAACTTATATACTTTTTTCTTCTCCAATTGGCATCCTTGCCTTTTTTTTTTGCCCTTTATTATCCGTGCTATTAAACTTTAGAGCTAAGAACTGCCAAAAGCCACAAAGCATCCACCCCTCTCTTCGAGATTAGAAGAGGAAATGAAACATTTTTATTTTCATCTAAAATCGTGCTTTAGGTACTCAGACTTCACACTGAACTAATCCACCTACTTGTAGATGAGAAGCTGCTTAGCAGCGGTAGCATCAGAAAAGAAAGTTCTCATCACCCTGGGCAGTTCACACTAATAATTAGAAAGAAAAAAGGGAAGCTGGGAATTACAATGAACTGCGACTGAGGAAGTGTCCACGTTGGATTAAAGGATTTGGCTGTCAGTCTGCCGTACGACGAGTGTGGAAATCAGCCACTTAATTACATGGTCCACGGCATACGCGCTTTGTTCTGCATTCGCCCACTGCAGCTATCAGAGAGCCGTTAGTTTTGCAAGTGTTTACTGTCACACCACCCCGTGGCTTCTCTTAGACACTGGCTGGCCTACCCTCCTCCAAATTTGAAATCTGCAGCTTACATAATAATGTAGGTTAGCTGGTACATTTCAGCAGTTTATTTGTGAAAGCAGAATACAGGAAAACTGCTTTTAATCACAAACAGAATAATTCCTAGGGGCAACTGAGGAAAAAAACTAAACACCAAGAATAGAAAACTGTGAAAATCTTCAAGAACTCTGAAGCATTTTTGCATAGGCTGTTTTAATAATTCTCACTTTTTAAGCATTTTCTAATCCTATCATCTGTAACAATAAAATGTCCAAAAAAGCCAGTTTCTTTTTGAAGAAGCTGGAAATTTTACTTGTCAGTAGGAACACCAAGGTCCCTGCAAAACCATGACAGCAGAACAGGGCAGAGCACCCAGAAGACGGAGGACGCCAGGTGACCACGTTGTGGGTCTGTGATAGACAAAAGTGATCAAAGCACTGGGAAGTAAGAAACTGGATTGGGATTAAAGAAAAAAAAGAAAAAAAATTTTAAAAATTGGGATTAAAGAAAAAGAAACATCCTGAAGATATAAAAAGAACAGGCTTGAGCAGAGGGCTAGATCACCCAGACTTCCTGCACTGAAGCAAATACTTACTGCGACTGCGATTCTTCCAAGGACATGTTCTGGAATTTTCCTATATACATCCAAAGATCCCCCTGCAGAGACAAATATCTTGTTACTAGGAATGAAAACACCACACAGTGCACTGTGCTCCTTCTCAGTGCGTTCACTGTAAGAATCCACTTTTCCATCATGTGTAGGATAAAATAGGTGTTTAAGCCCAACTTTATTTAAGACACAGCCTCTGTCCAGATGCAGTACAATTGGACACTTCCATCTTATTTCCAAGCATACAGTCAACTGTATGAAAAAACGGAAGGCAAACGGTCAAGGGCAGCCTAAGAATGTATGTAAATTTAAACACATACACAACTCCAGAGATCAACATGACAACCACACTTAGGCATCTGCCTGGGAACCAGTTTTCTCAAATGTAAACCAAATCCTTATCTTGAAATTTTCACATCAGCCAAACCAACCTGGTAGATGTAAGGTCCAAAATACATATAAAAACTAAAAAAGTATGGATAGCAATGTTCCTGGTTATCTGAATGACTGTTATTCTGCAACTTAGGTGCCAAGACAAGCAATCGATCTATTCCAAATGTTTTTCTGGAACTTCTCTTTTGATACCACTTTGAAAGCTACATGATGAGGTTAAAAAAAAAAAACCCACAGTCTCATAATTTCATCACCTCTTTCTGTCAGATGATATCCACTAACAGAATTCAGCAAACCAAACCCACCGAATTGTGAGCATAATTGAGGCAGGAGCCATTATTTTGTTTTTCATTTTCATTCATCTAGAAATTAGCACAGCAGATGTTTAATAAATACCTGTCAGACAAATAAATGAATGAGCTGATGTTACCATAAATTTCACCAGATAGGAGTAGCTGCTCTGAAGTGGTTTCAAAGGAGGAGACCTCAGGCCTGCCCCAGCAACAACAGCATCCCTGGCAGAAAGGAGGTCTCCTGGGTAACCATTCTGAAGAACTGAATACTCATTTTTAAGTATAAATTTGTGTATGTTTAGAAAACTGGAATCTCACACAAGTGGCCTAAGAATCTCAGGAACAGAGTGTTTGAAAGCTTTTTTTTGAGAGCTTTTTTTTTTTTTTTTTGGTCAGGCAGAGTAGACAGTGAGAGAGAGAGACAGAGAGAAAGGTCTTCCTTCCGTTGGTTCACCCCCTCAAATGGCTGTTACGGCCGGCACACCGTGCTGATCCAAAGCCAGGAGCCAGGTGCTTCCTCCTGTTCTCCCATGCGGGTGCAGGGCCCAAGCACTTGGCCATCCTCCACGGCCTTCCCGGGCCACAGCAGAGAGCTGGCCTGGAAGAGGAGCAACCGGGACAGAATCCGGAGCCCCAACCAGGACTAGAGCCTGGTGTGCCGGCACCGCAGGCAGAGGATTAGCCTATTAAGCCATGGCGCTGGCCGTATGAGAGCTATTTTTAAAAAATATTTATTTATTTCTTTGAAAGAGTTACAGAAACAGAGAGAGGGAGAATGAGAGAGAAAAGAGAAAAGAGAGAGAGAGAGAGATCTATCTATCTGCTGGTTCACTCCTCAGATGGCCACCATTGGCCTGGGTGCAGTCAAGCCAAAGCCAGGAGCCAGGAGCGTCATTCAGGCATCCCACGGGTGTGGCAGAGGGCCAAGCACTTGGGCCATCTTCCGCAACTTTCCTCTGGCCATTAGCAGGGAGCTGAATCAGAAGTGGAGCAGCCAGGACTCAAACTGGCCCACATATGGGATGCAGGCAGCAGCTTTGCCTGCTACAACTTTGGCCCCATATGAGAACTTTTTCAATACTACGTAATAAACTTTAAGATTCCATTTGAAGTGTACTGCTTTCCTTTTCATAAAGAAACTGTCCAGGATATGTGAGAAACATTTTTCCCATCAGAGGCTAAACACTGCTATTTACCACCTTACCACAGGGTGTTTATGAGTGCCTCACAAGGCCCCAGTATGGAGCGTGCCATTCTTTTGCAATGCTGTAAGTCTGTTCTGAAAACGTCAGGATTTTTACGCCAAGTTTTCCTAAAGCTGAATACCAAAGAGAAAAACGGAATCATTCTTCTCTGAAAAACAAACAAAAAGCTATCCATGCACATACGAAGCCACTGGCTCTGTGATTTTCCTGATTAAAGCAGAGAAGGAAACAATTGCTCTCTCAGGTCACTTCTGCCTGCAGCTCCCAGAGTGGGACAAGAATCTGGGAAACCACAGTGTGATTCAGCTTTATGCTTTGCTCCTCCGCGCTCCTGGAGAGAGAATGAAAAACCACACTTCTGCAATGAGCTGAACCACTCTTACCAACTAAGATTTTTATTATAGACGCAGAGAAGGTAAAGAAAAAACATTTATGCTCTCATGGATCTTTCAGAGGAACGGGCAGTTGCAAGGATGAACACTGTCAGAAGCAACGTTTACATGTGGGTGTCTGGAAGACTGACACAGGCACATCACTGGACCAACTACTTAGGAGTCGCAAGCCTACCCACGTGTGCCTGTAAGCAGTCGTAAGAGGAGATTTACTTTCACGTAGGAGATAAATCAGTTTGATCAGCCAGTTGGGCAAAGGGTTTCAACAAGCCAAACCAAAACGACAAAGATTACCTTATGGCCATCATCAGGAGATGAAGCCAAGGGGAATCCCACTTTGAGGTAGTTCACTGCTTTTGTTTCTGTAGATATTGCTTTAAAATGTCACTTTTCTTAGCCATTCCTACAAATGTTTACATCTCTGGCTCTGTATCATCGACCCAGAATCATCCTGTCATTTTCATGTTCAATAACGATTTAAAAAAAAAAAAAGGGCTGCAGCTGATCTACTCAGAATTAAGTCTGTACTAAGTTCCATGAGTTCTCTTTGCAATTCAGTAACTCCTATCAGGCTCAAAATGGCAGAGGGATTTGGTGTAATTTTTATCTAGTTTTGCTATCATTTCTAAACTACAAGTCTATCCAAACAAGCAATTCTTAGATCTCCCAAATTATCAAACAGTGGGGCTGGGAATAACATTAATGATGAATCCAGTGATTATCTGACAGATGGGGGAAACTCACTCAGGAGATGTGTTCTAGCCATGGCCATGAGTCGGCTGATGGCAGAGCTCAGGGAAGACGCAAGCATTTGAACTCCAAAGAGCAGAAAAGCTGTCTCACCTAGCGTGAGCGTCACATGCAAACTTCCTACAGCTTGAAATGTCTCGCTGATTGCCATGTTATAAGACATACATGGACACAGTTTACCCATAGCCGACACACTGGTACTCAAGGCATTTAGAAACTTACTCATCTACAGCTTGGTTGCTTTGGGTTTTTGCTCATAATTCCAAGGCCACTAGTTTGCTCTCTGTGACGTGTCACTTTCCTGTGTTCCCTAGCCATAGGTTGCTCCTAACCGGTCATTACACTGCATGTCATTATCCACCATAGGAACCAAGAGAGAGACTTTTAGCAGGTCCCCAAAAACTCAGGTCTGCTGCCAAATAACTCCTTCCCTCACTCATGCTTCTCTTGATAAATTGGGGCCATCATCTTCATGAAAGTAGGCCAGAGGACTCGGGGTAAGGCCTGTGCTTACCCTACTACAGGGTCTAAAATGTTAAATAGTATCTTACGTGGAAGATACACACAAATATGTGGTAAACAATGAGAAGCAACATTACCATCATATTAGTCCCAACATTTTTTTTTAAGATGACCATATACACTAACAAAATTGAAATCTGAAGCCACAAGCAAAAATTTCAGTAGAAGCTCTCTTAGCTTTTGCTAATTTGAAAACGTGAGGGGGTTTTAAAATTTTTCATGGAAAAATTGAATTAATAATATACATTTTCTTTCTTTTTTTTTCTTACAGGCAGAGTGGACACTGAGAGAGAGAGACAGAGAGAAACGTATAATGTACATTTTCTATGAATTTCTGAAGCCCCCTCATATACAAAAAACCCTTTCTTTGTTTGAAGCATATTTTTTGTGGGAGGTAGAGTGGAAAACAATTTATTCCATACATTCCTAGGGGTGGGCATTCAGGGCAGTGGTTAAGATGCCACTTGGTAGCCCACATCACATGTCAGAATGCCTGAGTTTGAGCTCTGGCTCCACTCCCAATTCCAGCTCCCCGTTAAGGCACACCTTGGGAGGTGGCAGGGGATGGCTCAAGAATCAGGGTTCCTGCCCCCACTCTGGGAGACCCAGACCGAGTTCTGGGACTCTGGCTAGCCTCAGCTGTTGCAGACATTTAGGAAGTGAATCAGTAGATGGAAGATCTCTGTCTCTTTGTCTCTCTGGTTTTCAAATAAAAATAAACAAATAAAAGTTTTGAAAAACATTCATATTCAGAGATCCTCTATTTGGATATTTCTGAGTGCATTTAGCTTTAACTTAATAAGAAAGTGCATCACATCACTTCCCAACTTTAAACTTTCCAATGGCTTCCTAATAAAGTCTACTTGAAACTCCAACTTGCCAGGGCCCACAAGGCCCACATGGTCGTGCCAGACTTCTCTGGCCTCTTGTCTGGCCCTAGGCGGTCTCATCACCAATCTCTGGTCACCCTGGCCTCCTTGGTGGCCCTTGATCACATCCAGCTTGCTTCTACCTTGGAGCATTTTTCTTGTTCCTCCCTTGGCCTCAAAGTTCTTGCCTAAGACTTCCCTGAGTTACCTCACTGATGTTACAATTTCTGCCAAACTGCCACAAAAAGCCATCCCTGACCACCGCACCGGCATCAGCTCTATTAGTAATTACGGGCACAGTGGGGCTTGTCGCCCCAAAATTTGTGCAGTTGTGGGAGGTAATGATAATCTTAATGATAATACTTCATGATAATCTTAATATAATGATAATCTTAATAACTTCATGATAATCTTAATAACTTCATGATAATCTTAATGATAATTTCTGATGGATTAAGGGTAGAGATTTGATCCAGTTGTGGTGGACAGGAGGTAGGCCTGGTGGGAGGTCTCTGAGTCACTGGAGACATGTCCTAGGAGGGTAGTTCTTGCAAGAATGATGATTATTTGAGTTCAAATTCAGTCTAGGTTCTGTTATATATAAACAGAAACCAATGTACTACCCTCCAACTATCATGTCCAAATAATAATAAAAAAAGAAAGTAGCAACCAGCTTTGTGACACAGTGGGTTGAGCTGCCACCCGCAATGTCAGCATCCTACAGGAACACTGGTTTGAGTCCCCACTGCTCCCTGCTAATGTGAATGGGAAAGCAGAGGAAGATGGCCCAAGTTGTTGGGTTCCCTCCACCCAACTGGGAGACCAGGATGGAGTCCCTGGCTCCTGGCTTTGGCCTGTTGTGGCCATTTAGGAAGTGAACCAGCAGATGGAAGCCCCCCCGCCCCACTCTACCTTTCAAATAAATAAATAAATCTTTTTCTTTTAAAAAAAGAAAGTATAAAGAACTAAAAAAGTATAAGGAAAATGTTGATCTAAACAGAGAATATCTAACATGGGTCAGAAATCATATATGATCAAGTAGAAACTATAAAATAGAAAAGTACGTTAACCAAAATGGAAAATTCAATAGATAGGATCATCAGTATGTTTGAAAAGGCAGAAAAAGAATCAAGGGACAGGAAGACAGGTCAACTGAGATTATCCAGTATGAGGAAAAGAAGGAAGAATAATGAAGAGTAATGAATATCATTCTCAGAGGACCACAGCACATTATCAAACATACCCAACACATGCACAATGGTAACCTGACAAAGAGAAGAAAGGGTCAGGAAGAATATCAGAAAAGATAAGGATAGGAAGTGGCCAAATTTGATGAACAATTTAATCTACACTTTCAAGAACCTCATTAAACTCCACATAGGATAAACTCAAAAAGGTCCACACCTAGACACATCATCATCAAACTGTCTATAGTCAAGGACAAAAAAAGAGACTCTCAAAGGCAGCAAAACAAGCGACACATCAAATACAGGAATTCTTAAAAAGCTCAGCAGCTGGAGGCTGGCAACGTGGTGCAGCAGATTAAGCCACAGCTTGTGACGCTGGCATCCCATATCAGAGTGCCAGTTCAAGTCCTGGCTGCTCTGCTTCCAATCCAGCTTCCTGCTAATGTAATTGGGAAGCAGCAGAAGACAGCCTAACTGTGCAGGCCCCTACCACCCACATGGGAGGCCAGGATGGAGTTCCTTTCTCCTGGCTTTGGCCCGGCCCTAACCTGGCTGTCGTGGCCATTTGGGGACCAGAGTGAACCATGGTTGGAGGATCTCTCTGTCCCCTTTCTTTGAGTCTCTCCCTCTCTCTCTGTCACTATGCCTTTCAGGTACAATAAATAAAAAGATGTATTTAAGAAACCAATAGCTGGGGCCAGCACTGTGGTGTAGTGGGCTAAGCCTCTGCCTGCAACATCAGAATCCATATAGGCACCAGTTCTAGCCCTGACTGCTCCTCTTCTGATCCAGCTCTCTATTATGGCCTGGAAAAGCAGTGGAAGATGGCCCAAGAGGGAGACCCAGAGGAGGCTCCTGGCTACTGGCTTCAGATTGGCTCAGCTCCAGCTGTTGTGGCCATCTAGGGAGTGAACCAGCAGATGGAAGACTTTCCTCTCTGTCTCTCCCTCTGTCTGTCTGTAACTCTACCTCTCAAATAAATAAATAAAATCTTAAAAAAAAAAACACAGCTGACTATTAGTAAGAAACTATGGAGGTTGGGGTTTTTAGAATGATATATTCAAACAGCTGAACAAAAAAGACTATCAATCAAAAATTTTAAGTCAATAAAATTATTCTAAAAACACATCCCCAGATAAACAAAAACAGAGAATTCTTCATTAGCTGACCTACCCTACAAGAAATAAAAGGTACTCTTTCAGCATCAAACTCAGTAACTCAAATTCATATGAAGGGATGGAAAGTACTGGTGAAAGTAACTGCATTACTAAATTGCTTTTCCTCTTGATTAAAAAGACAACTTCATAAAGCAATAATTAGAAATCTGTGTTAGACACACAATATGTAAGTGTGTAATTACATACTTTAAACAACACAAAGGAAGGAAAAAAGAATGGCTCCACAGTGGAGTAGTTTTTGTATACTATTAAAATGAAGTTGTTATTAACTTGGAGCAAACTGTTACAAGTTAAGGTGTTAACTGTAATTCTTAGAGCAACTACTAATACTACAATTGGTAAAAATATAGTAAAAGAAAACACACAGGAGTTGAAATGGCACATTGTAGCTCGGAGCTACAAGGAAAGCAGCTAGGAGCAAGTGGTTTGTGCCACAGTTAAGATACTGCTTCAGACTGCCTGCATGGCATATCCAAGAGCCTGGGCTTGAGCCTCAGCTCCGCTCCCAGTTCCAGCTTCCTGCCAATGTGTACCTTGGAGGCTGCAGGTACTTGGGTCCATGCCACTCACGTGGGAGACCAGAATTGAGTTCTCACCTCCTGGCCTCAGATGTTATAGGTATCTAGCAGGTGAACCAGCAGATGGGAGATCACTCACTCTCTTAGCGTTTCAAAGAAATAAAATAAATCCTCAAAAGAAAATATGCATTCAACTGGTAAGAAAATAGCAACAGAGGAATAGAGGAACATAAAGATGATTTAACACTTCTGGAAGAAAACAGTGAGATGGTAGATATAAATCTTGTTAGTAACTACAATAAATGTAAATGACTTAAGCACTCTAATTAAGTATGAGATTGGCAGACTGGATTTTGAGAAATGATCTAAGTATACGCTTCCAACAAGATTCCATTCAAAGACCAAAGTAGGATGAAAGTAAACAATGAAAAATGATACACTGTGCATGCAGAACCAACAGAGAAAGGGGTGTGGCTACACTAACATTAGACAAATATAGTTACTAAAGACAAACATTTTCTAATGACAAAGGGGTCATCCATCATGAGGTAACAATTATAAACATAGACCCATCTGACCTCAGAGTACCAAAACACCGGAAGCATGAAGTGACGGAGCTGAAAGGAGACACAGAAAACTGGAAACTTAGTGGGAGACTCCGATATCTCACTTTTAAAAAGTGGATGAAACAATGACACAGATGAAAGAGGAAATAAAATACTGAATAGTGCTATAAGCCAACTAGATCCAACATATACGGGCGCCGGTTTGTGTCTTGGCTGCCTCACTTACGATCCAGCTCTCTGCTAATGTGCCTGGAAAAGCAGCAGAAGACGGCCCCTGAGAAAGTGGAAGCGAAGCCCAAGAAGGCTGCTGAGGAGGGTAAGAAATCAGGCCAAAAAGTGCACGCACAGGGGGACACAGGAGCAAAGGGAAACAGGCTGAGGTTGTTCACCAAGAAGCTAAAGAAGACTCGTCTGCAGAAAATAGAGACACAACATGGGAGCGTCCAGCCTCTGATGAAGCAGCAGAGAGAGAGGCCAAGTCTGGTTAATATCACTCACCATGTCTATCAGGGGTCCCAGTCTCCCTTCTTATACAACCCAGTGGAATATTTTTACCAACTATTTTGTAAATGCCAGTTTTTTAGTAGCTCTAGAAACATTTTTAAGAAGGAGGGAAGCCCACCTCATCCCATTTTTTAAGTGTAAATAATTTTTTATGAGGTGAAATAATTTGCTGGCTGTTTACTTTTTGGGAGTGGCATATTGGACTATGGGAGGCTTTGTCTGTCTTGGGTGTCAGCTTAACATTCCATAGGTGGGGGTGGTTTTTATATCCTACAATACAATGTGTACTAAATGGCAATTTGGAATCTCAGTTGTGCATTTAATCTGTCTTGAATGTTTTCAGTTACTTCTCCCGCATTGTTTAGTAGAATTGTTTCCTATAGGAAACTACTCCTTGTCACTGTGTGGGAACCATGTTTGCTCTGTAACACCTTCGGTTGTGGGAGTCCAGTTTTCCTAATGATTGTGTTCATGTGCTGTGAAAGAGTGAAAATTTGAGTATGTCGTGTAGATGATACTAAGTTGTGAATGGGTGGGATTTATGTAACAGCAACACTGGAAGACACTTGTACTTGACAGCCTCTTAAGGAAGAGTTGCCTCAAATTTGGAGCTGTAAAGTCACTGAAATAACTTAAAAAAATAATGACAACTCACGGCTTTTTAGATTTTTGGTATATATGCTAAGAACTGTGTACAAATGAAATGTGTATGCTGATTCTCAATGCCAATAAAATCTCAATTATGGACCAAAAAAAAAAGAAAGAAAGAAATTAAATGACACAGTCCTGAATAAAAAGGGGTCAATAAGAAATCACAAAGCATTTTTTTGCGGTGAGGGAGGGGAGTTAGATTCACAATATACCACAAGTTCTAGGTTGCAGCTAAAGCAGTGCTTATAGGGAAGTATTACAGCAAATGTCTGTATTAAATCAGAATAAAGATTGCAAATTGCTCTCCTAACTCTCCACCTTAAAAAAAAGTAGCAAACAAAACCCAAAGGAAGCAGAAGACATTATGAAGTCAGAGCAGAAATAAAATAGAAAATAGAGAAAAAAATGAAATCAAAAGTTGGTTCTTTGACAAAGATTAAAGAAACTGACAAACCTTCAGCTACTCTGACCAATAAAACAGAAAACAGAAGTCCTAAAAGCTTCAATGAAGGAGGGAACATTTCTACTGATTTCACAGAAATAAAAAGGATTATAAGGGAATATTAGGAATCATCGCATACCATCAAATTAGATGAGCCAGATGAAACAACAAATTCCTAGAAAGATAGAAACTATCAAAGCTGACTCAAGAAGAAATAAAATATCTGCATAAACCTGTTACTATTAAAGAGGTTGAACTAACAATACAAAAATATTATATAGCCTTAGAAAAGAAGGAAATTCTCATATATGTTACAAAAAACTGGGTGAACTCAGAGGACACGACACAAATTAAATAAGCCAGTTACAAGAAGATTTTGACTGCAAGTATATGAGATACCTACAACAGTCAAATTCAGACAGAAAGTAGGACGCTGATTTCCAGTGGCTGGGAGGAGGGGTGAATGGAGAGTTACCACTTAAGTTTCAGCCTTGCAAAACAAAAACAGATCTGGAGATGGACGTGGTGATGGTTGCAGAACAGCGGCAATGTACTTAAAGCTTCTGAATATTTAAAATGGTGAATATGTAAACCACAATTTAAAAAAAACCTACAAAGAAAATGTAAGAACCAGAAGGTTTCTTGGGTGAATTCTATCAAATGTTTAAAGAAGACTTAACATCACAAACTCACAAAATTTTCAAAAAAACCCAGAATATTAGATAACACTTCCCAATTCATTCTGTGAGACAAGTATTATCCTGATATCAAAACCAGAGAGGTATTTACAAGGCAAGAAAACTATGTGGACCAATATCCCTCCTGAATATGGATGTAAAAATTCTTAGCCAAATACTAGCAAACTGAATCCAGCAATACAGTCAGGAGCCACACAACAGCATTTTGGTCCACAATGCAGCGCTCACATGACGGATGATACAGTAGTACAGCCCTGGGTGTGTAGTCGTCAATACCACCTAGGCTGGTATCCACACTCCATATGTCTGCACGGTGACGGAACTGCCTGACAATACACATCTCAGAGCACATCCCCATAAGCAACACATGATCGTGCACAAAAAGGACTAAATATGATGACAGGTGGAGTGATTCCAGGATTCTAAGACTGGTTCATTCAGCTGGGTGATAC
This sequence comes from Sylvilagus floridanus, assembly GCA_949820135.1. Lineage (NCBI taxonomy): Eukaryota > Metazoa > Chordata > Mammalia > Lagomorpha > Leporidae > Sylvilagus > Sylvilagus floridanus. Next base: position 75,221,306 of record OX463239.1, on the reverse strand, counting down.
TAATCCCATCTTATGGGATAAAGTGATCATATGAAGTGTGGAATTGATCATTTAGATAGGATTAAAAGTCAAAGGGATTACACAGATAAGACCAAGTGTCTGGTAATAACAATAGATAGAATTATAAAGGAGAGAACGATCCAACATGGGAAGCAGTCCACACAGCAGACTCATAGAATGACAAACTCCCTAAACATCACTCTGACCTCAGAATCAGCCCCTAAGGCATTTGGATCTGGCTGAAAATCCCATGACAGCATTTCAGGCATGGAAAGCCTAAACACAGTTGCAAAAACTGTTCTGCATGAATGATTTCTGTGAGTGAGACCCTAGTGGAAATAAGGGGCCATCAAAGAAGGATGTACTTTTCTCTGAAGAGAGGAGAGAACTTCCACTTTGCAAATAACCCTGTCTAAATACTGATGGAGTTTATGGACTCAAAAGGCTTCCATAGCCTTGGCATCTCATGTCAAGAGCCTCAGGTGGTCACTGATATAAAAAATAAGAGTGTTAGGGGCTGGGGCTGTGGCACAGCAGACTAAAGCCCCAGCCTGCAGTGCTGGTATCCCACATGGGTGCTGGTTTTGAGTCCTGGCTGCTCCACTTTCAATCCAGCTCTCTGCTATGGCCTAGGGAAGCAATAGAAGATGGCCCAACTCCGTAGGCCCCTGCAACCATGTGGGTGACCTGGAAGAAGCTCCTGGCTTTAGATCAGCGCAGCTCTGACCCTTGCTGTCATTTGGGGAGTGAACCAGCGGAACGGAAGACTTTGTCTCTCTCTCTCTCGGGCTCTACCTCTCTCAGTAACTCTTTCAAATAAATAAAATAAATCTTAAAAAACTTGTCTTCAAACTGTACTTAATACTTTTTTTAAAGATTTATTTATTTATTTGAAAGTCAAGAGTTACAGAGAGAGAAGGAGGGGCAGAGAGAGAGAGAGAGAGAGAGAGAGTGCGTGCGAGAGATCTTCCATCTGCTGGTTCACTCTCCCATTGGCTGCAATGGCTGCAACTGTACCAATCTGAAGCCAGGAGCCAGGAGCTTCTAGTGGGTCTCCTACACAGGCGCAGGGGCCCAAGGACTTGGGCCATCTTCCACTGCTTTCCCAGGCCATAGTAGAGAGCTGGATTGGAAGTGGAGCAGCTGGGACTTGAACTGGTAGGCATATGGGATGCTGGCACTGCAGGCGGCAGTTTTACCCGCTACACCACAGTGCCAGCCCCTGTACTTTGACACTTCGTTTGTGTGGGTACAAACAGTTGAAATCTCTACTTACTATAGAGTTGGTCTTCTGTATATAAAGTCAATTAAAAATTAATCTTAATAAAAAATGGAATGGGAAAGGGAGTAGGAGGTGGGATGGGAGTGGGGGTGGGAGGGCGGGAATGGGGAGAAGAACCACTGTATTCCTAAAAGCTGTACATATGAAATTTGTATTCATTAAATAAAAACCTTCTAAAAAAAAAAGACTGGTTCACCGTGTGGTATCAACTAATGTAATGTACCATATCAATGGAAAAGAGGACCAAAACCACATGCTAATTTTAAAAGACATTGAAAAAATTATTATGAATTCATGATTAAAAAAAAAAGTCCAACAACAAACTAGAAACAGAAGGGAATGTCCTCGCTTTGATAAAGGCCAGCTACCGGAGACCCACAGTTACCATCACACTTCGTGGTGGAAGACAGAGTTGAAAGGTTTCCCTCTAAGACCAGCAGCAGCAGGAGGAGGTCTGTTCTAACCACTTCCACCCACACAGTCCTGAAGGTTCCAGCCGGGTAATTACACAAGAAAAAAATAAATAAATAAAGGGCATCGCCACTGGAAGGGAAAAAGCAGATGGTGGCATCTGCTCGTACACAGAAAACCCCAAGGCATCCACAAAAACCTGTGAAAATGAATGCTGTGAGATACATGATCAATACACAAAATCGACTGTATTCCTATACACCAGCAGGAATAATCCAAACACAAAGGAAAAAGGGAGTGGGTATGCACCTAAGTGCCTGGGTTCAATTCCCAGTACTGGCTCCTGATCTAGCTTCCTGCCAACGCAGACATAATCAGGTTCCTGCTACCTATGTGGGAGATCTGGACTGAGTTTCCAGATGACCATTTTCGACATTTGGGGAATGAATCAGCAGGTATGAGCTTGCTCGTTTTCTCTCCCTCACTCTCTCTTTCCCTCTCTCTCTTTCTGTATGTATGTGCATGTGTGTGTGCGTGTGCGCCTCTCAAAAAATTTTTTAAATTCCTGAATAAACAGCTTGAGTATAAGTTTCTCAAAAGAAGATATACAGTCAATAGCACAAGAAAAGATGTTCAGCATCAATGATCACTAGAGAATGATCACTGATCAACGATGACTAGAGAAACCTAAATCAAAAGCAAAAAGAGGGGGGCTGGCGCTGTGACGCAGTAGGTTAATCCTCTGCCTGCGGCACCAGCATCCCATACGGGCCCCGCTTCTAGTCCCAGCTGCTCCACTTCCAGTCCAGCTCTCTTCCAAGGCCTGGGAAAGCAGGAGAAGATGGTCCAAGTCCTTGGGCCCCTGCACCCACATGGGAGACCAGGAATAAACGCCTGGCTCCTGGCTTTGGATGGGCACAGCTCCAGCCATTGTGGCCAACTGGGGAGTGAACCAACGGAAGGAAGTCCTTTTTCTCTGTCTCTCCCTCTCACTGTTTGTAACTCTTAACTCTCAAATAAAAAATAAATAAAATCTTTAAAAAAAAAAAAAAAGAAAAGCAAAAAGAGGGGCAGATATTTGGCCTGGCCGTGAAGACCCTGCTTGGGATGCCCACATGCCACATCAGAGTGCCTGGGTTTGAGTCCTGACTGGGCTCCTGATTCCAGTTTCCTCTACTGTGCACCCTGGGAGGCAGCAGGTGAGGTTCAGTTAGTTACGTCCCTGCTACCCATGTGGGAGACCTGGACTGAGCTGCTGGCTGCCAGCCTCAGGCTGGCCCACCCTAGCCATTGTAGGCATTTAGTGAATGCATCCACGGATGGAAGATCTTTGTTTCTCTGCCTTTCAAATATGGTAAATGAGAATGTAGAAAACAAACAAAAAGCAAAATGAGGCATCATTTCACACCCGCCAGTCTACAATAAAAATAGACACCTAACAAGTGCTGGCAAGGATATGGAGCAATTGAAACCCTCAACATGCTGCTGATATGAATGCAAAATGGTGCAAAATAGAACAGAACAGTCTGACGATTCATCAGAAATTTAAACATATAGTTACTGTGTGACCTAGCATGTCTATTCCTGGTTATGTGCCCGAGAACTGAAAGTATATGTCTACACAAAATCCGTACACTAATGAACATAACAGCCTTATTCATAATTTGGCAAAAAGCATATATATCCTAAATGACCACCAACTAATGAAAGAAACAAAATATGGTATAGGTATATAATGGAATATTACTCAGTGATAAAAGGGAATGAAAAACACTCATACACACTAGACCACGGAGGAACCTCGAAAGCACGCTAAGTGAAAGAAGCCAGACATAAAACCCACAAACTGTGGGATTTAATTTACATGAAATTACCAGGACAGGTAAATCTATAGTGGATGAGTATTTGCCAGGAGCCTGAGGGAAAGGGGCTAGTGAGCGACTCTCATGGACAATGGGTGTTTCTGAGGATGGTGAAAAGTGTTTTCGGAGGCCCGCATTGTGCCAGCATCCCACATGGATGCTGGTTTGCGTCCCGGCTGCTCTCTACCATGGCCTGGGAAAGCAGTGGAAGATGGCCCAAGTGCTTGGGCTCCTGCATCTGTGTGGGGAGACCCGGAAGAAGCTCCTGGCACCTGCCTTCAGATTGGCACAGCTCCGGCCATTGGAGCCATTTGAAGAGTGAACCAGCAGATGGAAGACTTCCCTCTCTCTCTGCCTCTGCCTCTCTGTAACTCTAAAACTTTAAAAAAGTTTTAGAATTAGATGGCTACCTTGCGAATATACCAAAAACCACTAAACTGCATACTTTAAAAGGGTAAATTTATCTCAATAAAAAGGTTTTAATGTAACTGAAAAGCTGAAGACTTCAAAAAAAGAAAATATGGAAGTTATAAAATAATAACATGTATCAGCTTTGTTAATCGACTTTTCTAGTTATACTCCACAACTGTCACGTTACTCTTAAGATTATAAATTCTTGGAGTCAGTACTTGTAGCGCAGTGGGTTGAACTGACGCTTGCAATTCTGGCATCCCATATGGGTGCTGGTTTGAGTCCCAGCTGCTCCACTTCCAATCCAACTCCCTGTTAATGTACTTGGAAAAGTAACAGAAGATGGCCTATGTACCTGGGTTCCTGTCCTCTTAGGAGACCTGGATGGAGTTCCAGGCTCCTCCTGGCTTTGGCCTGGCCCAGCCCTGGCCATTGCAATTATTTGGGGAGTGAACCACAGGGTGCAAGATCTGTCTCTCTATCACTCGCTTTCTCTCTCTCTCTCTCTGTAACTCTGCTTTCCAAATAAATAAAATCTTTTAAAATATTTTAAATTCTAGATATCTACTATAACTAATTTAGGATATATAATTTACATATGCATTTATTTTATTATGAACATTTAAATATACACCCCCCCATGCTTCCTGTAGTTTCAAAGTATGAAGGATGGGCATTTGGCACGGTGTTCAAGGTACCACTTAGAACACCTGCAACCCACGTCAGAGTGCCTGAGTTCACGCTCCGACTCCATTCTGATCCAGCTTCCTGTGAATGTACAGCCTTGGAGGCAGCAGGCTCAAGGACTTGGATCCCTGATACCCACATGGGAGACCCAGACTGAGTTCTAGACTCCTAGCTTCAGCCTGGCCCAGCTGTTGTGAACGTTTGGGAAGTGAACCAGCAGATGGAGTATCCCTCTCTATGACCACCCACCCCACCCCCCTGTCTTTGGGGAAAAAACAAACCAACCCTGCTAAATAAAAAATAAAAAATGTTGGGGCTGGTGCTGTGACGGAGCAGGTAAAGCTGCCACCTGTGGTTCTGCAGGCTCCAGTTCAAGTCCCGACTGTGCCACTTCCACTCTAGCTCCCTGCTAATGCACCTGAGAAAGCAGTGGAGGATGGCCCAAGTGCTTGGGCCCCTGCACCCATGCAGGAGACCCGGAAGAAGCTCTTGGATTGGCCCAGCTCTGGCTGTTGTGGCCATTTGGGGAGTGAACCAGTGGATGGAGAGAGGATCTCTCTGTCTCCTCTCTCTCTCTGTGTGTAACTCTGCCTTTCAAATAAATAAATAAATCTTTAAAAAAAATAAAAAGGTATCAATGTTGGCTCATTAAAAAGTCTCACAGAGCCTAAACTAAGTGTTTTAATAATGTAGGAAGAACCCCCACAAGAAACCACCCATATTAAAAAGCCTACATTTCAATGGATTAGACATTAAAAAACTGAATGGGTAAAACGTGAAGACGGCTTAGATTGAAAATGAGAGAACAGTAACAACAATGATGGCATTTCACTGACAGGGGACTCCAAAATCTGTATTTTGCCATAAAATCTGGATTCAGAAAAAAAGCTTCCAAAAGAAGTAGAAGGGAAAATGTAGAAGGAAGGAAAGGGCAAAGTCCAAAGAGAACGAAACACGTCTTGGCTAAACAGCTGCGTTGAAAAACAATTTCCTGTCTTGCAATTAAGAACCGATTTCTTTCTGAAAAACACAGGACACTGGGTTAATAGATTTCTTTTAAAGAAAATCTGTTTTGGCTACTGAAACATTAAAAGAACAGAACATCTGTTTTGCAAATAAAGACAGATTGCATTGAAGAATCAGATATCAAACCACCATTTAGACTAGCATTTAATTTGCTCTATTTAAATTTTCAGTGTGAGTAAATGAAGTTGCATTCATGGAAGTACAGCTCAACTGTAAATATTCAACACTAGAAAGCCCTAATATGGGGATGATTTTAGAGTATAAAATAGGTAGTTATTGATATATTTTAATTATTTTTAGTTCTATTCAGAATCTATTTCAAAATCAGGTTTTAAAGTATTCAAAAACTATTCTTCGGCCGGCGCCGTGGCTCAACAGGCTAATCCTCCGCCTTGCGGCGCCGGCACACCGGGTTCTAGTCCCGGTCGGGGCGCCGGATTCTGTCCCGGTTGCCCCTCTTCCAGGCCAGCCCTCTGCTGTGGCCCGGGAGTGCAGTGGAGGATGGCCCAGGTGCTTGGGCCCTGCACCCCATGGGAGACCAGGAAAAAGCACCTAGCACCTGGCTCCTGCCATCGGATGAGCGCGGTGCGCCAGCCGCAGCGCGCCGACCGCGGCAGCCATTGGAGGGTGAACCAACGGCAAAGGAAGACCTTTCTCTCTCTCTCTCTCTGTCCACTCTGCCTGTCAAAAAAAAAAAAAAAAAAAAAAAAAAAAAAAAAAAAAAAAAAAAAAAAAAAAAACTATTCTTAAAGTAAAGAAAAGCAGAAACTCACCATCCATGAATTCTGTACATATTGAAATCCTGTTTTCTACAAAAAATGCCCCATAAAATCCTATGATATATGATGAATCACACTGTAAGAAAAACACAAAAAGAAGTTACAAACTTGCAAACTGAAACCACAGGTATGCTTTTATAAAAATGGTTAATAAGGAAATTACCTTATAAAGAATTTCCAATTCAGACATAATTTGCTTCTGAAGTTCCAGTGTAATATCTAGTAGTATGACCTAAATACGAAAGGTATTAACAGTCACACATTTATTTCCCTTCAATTGAACACAGCCACAATCTCTATGAAATGCAAGAACTGAAGGTCACAGGGTCTGCTCCTCCGCTCGCACCCACAGCCCCTTCCCACTACCGCAGTCCCCAGGAGCACCAACCTTCGCTGGGGAGGGGGCACGGACGTGATTGATTGATGGGCCCAGGGAAAAAGCCAGGCTCAAAGGTCAGCAGGAATGGCTTTAAAAGTCAGTTAAGCCAGAAGGCGCTTAATTTGAGCACCCTATTTTGGCCACATTAGTTATTTTCATAAGAGGAAGACACCAGTGACCCTCAAAGCATCCAGAAACAACAAATTAACTATCTTGTGACACAGGCATGAGGCAGTAAGCAGAGAAATGAAATGAAATGGTAATGAAAACATCTAGAATGGGCGAAGTAAGGACTTGGAACAAAGCTGCCATCTTTGAGTCATCTTCCCAGGCGGCTGGAGCTTCCCTGCACACCCTGGCACGTGATGCCCGTGCCGGACCCGGCCTCATTGCGCCTCACCCCCTCCTCTTAGGAGGCAGGCACAGCTGGGGGAGCCCTGCTCTGATCTGGCGACCCCCTTGCCAGCCAGTGCAGCCTGCAGCTGCAGGGCTGTCCTTCACATTTCAGCCCGGGCATCGGAGCTGTCACGCAGAAGCGCAAGCACTCGAGGCCCACTCAGGAGGAGTCCTTGCTCCTTCACAGTCATTCAACAAAGGACCATCGATAAATGGTTCAGAATGCACCAAGCCCTTCAGTGAGGCCAGCTCAAGGGAAGCGACGGTTTAATTCCAAAAGACAGTGATGGAAACAAAACAGGTGGAAGAGAGTTTTTAACATTTGGGACACAATTTCTGATTCCAGATATTTCTAGATAAAAATGTTAACTTTCAGGATCCCCAGGACAGGGTAGTTACACATGTATCACCCAACACTGAATTACATTTTAGATTACAAGTGAAGAAAAAAAATATATATATATCTCCCAGTACAATTGGATATATATATAATTTTATATATTATATAAATATATATTTGTAAATATATTAAATTATGCTGGATAAAAACTATAAATTATGACTTGAAAGCTGCTGATAGAACAAGGAAAGAAAAGGCCAATCCTAAGCACACATTTTCCAGTGCTGACATCCCTTTGGGGGAGGGGAAGGTGAGAGAAAAAAAGAGCCTAGCCGGTTTCTATCTAGAGTTTGCTTTAGGGTTATTTATAAAAGCTCTCACTAACCTAGATAGTAAGTATAATACGAAACTGCCAAGAAACATTTAAACACTTCTCTCGATCAATAGTCATTTGCCAACAGTACTCACTAAACATTTTTGCTCCTGTATAAAACTTCACAACAAAATAAATGTGTTGAGTATGGTTTCAATTCTGTGCCGTAAAATATTCCTGCTATGCACACCACTATGTCAAGTATGGAAAGTCTTTCACCCTAAAAGCTCTGCTAAGAGGAATGAAATTATTATTGACCTTAAACAGCAGTCCTCAAGCCTGGCCTCACGTTATAATTACCCAGGGCACTGTAAAAATTTCCTGCTGCATAGGCCTCATCCCAGAACAATGGAATCAGAATTTCCAAGGTTGGACTCACACCCTGGTATTCCTATAAACCTTCCGAGGTGAATGGCACTCCACGGAAAGGGGGAGAACCTCTTACTGAAGGTTGCAAACATGCCATTCATTCAGTGCTGAGATAAGATGTACCGCACCTGATAAGATGTACCGCACCTGCAGGTCACCGACCTAGAAGGGACACGAATCCTCAGGGCAAGCCAAACCTTGGCGTTAACCCAAAGCTACTGGCTGGAACTCTAGCATTCACTGGATCAAGAACACTACTGGGTTCCCATGGTCTGGAATAAATTCAAGGCTCTGGTCTGACATTTGAGGAATCCTTTTCAATTTGTTATTCTAACTCCTCCCCCACCCCACCCCCACAAGCGCACTCTTCGTGTGAGATGAGATGAATTTTGATGGCTTTTCCTGGCCACACCCATGCCCAGGCTTGGCTGCTGCTGTCCCCTGTGTGTGGAGCGTGCTGTGCCTCTGCTCCACAGGTACTGACGGTGCTCTTCTCTCTGTTAGACCCAGCCCAAACACTGCCACGCCAAAGCCCTGCCTCAGAATCCATCTCTATCTGGCCCTCTGTACTTCGCCTGTAGCGCTCACCCCTCATTTCTTAAAACCAGAAGCCTTGTGAAGAGCACACTGCTGAGTGGCCGAGGAGCCCTCAGGAGTGGGGACCGAGTCTTGCGAGTTCCTCCAGTCCCCCAGCTCCCCGCACAGGGTCTCCCAGTAGTGCCCATCAGAGTGATGTGGGATTTAATTAAAGTGCTCCTTACAACCGTAATCCTCTAAATAAGCTGTTTCTAGGCAAAAGGGAAATGGATTGCTTGATTTCTACAACTGAATTTAAAATCGAAGACACAAACACCAAAATGAATCAAAGTGCTACACTGACCTGGAACGCAGAGGCTAACACTGTATTTGTGGGGCCAGTTACCCCACGGCACTGGAACTGGCCTTGACCGTTGTGGGCATCTGCTACAGTCCACAACGGAGAGATTTCAGAATGATGGAGACGTGGATCCAGTAATTGCTGGGAACTTAAGTGGAAAAGTAAAAACCCACCTTAAAATAGTGCAAGGTGCAAACCCCCTCCGTTCTCTGGGAGGCCTGGCGCGCAGGGCGGAAGGTTAATTCTCCTTCCCCTGGGCATTCTTGAGCGTGAGCTCTAAAACTGCTAAAAATAAACAAGTCTAGCTCTTTCTCTGAAGGCAATGGAGAAAAGCATGGCACACGCTGATTTTCTTCTCAAAGAACAAGGAAACCCGGATGCTCTGATCTTCCCTAATTTTTCCCCCTCTCTGAGGAAGCACTAAATGTTTGAAACCGGAGAGAACCTGAATCTGAAGCATTTCATGCAGAAAGGGTTAAGTGTGAACCTGAAATACCGGAGTGCATTCCCACCGCTCTCACTACACCTCCAGGACAAACAGGGATGAGTTGTCAGGTTAAATATAAGCAGTCAAGTGACTGAATTATAATTTACTCTGTGCTCAATTTAAATTAGTGTGAGGCTATTAAAATATACAGTATAAATACGGCAATTCATCACAAGCTGTCATGGATGACTTCATTTATTTGCTGGAGTGGCACGCGCTCCACTAAAGGGAAGGAGAGCAAAATCACAGGTCAAATTAAGCCGCTATTCTGTTTTAATTCACTTATTTAATCTATGGCGACATAATTGTCTTTTACAGTATGTACAACTCAGAAAGGAAATTTGGGCGGATTACAGTCAGTATACAAATGATTAATCAAATGGTCCATTTAAATGCTAGTTTAAAAGCAGCAGATCCCAGAGCAATCCAAGAATGATAATCAGGACATGTTGTACACAAAGCTAAGGCTCTACGACTTTTCCTGTTAGGTACATTTTTCCCAATGAGAAAACAAACAATATAGGGAAGCCTATTAAATCCTCCAAGCACTAGTATTTTGAAAGGTCTTATAGAACACATTAATGGAATAAAAAGGTTCTGTTTTGCACGATGGCTAACAGTATTTGTACTTGTTTTCTGCTCTACTTATCTGCAATTGTCTTGCCTACCTACAGCAAACGAACACACAACAAGCTGGCTGGAAACACATCTCATGAGCTACATATGGTAATTATCGAATAGTTATATTCAAAATGTGGTTAGCACCATTTTCAAAATGCTCCTTTTGAAGCTGAAAATTTTCTAAATTCAGTAGCATAAAGTAAAAATGCACGGTACTTTTATTCTTCCCCAAATTCAGTTTGTTTTTAAAACATCTGGAATAATATTTTCCCACCTCTGAAGTCTGAAGAGGAAAACACTAGGGAAGGCTCTCTTTTTTGGGGGCTAAAAAAATTTTTTTTAAAAAAGGAAAGATTGGCCGGCGCCGTGGCTCAACAGGCTAATCCTCCGCCTTGCGGCGCCGGCACACCGGGTTCTAGTCCCGGTCGGGGCGCCGGATTCTGTCCCGGTTGCCCCTCTTCCAGGCCAGCCCTCTGCTGTGGCCCGGGAGTGCAGTGGAGGATGGCCCAGGTGCTTGGGCCCTGCACCCCATGGGAGACCAGGTAAAAGCACCTAGCACCTGGCTCCTGCCATCGGATGAGCGCGGTGCGCCGGCCGCAGCGCGCCATCCGCGGCAGCCATTGGAGGGTGAACCAACGGCAAAGGAAGACCTTTCTCTCTGTCTCTCTCTCTCTCTCTCACTGTCCACTCTGCCTGTCAAAAAAATAAATAAATAAATAAATAAAAATAAAATAAAAAAGGAAAGATTTAGAAGTATAAAAATCAGAAATGTCTTGATAGGATGCGAAAGTAACAGATGTCCGAGGACTCTCATCTGACAGTTCCCAAAGACACTCAGAGTGTGCGTCCAAGAAATCCAACGGCCACGTCACTGCAGGCAGGCCCCAGACCCTGCGCTGATTCTGTGCAGACAAGGACTGGATTCGTTGTTCTTTCAATCCCTCTGTGACCCCGGGCAGCCCTGCTTCCCAGCTGAGGTCACCGAGGGGTTCAAGTGACATGCCTGGAGTCACACCAAAGTCAGGAAAAGATCAAATGCGCTTCCAACTCTTAACCTGCAGCTCGCCCTTTGAAATGAAACAAACAAAAAAGCTAAGAACTATTCTGGGTGAGAGCAATGGTCCATACAAAGAACACCCTGGGACATTTTTCACGTGAGCTGAACCTGCCTTCAAAACAAATGAATGAATGAACTAAAAAACAAAAGAACAAAGATAGACGTACTCAGTCATTCAGGAAATTATACACTAAACACTCACTATGTGTGCTGCTCTGTTCTAGGCCCTACACGTACGGTTCTGCAGCAATGATGGGTAAAGGAAGAAGATAAACAATAGCTACTTCACATCTACCAAGAGATGTCAACGTCATAGGGGAACACATGTAGACCAATAACAAAATACAACACAGCATGTGACAACGCCCCTGAGAGACACACAGAGAATACTAGAAAGGTTTAAAGGAGAAAGTGACTTCCACAAGTCTGGCCTTAGCCGGAAGAGTTCAGTGGTGAACAGGGCCTTTAGCTGGTCCTCGAGGGGGCTGAGGCTTGATCTTCACAGGTGCAGACACAGGTGAAGGCTCTCTAGCCAGAGAGGAATATGCAGATCACCGTGCTGAGAACGTACCTGGGTTCAGATAAGGCAATGGGCACAGGACTCAGACTCATGAGACAACGCTGCAGAAACAGACGGCTGACACGCCGTGGGGCATCTTGAGTTCCATTCTCTAGGGTTTCTAGTTTGTTTGGGAAGTAATGCGGAGCCTTTGAAGACTCTGGGGGTTGGGGGAAGACAAGATCAGATGTTCTTAGGAAGCAAAATCTGAGGGTGGTGAGCAGCAGTGGCCCGGAGTGGACAGCACTGCCACCCGGGTTCCTGCCATGGCCCCACTCTTATGGGCTATGGGACCTGGTAACAAAGGTTGTCTTAACTGAGGAAGACGTGTGCCAAGTGCACACACAGCGTAAATCATAGACAATGCCAGCACCTATTTACTTAGAGAACAGTTCAAAGGCTGATCAACAAGTCTGACAAGAAGCAAAAACAAGCATCTGAATTAGAGTGGTGACAAGGAAAGAAGAGGTGTTAAAAAGACTTCAACAGGCTCCCAGTCATTGGCCACTTGTCAGCACAGGACTGTGGGCCCTGTGGGATGGAGAACAAGTAAGAGCCCCACGGTGGGCTGGCACACGACCTGGGGAAAGTTTCAAGGCCCCATGTCACAGAGACCCTGGTGACTCAGCTGACTCCCTAAGTTGGGAAGACAAAACACAGACCCCGAGGAGCCCAGCGCAGCTGGACAGAGCTGCAGAGAGGTGCAGAGGGAGACCTGGGCTCTACAGCTGAGTCCCGAGCAGCACACAGACAGTGGGACATTCCTGAGGCCAGGCAGGACCTGAGGACACAGTCTCCAGGCCTGGGCAGCTGCCAGGGTAATTCCTATGGCATCAGGTACTCAGCACAGTACTGCCTCAGCTCAATGGGGAACTGAGTTCCACACTAACTGCTGGGCTGGTCCCATCTAACAAAGCAGGTCCTGAAAGAACGACATGATTTCAAAGTCACCTTTGAAAGCTCAAGAATATTTACAAAAATGCGAAATTATCTAGCACTTATGTCACATGCCTGCCATCCAAAAAAATGTGAATAAAGGAAGAAATACAACCCAAAATAAGGGAAACAGAAATCAGTCACAACTGATCCAGAAGTGACATACGATTGAATCAGTAGATAAGGACATGACTCCAGTGACCATAACTACATCCCATACACTTAAGACTCCAGTGACCATAACTATATCCCATACACTTAAGAACACAGAGAAAAGATTGAGTGTGCTAAGTAGAGATATGGAAGATGGGAAAAAATGTGCAGGGGCCGGTGCTAAGGTAAAGCCTCTGCCTGTGGTGCCGGCATCCCATATGGACACCAACTGGAGTCCCAGCTGCCCTACTTTCAATCCAGCTCTCTGATAATGGCCTTGGAAAGCAGTAGAAGACGGCCAAAGTTCTTGGGCCCCTGCACCCATGTGGGAGACCTGGAAGAAGCTCCTGGGTCCTGGCTTCAGATGGGCCCAGCTCTGGCCATTGTGGCCATTTGGGGAGTGAACCAGCGGATGGAAGTCCTCTTTGTGTCTCTCCCTCTCCTTGTCTGTAACTCTGCCTCTCAAATAAATAAATAAATAAATCTTTAAAAATAAATAAATAAAAATGCCCATCTAAATTTCCAGGGATAAAAATGGACAATATCAGAAATTAAAAACACACTAGTAGGATCAAGAGCAGTTTAGACAACGCAGAAACAATCAGTGAACTTGAAGACACAGCACCAGAAACCACCAAAAATGAGAAAGGAAAAAAAGGACTGAAACAAACAACAGAGCATCATCTTGCTGTGTGACATCTAGGGGTCCAGTACATAAACCCAAGGTTCCTAAAGGCATGGGCGCACCTGAAGAAATAGCTAAAATTTTTCCAAATGTGATGATTCTAAAAACTCATAGATCCAAGAATCTCAACAAACCCCAAGAACATAAATAAAAAAAAAAAAATTATATGAAAACTTATCAGAATTAAATTGCTTAAGACCTATGAAAGGGGCCGGTGCTGTGGTGCAGTGGGTAAAGCCGCCGCCTGCAGTGCGTCCCATATGGACTCCAGTTTAGGTCCCAGCTGCTCCACTTACAATCCAGCTCTCTGCTATGGCCTGGGAAAGCAGTAGAAGATGGCCGAAGTCCTTGGGCCCTTGCACAGGTGTGGGAGACCCGGAAAAGGCTCCTGGCTCCTGGCTTCAGATTGATGCAGCTCCAGCTGTTGCGACCAGTTCGGGAGTAAACAACGGATGGAAGATTTCTCTCTCTCTCTCTCTCTCTCTCTCTCTCTCTCTCTCTTTCTGTAAATCTTTCAAATAAATAAATCAATCTTAAAAAAAGGACCTATGATAAAAAAAAAAAAAACCTTAAAAGCAGCCAAAGAAGCCAGTTCTAACACAGAGGAACAAAGATTAAAAATGACAATAAGCTTCTTTTAGAAAGAGAGCAGGACAGAAGCTGAGAAAGAAAGTCTTTAAAATATCGGGGGGAAAAGCTGTCAGCCTAGAATTTTCTTATCCAGCAAAAACAAAAATATCTTCCCAAAGTCAGGTGAAACATTCACTTCTTCATATACACGAAAGCTAAAAGAATTTACTAGAATTTGCCTGTATTATGAGTAATGTAAGAGGAAGGAAGTTCTTCAGACAGAAGGAAAATAGTATTAGAAATGTGAATCATTCGAAGAAATGAAGGGCATTGTATTTGTAAATACAATATAAAATCAATCTTTTCTAACTTTTAAACGTCACTGAAAGATAAGTAACTGTGAAGCAAGAATAGTAACAACACATTCTGGGGTTCCTATCACATAAAGAGGTAAATATACAGGCCAGTATTGTGTGTGGCACAGTGGGCTGAGGTACCACCTGTGACCAGCACCCCTATCCAAGAGCCAGTTAGAGTCCCGGCTGCTCCACATCCTATCCAGCTCGCTGCTAACGCACCCAGAAAAGCAGTGGAAGATGGGCAAAGTCCTTGAGTCCCTACCACCCAAGTAGGAGACCTGGATGAAGTTCTGGGCTCCTGGCTTCTGCCTAGACTAGCCCTGACTGTTGCAGCCATTTGGGGACTGAACCAGTAGATAAAAGATCTCTCTATAAAAATGAAGAAAAATTTTTAAAGATTTATTTATTTATTTTAAACAGTTATACACAGAGAAAAGGAAAGGCAGAGAGAGAGAGAGAGAGAGAGAGAGAGAGAGCGAGCTTCCATCTACTGGTTCACTCCCCAATTGACAGCAACGGCTGGAGCTGCATCAATCTGAAGCCAGAAGCCAGGAGCTTCCTCTGGGTCTCCTACGCTGGTGCAGGGGCCCAAGGACTAGGGCCATCTTCTACTGCTTTCCCAGCCCATGGCAGAGAGCTGGATCGGAATGGAGCAGCCAGGACTCGCACTGGCGCCCATATGGGATGCTGGGACTGCAGGTGGCAGCTTTACCCACTACGCCACAGCACCAGTGCCCAAATTTTTCTTTAGAGATTTAGAGATCTTCAGACTGAAATAAAAAGCAAAACTACAATAAATAAACTGAAATTAAAAAAAATATATATATATATATAGGGGCCGGCGCCATGGCTCACTAGACCTATTCTCCACCTGTGGCGTTGGCACCCTGGGTTCTAATCCTGGTTGGGGCACCGGATTCTGTCCTGGTTGCTCTTCTTCCAGTCCAGTTCTCTGCTGTGGCCCGGGGAGCAGTGGAGGATGGCCCAAGTGTTTGGGCCCTGTACCCACATGGAAGACCAGGAGGAAGCACCTGACTCCTGGCTTCGGATCAGCGTAGTGCACTGGCCGCAGCAGCCATTTGGGGGATGAACCAATGGAAAAAAGGAAGACCTTCCTCTCTCTGTCTCTCTCTAACTCTGCCTGTCAAAAAAAATTATATATATGTACATATATACACATATATTATATATTATTATATAATATTATAATATATAATTATACATAATTATATATAATATATAATACATAATATATATTTTATATATTATATTATAATACATCATATTATATATTATATATCATAATGTATCATATATAATATAATACATATCATATATATTATATATCACATATATTATAACACACAATGTAATATATCATATATATTATATATTGTATATAATGTATTATAATATATGCGATATGATATATAATACATGATATAATATATAACATATACAATACATAATATATTATATACGATCTATAATATATAATATATGATATATGATATGTATTATATTATATATAATATATTATATTATATATAATATATTATACTGTATTATGAATTATATTATATATTATATGCTATATTATATACAATTTATAATATTATATAATATTAATATATAATATATTATATTATATATTATATATTATAATATATTATGTATGTATATTATATATTATATATCATATACATTATATATCATGTATATTATGCAATATATTATATATGACATATTGTATTATAATATATTGTATATTGTATATGTGGTATACGTTGTATTATATATTATAAATATAACATATAATATATGAGCTTATATAATATAATGGTATATTATATAAATTTTATATACGTTGTATATCATATTATATATAATATAATATATTATATAATAACATAATATTACATATTATATAATAATATGTAATATAATATATTGTTATATATTATCTATTGATATATTATTATATATGGTACATAATTATATAAACATAATATATACATATTATATATGGTACATAATTATATATACATGTACATATATATGTATATATATGGGCCAGTGCTGTGGTATAGCGGGCTAAGCCTCTGCCTACAGTGTTAGCATCACATATGGGTACTGGTTTGCATCCTGGTTGCTCCTCTTCCCATCCAGCTCTCTGCCATGGCCTTGGAAAGCAGTAGAGGATGGCCCAAGTGCTTGGGCCCCTGCGCCTGCGTGGGAGACCTGGAAGAAGCTCCTGGCTCCTGGCTACGGACTGGCCCAGCTCTGACCATTTTGGCCATTTGGGGAGTGACCCAGTGGATGGAAGACCTTTCCCTCTCTCTGTAACTTTGCCTCTCAAATAAATACATTTTTTAAAAAAAGTTTTTAGCCGGCGCCACGGCTCACTAGGCTAATCCTCCACCTTGCGGTGCTGGCACACCGGGTTCTAGTCCCGGTCGGGGCACCGGATTCTGTCCCAGTTGCCCCTCTTCCAGGCCAGCTCTCTGCTGTGGCCAGGGAGTGCAGTGGAGGATGGCCCAAACACTTAGGCCCTGCACCCCATGGGAGACCGGGAGAAGCAACTAGCTCCTGCCATTGGATCAGCGGGGTGCGCTGGCCGCAGCGCGCCGGCAGCGACAGCCATTGGAGGGTGAACCAACGGCAACAAGGAAGACCTTTCTCTCTGTCTCTCTCTCTCTCACTGTCCACTCTGCCTGTCAAAAATAAATAAATAAATAAAAGTTTTTACTTTTTAAAAACTATGATGACAACACAATGCAATGAGAAAAATGAAAATATATCAGTGTAAGGTTCTTAGAGTGATACAATATTATTTACATAAGCAAACTATGGTAATTTAAAAATGGAAACTAGAAACTCTAAAGCAACCACTTTTCAAAAGGAGGTAAACAGACAACAGAAAACGAAGAGTAAATGATAGATCTGAATCCAACCATTCCAATAATCATGTGAAATGGAAAAGGTCTCAACATCACAATCAAAAAGCAGAGGCCACAATGGAGCTGGTACTGCGGTACAGCAGATTAAGCCACTGCTTGCAATGCCAGCATCCCATATCAGAGCATGCTCCCACTTCTGATCCAGTTCCCACTAATGTGCTTGGGAAGGCAATAGAGGACGGCCAAATGCTCGGGCCCCTGACACCCACGTGGGAGAGCTAGACGGAATTCCTGGTTTCTAGCTTTGGCTTGCCACAGACCTGACTGTTGCGGCCACCTGTGGAGTGAATCAGCAGACATATGTCTCAATAAACAAACAAACAAAGTTCTTTTTTTAAAGTAGAGATCATCAGACTAGATTAAAAAGCAAGACCCAATTATGTGCTGCCCATAAGAAATCCATTTCAAATATAAAGATATAATGGGTTAAAAGTAAAAGGTTTTATCATACTAGCACTCCTGAGAATAAAGCTTGAGTGGCTATAATATCATCAGACTGTGGAGTAAGGAATGTAACTACGGATGAAGAGAGTCATTGCATAAGGATAACGGGGCCAATTCAGCCTGAGGCCATAACAACCCCAAACACAACTCATAATATTAAAAAAATACAAAGTGAAAAAAGACAGAATTGTAAGGAAAAACAAAAAACCATAATCATTATTAGGGATTTCAATATACATCTTTCAATAATTGATAGAACACACATACAAAAATCAGTAAAGGTACAGAGGATGTGAACCACACTCGGCCGACTTGACCTAACACATTTAACGCCTGAAACTGGTATTGTGGTTCACCAGATTAAGCCACAGCCTGCAATGCCAGCATCCCATACGGGAGCTGGTTCAAGTCTTAGTTGCTCCATTTCCCCATCCAGTTCCTTGCTAATTCACCCAGGAAAGCTGCAGAGGATGGCCCGAGTGCTTGGGCCTTTGCCACCCACATGGAAGACCCAGATGGAGTTCCAGGATCCTGGCTTCAGCCTGGCCTAGCCCCAGCTATTGTGGTCATTTGGGGAGTTAACTGGTGGGTAGACAGATGGATCTCTCTCTCTCTCTCTCTCTCTCTCTCTCTCTCTCTCTCTCTTTGTGACTGTTCCACTTTCTGCAACTCTCAAATAAAATCAATAAATATCTTTATAAGAGAATGAATGAAAATTCTCCTACTTTTGAAGAAAGATTATGAAGAAAGATTATAAGCTACATGCTTTTCTCCTTGGCTACCAAGAAGCTCAGGGCTAAACAAAAAGTTTAATCATAATAATCATATGTACTCTTAAATCATTCATTCATTCAACTCAGTGGAGCATCCACTATGTGACCGTAACAAATCCAGAGATATAAGTGAATGAGACAATCCTGGCTCTAAAGCCCAGTTCAAGGGTCAAAGATAATGAACCATCTACATGTAAACTCAAACTATTTTCATTTACTTAAAATTTCTAACACCTTGATGGCAAATGCATTGTCTTTAGAATTGCTTTTAATCTTTTCTAGAAACAATTGTTGGCCCCAAACTAAGTAACCATACACAGGAATTTAAGTATTAGTCAATGTCAAACATAATTCAAAATGTATGAAGTTGTGAAAAATTTATAATGTACTTGCAAGGTAAATAATGACAGGACTTTGCACGACTTACAGCCGTGCTCTGCTCCTTTGGAACAGATAACCTAGAGTTGACTGTCTTTCAATATGTCATCAGCAACAACTCAAGACTTTTGGAAAGGAAAACAGTGTTCAAGTTGGTGGAGCTGATGTATTAGTGAAAAGGGGGCTCAGACGAATCAATCCCATGCCACGGCGGTGCCACACAGCTGCACTTGGTGAGTCCAGGGGAAGACTGCGATGCAGCCCGGCCCCTGTGGGTCCTTCCTGGGTACTCTCCGGACCTTAGGTCCCTGCTCTGTAAAATGTAGGCAATACAGAAAATCTCGAAAGTCTCCTCCAGTTCTGCAACTCTGTGGATCTAGTTTGGATGGAGGATCAAAGAAAACATCCCAAGGAGTCGTCTGTTACATTTTCGCTCCAAGCTATGCAAGTTATTAAAACTGGACTTAATAAAGCCTCAGTAAACACTCCGGCTGCTCTACTAGGTGTGAAAGGACGGCTCTCCGTGGCTGTAGCAGTCAGATCTGAGCCTCAGTTCTCAATGAACGTGACTAAAATCGATTACAATTTAACTGTTCTGATTCTTAGTTTCCCAGATAAGAGAAAAGATGTACTAGCGTTAGGGGAGGAGATGACTTACTCACTGTGGCTAGCCAAGATGGCATCTCGGAGGTGACCCCTGAAAGTGCCGGTGGAAATCAGGGACGAGCGAGGGCGGTAACTGTACAAAGGCTGCAGCTGTGGAGGAGGACATGAGCGTGGGAGGCAGACGGACTTGCTTCTAAACCCCAGCCCTGCCTGTACCAACTGTGTGGCCTTTTACAAGTCAGCTTTCAAGGTCTGACTTTCCTTGAATTAAAAACAATTATCTCATACTTTTAAGAATTAAAGATAATCATTATAAAACATGTAGTATAAAGGCCAGTGTGGTGGAACTGCGGACTAAGCCACCACTTGGGAGGCCAGCTTCCCACATCGGAGTGCTGGTTTGAGTCCTGGCTGCTCTGCCTCCAATCCAGCTCCCTGCTAATGCACCTGGAGAGGCAGCAGGAGATGGCCCAAGTCCTTGGGCTCCTGCCACCTATGTGGGAGTGTGGGAGACCAACATGGAATTCCTGGCTCCTGGCTTTAGCCTGGCCTAGACCTGGCTGTTTTGTCCACTTGAAGAGTGAACCAGCAGACAGATTTCTCCCTCTGTCACTCTTTTGGATAAACAAATAAATCTCTTCAAAAAAATAATCTAGACTACTTACTACCCAGCATTTGATAGTCACTCAGGAGAAAAAAAAAAAGCATCCATTACTCGAAGCCCAAATATCGGAGATAAAGGGCCTGAAAGGAAGCGACAGGGGGGTGAGGCAGAGAACGTGTCTGGAAAGGCGGGTGGGGGCCCGCTGCAGATGGCTTGACCACCGGCGGGGAGCAAGGCAGGCAGTGCCGTGTTCGTCAGCTAAGAACCCAGTGTTGGGAGTGGGGTCTGTGCAGTTAGGTCTTCAGGTCGTGACGGGTTCTGTCACAGATGCAACTGAAGACAGAGTCTGCGGGAAAGCCGAGACTGAACACGGCGGGAGCCTCAGAGGCAGAGAGTCAATCCAACACGGCAAGGTGGGGCCGGGTTCTCGGAGCTCAGCAGGGCCAGGGTCTGGATGACGTCTGGGAGGGAACGGGGCAGGAGCCCCTCACCATCTAAGCCATGCACCGCTCCACTCTGCTGGTGGGAGGGAGTGGTCTTGGGTATTTCAGAAGGGGGCAGACGTGTTGGGCTTTATGCTGCACATGACTGAGGCTGGGGCAGGGGACAAGACAGCTACAGGGTCAGATCCGTGATCTGACTTCCCGAGGCTGAGGAGAGTGAAAAAGTACAGAAGAGAAGAAGACTGAAGTGCAATGAGGGGGCGGGGATTTGGCACAGGGGTTAAGATGCTGCTGACGGTACCTTTATCTGGTATCAAAGCCCAGGATTTGAGTCCTGGCTCTGCTTCCTGCTAGTGCACACCCTGGGAGGTCGCAGGCGATGGCTCAAGCACTCGGGTCCCTGCCACCCACATAGGAGATCTGGAATGAGATCCTGGCTCCCAGCCCTGGCTGTTGTAGGCATTTAGGGTGCGAACCAGCAAATGGGAGACTGCTCTTTCTCTCTGTGTCTATCCATCTCTCTCTCTTTCAGATAAGTTAATAATATATACATACAATTTTTACAGTATTGCCCACCGCACCCCCCCCCCAAAAAAAAATAAAAAGGAAACAAAACAGAAGAAAGTGCAGCAAAGAAGCCATTTCCAAAACACAGGTAATGTGAGCCTGACTCGTGGTTTTGGCATGAGGGATGAGAAGGGAAAGAAGTGGGAAAACTCCTAACAGGACACGACAGACAAGGGAGGGCGAGGAATGGGTGGCGAAGCAGGAAGACGGGGATGCCCACACTGCAGAGAACACAGGCAGCACGCTGCTTACGAAGCTCTGCGTAGAGCTTCCGCCAGACCACCTGCCAGCACCCGTGAAAGACCTTCAGGCGCCTGACTGTCACAACAGGGCCACACCGCCCGGCACCTACCATGCTAGCCTTAAGCTGTTTCATCTCCTCCTTGAGAATACCCGTGATCAAGCTAACAGGAAAAAAGAAAGCAGCAAAGACCAGGAATTTCATAAAATGTATCCAGTGCTTACCTTTACAGCTAATATTTTCCCACTCGGGACATGATGTGCTCTGTAAGAAGAAAAAAGTAACAGAATCACTTGGGTTGACTAAAACCTCTACACGAGGGTTAAGGATATAACTGCAAATCCAAACACTCTGGCAGCAAGGTGACACATGGTACGATCAGCCCTCTGTGCCCGTGGGCTCTGTAGTCACGGATTCAACCAGCGCAGATCAAAACTATTCGGTAGAAAGGATTGTATCTCACGTCCAGGCTTTTTTTTCCTAGCTATTATTCCATAAATAATACAGCAGAACAGCTATTCGTGTAACACTAACATTGTATTAGGTATCATCAGTAGCCTAGAGATGACTTAAAGAATTGGCGGGGGGCTAATGTGTGGAAGGTCTATGCAAATACTACATCATCTGCCATGAGGGTCTTGAGCACCCTAGATTTTGGTTTCTGCAAGGGGGTCCTGGAAACAACCTCCATGGACACTGAGGGTTGATGGCACTTTCAAAGCACACCAACATTAGTAATTTACAATTCTACGGCGTTTAATGGTTTACAAACTGCCTGATGCTTTATACAATTTCTTGAAATAACCCTCTGAGATAATGCCCATATTATCCTCCCCTTATAGAGGGGAACAAGGAAGCAGAGCACAGCTAAGAGTGTGCCCAATGGCAGTGAGTGAATCTGGATCCAGACGCCTGTATCTGTCACTGAGTGCAGGCGTCTTCCATAGTCTTATGCCACGCTCAGTGCAGAGCTATAGAAAATGCAAGGTTTGGGCCGGCACTGTGGCACAGCGGGTAAAGCTGCCACTTGCAGTTGCCAGCATCCAATATGGGCACCGGTTCGAGTCCCAGCTGCTCCACTTCTGATCCAGCTCTCTTCTAATGACCTAGGAAAGCAGTGGAAGATGCCCCTGCACCCATGTGGGAGACCCAGAAGAACCTCCCGGTTCCTGGTTTTGGATCGGCGTGGCTCCAGTCATTACGGCCAGCTGGGAAGTGAACCAGTGGATGGAAGACCTCTCTCTCTGTCTCTCCGTCTCTCTGTCTCTCTGTCTGTAACTTTGCCTCTCAAGCAAATAAATAAATCTTAAAAAAAAGAAAATGCAAGGCTTTATGAATGTTTCTTTCAATTATATACACAGAGGAACTATATTGCTAAATTTCATCCAAGTAATCTCAAAACAGAATTAGCAATGACTTACATTATAATATCATATAAAAATCATAGAATTATAAGTTCATCTTCTCCTAAAACAAGAGGGGCAAGCTCCAAGTGTTAAGTTATGATGATACAACTATAACTTACATCAAGAGACAGGGACTCATTCATTGACGAAAAAGAGTTAGAGAACAGAAGAGGGCTGGCAGCAATAAAAGACCATTACTCTTCATCAGGACCTTCTGTGTTTAAATGAAATGTGGTCTTTCACAGAAATACTGCAGAGCACTCAGGGAAAACAAATATCTTTTATATAATAGAAAAAATTCAAACAAACCATGTAACATCAAATAAGCAGGGCTACCACATAAAGAAGAAATGCGGTGGGGAGAGCCCAAATCTCGCTCTGTCCTGGACTGCACACGTCAGCGCCAGTCCCACTGCCCTTCTCTCTCCAATAGTGTTAAGGTGGGGATGGAGCACGGGGACATGGAAGCTGGCGCCTCCAGAATTCCCCACCCCCACTTCTCAGTGACAAAATATACCTCCCAGGGCCCTAGATCGCTCATTTCTGCAAAGATGATGTGTTCCACTATGACCAAAACAGAAACATCATTCTCTGCTGTTTTGCTTGGTTACTTTGGCAAATTTATTAACAGCTTTACTGAGGTATGATTTGTATATGATAACATCCCCTTGTTTTAAGGGTACAATTCAAAGATTTTTTAGTAAAGTTACAGAATTGAATAATCACTGACAAGTATTTTAAAAGTGACTGACTAAGAGAAATAGTTTGGCTAACCAAGAGTCTACAGCTATTAGTAACAACTTCTCACAGACAAGATGTTCCAAATTCAGGCAAGACTAGGAAAACACACATAGGAGTGTATGAACATATTTATCCATACATGAGTGTTAAAAGGACTTACTCATCCTGCTTTTTGCATTTAAGTGGACAAAGGTCAAACCAATTATAAAAGGTAAGCTTAGCTTTTATTACATGAATTACTTATACAGAAATTCAGGTATATCTCATTGAAAGAAAAGACAAGATCATAAAAAATTAGGTGACAACTGTTTACTTTACTCTATGAACGTGTTTTATGTGTAATATAACTTTCCTAGCATACGCAAATATTACTTACAAAACTTACATCAATTTACAAATGTTTTATACTTTGTATAAAATGACATACGTTTTGTTAAGTGGAATCCCTCTACATCACTGGTTTTAACACGAATTACTACTGACTATTACGTTCATAGCAGACTTTTATAAGGCAGCCTCTATTTCAGGTCTCAACCTGATTCATGATCTATCCAAACTTAGGTGACAGACTGAGCCATAAAAACATATGCATCTTTCTCAGTGTTGATGGAGAAGTTGTTGGATTAAGCTAATCTAAACCATGATTTGAGGAATTTAGTAACTTATTCCACATATAGCAGCAATATGTGTAAGATTTAACAATGATACATTGCTTTTCCCCTTGTATATCAGATTCTTCTAATTTCAGATTTTTAAGTATTACACATTAGACTCAGTAACCAAGGTGTGAAATAGGAAGACAAACGGCTGAATGCATACACAAGGATTTGGAGGTCCTAACAAGAGCAGCGCTATCGCCTCGAACCACAAGCTACACCTGGACTTTCGAGCCTCGCAGTCGTGAAAAGAAAATGATTAGAAGAGGATCTAATATATATTCCATCCTGGACAGTCTGGTAACTTAATTAGCTTGTCAAGAAAGCCGATCTCTTTTCCAAAAGAAAGTCTCCTATTTCCAAGTGAATTAAAAGGTGGGAGGCGGGGGAGGGGGTGGCTTGATGATTTAATTATGACGCACGCTAATTCATCCGTGGAAGTTTGGGTTCGATTTCGAGCAATAAAGACGCTGTGTGGGTTGGTTTACAGTGCAACAGCAGCGCCAATTTAGCAGTTAATCATCAAGGAGAAGCGGATGACAAAGGCAATGCCAGACTGAGTCAGGTCTGTCCCTTTACTTTGCAAATGGCACTCTACCTGGGGAGAAAAAGGATTTGCTTACTTTCAGCAGGTACAAGCGCCCGGACTCTCTTAACCTTGCTCAACACATTAACTGTGAAGTGATTAGCAAAGTTTGAATGGGGGCTCTGGTTATACCAAAAGACAACCATACACCTCTGCAACGTTTTAATTAACAGCTAACACTTCAAATTAGTTTGTTGTTGCTACAGTAATTACCTGTTCCAGTGAGTGCATGGAGGAAGCACTGTTGTGAGATGTTTTTACTGTTTGGTGCTAAGTGTCCCATTTTGTTTGTGACCAGCAGAGGCCTTCTGGGAACAGTCCCAGCCCTTAAAATTGAGCCCAAAACATATACACTGAAGGATGGCAAAAAGCTAAGAGCCTGCTATGGATTTCTGGACTACTTAAAATAACAAAGAACCCGGCACAAGAGAACAGCTGCCATCCATATTTTCTCTTTGTTCCAGTTAGGACAACAGGTTCTAGACGACTGAACAAAGAAGCCGGCGTCAACACGTTATCTCAGCAGAGCACGGAATCACACAATTTACAGCATTGGTAAGGAACACGGAACACTGCCTAGTCAAATCCCTTTCTTTGCCAGTGGGAACGCTCACACAGCCAGTGTCGAAGTTGAGACTGGAACTACGGCTGGATATACAGAACTCAGGACCAACAGGAAATGCATGGTGACGTTTCAGTTTTCTTCACGGGAAACACGGTAAGTCAAAATTTGCAAAGGCACAGATCTATTTCATTCAGGCTAAGGACCATCAAGTCCACATCTCCCCAGGCAAGCCAGCTCTCTGTAATCACTGCCCAGCTCCCCCAGAGGCAGAGCAGCCAGGAGCTCTGAAGTCATGGCCTGCCTGCCCATCTCATCCGCGTGAGCCTGACTCGGTAAACAAGGAGCCACGTGGCAGCTGTCTGAGTCTGGACCCACTGCCTTACGGAGCTTAGGATTTGGTGAAGGAATACCGAGCGCGGGCGTGGTACTCTACAGACAAGCACTGAATGTTACAAACCAATCACCACAGCCATCACAATGCTATGCACGTGATTCAGACTCTGTTTCTTACCGAGTTTACCTCCTGCCCACATGCAAGTCATTGACACTCCAGAGAGGGGGGATAAGTGCCCATGCAAGTGTTCACCTCAGTGGAAATCCCATTTGGCAAACTGCTGTTGCTACGTGAGGTGTTTGTCAATCTCCTTGGGTTAATATATAGGAAAATGTAAATGACTCTTAAAATATCTTAATTTTTTATTTTATTTATTTATTTGAGAGGCAGAGAGAGGTTGTCCATCTGCTGGTTCACTCCCCAAATGGCCGCAAAGGCCGGAGGTGTGCTGATCCAAAGCTGGGAGCCAAGAGCTTCTTCCGGGTCTCCCCTTTGGGTGCCAGACCCAAGCACTCGGGCCATTTTGTACTGCTTTCCCAGGCCATCAGCAGGGAGCAGCATCGGAACTGCAGCAGCTGGGACTCAAACCAGTGTCCATCTGGGATACCAATGGTATAGGCGGAGGCTTAACCTATTATGCCACAGCGCTGGCCCCATATCTATTTTCTTTTAATATGCATCTTTATACGACTCTCTAAAATACAATGTTGTGGCCTCTCCTACTTTTCAGACTCTAGTTGCTCTGTGACAGCCCCTAGCACACTGCAGAAAATTGGTCATGTGTTTTTCTTCATATTATGTTGTACCATGTCTTAATCTTTTTGTATTCCTTATGCTTAGCACTAGTCCTAGCCCATGGGAGGTGATCCATACTTAATAAACGTTTGACAAATAATTACTACTTTTGAGTGAAAAAAATCTATTATTGGATAGTGTTTCATAAAAAATTCAACACATACATAGTTAATTCTGTAATCTTTTGAAAGCTATTATAACGACCTGCATTTCATAGGTAGGTTTCTAACTGCTGAACCAAAGTCCTGACGCAGACTTCACGATCTGCCGCCTAGTTACTTCACTGGTCTCTGCACCTGTCAGTCTCCTTAACCACAATATTCCATCTGCACCATTAAACATACTCCCACCTTAGGGCTTTCGTACCTCCTCCAGAAGCCCAGACGACTTCCTCGGGAGTCCACGTGGCTTCCTCCATTACTTCCTTCAGGTTCAGTATTACTCCCTGGCTCTCCTATGCAAAACATCCCATCCGCCCTTCACTTTCTTTATTCTTCAGAGAATTACTAACACCCAGTAGAGTTTAGTAATTTATGATGGAGTCTCCTATCACTAGACAGGAACTCCAGGAAAACAGAAACTTTTGTTCTTTGTTCTCTACTGCGTGGCCAGTGCCTGAAACTGTCCTGCAAACATTTTTAAAAATATTTACGGATGAAAACATTTTCCAGATTGTTATAGGTGTATTTAAGATAGTGTGTTCTTTTTCTAGAAATTATTCATTTTCAAATTTATCATAAAGTTTTATATTATATTCTTTCTCTTTTTTAAAGATTTATTTATTCATTTGAAAGCAGAGCATCTGTTTGAGTCCCGGCTGCTCCACTCACAATCTAGGTCCCAGCTAATGTGCCTGGGAAAGCAAAAGATGGCCCACATGCTTGCGGCCCTGCTACCCATTTGGGGAGAACCAGATGGAGTTCCAGGATCCTGGATTTGGCCTGGCCCAGCTTTGACCATTGGGTCATTCGGGGATTGAACCAGTGGATGGAAGATCTTTCTCTCTGTAACTCTGACTTTGAAATAAATAATCTTTTTTTTTTTTTTTTTAAGAAAGTGATCTATACATTAGATTTGCTTTGTGGCCTAGTTCATATAATCAGTCTTAAAAAATGTCTGGTACCAAAAAAAAAGTAATTTTCAACAGGATTGGTGCAGAGTTCTACATGATCATAAGACCACCCCATTAATTGTGATGATAAATCTACTACAATTCTTAGTAATTCTTCTGTTCAATGTATTGAATACTGAGAGACATTCTCTATGTGGATATGCCAAATTTTCCTTGTAATTCTATCAACTTTCGCTTTATAAATTTCACAGTTATGTTACTAGTTACATACAAGTTTAGGACTATTATGTAATCATAGCATCTTTTTCTCACATCATCATGTATTAGTAATTTTTTAAATAGTTAATTAATTTATTTTACCTATTTGAAAGGCAGAAAGAAAGAGCTATCTTCCATCCACTGGTTCACTCCTCAAATGCCCACAGCAGTGCTGGGCTAGGAGGAAGCCAGGAGGCTGGAACTCACCCAGGCCTTCCTCAAGAGTGGCGGAGACTGAAGTACTGCAGCCACCACCTGCTGCCCCCCAGGGTTGGCATTAGCAGGAAGCTGGATGAGAAGCAGAGGTGGGACTCACAGCCTGGCACACCAAGGTGAACACAGGCACCCCAAGCAGCAGCTTAGCCCCTGTGCCACACACTGCCCTGTAATGGTCCTCTCTAACCCTAGTTCTGCCTTAATGTCCACATTGTCTTAACATTGCTATAACCATAGAAGCTTTTTAGTTGTTGTTAGTTTTTGCCTGTATTTTTCCTCATCCCTTTCCTTTCAACTTTGCTGTGTCTTTGTTTTAGGGTTTCTCCTAAAATAGTTTGAAACAGTAGGCAACTGTAATTTTAAGAATTCAATCTAGTATTTTATTGATCAGAAATACTAGTCCACTTATATTTATTATAATTGCGGATATAGTAGGATGTATTTCTACCACCTCATTCAATTACTTTCTACTTCCCCTCTCTTCTACTATATCAGTTCATTCCCCTTGATTCTATCTATTTTTGAAGTTATGTATTATATTTATTGTCTTTCAGTTGTTTCCCATATAATTTTTAACAATTATACTTAATGAAATGTAAAGTTAATTACTATCTCTACCCTTCTGTCTCACAACACAGAAATCTGAGAACGAATGCTTTAATTCCAATCAGCCCTTCTTATCTCAACACATTATTTTTTTCTACTTTTTTTTTGGGGGGGGGGCTCACAGTTGAATGACACTTTAAAGGAGACAATATATTCTCAGTCTCTGGAACAGGGTAGTGATATGACATTACTAAAGGAAAGCAAAGGAAACTGAAGAGAGCAGACATACCCAGGAAGCTCCCACAGAATCGCAGGAGAGGCAGCGACACCTGAAGCAGCATGGTGCTCTGACCTGCATGTGCTTTCTCCCCTAAGAGTCCACGTGTGGAAGCCTGGTTCTCAGTGTGGTGATGAAGGCACGGGGGCCTCGTGGGTCACTGAAGACGCTCTCTTGAAAATAAATTTATGTGCCTCTTGCAGGACCCCCACTTGATTCCCATGAAAGTTACTAAACAAGAGCAATCCTTGAGGCCTGCACTGGGATGCACCTGATCAAGTTGCCACTTGTGAGTCCAGCATTCACTACTGGGGTGGCAGTGTGAGTCCTGGTTGGTCTGCTTCTGATTCAGCCTCCTGCTATTGTGTCTGGAAAGGCTGTGGCTGATGGCTCAAGTGCTTGGGCCCCTATCACCAAGTGGGAGATCTGGACGGAGTTCCTGGCTCCTGGCTTCAGCTTGGCCCAATCCTGGCTGTTGCAGCCATTTGAATCAACAAATGTAAGAGGAAGATATCCCTCTCTCTGTGTGTGATTCTGCCCTTAAACTTTTTTTTCAGAAGATCACTTAGGCTGTGGTAGGGAGAACTCACTTGCAGGAAGGCAAGGATAGAAAGGGGGAGTCCAGTTTGGAGACCCCTCCAGTAATCCTACCAAGAGGGGACAGGTTTGGAACAGGGCTACAGGCAAAGACAAGTCTCCTTGTCAGCTTCTAGAAATATTTTTGAGGCAGAGTCCACAAGATTTGTGGCTCTGCTATATGATCTGAGAAGAAAAGAAGGACCACAAAGTTTTGGTCATTAGCATGTTGTACAGCAGAATTATCATTTACTGAGAGGGTTTCGGAGGAAAACCAGAGTTCAGTTTGAGGTAACTTTGTAGTGGCTAAAAGACAAGTAACTGATCATTAGACAGGAGTCTGCAGGTCAGGCCAGAAGCCAGGGCTGGAGGTACACACTTGGGCTCCTCTACATGCAGAGGATACGTAACAGCCATGCAACTACACAGGCTCACTCAGCGTGCAAATTACCCAGAGAAGCTCTGGCAAGCCTGGCCCTCAGGCTCTCTAAATTCAGGAGCTAGACGGCCAAGAAGAAAACAGTAAGGAGATGAGATGATGCAGGCAGTCAGCAAGCAACAGACCCCCCAGAATGGTGCCCCTGAGGCCGTAAATGTCCATCTCCCCAAGTGAAGTACCTCCCACAAAGCAGGTGTTCAAAAGACCGATATGAAAAGAAATACTGGGAACAAATGCAACCGACTCCACTCTCTGTTCAATTTCCCTAAGGATCTTTAAAAGTAAGGAAAAGACTGAAAACAAGATGTTAGAAAGTCCTATGTGCACACAGGACATAAGGGGGCCACCACCTGTGTGCACGTCGCAACATCTGGACTCCTGCACGCATTTGCACCACGCATAAGATCAACTGCATCTGTACTTTACAATGTTTACTGAAATTATTTATGCCTAGACTTTCAAATTCTAAGAGAACCAAAACAACAGAAATATGAACCGTCCCAGCTGACTCCTGTTCACAAAATAAATAACCTAGAGCTGATCATATATTTTCTGATAAAGTACGTACAATCTCATACAGTTAAAGCAGGCATCTCATTTCTATAGCACTATTCTGCGTATTAATTTCTGAACATCTTCCAATGACATTATTTTAAATTATGAGCAGAAGGAATTTGTAACAGGGAGCATCTGTGTTTCTCTGGTGATTGTGAGGTGGGATTTAATTTTAGAATGGGGGTGCTGACCTATGATTGGACGATAAATAGTTCTGATTTCAGCAGAACTGACAATGTGATGTGTGATAAATGTCAGCTTGTTAGCAAAACAGTCATTAAAGTAAGTATGGAAACAGCTTTCCTTGCCCCCACCCCTGAAAAGATCTCACGAGGAATTGCATGTGGGACAACCTGTGATCACAATCGTAGGACAGGACTGTCACTGTCATCCTCCTGGGGGATGCGGGCCATTTCCTTCACAAGCCACGGGAGCCACATGCCACCGACTCAGTCCTGCTCTCACATGACCCACTTTAGAGAAGGCTGGTGAAAAGGGACTCCTACTCTGCGAATCATTTATAGGGTGCTATCAATTGTTAGGAAGTTCTCCAAATGGACAGGAACCCTAAGAAAATCATCCAGTAACTACAATGTGAAAAGCAGTAGACAGGATTTGTCTTCAGAAAGCAGCAGTCAATAGAAAGGGGGGATCATATGCTGGGCAAGCAGGAAAGAAGCGGATTATTTTGCTCCCTGAAGTTCTTGGCAGGTAGGCAAGGTGAGCAAAGGTGAGCAAAGGCTACTTACAAATAGATGAAAGCTACAAACAAATCGCTGAAGAGACAATGTCTCTCCCAATAATGAACTCAGTTCTTCATGTTTCCAGCCAAGATTTCACAGCTTCTGGGATACGCTGGATTCCCCTGTCTCTATTCTTTGAATGTTCTGTGTCCTTCAGAGGCAAGGAGACAAAGGTAAAAGACAAAGTTCTCCAAGGTCGGATTCACTACACTAGAAAGTTGCATAGGGAGGAGACAAGCCATTGTTTCAAATGAGACTGTTATCTATACACTCTGTGCAACTCTTAAAATTCTCATTACCACAGGAAGTTAAGAATTGGCCATATTCAGATTCAATTATTAAATCTGCCTCCCTATCAAAAAAGTAAGGCATTCATTAAAGTCAATATGATCCAGGATCATTGGTTGCCATATTCACAGATGCTGTTTCCTTGCTTTTTGTAAGATATTCTATCAAAAAAAAATTATGCTTTCATGTCAATTCAGAATAACTTCTCTCACTTCAGGTATTTCCACTCCAAAGACTTTATAGCTTTGGCATAAAAGAAAACTAAAACTAATAGAGAATAGACGATAGAAACTAATAGGGCTAGAGTTCGACTAGGAGAGGATACACGGAACTCTGAGACTCCTACCTCAAGCAGGGAACCCGTAGGCTGATTGTATTACGCTGCCCCAAGCCTGTGGGGCTGAGCAATTCTGAAACCAACATAAAACAAGGAAAATACTTTTTCTGCTGTATGAGAGGTAAGTGCAGAAATACATATGGGTACACAAACTCACACACAAACCAAACAATCTTTTGCTATCTTGGGAGATTTAATTTCAAAGCCCTCTGGAGGTCCTCTTTTAACGCAATGACATGTTTTCCACAACCCAATGTAAACGAGCTGTCAGTCTGCTAACGAGAATTCGGTCTCATTGCCTTTTAGAGATCTGTTCACTTGGTAGGTTTCTTTGGAAGGGGCAGATTTTACTCATCTGTTTAGGACCGATGCTCTGGCTCTGGGATTTTGAAGAGTGCTATATCACGTACCAACACAGCCATCCACAGGGAAAAAAATTCACATAGTTTCAGGGAAATCAACACTGACAGTTGCTGCCTTCCATAATAGATAAACACATTAGCCAGGCTCTGGCTGTTAAAACAGAAAATCCAAAGTAAACAGCAATTGTACAAAGAAGCGTTTATGTAAACTGTACCAGTTCACACAGCGGTCTAGGCAGACCTTCCTTCTGCCTAGCAACTCTTTACAGATGCTTGACCGCTGCTGGGTAGCAGCAGTAGATTATCCGTGGTTCATCAACAGGGACCTCAGACCGCTTAAATGGCAAATCAAACGTGTGATTAGATTATAGATATTAATTTCAAGGAGCTGGTTGTTCAAAGGGATCACAAATAAACCCAAGGTCTGATATGGGGGATTTGGTTGGGTTAGGAAGATTTTCCATCAGAGCAAAGCTGGTGTAACCACACATTTTATCATTTATTCTTTCCATTCTCTCTGGTTATACAGCCCTTTTGATGCCTGCACTCGCCTCCACATCGACGCCGTCATCTCTGTGTCCATATTTCTTCTGTAAGTTGATGTGGCCTGGTTCAAGCCTTTAGCACTCCCCACACCAACTAGAGTAATGTCTTTTAATATATGGCCTAAATACCTTTGAGATCAAGGAAGCTACAGTCACAGCGATCCCTTGATCAAATGTTCTGAAAGAACGTGATGGGCAAAACAGAGAGAGGCGAGAGATATTAAGTCCAGTGGTGAGAATGAAAGAAACGAATGGAGTAGTTAAGCAATACACGTGGGGAAAACCAGGAACGCCTTGAGGATTAACTAGCCAGGAAACTTTCCTGAAATGGCCTGATTGCAATAACGTCTCTGTTCAGTTTCCTGGAAGACAGTCAATCACCTTCCAAAATCAGACAACCTCTTTCCACAAGCAACATCCTATTGTGCTTTATTATCTTTAAAATACTTGTCATTTAGAGAAGCTATTTGATTCATACAAAAATTTGCAAGAAAGATGTTATCATTATTTCCGCTTTCACAGATAAGAAAATCAAGGCTTGGCAGTGCTAACCACTGCCATGGACTGCTTGGGATTCCTGTCTGGTAAGTGCTGCATGGGAAGTGGATGAGCAACCTCTGAAGCCAAGTTCGGTGTGTATCCCAACAAGCTCTGTGCAAGAACAGGAGTGGCTTGCTTCTAGAACAGACCCTCTAATTGTCTGCATAGTTCTCTGGATATGGTCAGTGGTGATTTTTAAAAAGCAATAGGAAAATCGATTGAATGACTCACTTTCCAGAGTTGCATTAACTTTTTCAGGCCACTGGGGTACAATTGACTAAATTACCTCTTCTGGAACACTGAATAGCACCCCAGTGGGTCAAAGAGTAAGTGTGCCTCTGGAAAGTGAGCCATTTACCCCTCCTTCCCTGTGGCACCAGATGTGATATGTCCCCTACGACAGAAATATTAACCCATTTCCATTAAAAACCCACGAAATTGCCCCACGCTAGATAAAATGAGTATGGGGAACTTGGGGGAGGGGGATGGGAAGCAGGAAAAATCAGCCTCCTGCCCACGATACTGGTGAAAAGTCAACATGCACTTAGGTAAAAATATTCACTTTCCATTCAGTGGAGATTTACTGTAATCAAGAGCTCACAACAGAATAAAAATTATATAAATTCAAAGCTGTCGGCTTCCAGGGGAGGCCTGCACAGGACACCAGGATGACGAGTTTCATCTTGTGCTGCAGTGTTTAGTATGTGAGCTCAAGCATCCATCTTGCTTATGAAATAAAGATACGCATCACAAACAGCTGGCCTCTCACATACATCATCAGAATATAGCTTATCCCTTTACCCTGAAAAAAATAAATCCCTTGGCTAGCAAGTAAACATATTATTACTTCTAATCTCCATAAAGGCAGAAGTCTTCGAACACCTTTCTGAGTTGCCTTCAGAATGGCTGCTGTGTGATTTCACATTTGCGAGCTACCTCAACCACGCCAAGCGTGTCAGCGCTCAGCCCGGCTAGTCCTTCGCTCTTCTGGAAGACGGCTATGCCATGAAAATAAGACAACTTTAATTTAAGAATCATCCAGCTTCTAATTAAACTGCCACAGGCAGCTGGTTGGATAAGTTTTAATCAGTTTCAATCACCTATTGATTGGTATACTGAAGCCTAAAAAATTAAAAGTAAAAGATGATTGGGGAATTGTCCCATCTCAGAACAGCAGCAGAGGCCTCTGTAAATAACTCCTCTTTTAACCATCAGCTCAATGAACACTTCAATACTGCAGTACAAAGTCTTCTGCAAAATTACTTTAACTAACAAGCAGAAATTTATCAGCTTCAGCCAAAATCAATGCTGAAATCAATTTGAACACTGGTTGTGTCTAAAGGGGCTCATTGGCAATTTAGGGAAATTACACCATGTAAATGCCTGTGCTTTAATTGAACAGTTTCATCAACTAGGCTGTGATTGCTGTCCATTCATTTATTTACTTTCACTGCAGCTACCACTCTGCAAAGGAATGGCTTTTGTCAGGCTGCGCAGAGGCACTCCGTCTTCATTTCCTGCACTTCTGTGTATAACCGACCGCAAGAAACGGCATATCCTGATGAGAATCCAAAGAAACCAGGACAGACTTTTCCCTTTAATATAAAAGCTGAACACCATACACCGGCATCAGACCATACGCCATCCGGAGCTGGTCATCCTGAAACCCGTAACGGGAAGGAACCGAAGAGTCTTGCCTACACGTGGCTCTGCGCCCTAACTGTGAGGGCCACATGGGGACGACAGCAGGACAGCGGGACAGCGTCTGGATTTTATAGCCGACTCCCATGCTTTTTTTTTTCTTGAGATGTCTTTGATAACTTCCACAAATATATATGTGTGTGTGTGTGTGTGTGTGTGTGTATATATATATATATATATATATATATATATATATATATATACTGTGTCAGAACGTTCTCCTTCAAACGTTAAGGAACATTTTCTTGTAGAGTCCCCTGAGATGAGCCAAGAGAAGGCACCATTCTCCAATCCATTTAGGAGATTAAGGTGTAAAGGCAACCTAAGTTAAATAGACGGAGACAGTGCTGGGGGGGGGGGGGTGTCTATGTGGGGGGGGGTGTCTATGTGGAGGAGGAAACCCAGCTTCTTTATAAGAACCAGTAAGCTCAAAAATAAACACGATTCTAGTGGTGATCTACACGTGTAAAATTAGGGTAAGGAAACTAACCACCGAGGAAAAAGTCCAAAGAGTTGCATGCTAAAGTGATGGGGTGTGCAGGCTGGCATGACCCTCTGACCTTGGACTAACCAGTCCAGCTGTTTGTTCACTTGGCTCTCTGTAAGGGACACCTGCTTGATGCAAAATGCACAAAGTACAGCTGTTGTGCAGTGTGTTCGCTGTGGCTTCTCACAGGGCCAAACACTGGGATTTCCTGGGAAGGGCGCCGGCAAAGCGGCTCCCTGCCCTGCTCTGGAGCCTCCGGGTCCATTTATCTGGGTTTCATTTCTCCCTAATTCAAACAAGCATGCTGATGCCTACTGTGCGGGCTGTGTCCCTGGGCAGCTAGCGGAGGGCAGGGGCTTGGGACGCAGGACGACTCTGAGCACCTGTGGTGTGGGGTGTCCTGAGGCCCAGTCAGATGGTTTTGGGCCTTCAGAGTGGCCCAGGAGCATCTCATGTGACCCTCAGCAACGTGCCCCCAGCTGCTGGGCTCTGCCAGCTTCCTCTAAGAATTATATTTAAAAAAAAAAAAAAAGTTAAAAGGGAGAAGAAATTCAGCACGCATGGACTTGACGTGGGGCACGTGTCCCTGTAGCCCGAGCTGGCTCCTCCTCTTCACCCCCACCACATTTCCCTGGCTGTCTGTGTTGTTGCAGATTTTAGTCATAGTTCTTAGATAACTTTCCTCAACACTTAATTACGGTTTAATCTAAGCTTTATGTTTATTGACTAAGTCTACTGTTACATTTTGCTGCTACACTTCGCAGTTGGAATGGAATCCGTGTGTTCGAGAACCTCCCCACATACACCAAGCTCCAAGTACGCTGAGCTTGTTAAAATGCCATACTGATTGTGCCCTAAAGCAAGTTCTAATTTTGTCTGAACACTCTTCACTTCATTATTTGAACGCACAGAACAATGCCCCGGAACTCCACTTTTGGCAATAATACTCTACCCGCACCCTTCTCCCTTCTTCCCAATACTGACAAGGTAAAGCATGGGCATTTTTGAGATCAAGAGAACGACCTAATATGTTTAAAAATATATAAGCTTACAGAAAATTTTATGCTTACCACACACAACCTAAACCTCCATCATCATCTTCCCTTCTAATTTAGTAACCTGCTGCACCAATTCAGTGTTATTACACGAACCAGAACCCCAACATATTTCACTCTAGTGAGGCAGCAATTCAACAGTAACCAATGACAGAGCAAAGAAAGAAAGAAAAAAAAAATGCTGTGACAGAAAGTTACATACAATGAATGCCTCATGGAATTTTCAGTGAATTATTTTCCAAAAAAGCAATTTAAGTAAATACCCTAGATGCTACAGGATACAAATATTTGCTTGTGCTATATGCCAACTGAGAGTACAATTTCCTAACACACCAAGTACTGCAAAATAGCTTTAAAAATTCACTGTGTCTTACAAACCAAGAAATGCACCACCTCTACTAGCCCAACCACACAATTCACCTAGGGATGTAATTATCAAATTCTAAGTTTTTGATAAGAGACCCAAAGGATTGACCAAATTACAAGTCACGCTGCAGTAAATAACCCTGTCGGCCAAGCAGCGTTCCAGCAGCTATTAACAAGCCTCGAAAATTAACACCCAGAGACGCCACATCACTGACTTCCAGAAAATACATTAATTTCTATCGCACATCCAGAGATAACTTGGGTTAAAAATGGAAACTCAGAGTGAAGGCAAACAAAACCCTTGGCTCAAGGAACCCTGCCAGTCCTGCTCTCGGGTCAAGAGGCCCACGTGCCAGCCGACAGGACCCTCGATGCATCCCTCAACCCCTCCACTCCCCACCTTTCTCTGTGGTAAGCACACCTTCTTGGCAAGAGTGAAAAGACGCAGCATGACCAGGTGCTGGGCGCGCTCCACGCCGACTACACTGGCCGGGACACAGCATTCACGCTCGTGCTAGGGCTTTTGCCTGAGCGCTGCTTCTGCCTGGAAGGTCCCTGTCCTTTCGGCTGGCACACCAACCGCTCAGGTAATCCTTCCCCAAGGACCTGTTCTACATTCTTCTTTGCACCTGCCAGGTCTGATACCACTTTACCTCAGTATTACCTTGATGATTGTCTGTCTGCCCCACAACTGTGAGCCCCACGAGCACACTGACCCTGTCTGCTCACCACTGGACTGCAGGTGCTCAGAACGGTCCTAGGTACTTGGTACTGGGTGATGCCCACCAAGTATCTGTGCAGTGAGCAGATGGATAGACAATAAGGCATAAGTCAGGGGAACAAAACCAAACCACACTTGACGTGAGATGTCTATGGTAACTGAGGATGAATCTGGTTCTGGAACTTCGACTCGGGAGGACCCTTTACGGTCATCCCCACCCAAGTCCTCGTGGGGATCCTTCCCTCAGAAGTTCCAAGGAGGAGCCACACTGATCTGCTTAACGTACAAGAGTCTGCCGCCTCCCAGCACCCAGCA
Source organism: Sylvilagus floridanus (assembly GCA_949820135.1). Lineage (NCBI taxonomy): Eukaryota > Metazoa > Chordata > Mammalia > Lagomorpha > Leporidae > Sylvilagus > Sylvilagus floridanus. The sequence continues at coordinate 75,183,189 of OX463239.1, read as the reverse complement.
CCCAGCACCTAGCACTAGGCATCACTGAGTGTCCATCCCTAGGCTCTGCGGGGTAATTCCCAACACACTCCTGAAAGGGACCCCACCCAGACAGGCCAGGCCTGACCCTGCAGCGAGGCCCACCAAGGGCCGTCAGAGGCATCCAAGACAGCAATTCTGTCCAACTCACGGAACGCCAGGCAAACCCGTATCTATAGCAACAGTCTTCAGATTTTTAAGTCACTTATTGGAAGTTTCTCACGTCGGGCACAAGTTAGCCAATGCCTGCAACTAATTCTCAACTCAAATAGCAGTTCTTCCATGAGGCCCTGCCTACCTCAGCCCCAGGGCTCCCGCTCCACAAGGACGGACTCCCCATCTATCTGCAGGTCCCGTGAGGGCAGGGCTGTCCCCGACATGGGACACAGGGCCACCCTCCCACATAGCACACACTCAGAAGTTGGCTGCCCCAGGAAGGAGGCAGGACTGCCCAGGCACGATGCCAGCCCCCTCATTCTTGTCTCCATGCTCCTCTGAGCGCTCTCAGCTGCCCACGTCTCTGCAAACTCAGTGCCCAGAGCTCGACGCGGGACTCCGCACTGCGGGAGGAAGCAGGTGCAGATGTCCCGTGCTCCCTGCTGAAGCAGCCCGAGAACAGATTTCAAAGGCAGCTGGACTCCGCCACTCACATCCACAGGCGCGTGCTCAGGGCTTTCTACCTGTTCACACCACTTCTGCAGGGGACTTTAGAATTTTTTTTTTCATAAGGAAAGCATTTTATTTAAGTAAAATATTAGAAAGAAGTCCTGCCGCTTCAAAATTATTTTTTCCCTGGGAGGAGATGATGTTAAACACTCAGATTCAGCAAATTTTTACTTGAAATATTACCATAATGTATTGATTTTTTACCAGACTCAATTGACTGAAAAGTTGTTTGTATAGCAATATTGGCCAAACCAATATACTAGAACAATTTTGCTACCCATAGTAATCAAGTGCATTTCTGAAGCATAATTATACTGTCATAAAAATAAAGCCAAGATACCCTTTTCCAAGCAATAAAACTATAGGGGCTATAAAATAGGAAGAAGAAAGGACTAAATAAATGAGATTTTTTAAAATGAAATGTAGTGTCTTTGAAAAACACCACTGCCTCCTTTTCCTTCCCTTAAGCCAAGGTTAGCAAAAACTGATCAATACTTCAATCTCAATAAACTATTTCAATAATAGTTAATTCGGGTGGAAACAGAGTCTGAAAGTCTCTGCTCGGTGACCTGTGACATCCTGTCGTGTTGGTGGGCTGCCAATAATCCATCATGGCCATAATGGACATGAGCAGGTGTGAAGCTACAGGAACGCGGTGTGGGGCGCGCAGAGCAAAGGTGGGACAGGGAGGAGCTGCAGGAACTCAGGTTCAGTCTTTAGCTCCTAATCAATGCAATACACATTATCGTTCAAAACAAACCTGGAACGGGGAATGCTGACAGAGGGAGAGAGGGAAGCATACATAATTAATTTTATTTGACAAATACTCATTGATTTTCTGAAAACATGAATCCCCTGCTTGTCACGTGATACTGCGATGCAATACAGCCATACATAGGTATTTAATTTTGCATTAGGATGGGGTCTTGTTTGCTTGTTTAAATTATGATCTAGGCTGCAAGGAAAAGGCTCTTCATTTGATTGAAAATTTAAACGCAAAATAAATCAAACAATCACTCTAGCTCTCAGGTCAATATCAAACCATTTTAAAAACTGTAATTTATAAGAGGCACAGTGGGGAGGAATGGTGAAGCAGTGGGGTCAATGACACAGTCGCTAGAGGAGCTGAGGCCACACCTACTGCTCTCCGCTGTGGTTTCACACCCTCAGGACAGCTGGTGAGAGAGGAAGTCAAGGATGTCGGGTGCTCTGTGGTTCCAGGAGTCTCATGCTTTGAGGTATTTGGTTTACTAAATAACGTGTATTAGCTAATTCATGTATTTTCTCATTGCATATATAGATGGCCATCAGCGTTTCTGTATTTCATTAAATAAATCACTGCACTACAATGAGTTGATACAATTTCAGCTCCCAGACACAAATTTAAAGTCTGTTCTGGCCTCTACAGCTGTACTGCAAAGGGCAGAATACCCCTAAGGTAACAGCTCACACAATTTCAGTTTCTAGCTGCCAGGTCCATCCCCAGGCCTCCAACAACCATCTCTTCAAACAGATAAAGCAACAGACAGCAGGAGACCAAGACCCTGGGGAGTCACTGCCCTTCCCTCATCTTCCTGCCCCTAGATATGTTCAAATTAATTCTGAAATAATGGTATATGTCCAATCTTCAAAACACCATGTAGGTGGCACATTATATCACTGAGAAAATTCTTCCCAAAGTCCAAATTAGACTCTTTACTGTAGCAGGAGCCAGAGGTGGTAAATTCACTATTTTCAAATACCTAAAGATTAGAATACATGGCCTAAAAGCTGGGCAATTTGAGTCTTAAGAGCGAATAATTTGAATTAAGGAAAAATACTATAAAAGATGATCTTTGGACGGTTGTTTGCCAACTGACTTAGCATGATTCAATCCTAAGAACCAAATACTGCTTTAATTCTGGACCCAAAGTTCAGTGGCTCCATCAAACAAAGGAAGTAGAGTCGAATTGACTGGCTTTGGAATCAGAGAACTGGGCCTGCTAATTACTGGGGCTTCAGTGGGACAGACCAGCCAGGGAACGAGCCCACGGTGATTACCACGCTGGGTTCATGGGTGCTTACAAAAAAGTAATCATTCTTCTCGGTGAATGCTGTGGCGCAGTGGGTTAACGCCCTGGCCTGAAGCACCAGCATCCTATATGGGCACCGGTTCGAGTCCCGGCTGCTCCACTTCTGATCCAGCTCTCTGCTATGGCCTGGGAAAGCAGTAGAAGATGGCCCAAGACTTTGGGCCCCTGAACTGGGAGACCCAGAGGAAGCTCCTGGCTCCTGGCTTCAGATCAGCCCAGCTCCAGCCATTACAGCCAATTGGAGAGTGAATGATCGGATCGCAGACTTCTTTCTTTCTCTCTCTCTCTCTCTCTCTCTCTCTCTCTCTCTGTGTGTGTGTGTGTGTGTAACTCTGACCTTCAAATAAATAAATAAATCTTAAAAAAATAAAAAAGACTCCTGACACTTAATCATAATACATCTATTGTTCTCTATTTTCTTGAAGATTTTGAAATTCACTGTGAATCTCTCAGAGCAGAACAGAATGTAAATCTTTCCTTAATTTAGTTTTTTAAGAGTAACTTGTAGCCCTATGAGAAATGGAGCTGTAATAAAAATGCATTCACTCCCTTTTCCTAAACTTTTCTGTTTCCTGGGCTTCGGTTATACTTATAAGGTATTTCCTTTATGATCCACTTAGCCCAATACATAATCTAAGAAATTTCAATTTAAAACCACCTGTCTCCTCAGTCACTGGTAATCCTGAGAACAGCCCAAGCAGGGGATAGCCCACAGAATCTATCAGCACTACGTTAAATGTCCAGGGCCAGAACTTCATATTTTATAAATGTGGAAAAACACCAAGACACAAAGGGTGAAAGTGTATCAACAGCTAAATAATATACATCACAATTACACACAGTATCATATCCCTTGAAATTCACAACGTCTCATCAAGTGGGCCAGATATGACTGAAATATTAAACTTTTGTTTTGCACTTATTAGCTTCCTTATACATTATAAGAAAAAAATTAAACAGGCCTGTTAAGCAGTTTTGTTACCAATGAGTGACTTTTCCAATATTTTCCTCATCTAGTTTATGTAGCATAGCTTCTAATGCAATCATTTCATTTGAAAAGCTGTAATTTTTATAGCCAACACCATTAAGGTAAACTTAGTGTAGGAGAAACTCAATCATAACACATCATACACTTAATTTTACAGAGGATTTTGTAAAGTGGAATCTTATTTTTTAAATGATGGTAGCATTTCTATGTGCAGAACCCAGAGCCAGGGCTGAGAACAGCACAAGCTGCAGCCCAGACAGGAAGCCCAGTGATCAGACAGGTGGTTTCACAATGGGACCTTCACATTCTCTCCGCTGAAGAGTAACAGAAGCAGTACGATAAATGGGATTTCTTCTTTTCGTAAGCAATCTGTGTCAATCAACTACTTACATTATGACAACTGACATTCACCAGTGTCAAACACATATTAAATCTTACAACACTCACACTGAGCATTAACAAATAAACTCTTCAGAGAGTTGCTGTCATTGCAACAGCCGAGCAAACTGAGGGGCCTATGCTAGGGATGTGGGGAAGAATGTTCCCTTGGATGCTGTGGCCCATAAGAAGCAGAAGTGCTGGCCATGCTTCATAGTTAGAAACCACATGAACAGGGCGAACGAGGAGTTACTGTTTAACAGGCACAGAGCCGCAGTTCTGCAAGATGCAAAGAGCCCTTGGAGCTGGATGGCGGGGACGGTGGCACAATGTGAACCAACTTGACGCTGCTCAGCTTCGGAGGGCGACGACGGCAAATGCTACGTGCGCTCTGCCACAGTTAAAACTAATAGTTTTAAAACAACACTAACAAAATCTCATTTTTACAATTTTCCTTTGTGTGTATATTTCTGTATATACTTCTGCATATACGCCACCTTCCATTTTTCTAAATAAACCACATTTTAAGCTAAAGGATTAAAATGTAACCACCGTCTAATAAAAATTATCTGCTGTGGTCTGCTGGTCGTTCGTTTCTTCCCTTCCGGAATAAACTAGGATGGCACATCCACAACAGGCTTTCAATTAAACAAGATTTGTTGAAATAGCACAGATAAGAAGGAAGGCAGGCTTCTACAGAAATATTTTTGGATTCCAATTAAGCCTATGAAAGGAACCCAAAGCGTTGCTAGAAATCTTTTCTGTTTTATTCTTAGACGCTCAGTATAAAATCATGAGGAAGAACGTGGAGCCTTGAAAACTGCCCCTTCCAGAGAGCTCAAGGAACAAAATCAAGTGCACATGGTCCCTCTTTCCTTTCTAAGGGTGCCTGAACCCCAGAACCATCCCAGCTGGGTACAAACTCTAAGGCCAGGTGAAAATGAAGAGAAGACGAGGAGGAAGAGAGGCTGATACGCAGGACAGGGGCTGCCCCGGGAAGGTGCTGGTGCGGTGTGCTCCAGGAAGGAAGGAGATGAGTAACCTCTAGTCTCATCAGACCCACACAGTCTCCAACACTTCCAGAGCCCACGGATCGTGTGAGATTTATTTCTCTGAATTACCCTAGTGGAAGGACCTCACTTTCAGGTCAGAGATCCACGCACCCGGTCACCTGCAGGCAAAACACAAGCCGAGTACGTGGACCTGGCTCTTAAAGGGCTGCAGCTGGCAGAGAAGACGCACAGCCTGGCCGCTGCCGCAGAGCAGCTGGGAGCTCTGGCGCAGAGCCTGGCCTGCCAAGGAGCTTCCGACCCCGAGGACTGGGGTGCGTTCTGGGAGCTGAGGATGCGATCCTTTTGGGTCACAGGACGAGAGAACAATTTTTCTCTGGAGTCACGCAGTTAGTCAGAACTTTCAAACTCTAAAAATATGACCAATTAGAAGGCAAATTAATTATTTCACAACTCTGAAAATGTCCATGATAGCAATGTTGCAGCATCTGAGGTAAAAACACAGTCGCGCTGGGCCGTGGGGTTAGTGTATACATGGAAAACAGCTCTCTAGAGGAAAGTGTTATTGCTCCCTCGGGCTTTCTTACAAAGGACGGATTTTTTAATTCCTGGTGGAATATTTTTCATACACCATTGCAGACTATTAAGTACCACATATTACATTATGTAGCTTCAACTTCGCACTGCTACATGAGAAAAGGCTCCCCTGGCGAGACAACTATTTTTTACGGTTAGCATTTTTTAATATGAAAATGAACACTCCTTTAGGGTGGATCACTGCGACTGGAATTGGGGAGAATTTTATAACTTAACATATTCATCAATGTGTGTGGAAATACTCGTAGGGGACTGGGGTGAGGAGAGAAGGAAATTCAACAGGAAAAAGGCTTTTTAATAACTTTGCATGTCGACACAGGGCAAAGCAATGGTATTTATAAGGTCTGGCTTCCACTGGGTCTAACTGTGAACAGGTAGGGGACTGGCACAGGATGGCAGTGAGTTAAAAAAATAATAATAATAATGGTTGTTAAAGAGAAAAAAACACATGAAACTTCAGGCCAGTTAAAAGTACACTTGCTAATGGTAGACTACTTAACTGCACACGCAGGAGAGATAGAGACGCAGAAATAGTAAAAAGGCAATATAAATGCACTTTTCAGGCAATTCCTGAGAAAATACATGCCTCGTAGAATTCTGCAGTCAAAGGCAGAAATAAAATCTCAGCACTGGTGGTCACTTAAAAATCTCTGCCACGGAGAACTCGCATACCCCCAGCAGTCAGCACGAGAGGACGGAAAGTTTAAGTAGAATTGACTACTCACTTGTAGACTGTGCCTCCGTTGCCATGGCCGAGGGTGTCTCGATACCGTATGTCTTGTTCATTCATCTCCACGAGAAAGAAAGAAAAACAAAAAAGGTGTCATGCTGTGGATGGAAATGTCAAGGAGAAGCAACTCTGGGCCATAAACAACAAGCAGTCTGGGTCATTTCAAGTTCAGCTGCAAGAACGAGAAGATCAATACAACATTTGCTGTCCAATTTATAAAAGACGATACCAAGGGACAAAGTGATGGAAAGTTTAATGACAATTTGTTTGCCTGGGTCATTTCATTAAAGTTTGATAAAAGGTGTCAAAATGGAATGATATAACATAGCTCAAAAGGGTCAGGTCAGAGACACTGATAAGAAAACAGTCCAGCACGGCACACAACCAACGCCAAAGAGCCAGCACAAAACCAGAGTCAGGCTGGGAGGACAGCGCACACACATACACACACACACACACACCCAGCAATCTGAGGCAGATCTGTAAATAAATCAGACCGGAAACTCCTCAGGTGACCCTCTAATTAACACTTAACAAACTAAGTGAGTAATGTTTAGTATTTTTTCCTGCAGTAGACACAGCTTTTCTTTGTACATAATAAATTAGTAGTATTCAGCAATGCCTGGATAGCAATCACATTCTGTTGATGGAAAAGTGCCAAATCAATGCACTTTAAAAGTACACAGATAGTCTAAATTATAATGAATTAAAGGGAAAATATACAGGCATGTAATTTTTATAAACTAGTCATTTTCACACTTTAAAATATGAAGCAGCATGCACATTTTCCAAGATTCTGTAACATCGATCATACCACAAATACTACTCTCATTTGTATCATGAAAGCAAGGGACTTCTGTGAGCACCCAAAAAACAGAGTTTAAGAGTTTTTAAAGAACTCCCTAAATAATTATTTATCAAATGATTTAAAAACCAACCAGACTCCATCTGATGCATTCAGTTGTTTGCTACACACTGGTCCAGTTGCTTAAAAATTAACTGCCAACTTTATTCACTAAGTGGATTTAATAAAGGTGTTATTCTCCATATAGCTAACGACTGGGAAAAGCCATTGTAAGCCCTGAAAAAAAAATCAATTTCCAGGGAATTGCATTGCCTTGCATGGGCAGAAAATGGATGGAGTTTTTAATTCAATATCACTTGAAAAAAAATAGTTTGTTTTCAGACCACTACAGTAAAGCTTTAAATATTTTTTGTTCGACTCCCAACTCCCACCAATCAGATAAAGCTAGCCTTTGTTTATCAAGGGAAATCTGCTTCCCCCACACGTTTCTGAAGTGGAAGCTTCAGAACATGGATAAGGAATGAGGACTACAGTGCAGGAACAGAACAGCTTCCTCTCCAAGAAGTCCTGCCAATCCCAAAAAGAAAATCGGCAGACTGATGCACGGAGGCCAGTTCAGCACCCAATCTAACTGCAGTACAGCCTGATTGATGCAATTTACAACCAGCTAATTACTACATTTAGGGTCAGTGAAGAAATGACAGAGAAGTCAGAAAAGTTGGCAACTAGTTTCCTATTTGAAAGAAATCTAGTTCTGTACTACCTTTATATATTACAAAAAATATTTTAAACTTGTACCGAAGAGGGAAAAAAAGAAAACCTCATTATTCTGATTTGAATGGTAAATCCTAAAACAGCACTAAGAAAAGCAGCAAAGGAAGTGACGTGAGATGTTAAACCAGCATGGCTGCCGTAAGGTTTGCTTTGATCAATGACGTCCCCATAAATGGCAATATCCACTGGTGCGAACAAACAGGCTACTAGGCCAATTCCCTCAGAACATTTCTCAGTATGTTCTAAACATGACTCCAACAATTTGTACCCAAGCTGCATTCTCATCGCGGAATAAGGTAAACTTCTAGGAGGAGAAAGCACCCTTATGCAAGTCCACAAATTCAGGATGAGAAACATGGAGATGAAAGGGTAAGCAGGACGGAGCTCTGCAGCCCAAGGCTCTGAGCTGCGGTGCTAGTCCATGGTCATATCTTGTCCACCATTCCACAGGCAAAAGGGGACGTGGTTAAGCGTCTCTGCCCACCTTGCACCTTCATAATCCCAACAGCTCAGTCTTGTTTTGGCTAATACCCACCACTAGGCTGAAGAGACAAGTGGCTAGCATTCCCAGTACTCCCATCTAAGCAGGAGTGGCAGGCATCCAACATCAGGGCAAGACAGGAGCCTCACAAGGGTGGGGAGGTGAGAAGGGGATGGATACCATTGACTGCTGCAGGTAGGTGTACATGTGTGCTAATCGCTGTGTGTGCAAACACAACAACAGCTACAAATCAAGACAGAATCCAGCAGACAGTGAGAAGGACTGTCAGAAAAACAAAAATAAATAAAAACAGTTTTCAAGAGCAAGTTATAGAACCATGTCACTTAGACAATATCTGTAAGAAAAGGGATTAAAGTGTTTGTACAGCATTTTAAAGTTATACACATTTTTCTCTGGTCTATGAATTGACTGATAGCATATATATATATATATATATATATATATATATATATATATGTAAAAGCTGCCAGCTACAGTGCCGGCATCCCATATGGGTGCCAATTTGAGACCTGGCCGCTCCACTTCTGATCCAGCTCTCTGCTATGGCCTGGGAAAGCAGAAGATGGCCTGAATCCCTGGCTCCAGCACTCGCATGGGAGACCTGGAAGAAGCTCCTGGCTCCTGGCTTCAGATCAGCCCAGCACCAGCCATTACAGCCATTTGCAGAGTGAAGCAGCAGATGGAAGACCTCTCTCTCCCTCTCTCCCTGCCTCTGCTTCTCCGTAACTCTGCCTTTCAAACAAACAAATCAATCAATCAATCAATCAATCTTTAAACAACACTGGGACATGTCTGGCCTAGCAGTGAAGATGCTGGTGAAGACACCCCCATCATGTACCACAATGACCGGGTTCGAGTCCCAGCTCCACTCACCGTTCCAGCTTCTTGCTGAAGCACTCATTGGGAAGAAGCACGTAATGATCAAGCAATTGTATTCCACCCTCACGGGAGACCTGCCTGCATTCTCAGCTCCTGGCTCCAGCCCTGGACCAGCCCCAAATCTGAGCACCCGGGGAATAAACCAGGGGGTAGAGGTCTTGCTCTTCCTCCACCTTGTTCTCCCCCTCACTTCTCTCTGTTCTCTCTCAAAAACATAAATAATTTTTAAAAATATTAGATTCTGGGACAAGCATTTGGTGCAGGGGTTAAGACACTGTTTGGAATGCCCAAATCCCATATCAGAGTAACTGTGTTCAAGTCCCAGCTCTGCTTCCAATTCCAGCTTCCTGGAGACAGTGGTAATGACTCGAGTGGTGGAATCCCTGCCACCTACTTGGGAGACCGAGGCTGAGCTCCTGGCTCCTGGCTTCAGGCTGGCCCAGCCCTGGCTGTCACAGGAAGGTGGGAAGTGAACCAGTCGGTGGAAAACCTCTGCCTGTTTCTCAGCCTTTCAAAAAGATTTCAAGAATTTTTTAAATAGCAAAAATGTTAAAATATCAGATTCTTTTCCTTTTGATTATCTGAATTTCCTAAATTTTATGCAATATAGTAATATTTATATTTTAAAAAGTTTTGAAAAGGAAGACTATTACAGAAATCATGAATTCATTATTAAAAACATTTTGAGAGTTTCATATATCTGATCAAATGATTTCCTTTGATCTTAACTAGGAAAAAAATCTTGAAAGGGATCAACAAACACCAGATAACACTTCTGCCTTTTTTAGTTTATTTTTTATTTATTTTTTGCCTGTTAATTCAACCTTCCCAAATGAAGTGCAACAACAGCCATGGGATCTGCAGGCCTCCAAGAGTACTGCACTTGAAGATCACAGCCGGATCAAGTATCCTAAAACTGAATTTTATGGCATTTTAAGATCACTTAGCTCAGCCCACGTAGGCTATGTGACTAGTCACTAACAACTAGTCAAGGTTTGAAGTCGGTCTCAGCACACTCCGGTTCCCTGCTCTGTGTCACGAGTGTGGGACAGTCCCTGTTCTCAGTGGCAACTAAGCACTCAAGCGAAGGCCATTCACAATTAAACAGTAATTTCAGCAGCTCTGCTGTTTGTTTCTAAGAAGGGTTTTTTAAATCACATAGCTAATCTTTACATTGAAAAGGAGCAAAATAATTTTTTTTTCTCCAATAAACTGCCAAATAGTTTTAAAAGATAGTTCAGATTACTTGACTAAAAGAAGCAAATAAAAGGCTGGATAATAGATGCAGGGTGGGGAGTGGGGGCAGAAAAAGCCAAGAGTTACAATTATGAATCAACTGCCAACACAGCAAATGACTTGAGAAAAGTGACTGGCAGGGGCTATGCCCCAGTTGGAGGAGAGGAGGGAGACAGCAGCCGCCAAGGGTAGTGGTTGGGTGTGTGTGGCCTGTGGTTCGCATTTAAACACACAGACTCTTTTACGCTGCAGTGTCACAGTGATCCAAGAGGAGCCACAAGATCTAAGAGTTTTATCTACTAGCAATGATACAGTTTGTAAAGCTGATTTTACAATAAATACCTAGTTTCCCTCTCCCATTCTTTTTCTTCCTAAAGACCCAAGGTTTTTCTAATGGCATTTGAAGTTCTCAAAGTAACAGTCAAGGATGTAGCAAAACCAGAATCAATTCTAGACCAGTGACATCTAAGTATATTCATACTTGATTTATCAGGAAGAAGAAAATATTGTCACCCTCTCCTACAAAATCTAAAAGACAAAACGAGGAAAAACAACTTTATAGATGCAATGGTCACAGCCGCATCCTTGGCGTCACTGTGTACTTTAAAAATTCGTTAAATTGACCCATTGGGCTATTTTTCATCAGTTTCAAATCCAGGGCCAATGCTCAATAGATGCGGCCACACCAGAACTGAAGTGGGAAAAACCCATCAGAGAGGCTGCCTTATAACTCTCAATAACAGGGCCCAGAAATACCTTATCATTTGTTTTTTCAAGCTGGAAAAAATGGAATCCTCCATCAAAAGGTGCTGAGAGGAAAACAATATCTCTATTCCAAAGACGAAAGGTTAAACTTTTTTGAAAAAAAGGGCTTGACTTAATATATTAATGAAATTAACAGGGAAAATGAAATGGCATTCAATTATGGATCAGCTAAGAAAATGTGCTTTGCTTATTGTCTGTCTGTGTTAAGAAGAATCAGTACCTATCGCTTATAAATCATTAAAATAAAAATGCTCAATTAATCCTCATTTTACATGTAAAGCCCTGACAGAACCAGTCCCAGCCCAAGACCTTTGCCTCACAAATGGAAGCAGTAATGGCTTCAGAAGCAGTCACACTCTATGAGCAGACAATTGGAGAGATTTAGTAAATCCCACTTTATAGAGCAGAGACTAATCGGAAAACACGGGCCAGTCAAATGTTTCTTATGAACTGTTGACACTATATCAATGCTGAATCAATCGGTGGCATTTACTCTGAGTGACAGAAAAGAAATAAATATTTATATCACATAACCTATATCAATGAACCCAGGCAGAAAGCTATTTCTAACCTGTCAATATTTGATTATCTTGAAGAATCATGTCCCTTTCTTTTAATGATTAATATGAATTCCTTATTAAATCTAAGTGGAGGCTAGTGGAAAGGCAAATCATTATTAGTGCTTGCGCGCATAAACCACTAGAATAAAACACTGCGCTCAAGTGTTGAAGTATCGTTAAATGTGACTCACATCGTCCACGGCGCTCAGCCCAGACGGCTGTCTTTGCCCACAACTGCACATGCTGCCTTACGCAGCTCAGCGTGGCTCAGCTCCTCCCTAACATCAGGGAACTGGGGTGGGGGGATTCGGGGAAGGAGCAATATTTTGAAAGCTCCCAAAGGTGGCTTTCTTTGTTTTGTGACTGAAAGTGCACATAAGAAAAGCTGATCCTTAAAAACAAAGATAATGCCGTTCTGTCTAAGGCGGGTTAGCCCCTTTGGAGGAGAAAGCACATCGCCATGCCAGTCCCTCACTGTAGAGGCCCTCTCAACAGACACTTAGCACTAAGATATCTATAGTGTTAGGTCTGCTGTGAAAACATTGAGAACATTTCAGAATGCTGTTTTTTCTTTGGCAGTGGAAATAAACTGTTTTTCATTTTTGAAAGAGGACTCTGTGACAGGTTATTTTCCATTGCCTGCGCCGAACAAATGTAGTTAAAGCTTCTTAATTTATGTCAATTTTGAAATATATTTTCCAGCTGAAGGACACAAGTGACTCGTACGTAAATTACAATTAGTAAGTAGAATGCAAGCATGTTGAAGAAACATAAATATCCAGGGCTCGATATTTTTGCTTTCAGTTGGGTTTTATTTCACTCTGGTTCTGTGCTCATACAGGACACTGGCAGGTGGGGGGAGGAGGGAGGGAAGCAGAGATTTCAACCTCAATCTAAACCAACCCTCGGCTGCTTAGAGTTGAAAGTCTTAGCTGGGTGCTCTCTGGAATTTTGAAACTACTCAGACTACACATGCAACACGAGGTTTTCCTTAGCTGTGTACAGCGCATTTGAGGACCTGGACGACGGCTAGAAAAGTTGGACCCAGAGCAGCTTCATTTTTGCTGACCATCTTCACAACATTGCGTGCACAGCAGGCAATACTCTAGAAGCATGGCCACACGGTCACGGTTTTACGGCGCACACGGCTACTGGGCCACAACGTTCCAGGTGACATGAAAGCACAGGCGGCAGCCCCAGCTTTGTCTTCCTGACATGCTCCACTACAAGCACTTGATTCATGCAATGCCAATGAGGCTTGGAGAGGTCAGCGTGTGAAGGCACTGAATAAGCATCTGAGATAATTAAGATTTCAGCCTTCGAAACATGGACGGGAAGTGAACAGCAGTTAAGAAAATCAATAAGAGTCTGTTATTCGCAGTGACACAGATGTCTCAGTCAATAGAGCCTAATAGGCAGGCTTGATGACAATGGACAGGCGCCTGCCTCCATGGCTATCAAAGGGCTCCCACTATCACAAACATTAAAACGCATCTACGTTGCTATTGAGGAATCGAGGACCCTGCAGGTAACTCCATTTGCCCGTGTATGTTTAAAAGCACCATACACATTTCAGATGTGTCCATCTACTTGAATCAAAATTAGTGAGAAATACCTGGCCTGCAGGCCCACTCGTCCCTCCTTGGCCAGCGGGGGTCAGTCACCTAGGCAGAAGCATCTGCTGTGACTCGGTTCCCCGAAGAGGCCAGCGGTAGTTTCAGGACAAAAGGAGGAGCTAAGGCAAGAAAGTAACCGTTCTCCCTTTTCTCCCCAAAGACAATGAAAGAAACAGGCGGGCGGCTGCAGAACGCAGGCCGTCCCACCAGCCGCGGTTGACACACTTGTTCAGAACTGATTAACTTTTCTTAAACTGAGATGGCAGCAGGGTGTGTGCACGGTGCTTCAATCTGCTGGGAGGGAAAGCCATTAGCACAGTTTGAAAAACGTGCTGCAAATTGTTCTGCCAATCAAATTAAGCCATGTTCTTCATTTATGACGGGAAGAAATCCACAGACTCTATCTCTGGAGTAAGTTTATGGATACAGAAACCGCACAGTACTAAGCTCTGGCTATGTGAAAACCTTCATACGTAACAATACCTACCTGGCCATTGGCTAGTATTTTTTTCAGTTCGGCTGAAGACTTCTTTAAGCTGAAAAGGGAAGACATAATATTTAGTGCAAGATCATTAATACCTTTGAAGACCACTGAAAATTCCAGACCAGAATACACCCCTGAGTTTTAGGTGTGACAAGGGCTCTACCCTCTACAGCCTTCTCCCTGTGCAAGGGTTCTTAATGAGTGACTTGCCAAATGCCAAGGGCATCAATTGAGAGGCTAAAATCCCACTCAAAAAGTAAAGCAATAATGAAGTCCACAGTCAAGGGTTGGCTACAACTTTTTTTTTTTTGGGGGGGGGGTCATTAGTTCTGTCTTTGGGTAGCCTTTCAGTAGCATCTGCTAGGCACAAAGTATCTAACAATGGAGTCTTGGAATGTCCACAGCAGAGATTACAGAACTTCAAAAGAAAACAGATGCTTTGGGTCCTGATCTTTCACTGTGGTTAAAAGTTACAATTCGGCACCCCGACCGGGACTAGAACCCGGTGTGCCGGCGGCGCAAGGCGGAGGATTAGCCTGTTGAGCCACGGCGGGATTCTGTCCCGGTTGCCCCTCTTCCAGGCCAGCCCTCTGCTGTGGCCCAGGAGTGCAGTGGAGGATGGCCCAAGTGCTTGGGCCCTGCACCCCATGGGAGACCAGGAAAAAGCACCTAGCACCTGGCTCCTGCCATCGGATGAGCGTGGTGCGCCGGCCGCAGCGCGCCGACCGCGGCAGCCATTGGAGGGTGAACCAACAGCAAAGGAAGACCTTTCTCTCTGTCTCTCTCTCTCACTGTCCACTCTGCCTGTCAAAAAAAAAAAAAAGAAAAAGAAAAAAAAAAGTTACAAGTTACAATTCTGCTTTCTGGGAACAAGATGAGAAGCAGAAATGAATCCTGGTGTTGGGCAGCCCGGTGATCTAGAACAAGTTACTGTCTAAGTAAAATTAAGTATTACAAAAAACTTAGCCCTGTGTTTTATACATAGCAGGTGTGCTTGATTAATAAAATTAGGAATTTCTCTCCTACCCTTTGCAACTCAGTTTCCAGAGTTATATTAAGGACACATCAAAATGTGCTCTGGGTAGATATGGCTATGTATACAAGTAAGTGAAAGTCCTCTGGAAGACAAAGGGTGGCCAAGGCGAGGCCTGGAGTGAGCTGTGTCTACACACGCCCACCCAACTAGGGGGTGGCTCATAAAAGAGCACCTTCCCACCAAGGTTCCACTTGAAATTTAAAGACGACTGACCCTCCTCTTAGAAATCTGTCCTCTCTCACTACTTGGCTACCAGATGAACCCTCTCCCTTGTGTTAGTTATCTGTCTTTCTTCCAGCACACACTCTCACAAGACTGGGAGATCCCTCAGAACACAGGCCACAGCCCACTCGCTTCTGGGTATTCCACGCCTTTCTCATCCTTGAACCCAGCCCAGAGACTTGGCACGTGCTGTTTGATAGATGCTCTGGCTGTCATGATTCCGTGGTGGCGGTGGTGCTGGGTGGGGATGGTGGCGGAGGTCACAGTGGTAGCAGCAGTCATCGTTGTAGTAATGCAGAAAGACATAAATATCAGAAGCACCACCAAGAGCAAAAAGACTCGGGACGTAACATGAAATACACGTGCACACACACATTCTACCTGGGGCCTCTAATAGGTTAATGTAAGAAAGTCTTGGGCTCCAAGTGTGACTGCATGTACCACTTCCAGTTATAATTGTTCTTCTTTTGAAATGCTTCTTAAACTTCTGCTATGGTCCAATGCAGGCCAGGAGGGCATTTTGTTCGCCTAGATTTCATACACTGAGCCGTCACCCACACTTTAATACTGGTCTCTCAAACCTCCGAATACATGCAGGAAAGTAGCAATTAAGAATTTTGTGGATTGAGACTAAAGCAGAAAAGCAGACGAAAAAAATAAACGATTGCCTCACAGCCGTCCAGTTAACTGATAATCTGCAATCACCATCTACTGGTGCCAGGTGCTGCGCTGGGTGCTGGCACTTCATCATCCTAATTTAATCTGCACAGTCACTGCAGCCCTGGGGTATGGCTGTCATCCATAATTTAGAGAGGAAACGAAGGTACAGACCTTATTCAAAGCCAGTCCATCCCTTACTCACTCTCTCACACACACACTTTTCTCTCTAGGAAGCGTTTAGATCCTACTATTCCCTCAAATGACTCTCAATTTGATGGTTTCAATTATTGTAAAGACACAAATAACCAAACCAAGCCCAGGCAATGCTTCTCCACAGATATTCCATTATGTCATAAACTTGAAATAATAACATTTTGATTCATTGCATTTACAAACTGCCTTTCATCCAAGAAACAAAACATGACTCCTTTATACAACTTCATCAATCTTCCCAAGAGCAGAGGTGGAGAGATGGAAAGTTTAATCATCCTAATTTCATAGAAGGAGAAAGCCAAGTTGTTCAGGAAAGGCCCTGCCTCGGCAGTGGAACGTAAACTCAGTAATTATGGCCTAGGAACACTGTGTGGACCGGTGAGCTAAGTTTAATAACAGTCACTCACCTCCAGCACAGAACAGCTCACACTCTGACAGTAACAGAGAGGAACACTGATGTCCCTCATTAGGGACATCTAGCTGCAAACATGGCCTGGTAAAAAACACACTGTGTGCCCTGGCCTATTTTGTGACTGAGTTCACCCAGTGTTTCCATTACCTGTAAAGGCAGAGTTACCTGAACTACGCAAAAATCACTTATAAAAACCCTTATATATGTGATACAACTGCAACCCATGCATTATTAGAATGTTATCTGCATATAATACATAATACATATTATATTATTATACCTGAGGACAAGCATTGAGATATCCAAAGAAGAGTAAAAGGGTATGGGGACTAAAAATATCGTCTTATAAGAAAAGCTAGAGGAATTGGTAGAATTTAAGACAGACAAGATTTAAAGAGAATCTAAGTGTACAAGTCCATTCATCATGCAGGTGTGACTATCTCCTACATGCCAAGCACCATGCCAGAAACTAGGGCTCGGACAACAAATATGCTAGAGTCACTGCCCTCAAGCAGTGCAAGAACCCATTGTGGGCAGAGGTGATTACAATACAACGTAGTCTGGGTGAGCGTGTAGGTGGCCCACATCCCATGTCGGAGTGCCTCGCTCAAGTCCTGAGTACTGTTTACTCCCAACCCATCTTTCTGCTAACCTGAACCCCAAGAGGCAGCAGGGATGACTCAACTACTCAGGTGCCTGCCTCTACCTGGGAGACCTACTCTAAGGACTGGGCTCCTGCCTCTTGTGGGTCCTTGGGGAGTGAACCAGTGGACGGAAGGTCTCTCTCCACCTGTCTGTCTCTCTCTCCCTTTCAAGTAAAATAAAAATCATTAAGAGCACGTTTTTAATACACTACAATGTGCTCACTGCTACAGGGAAAGGCAGTATGATCATTCGATCCTCAAACATGACCAATGTTAGCCAGACTGGAGGCCAAGGGGCTGAGAAGAGGAAGACAGGAAAGGGCAGCCATGGCCATGCAGGCCTCCAGGGAGAGGAAACCGACCTGCAGCTGGAATGTCAGTGGGCAGGGGCAGTGGGCAGGGCAGCAAGCTGGAGCGGGCGCCCATGAGGGGAAGACCATTGCCCTCAGCCCAGGAGGCCTGAAGAGCAGTAAAAGGGTTTCCATATGGTGACAATGGCTCCGAAGGGTGTGTCAGCAAGCTGGCTCTAGCTGCAGGAATGAGGAAGTGGGGCAGGACTGGAGGGGGTGCGGTCAGGAGGCTGCAGCAGTGGCCTGGAGAGCCACAGGGATGCTGGCCAGCAGCCCTGCATACACAGGGAGTGACAGGGGCCCAGACAGCTGTGAAGGATGGTGGGCAGGTTAGCCGGAGTCAGCCACCGAGGGATGACAGGGAACACACTGGGACAGGAAATCTAGGGGAGGTGTGTTTGTAGGGCAGATGACTAGAAGAGGCAACAGCCGAGCTAAATCTGAGTAGGTACTACAGGGAGACAGCCCAGCTTCTGAAAGAGCCTGCTGAGGCATAGCTACACAACAACAGACACAGCCCCTTCCTGCTGCAGGGACCACCACCCAGAGCCTCAAGCCTCCCTGGAGGGTGGGCCTGGCTGGTACCTGGGCCCCTCCCCCTCCTCTACATTGCAGGCAGGGGACCTTCACAGACACAGGGTGACACAGAACTCTCCCAGGGTCAGCAGCACTGGACAAGGAGAGCTGGGGCTGCTGGGCCTCCTCGGCCCCACAGGACCTGCTGCTGGCCATTCCTGCTCATCGCCTCTCGCTCGGCTGCCTCCCTGCCTCTGTGCCCGCAGCCCTGCCCCACGCCAGCACCCTCCCTGAGCTTCCCTACTGACACTTCTGTGGGAAACGCCCTCATCTGCCCATGGACTTGACGAGGTCCTTCTCGTCCCTTGGGTCTAGACAGAAATGGCACTCTCAAACGGAAATACCTCCCTGACCAGTGCTCTCTCCAAGCCCCTGCTTTCTCCACTCAGAGCACTAACTAGACAGAGTTATCAACTGCATACTTTTTGTCTGCACACACGTTAGACAGTGAGCCCTGGGGACACGGGGCTGCAGACAGCACCCAGTGATCAGCTGTCGACCTGGACAAAGAACACGGCCAACCGAGGGGGCAGGTTCAGATCCCCTGTGGGACTTCTGAAGGTCACAGTGCCCCCGTGACAGGAATCACTACCACAGCACAGGGAGGCTGTTGTATCCACAAGGGATGAAGCCACCGGTCATCAGATGGTCTGAACCACTGTCCAACCAACGACTGCGTAACACTCTGCGAACAGGAGATACTCTCTGAACGACCAAGCCAGCTCCAGCGAGCGGTTAAAACAGAGTCCAGAACCACCAAAGCCATCCTGCTTCTCAGACTTGCCATCCTGCTTTTCGTGCCATGATGAAATCTGACCTGAAACACCAGGGACCGTGCCTGCTCTTCCTGCACCCACCATCGGCATATGCACTGATCACCTTTTCTGGAAGACACCTTAGCTTCTCCGAGCTGAGCAGAGCAGCAGCGCTCTGTCCCAGGCCTCCACTCTGCGGGACCAGGGCTCACAGGCCCAGCAAGCATGGAGAAGAGCTTCCAGGTGCTACCTGGCAACCTTGCGACCACACGGCAGAGGACCCATGGGTGCAGAGCCGGACTGAGGGCACCTGAAGGCAGGATGAACTGGTTGAGAAGGAAATGCCAGGGTAGGTTTTTGGCACAGTATTTAAGATGGTACCTGGGATACCCACATCCTGTTCTGGTGTTCTGGGGTTCCAGTCCTGGCTCTGCTTTGGATTTCAGCTTCCTGTTCTTCGATGAGCACCACGAGAGGCAGCGGATGATGACTCAAGTTGCTGGGTCCCTGTCACCCATGTGGGAGACCCACGTGGAGTTCCAGGCTCCTAGTTTTGGCCTGGTCTAGTCCCAGCTTTTACAAACCATGGGGAGTGAACCAGTAGACAGAAGGATCTCTGTCTCTCTACCTTTCAAATCAATAAAACTTTTTTTTTTTTTTTTTTTGGATAGGCAGAGTGGACAGTGAGAAAGACAGAGAGAAAGGACTTCCTTTGCCGTTGGTTCACTCCCCAGTGGCTGCTGAGGCCAGAGTGCTGCGGCCGGTGCACTGTGCTGATCCGAAGCCAGGAGCCAGGTGCTTTTCCTGGTTTCCCATGAGGGTGTAGGGCCCAAGCACTTGGGCCATCCTCCACTGTACTCCCAGGCCACAGCAGAGAGCTGGACAGGAAAAGGAGCAACCGGACAGAACTGGTGCCCCAACCGGAACTAGAACCCGGTGTGCCGGAGCCGCAGGTGGAGGATTAGCCTATTGAGCCGCGGCGCCAGCCCAAAACTTTTTTTTTTTTCAAGAAGGAAATGTTCTGTAAGAGCAGTGTGTTCACAGCAAGCAGGTAGGTGGGCAGACACACTGAGACCACAATAAAGCAATCAAGGAGGTGACTCTTGCGCAGGGGCCAGGAAAGGAAAGACTTTTGTAAGTTATCTACAGTAAAGTCCCCTGGCCCAATACCTGAGGATGTGGCCTGAGGGGGAAGGGAGAGGTATAAAAAAGAAAGTAGAAGCCTACTACATCTCACCCGCTAAATGGCTGTCAAGTGCTGACTGAGGCCCTAAACCAAGAAACCCCAGGGCACGGAATGGCAGTTCTGGTCTTTTAGTTGCCTTGTGAAGACATGCATGGAGCAATCACCTGCACAATGTCACCCTCAAGGACCACATGATCGCATCTACTGGCTGAATAACCGCACGTACAGAGGTACTTCAGAAAGTTTGCGGGAAAAAATGGAATGAAAAGATAATTATGAAATTAATTTTGAAATCTATGAGTACAAGAGGTCTTTAAAAAGCTTAATGAAGGGGTGGAGCCGACACCGTGGCACAGTAGGCTAATACTCCACCTGTGGCAACGGCATCCCATATGGGCGCCGGTTCTATTCCCAGCTGTTCCTCTTCCAATCCAGCTCTCTACTGTGTCCTGGCAATGCAGTGGAAGATGGCCCAAGTCCTTGGGCCCTGTACCCACATGGGAGACCCAGAAGAAGCACCTGGTTCCTGGCTTCGGATCGGCATAGCTCCGGCCATTGTGACCATCTGGGGAGTGAACCAATGGATAGAAGACCCTTCTCTCTGTCTTTCCCTCTCACTGTTAACTCTCTCAAATAAATAAATAAAATAGTTTAAAAAATAATAATTATTATTTTTAAAAAAGCTTATGAGGGGGGCCGGTGCTGTGGCGAAGTGTTGGTAAAGCCACCACCTGCAGCACCAGCATTCTATACGGGCCTGGTTCGAGTCCCAGCTGCTCCACTTCTGATCCAGCTCCCTGCTGATGCACCTGGGAAAGCAGTGGCGGAGGGTCCAAGTCCTGCACCCATGTGGGAGACCCAAATGAAGCTCCTGGCTCCTGCCTTCGGATCAACTCAGCTTCAGCTGTTGCAGCTGTCTGGGGGGTGAACTAGTGGGATGGGAGGCCTCTGGGTCTCTACCTCTCTCTGTAGCTCTATCTTTCAAATAAAATAAATCTTTAAAAAAAAAAAAAAGCTTATGAGGGGCAGGCATCTGGCAGAGAAGCTAAACTGCCACCCGGGACACCACATCCCAAGTGGGAGTGCTTGGGTTTGAGTCCCAGATCCACTCTCCATGGAAGCTTCCTGCTAATACACACCCACGGCGGCAGCAGGTCATGGTCAAGGATTGGGTCCCTGCCACCCATGGGAGACCCTAATTGAGTCCTCAGTTCCGGGCTTTGGCCTGGCCCAGTCCTGGCCATTGCAGACAGTTAGGGGGTGAGCCAGTGATAGGAGATCTCTGTTTCTCTGTCTCTCTCCCTCTATCTGCCTTTCAAATAAATAAAATAATCAATTTCAAAAATTCATTAGCAATTCCTATCACAAAAAGACTAAGCATGATTTTAAAACATTTTTGTACCGAAATAAGCTTATCTTTCAGCTCCGTTTTCCATGACTGCCCTCGTACAACCAAAACATCCTATATTCCATCAGTTCGGCCTGGTGCCACCTTCTCCATGAGAGTCTGCAATGACGCTCTCAGGCTTGTTAGGTGCACTTTAGGGAGGCGAAAGCCTTTCATATCCCTCCTAGTACGGGGCAGTGTTAGCCAGTGTGAACTGATGAAAATTATCTTCCTTCTATGACAGCATCAATCTCTGTACCACCGAAGACGCTGGTGAGGAATGTGGGTGGTCAATCTGAATTTCACCACTTTCCTCTCGTCCTCTTGCTGGTGATGGTGTCAGTGAATAACCACACCACCACAAGATGAACAAGCAAGAAAAACACAGTGCACTCCAAACAACTTAAACACCAGATCACCAAGGCATGAAACTGTCAAAAGCACTGAATTTTCTATATATAAGTTGGAGACTGAAGAAAAACTACCCCACAGACCAAAATTAATAGTTTAACAGGAAGGACTAATTTCATCTTCCTAAAGGAGTTCCTTTCTCGCTGGCCCATCTGTAGCCACAGTTATCCAACTGCTCAAGTGTCTTTTCAGCCACACGCATGTTGTTGGGTCTTACAGGAAAGAGGTGTCATCCCCAAGACTCCCCCCCCACTCCACCCCCGTCTTTGCAGATCGTTGCGACACCAGCACCTTCAGTCACTGCTTCTCACCTATTGCTTGGAAGTGAATCGGAGATGGCTGGGCTGCTGTGTTGGGAGGGCCCAGCCCTGGTGTTCACCTACGAGTAAAGAAAGAATCTCCATCACTCTTGTGTTCTGAGGACACAGTTCTAATTAACCTATAATTTGCCACAAATTTCTCATTTCACTATGAAGGTTAATTAGCTTGTTGCAAGACAGACCCATGGCTGGTATCTGTTCAGTTATATAGGTTACAGAACCGCAAACCCATATATTACATAATACTCTAAACTCCTGTCATCATTCAGATACTTAAATGGCTGAAAAAGGAAAGACAAATGAAGGAAATTCAATTCACTGTCTAGAACATGTAGAAAAACAGTAATGCTGAAGAAAGTACATTAAGAATATATCCTAGAGTTAGCAGTGAGCTGTACGTCATCGTATCGTGGTGTAGCAGGTTAAGCCTTCGCCTGAGACACTGGTATCCCATATGGGCACCAGTTTGAGACCCAGCTACTTTACTTCCGATCCAGCTCCCTGCCAGTGTGCCTGGGAAGGCAATAAAACATGGCCCAAGGGCTTGAACCCCTGTACCCATGGGGAGACCCAGAAGAAACTCTGGGTTCCTGGTTTCAGCCTGGCCCAGTCCCAGCCATTGGGGCCATTTGGTGAGTGAACCAGCAGATGGAATCTCTCTCTCTCTCTTTCTTTGTCTCCCCTCTCTCTGCAACTCTGCCTTCCAAATAAATAAAAGAGAAATCTTAAAAAAAAAAAAAATCACATCCTTCCAGCCCTACAACCAAGCAGAACACTGTAGGATGTTCCTTATTCATTAAAAAAAAAAAAAAATTAAGGCCAAGTAATTAATTGTAAAATACTTGAGCCTCACACAATAGCCAGCTTTACTTTCAGATGTGAAGCCTTAAGCAGAAATCCAGAATTCAAAATACACAGAACAATAAAAGGACATTAACTAGATACACGCTTCCAGCATAAATATGCCAAAAGAGTAGGAGGGGGTGCTCCGTGCGCACTGTACGTCTGTGCTTAATTAATCACCGAGATGAAGTCTACAGTCTCCCTCAAATAAATCTTCCAGTACGCAGGATCTTCCTGAAGAAAGTGACCCACAAACAGTTCCACATACTGTACCAAACCCCCCACCCAAATATACATACACACTGAGCAAACCCTACAGATGGGGCCCCTCCACCTCCCACTTTAAAAAAAAAAAAAAAGGCTCGCTTGTCAGAGCTTGAGAAAGTGCAGTTTTATTTGACATTTCAATAAGTGGAACACAGCATTACAAATCCATCTAACTTTACTGAAACAATTATTGAAATTCGTACCTTCAGGCCATGTATGTTCCGTTCCCCAGGAGGCTTGCAGGCTGAAACAGTAATTGACTAAATTGTAGAACACATCAGGGCCATTTACAAATTTGCTCAAAATGAATCGTTTAAAAAGAAATGAGGGTGACACCAAAATTAGCAGAGAGAAATGATTGAAAAGTAGCTCCCAAGACCCAGAGTGGGAATTATGAACCAGGGCTCTAACTTGCAGGAGTGAGCATTTATAAATGCACAGAGCTTTCTGACACCGCCTCGTATAAATTCCAATTTCTGCTTAAGACATATAAAAAATCAAGTTAACTGTGCTGAGATGGTTAGATTCCTTTCATAATTCAAATTTCTGTAATCTCTCCTCACTCTATGAAACTGTGTATCAGCAATCACTTCAACTACTCTGGAAATAGCTGGGGTTTTTCTGGGGGAAAGGAGGCAGAAAAGGATCTTTTCATGCCAGAAAGGTTGCCAGAGACTCTGAGATGGAACACTCAGGTCTGAATACTTGCAGAGCTGTAAGCAGCCGCATTTGCTGAGGGACAGACACATCACTAATTGCATCACTTTTTCTTTACAGACGTGAAACACTCAGGTCTAAAGATAAAACAGTGCCAGGAAAAATAATAATTTTCTGACACCATCTTGAGTTACAGATTAGTCCTCTTCCAATTTAGCAAATGCTTCTTCATCAAATGTTAAAAATATAAAAGCTTCCTGCCCACGTTAAGGGCTGCTTCCTTTTGAAAACCATAGTGGCCGACAAATCGTATGTTAAAGGGCCGTCAATTTTGATTGATTGTTTGGGGAAGGATGAATTTGATTTTTTTCTTTTCTTTTTTGCTCCTCTCTCAGATGCACATGTATTTTTTCTTCTGTTGCTTCTGACAACAAGAAATTGAGCTGTTTAATAAGAAGATGTGGGCAATAATTACGAAGCACATCAGTTTTAATTTTGCATATTTCAAGTATATTCAAATTTATTATGTTATTTTCCTAGAAAACATATCTAAATCTTAATAAAGGCTCTTTGCTTGACTTTTTAAAATACATTAAAATTAAGACTCAAAGTCTTCTTTCCTTAACATGGAAATTAACTTTCTGAACGAAACAGCAATCACATCTATATTATCCCTGGTACTTGAGGGACCACCAATATTTCCTGAGCTAATCCTTCAAATGTCTCCCCTAAAGTGACGGGTGCATTCATAAGCTTGCATTTATTTAGAAAGTGGCTAACCAAGGAGTTCAAGCCAGATATCAACACAGCTGTGAGCACTCTGCTCTGGATCCAGCATCCTATATCAGATGTCTGTGATCAAGTCCAGCTCCACTTCTGATTCCAGCTTCTTGCAAACGTGCGCCCTGGGACATGGCAACATGATGGCAAAAAGCAGCTCAATCCGTGGCAAATCTGGATTGAGTTACCAGCTGCCAGCTTCAGTCCTGGGCCAGCCCTGGCCACTGTAGTCATTTGGGAAATGAACCAGTGAACGAAAAGATCTCTGTCAGTCTCTGTCTCTCTGCCTTCCAAATGAACTGTTAAACATAAGTAAATAAACCAATAACCTTACAAATCCTAAAGTTATAGAGTCAGAAGTTACTAAAAAAAACTAAGCTAGTAAATTTTCATATTTCCTAGTATTTAACATGTCTTTTACCTAGGAGAAGACATAGCCATGAGCAGGGAGTTACTCCCACAGGTAGCCATGGTACTTGGAACAAGAACATACATTATTAGAACAGACTCATTTTCTCATTTTCTTCCTACCTCTCCAGTCTGAAGACTCCTCTTAACTGAAGGCCTGGCCACAGAACCTCAGGCCTGAGAGCCTCTAACCAACCAGACAGAACTAGGTAAGACACCTACTATGTCCATAATCTCACTTATTATATAGGATACAATGAAGATAGGTAGCCAAAAGTAAAAGACCACAAAAAACAGGAGCTGTACTACAGTATATGAAAAAAAAATCACAGAGATAGACTGAGTCAATCATATTTTTGAAAATTTGAAATTTGGTTTAGAGGGGCCAGCACTGTGGTGTAGTGGACTAAGCCTCTGCCTGCAGCATCAGCATCCCATATGGGCACCAGTTCACATCTCGGCTGTTCCTCTTCCAATCCAGCTCTCTGCTATGGCCTGGGAAGGCAGTAGAAGATACTCCACGTGCTTGGGCCCCTGCACACACATGAGAGACCCAGAGGAAGCTCTTGGCTTCTGGCTTTAGATCGGCCCAGCTCTGACCATGTGGCCATTTGGGAACTAAACGAGCAGATGGAAGACCTTTCTCTTTGTCTCTCCCTCTCTCTATCTATAACTCTACCTCTCAAGTAAATAAATACATTTTAAAAAAGAAAGACTATATTTAGTAATTTACTGTAGTCTAGTAGGTCTTATGTTCAATCTACATGAAACACTATTTTCTCCTGTTAAGCGTCCTCTCCTCACAATAAACTCTTTATCCCATTCCTATAGTACGCCCTCCAAACCACTCTCATGTACTTATATTCCATCAATATTTAGTTTATATGACCTTCCACTTTAAGCAAATCATAATTTCAACAAAAGTTGTATTCATTAGGGTCTATTAACCACTTATAAGCTGTGTGACTATGAGACTGCTTAACCTCTCTGAACCATAATATTATTATCAATAAGATGAAAAGCCATCATGCTTAACAGGTAGACCACTGGGACAGGCATTGAGTACAGCGGACAGGCCACTGCACGGAACACCACACAGGATGCCCACACCCCACATCAGAATTGGTTTGAGTCCCGGCTCCACTCTTCATCCCAGCCTCCTGCTGACATGGACCCAAAGACGTAGCAGGTGAGGCTCAAGTACTTGGGCCCCTTCTAGCCACAGGGGAGACCAAGACTGAATTTCTGGCTTCTGGCTTCAGCCTAGCACAGCCCAGGCTGTTGTGGGCATTTGGAGAGTGAAAACTACAAATGGAAGATTTTTATCTTCAAAGAAATTAAATATATATTTAGTGTATTAAACATATATTTAATATATATTTCTTTATTTCAAACAAGTTATATAAATAATTTTCTAAAAAAGAAAGAAATGATGACACACAATAATACTTGTGTCTCAACAGAGCAGATGTCTAAAACTGGCTGTTACTATGCAAGGGGCACCCGGTATGGACAGCGAGATTGGACAAGCACTGCTCACATAGTGAATGAAAACAAACAGAACTTGAAAAGAATTCTGATGAAGGGAAGTACAAACAAATATTTTATTGAAAAAAAGACGGGGAGCCGGCACTGTGGTGTAGTGGGTAAAGCCGCTGCCTGCACTGCCAGCATCCCATATGGGCGCTGGTTCCAGTCCCAGCTGCTCCACTTCTGATCCAGCTCTCTGCTACTTTCCCAGGCAGTAGAAGATGGCCTGAGTCCCTGGGCCCCTGCACCTGCACGGGAGACCTGGAAAAAGCTCCTGGTTCCTGGCTTCAGACAGGCCCAGCTCAGGCCATTGTGGCCATTTGGGGAGTAAACCAGCGGGTGGAAGACCTTTCTCCCTCTCTCTCTCTCTCCCTCCTTCTCTCTCTATATCTCTGCCTTTCAAATAAATAATTTTTTAAAAAGAAAGGGAGGGAGGGAGGGAGGGAGGGAGGGGAGAAACAAAGACCCACAGCACTGGAACTAAGATTCTCCAAGGACACTGAACTAGGCTTTGTCTACATCAGAGCTAAAATGCCATCTGGTAGGAAGCATTAATGGAAATTTCCAGCATATAAAATACCATTCCTTGTGCAGAAACAATTCTGAAAGCTTCCCAATTCTCCAGTCATTGACAACATTAACAAGGCATCCGCTTTCTTGTTACCTGCCTATTACACAGAAATGACGAATGTCTTTCCCTCTCTGCCTTGTTTTGATGCTCAGCTCTCAAACACAGCGGAATTTGACTAATGGTAATTCTTGTTTCAGTCTATCATTGGTCCTAAAAGTTCTGTTTATTTACCTAGCACTCTAACAGTCCTTATTGACACTGTGATAAGCACTCCCCACTCCACCAGCGACACAGACACAAGAAGAGCCACACTGCCCCTGAGCCCACGTCTTGGTGTGGGCCGGCCCAGGCAGCTGTCTTTGGAGGCTTTTAGCAGTGCAAATAGGAACCTACTGGTTAATTGAGCCATTCAAACTTCAGAGAGTTACAGGTAATGAACGTCTAGAATGTTTAATTGGAAAACTCATGCCACGATTATTTGTACAGTATCAGTTAACGAAGGTAAGTTTAACTTTTAATTATTTCAATTAAGTTATTTCTAGAAGAGTTACTTAGAGAATTTCCTTATCGGTTCCATTAGTTAGAAAACATGGATTTCAAGTGAGGCAATGTATGACAGGTGAAGGACTTTTAATGGTTTATATAATTAAACTGTTCTTTTTCACCATTATTCAAATTTTGAGGGAACATTTATACACAGCTGAACAATGAGATCTCATACCAGACTGATACTGCCAAACCTAAAGGGGAAAAGAAAATTATTTAACCAGGTCATTCTCCAAGACACACCTCCAATGGCTCATACTTAAGAGACCTCACAACCAAGCTTCCATTTATGAGGATTTTTCCATTATTTAGAAAATATCTCCCCAAAAAAAGACCCAAATTTCTCTCCCCAGACCCTGAGTAAATCTTGGCTCCTGTACTGGCTGAACGCTTCCTCCCCTGTGGCTTCTCTGGCCACTGCTATGAGCCACACTTAGAAACATCCAGAATTGAAGTCATTCACTTGCCTAGCATTAGAAACCACGTGAACCCCCAAAGAGTTCTTTAAGCGAATGTAAGTATGTACTTCAAAAACAAAAAACAATCTAGTTAGTTTAATTTACTCTAGTAAATTAGAAATTTTATCTGCCATAACTATAATGTAGCCTGCAATCCCCACGATAATGAATACTTCTCTTGTTTTTTCACATTAAGAGCTAAACATCATGTTATGTGCATTTAAACCTTTGGAAAGCATAACTGTTGATGAAACAGCTTACTGAAATAATCATTGTTGATTAGTCAGAATTTGTTCAACATTACCTCTTGGAAATATCTGCAGAGGCTCTATTAACTGTCCATTTACTTGCTGTTCCATTACTGTGGAATAATACTGCAAAGAGATTACAGGAAGAGATTACTCAGTAATGTATGAACACTGGCACACACATTTAGGGGCTGTTGCATACACAAGGCTTGGGTAAACTGCTCGTACACACATATCAGTCCTGAGAATACTTCCCCACATCTGCACAGCAAAATGACTACAGTAAACATTCAGGATTTAAAGTCCATATATGTTATCCTCTACACTGCCATTTATCTTTAAGAATAAAAGTGACTTTAAATTAGTATTTGACCTAAGAAATATTTTGAAAATAATATGTATTTAAAACAACACAAAAAGCACTTCAGTGGAAATTTCTCAAATTGCCTCTTGTTCATTTTCCATGGATTTTGCAAAACAAAATGAAAATGCTTCACATTTGACTCAGACCTAATATCAGTTAATCAAACATATTCATATTAACCTAGAAAATGTACAACAGAAATCTCAATCACAGAGGCTGTGCAACCAGCAAACAAGATAGGACTCATCCAAAGACGGCAAGATGAGCAGGGAAGCATGTGGCCTACCACCAAGTACTTCCCTTTGTTATCTTATACACATTTTAGCACAGAACAGGTTTCCCTGTAAAATAAATAAAGCTTCCCCACTCCTCCTTCATAAACACAAATCATCCAGTAGGTTGACCAGTGGTCTGAGCCCCATTTTCCTTAATACACCAAGTGGTGAGCACGTGTCTGCCCAACTTGGAGATGGCTGCTGCATTCTCGCTGCTCTTAATGCCTGACAAACAACATGATGTTCTCGATGAAATCACTGCTGCTGGGTATTCAGGGGCCGTCAAAGACCAGAAATCGCCTTTCATCCTTGCTGTTTCTGTATGAAAAATGCACGCATTTATTTAACTATCACACTTCTAGGAAACTCTTCCTTGATTATCATTGTATGTTGTCACTCCGTGTTTCCTTTTAGAAGTCATCAAACAAATCTTCCTATTGCTTTTATGTACATTAAAGCAACTGCAAGATCAAGTTGGGGTATTTTTTTTCCCCTTAGAAATAAGAAGAGCTGTAAAATTCTGCATCATCTTGGGAATCACAAGTCTGAGGCTCTTGGCCCTAATGACAAGTAAAGTGGGGACAGATTTTTGATAGCGATGGACTGATAAAAAGTATAGCTGACTCTCAGGCTGTGAAGGAAGGCGATCCTCTCCTGGGCACCTGAACACTCACAGGCATACAGCACAAACGTGGGCCACATGCTCTCTGCAACACATACTACGGCAAACGTCTTTCAGGAGAGTCTGTTCCTTAAATCCACAGAAATACAGCACTCGCCATTACTCAAACAGTGATGACAAGTAAATGAAATATCAATCATGTCGGCTGTCAACCTTTTGGGACAGCAATAACTGTTAACAAGTAGTCTGGAAAAATTGTCCGAAAATGACTTGTCCTCAGCACACAAGTATTTGAGGTTTCCATGGAAAATTAAGATGCCAGTGGCTATTTGGAACATTGCTCAGGTATTCTTTTTAATGGGAAATTTGCCGGTTATTGATCCACAGCATGTACCCCTTGCTTCTGGAAGGCTGCAAGCAACTTTCCAATCAGTGGCTGTCAAAAAAATTACTGCCTGTTTATACTGATACAAGACAACACCAGAGGTGATTTTCTCCTATTGTTAATGCTTTTCTTTAATTAACTGCTATGTACAATAGGTTAGTAATCTCAGTGACTACCTCACCATAGTTCCAGAAATCAAGACAAATAAAATATCCTTATGCTTTCTCTAACAAATTAATTATAGAGTTGTCTGAAACTGGTGCTTGGGGTCAAGTTTGAAAACAAATAACCTCAAATGTAAAGGGTCAGAACAGGTGCAATGTATTTTTTTCCTACTATAAAACCTTGCATGCATGAAATTGACCTGTTTTCCAGCTTTATTTATTTACTGCACAAAATAAATAAATAAAAATGGCTTTCCTTTCATTTTAGGTCTGTGCCAAATCAGTTCACAAACTATATATACTTGTGTAAGCACTAGGAGAATGTTGATGTAACCTAGAAACATCTCTTTGCACTATGACTAACACAGTTATTGGAATGCTATGCCTGCTTATCATATCATTACCAGAAACTTGCCAGTTTGTCTAAAGCAAGTAGTTGGGCTTGGGGTTTGATTTCTCACAGTTCTCCCAAATCCAAGCATGTTTTCTCCTGCTGGCACACTGGTCTTGGTCTGTGTTTGTGCCAGTAGAAAATCTTTGTGTTCCACAAGGCAAAGTGGTTCACCGCTGAGGACAAGCTATAACCAAACCCAAGGGGTGGGCCATGACACACTACTGCCAGTGACACCCCAAGTTTAGAAGCTCAGGCCACGGTGTAATGGCTCCCTATGGGACAAGGGCAAAACACAAAGCTGTCTGCGGCACTTCCTGGCACAAGGCAGTCCACCGACGACCAGGCCTGTGCTACCCAGTGAGGCAAGCAAGGCACTCCAGAGGAACGGGAGAGCTCAAAGCCAGGGGTCTCACACCTGCCAGCTCCTAGCACAGGACCGCAG
The DNA here is from genome assembly GCA_949820135.1 of Sylvilagus floridanus. Lineage (NCBI taxonomy): Eukaryota > Metazoa > Chordata > Mammalia > Lagomorpha > Leporidae > Sylvilagus > Sylvilagus floridanus. The sequence goes on along the minus strand of OX463239.1, from coordinate 75,151,983 downwards.
TGAAGTATGCTCACTGCCCCACTTCACCCAGCCATAATGAAGACAGGACGTACATGCAAGACACACCACAACCAAACCCAAGGTGTGGGTCCACGCCACGTTACTGCCTCTGAGGTGCAGGCCTGGTAGCTGTCAACAATGCATGAGTCCCAGCAGCTGAGGCCACTGCACTATAGGATTCCCTACAGGGCAGTGCCGAGTACTCTGGGAGACTCACAGGAAAAACAACAAACCACAAAGTGGGACTGGCATTGTGGCACAGTGAGTTAAGCAGCTGCTTGCCAGTTCTAGTTCTGGCTACTCCGCTCCCAAATCAGCTCCCTGCTAAAGAGCTTGATAAGCAGTAAATGATGGTTCAAGTACTTGAGTTCCTGCCACCAACGTGGGAGAACTGGAGTTCCGGCTCCTGGCTTCAGCCTGGCCCAGCCCTGGCTTTACAGCCATTTGAGGACTGAACAGCAAATGGTAGATTTCTCTCTCTCTCTCTCTCTCATCAATCTTTCAAATAAATAAATCTTTTTTTAAAAAAATAATCCACAAAGCTAGCTGTTTATTTACAAAGCTTGATCTTCTGTGTCTTTTTAAGATATCCTTCCCTTCAAAAGAAAACTCTCTTCTTTTCTACACAGTGATAAAATAAGCAGTAATGACAAAGATAAGGCTTCCACTAAACAAAAACAAAAGGAAAAAAAATCCTAACTTAGTACATCAAGATATTTCATATACTTTGGACCAAAAAAGTAACAAAGTGATCATCATAACGATAATGGAACCTTACCTTGAAGCTACCCAATTAACTTCATTATCTTCATCTCTACAATCCATCCAGGCTTTGATTAACCCTAACACAAAGCCTTGCACATAGTAGGCATTCAATAAATATTAACTGATTAAAGTAGAGTTAAACCCTGTTTCTGCCACTCATTAACTTGTGTAGCCATCAGGAAGTTATTAAACCTTGTTGAATGCTAGTTTCCTCCAAACCAGAGTAAAAACACCTACCCTGATTATTACATAGGCTACTGGGAGGCTCAGAAATTAAACTGCAACAATACAATTAGTGAAGGTACTCTGTAAACTGTGATGCATTATTAGTTGAGAAATTAAAATGTGAACTTCCTAATATTGAAACAATATTAAGCATAGCACTTTCTATCTTAGAAGTGTTCCAGCATGGAAAATAATTGTGTATGAAAAATACAAAGTATTGCACTCAAACTGGATACATCGGCAGCAGTTATCAAATGTGTTTTCTGCAGCCGTCCTTTGTGTAATCCATTGCACATGCAGTAATTGCAGCAATAATCAATAAGCTACCCGCGTAAAAGATTAATCAATTTTGCAATTGCTAATGGAATCTCCAGTACCGGACTCAGATTAGTTTCAGAGTCCCTCTGAGATGTTCTTCAAAACCTTTAAACAATTTTAATAAGGATGTGACAAAGTTTAGCATAGTTATCCAAAAATCTAATTAATTTGAAACACAAGGCCACATTCAACAAGGGGATAACAAGTACAATTTTTGGCTTTGTTTTGTCTGCAAGTTTATCAAACAGTGTTCCTACTTGTTAGGAACCTAATTCTAATTAGAACAGCACAATTCAATCAATAATTACATTTTTTTTCTTCATGGAAATCTGCCATATAAAAAACTTCAGTTCAAAACAGTACAGTTTCATTTTACAAGGCACAAGAAAGACAGAGGGGCCGGCGCTGTGGCACAGCAGGTTAATCCCTGGTCTGCAGACCCAGCATCCTATATGGCATTGGTTCACGTTCCGGTTGCTCCACTTCTGATCCAGCTCCCTGCTGATGCACCAGAGAAAGCAGCAGAAAATGGCCCAAGTCCCTGGGTCCCTGCACCCACGTAGGAGACCGGGAAGAAACTCCTGGCTCTTGACTTCAGCCTGGCACAGCACTGGCTGTTGCAGCCATTTGGGCAGTGAACTATTAGATGGAAGATCTCTTTGTCTCTCCCTCTCTGTGTACCTCTACCTTTCAAATAAATAAATAAATCTTAAAAAGAGAGAGAGAAAGAAGACAGAGAAACAGAACAACACCTGTCACTCACTGAGCACGTATGCGTGTCAGGCGAGGTGCTCCACAGCTACGTCTGTTCATTTCTCACAAGTCCATCATCCTATCCTGGGACTATCATCACCGCACTGAGCAGATAAAGTAGTTTATTATTGAACACAAATGGCTTTTAATGAACAGAGGAAAATACTCCTTTCATTCCGGTTTATGCATTGGGAACATAAAATGCATGCTGACCATCTAAGAGCTGCAAGGTGGGTCATCTCGAATCTCTCCTAACACTTTACTCAGCTTCCTCGATGCACTTCTCTCCCCAGCTCGCCTCGCAACGCGCTGTTCACCACCTTCCTTCCTAGTGTCCCGTATCCTCTCCAGGTACCTCGGCCACTCCAAAGGTTTCAATTACCAGAGGGGTCATTGACCCCAATTAGGGGCTGAGGAATCATGAATCTTTATGTCCAGGCCAGCTTTCTCTCCTAAGATTCAGAACATACCCATCTGGTCATGCAGCATCTCCTCAGATTCAACAGGTAACAAACCAAACCCCCCTCCTCCTCCCACCTCGCCCCAGCTCCGGGGGTTCCGCCCTGAGGAAATGCTGTCTCCACGACCCAGATTCCCACAGCAGGACTCTGGAATAACCCAGACCGTCTCCCCCGCCATCCTCCCAACAGCCGAGTGCCAGGTGTGATGGACTCCATCGACACCCTCCCCACTTCTCAGATCCGCTCATGTCCCGCCAGCCCCACAGCCCTCACCGTGTCTCCCTGGTACAGCCCCCTAAGTGGCTGCAGGCCGTGGAGCTTTCTCCCCCAAGCCGCCCTCCAGAGATGCACACCCTGCCCATGCCACTGTCCTGCTCCCTGGAGCTCAGGCCCGCCATGACCGACCCCTTCCCTGGCTCATCGCAGGCTCTCCCTCCTGGCTTCTCCCCACTCTCCACACTGCCCTGTGTGCCCAGAGCAGCCTGCCCCATCCGTCCCTCTGCCCCTCTTCCCGGACTCTGCGTTCTTCAGGATGCCCTGCCAGTCTCCAAGGCTAGGACAGGGACTCCTCTGTGCCCCCGGAGTGCGTGGATCACTGTGCCTGCTGCTCAGGGTGTCCCTTGTCCTCTCACTCTGAACTCCGCCTCCTTTCATTATTCCTCTCCCTGATGAGACCATGAGCTCCCTGACGGTGTAAAGGGTTATGCTCACTGCACCTGCACCTCCCAGCACGGTGCTGGACCAGAGAGGACTGCTCTGCACTAAATGCGCATGAATGGAGCGCAGGCTGCGTACTCCAGGAGCCCATCAGCAAGGCAGTGACCTCAGGCCTGGGTCTCTAAGTCCCAGCTGTGCAGCTTCCTAAAAGGCATGCAGCAACTGCTTGTGCCTCAGTTTCTTCTGCTGTAAAAATAGGAAAATGTTTGCCTCACTCGCCTTATAAAGTTTTTAAGATCAAAATTAAAGGAGTTGGTTTATGAGAAAGCTTCTTAGAAAGTACTTGGAAAAAAAAAAAAAAAACCTTGACATTGGGCACAGGGGTACAAAACTTCCACACCCAAGCAAGAAGACACAGCAGGAAAGAATGTACACAGCGGTAGGGCAACGCAGGAATCACCACGCAAGAAAATGGGATGGGACCAGCCTTAGCAGGTAAAGCCACCACCTATGACATTGACATCCCTTATGTGTGTCGGTTCAAGTCCTAGCTGCTACACTTCCAATCCAGCTCCCTGCTAACAGCCTGGGAAAGCAGTGGAAGATGGCCCAAGTGCTCAGGCCCCTGCACCTATGTGGGACACCTGGCTTCAACCTGACCCAGCCCTGGCCACTGCAGCCATCTGTGGAGTGAACCAGCAGATGGAAGATCTCTCTCTGTCTCGCTCTCTCTGTAACGCTGGCTTTCAAATAAATAAATAAATCTAAAAAAAGAAAGAGAGAGGGGAGGGAGGGAGAAAAAAAAAAGAAAAAAGAGCATGCGATGGCTGAGCCAAGCACAGGCAGAACTCAGCTGACCGGTTTACTGAGGTTGAGTCTTTGGTATCCTCTCCCTTTCCCTCAATCACTACAGCAGCATAAATAATACAATAAAGCAAGAGGATATTATGAGGAACATGTCTGTTTCTCTTCCAGAAACTGAGAAACTCATCGAGGGCTGGGCCCACATCTTCTGTGTTTTGTCGCCTCTTAAGAAAGGTACTGACCTGGGAGCTGTATAAGCTTTAGATCCCTGAAGCCCTTGATATGTGTGAAATGTTGCATTATGTGAATTTGCTGGGAAAAGAATGAATAATTTTCCTTGGATTTTCAAAAGGGTCCATGCCGTGAAAGTCTAAGAAATCCCTGCCATGCATTGCCTGGGGCTCCACAAACATTTAAGGGGAGGAGACAGAGAAGAACAAACACTGGAGAGGCTGCTCTCACTGGGTCAACCCTCCAACTTACTGACACACAAAGGACCTACGGGGTTTATTTATTATTCCCCCATCATTTATAATAAGACGGTCTCCTGTATCTCTGCTCAGCACATCTTCTGACAGACAGTATGACCGGTACAGTATCTCACTGACATGGAGAATACAAACTGGCTTGTTCTTGGAATGATAAAATTTTCAAGTTCTTATTTTGTCAATACTGCAAGCACACCCCATTATATGTAGCTCGGTCAGTAATTACAGCAATAATCAATAAACTAACCAACTATTTGCAGTCCATAGTTAATTTATTAGTTTTCCCAGTGAAGACCTCAACAATCCTAACTCTGTCAAATGGCTACAAATTCAATTACAACACTGCTCGGATGTGTCATCCGTTATAGCCCCTTTCATTACTTCTTATATGTTACATTAAGAGGCTTTTCATAAACTCTGATGCTGGCCGCTCACAGAGCACACAATGGGCCCCGTGGTCAAAAATAACATATGAAGCCAGTCTGCTTTGAGTACCAGATTAACAGATGCACGTCCTTACCTTACTGCAGGTCCCCGGACCCCCTCAGAGCTCCTGGTCCCTGCCTTGCGGACAGGACGCCACGCACTGGCTCATCCTGAAATGACTCTGGACTGAGGGCCCACTTACGGTCGTGGACTGATTAGGTATGATGAGACAGAAAATCACAGGGAAAAGTCTTCCAGCGGAGAGGTCAACAGGGAACAGCTCTGGGCCTGCTGATGGGCTAATGTTATTGGATAGATGTATTTATTAATGATTTGGAAGTGAAAATGACAGCAAGTTGGCCAAGTCTAATGATGACACTGTTTCGATTAGAAAAAATATAAAGGACTTTAGGGAGCTCCAGATGGTCTTAATAGAAGTTTCAGCAGCCAATAGCAGATGGAATTCAAGTTGGCTAAGTTTACGGGGATGTGCACTGAGTTTAAATCTGCACTCAGCAATGGGACCGGATCCCTCAGCCAGCGCTTTCAGAGTGATCACCACGGCTGGCGTGGGGCCGCGTGCATGCTGACCTTTCACCTGATTTCCAGGCTGTGGCAATTCTGCTCTACTTCTGAAGTAGGAGAATTTAAATAGTAGCTTTGAAGAACCTGCCACTTACATAAAACAGGACCATGAGGCCATGGCGAGAGCAGGCCAAATGGGAACTCCCTTGCAAACAGGTTCCATCAGCCCTGTCCAGAGATGGGGCTACTGGGGAACGGAGCCACTTTCAGGACAGTGCAAGGGGGTCCAAGGCTTGGGCTGCAGCAGGCCCGGGGACCTGCTCCCAAGAGCCACAAATGAACTCTGTTCTGATGCAAATATAAGGACACTCCTGCCCCTTGAGACCAAACAGACCCCAAGATACTTCACAACAGGGGCCAGAAGCTACAGGGCTACCATATTTTTATCACCATTTTTTGGCAATCAAATGTCCTGGACAACACAGAGGAGGGTGTTAAAATAATCCACCACCACTGGGGGGCGAGGGGGCTTATTCTTTAGGATGAAAAAACAAAACAAACTTTTCTTATAACTGAGTGTATCATTTGAGCAAATGAACTGAGTAATTTTCAAAGCCATTTTGTTCCTTGTTCAGTTTCCCTTTCTTGCTCTTTTCTCTACCCTGCCTGAAGAATATATTGCATTATCAGTTGTGGAGATGAACTGCATTGCATTAGCGGACTAACCACTAACTGAAAGCTGAACCGATTTTGCTTTATGAAAAGTAAACTCGGGGGACAGGCATTTGGCCTGGCAGTTAAGCCATCTGCATCCCATATCTGAGCGCCTGGCTTTGAGTCCCAGCTCTTCTTCAGATCCCAGGTTCCTGCTAAGGGGACCCTGAGAGGTAGCAGGTGATAGCTCCACTGGTTGAGTTCTTGCCACCCACACAAGAAGAAGTTACTGAACTCTGGGCTCCCAGCTCTGGCCTGGCTCAGCCCTGTCTACTGCAACCATTTGGAGAGTGAATCATCAGATAGGAGCTCTCTCTTTGTCTACCTTTCAAATAAATAAATTTTAAAGTATGAACTATTAATACGGGGGCATATTTAAAAGCACCACGTGGAAAATGAGCTTCCAATTTTTTGCTCTTTAAAGAAAACTTCCTAACAGTAAAGGCCTGATGCTGTTAAACATTCAACTCCTAAATGAGCAATAAATTTTACAGTAAAATCTAGCCTGGACAAAATCTTGAAGACATCAGAAGCCCACAGAATACTTTGTCCATCCTGCTCAATGCAGGTACAAACACAAAGTCTCGAGCAGGGCCACATTAGTATCAAAAAAACAAACCCTTCAGAGAAGGTATTTGGTGCAGTAGTTCTAATCTCAGCTCCACTCTCCACCCCAGTAATGCACACCTGGGAGGTAACAGATAGTGGATCAAGTATGGGGGTCCCTGCCAGCCATATGGAGACCTGGATTGCGTTCTGGGTCCTGGCATCAACCTAGCTCAGCCCTGGCTGTTGTGAGCATTTGGGGAGTGAACCAGTGGGTAGGAGGTAGGAGATTCTTTGTTTCTCTCTGTCTCTGTCTCTCTCTCCTTCTCTTTCTCTGCCTTACAAATAAGTTAAAAACAAAACACCTTTCCTAAAACAAGGAATAAAGAGACAGGGAGTCTGTGTCAGGCCCGCCCACTAATGAGCCACGTGATCTCTGAATGCGCTCTCACTGGGGCTCAACATCCTTCTCTGTGCAATGGGAGCGCGGGACACGCCCTCCAAGGTGCCCCTCCAACGCCACCTGAGTCCTAGCAGGACTTCACAGGAAACCTCCGAGCTCCACACACTAGAACAACACTCATCCCATCCCAATTTGCAAGGTGCTCTAGAAGTCAAGAAGTATTTTTCCCTCCTAGTCCCTGATATCCAACAAGGTACACTACAACCCAGTATTCCGGAGGCACGGCTTACACTCCACTAAAACACGAGGTCTCCGCCGTCACAGTAGGCACTGCAGTAAACTCAGCCCACACTCTTCTGGCAACGTGGGAACACGGTATGAAGGGAGAGAATGGGCAAAATGAGGAAAATGACTCTTGTGAATATGGTGCTCCGCTCCCATAAAGTGTCTCAGTATCCAGAGAACCAGGTGTGATGAATCTTCCACGAGACACATGATTCAGCAGAAACAAATATGAATCCATTCACAAAAGCAAGAGGCACTGTTGAATTCCTTAGTGAAAGGTCACCGGAAAGGAGAGGGTAACAGCAAAATAAGCCCCTTTGAATTGGGCCTCACCAGCACCACCAGACAACGAATACAGAGCAGAGCGATGCAAGCAGAAAAGGCCACCTTCTTTCTCAGTCTCTCCAGAAAATGAGAGGGGAAAACAGGAACAACAGAAAAATTCAAACTACAGTAAAGGAATATTTAACAGGGTCCTTTAAATAATCAGCAATGATCAGGTATTTAGTCTTCAGAATTTGCAGGTTGTGTGCATTTTTTTTCTAATAAAGCATTTCAAGTTCTAATTAAAAAAATACTTTATGGAGAAATTAAAAAGATGCAATAGTGTCAGAGGAAAAGCCATGATCCCAGAAGTGGAATATTCTAAGAACATAACTTAGAAGAAACTACGCTATAAAAACAGATTGTTGATTAACACAAACTCATAACCAAATGCAGAGAGCTATCACAATGGTGCTGTAATAACACTTGGCTGCTGAATTCTTTCAATACATTAAATATCTCCTTGGAGACCAAATTACTTTACATTTTCTTAAAAGACAATTTATTATAGCTTTGTTTTCTTCTCATTATCTCTTAAAAATATATCTAATGAAGAAAAGAATACAACTCCTAAATAACTTACATAAAATGGTACTAATGTGTGACAACAGTCTGGTTTAATACATTGGTTATTATTTAACAGCACACAGCAACCTACCGCCACGACAAATCCTCACCACTATACCACATTTCGTGTGTCACATGGATCAAAACCAGAGTATGCCTTTACTATGGCACTCATAAAATTAACAGCCTCAGGCTGCTAGCAATTTAAATAATTGATAAGTTTTCAATTAAAAAGGCAACATTTTCGAGTTTAATACAAAAATCTATTTAAATTACTGATAAAAAAAAATACTTGCATTGGTTCAAAGCCAGAAAATGCTTGCATTCAAGGAGGGGAAAAGACATTCTGCAAGTTTCAACTCAGACCTTGAAATTTCCTTTCATCCTTAGAGATCATAAGGCTGCTTACCCACTTAACCTCTGCAATCAATGGAAAAGAATAATTAAAGCACTAACAGCTAAAATGCCTCTACTTTAGCTTTTCCCCTATATGGCTTTTAAAGAAATACTAAGATGACCACAAATACACTGAATCCCGAATGAAAAGCTATGCTGCTGTTTTGTTTTGTTTTTACCATAAAAATGTGGCCATCTGTCAGTATCTTCCCTCTGCCACATCCTGTCATCAAACATTTTCAGGACCAAACTGAACCTAAAAAATAACGACCAATTCAAGTTTTTAGTAACAGGCTATTGTGAAACCAGCAACCAAAACACACTGTGAGATTAGATCCAAATGGTCCTCTTCAGGGCAAACCAGATTCCAAAGGAATTCCAGCCATAAGCACCAAGACAGATCAACATCACAGCCATGACAGGGACTCCCCAACTTCTCCCCTTGTAAATGCTGACTGAGCGCCTGGCTCTTCACTAACAAAGGGTGTGAGATGGAAGGGGCCACAGCAAGACAGCAGAGAAAAAGGAAATCCACCTCTCTCTGATATTTTCATTTTCACTTAGTATTTTTGCAAAAGTACTCTGCATCAGAAGGGGAGTCCACTCCTGGTGTATTAAAATTTAAGAGTAAAAAAAAAAAAAAAAAAAAAATTAGGGGTGGAAGTGACCGGGCTTAAGTTGCCATCTATAATTCATTAATGAGAAAACCAGGACAGATCAGCCAGACCGCAGTCCATGGACCAGTGCTGATTCATAAAAAGGTGTTCTTGCATCCACAGCACGTTACAACAAAACAAGGACAGCTGGTGAGTTTTACATGAAGCTAACCTTACTCACTTAAGGGACTGAGATTTACCCTGTGACTCCCACTGATTTTAGTTGTTAACAAAATAAGATAAGAAATAATTTTTATTTATTAATGTTTCTATTTGATCAAACCAAATGCCCACATCCATCCCTGACCTAAAATGAAAAATTGATTTGCTCATGAACTCCAAACATGTGTGCATCAATAACTAGAGGGACTCTGTTTCAGACTAAATAGTGGCTCCCTAGAAACTTTGGGAATTTTTAAGGCTAAAGAAATGCAGTAAAAGGTTATATAATCACAACTCCAATAGTTTCCTACAACATGAAAATAAACAGTACACTTGAGAAAATAAGTTAAGTTGTAAGGAAGAGATGGCACAGCTATCATATCTAAGGTGTTTACACAAATCACTCAGAATCTGATAGCAACAATGTAAGAATTCCCAAATATGACTCTGCAAGGAAGGGAGGGGGTGAGGCAGTATATGATGGTGAGTGTGCCTGGGCTTTGGCAGAGGAGAGACTGAACTCAAATTCCATATTCACAGTTATACCAGCTCATACCAGCTCTAAGAGCTTGAGCACATCTCCCAACCACAGCTTCCTCTTCTAAAAAACAGACAAGGGGCCGGCGCTGTGCTTAGTGAGTGAAGTTACATGGATGCTGCTCCACTTCTGATCCAGCTCCCTGTTAGTATGCCTGGGAAAGCAGCAGAAGATGGCCCAAGTGTTTGGGCTCCTGCACCCATGTACCAGACCCAGAAGAAGCTCCAGGCTCCTGGCTTTGGATCAGCCCAGCTATGAGCACTGCAGCCATTTGGGGAGTGAACCAGCGGATGGAAGACCTCTCTGCCTCTCTGTGACTCTGCCTTTCAAATAAATAAATAAATGTAAATAAAACAAGAAGCAATAGCATCTATCTCACAGGGCAATTATCAAAATTAAAAGAAAAAAGTAAAACCTCCAGCATTTAGTGTAGAGCAGGCATACAGAACTGGAAATGATTACCGTTCTCACTCGGCTCATACCTAGTAATATTCCTCAAGAAGTACACTTTGCAAGATCTTCCCAAAAGTGCATACCTTTTGTGTGTGGCTCTGTTGAACACACAATAAAAGGTACACTGATGTCAGTTCTCTGCAGGGGACATGTGTGAGCAAACCAGACCCCATCTGTGCGCATGTTTCCCTCACAGTAAGCACTCCACAATCTCAGGAGAGTTAGCCAGTCTTTCGACAGGAGTGCCAGACCCTTCAGCACACAGCCAACCCTACTCTGGCTTTCAAGGTGCTGATGAGCTCAGCTCTAAGTCCTCCGCACACAAAGCCTCCCGCATAAGTTAATGGGAAGTCAATGGGAAATTGACTTTTCCTACTCTGTGCTGGTTGGAATGCAACGCTCTGTTAACCATGCCATCCTTCTTGTTCCCTTTGCTCCTATCCTAAATTAAAACTATTGGCGGAAACCCAGACAGACAGTTTACAGTTTTCATTACAATGAAACAATATCCTGGTTGAAGCTGAAGTCTATCAAAAACCTACAGCCTAACCTTAGGCTGAGATTAGAGTCCTTGGGAAAAGCCAGGGCCAGGATTCAGCCATTCCCACCCTCACAGCACTCTGCATTTGTATAGTACTTTTAACTTTTCAAAGGGCGCTCACATCTATTACCCCGTTTGATCACTACAATGACCTTGTGCAGTAGAAAGGACAAGTATTATTATCCACCATTGACAGATGAGGCGACCACTGCCATGGAAGGTTAAGTGATTTGCCTAAGGCCAAGAAACCAGAGGAGAGCTGTGGTCTCCAGACTTCCCTGCCCAGTGCTCTTTGTACCACACCACTAGGAGAGGTTTTGTAAACAGATTACAAGCTCAGAAAAAATAAAATAAACCTTGAGAGGAAAGCTCGAACCAGGTCTTAGGGGAGCTATGTCTCTTGATAGAGGCATTTTTCTGGCTTAATGTTAAAGCTTCAGAGATGTGCTCTGTTCTCTTGTTTGTCGACTTCAGTCCTAGACAAATGTTCATGCAAATTCGCACTGAGATTTGAAATACAAAAGAAAAGTCCTTTCAAGATATATTCAAATCACTTTGATTCAGCAAGTGATCCGTTTTTGGGGTGGGAGTAGAAGGATGCAGGGTACATAAAATATGTAAAAGTACATCTTTAAATCGTGTATTCATATTAAGCCTGCAGCTACATTACAACTATAGTCTGGAAGGGTGAAAGAGATCTCCAGTTGAAAGTAGATTTTGAAAAATTTTTTACAGCCCAGGGGTTCATTTTTAATGAGCCGTTACTTTAAGTACTGCATAAAAAATACAGGAAATTGATAGTCCATTTAGTCTGCACCATACCTAATGCAGAAGTCATTAAGATGCATTATTCTTAATGTTCATGATATGATCAGTGAGTGTCTTCTGAAAAGAATGCCCTTAACTTTCACGTAAGGAAAGCTTTGGAAAGCTTATCGAGTATACAGAAAAACGTAATGGCAACCGTGATTTATCCACATCCATTCACTACACATCCTCAATTACAGTCACTTGCCAAAAACTGCCCTCCTTGGTGACACTTACATATGACAGCATGGCCTTCATCTCTTCGTCACTCCTCACCGTAATTCGATCACCATCTTCATCTTCATCTGTTTAAAAAAGCAACATAACATAAATGGTAAGATTTGTCTTTCTTTTTTTTTAATTTGAGAGACAGAGTGAAACAAGCCAGACAGACAAACGCCTCAAACGTCTGGGGCTAGGCGGGGGTCCCAGCCAGGGCCAAAGCCAGGAGCCAGGAAAACACTGTGGGTCCCCCACCTTGGGACATTGGGACATTGGCAGGAACCCAATGACTTGAGCCATCACCACTGCCCTCCAGGATCTGCACTGGCAGGAGACGAGTCAGGGGCCAGATCCAGGAATCAGAACCAAGTATTCTGATGTGGGACACAGGCATCTTAACCACTAGGCTAAGCACCAGGTCTAAGATTTGCAGTTTTCAAACACACAAAAGCCCTGCTGGGTGGGAACATAAACAATACAAGTGGCCTTTTACAACCTGATATACAGAACCTCAACATCATATTTTTGAGTGATGGTAGGATTTTTAGTTCCTGTTTTGCTTTCAGTTTGGAATATAATCAGAATCTATTCAATAAAGATCTAAAACTTTCTTTTAGCAACAGTTAAAAATTTAAATGTTGCTCATGTCATTCACGACCTATCTAGATTAAAGTAAATATACATAAAAAGTAAATCTATGACAAAACAGGATGGTTTAGAGAAGTTAAAAAAAATAGAGGCCAGTCTTGTCTTACTAGTAGTATTTTTTTTTTCTTTCCCAAATAGCACCCTACCCCTCTGTTTCTCCATTCTTTCTCTCTCCCAGGCAGTCTCTCACATCACAATACCATGATAAAAATGCCTAAACACTGACTGAACCCTACTGTAGACAAGGCATGGTGATTCGAGCTTCTTAGGCAACACCTCCTTAACAACCTCACTCCGCCCTGTGATGTGGACATCCTCATCGTCATTTCTCCTCTACAGAAGCAGCTGGCACCCAGTGCAAGGTCAACTCACCAAGGACCTCTACCACAGGACTCCACACATCCAAGCCCATCTAGCTGCCACCCTCTCTTTATAAGCAGTACTCTCTGATCAAGTACTCTCTGATCAAGCTTCAAAGGCGAGGCATGCATTTTATGACGACTTAATAACCAGAACGCATAGATTGGAGTAAGTACCATGGAAGAGGCCACTCCAGAAACAATGTACTTATTTCACTAATATTTCTCTAGTCAAAGTACTTTTGAAACATCTCTTCAAAAACTGCTTTAAGAACCTATAGACGGGGCTGTTGCTGTGGTACAGAGGATTAAGCTGCTGCCTGTGACACAGGCATCTTGTACGAGCACCAGTTTGAGTCCCAGCTGCTCCTCTTCTGATCCAGCTCCCTGCTAATGCACCTGGGAAAGCAGTGGAAGATGGCCTGAGTGCTTGGACCCCTGCACCCACATGGGAGACCTGGATGGAGTTCCTGGCTCCTGGCTTCAGTTTAGCTCAGTCCTGGCAACTGCAGCCATTTGGAGAGAGAACCAGCAGATGGAAGCACTTTCCCTTTCTCTCTCTCTCTCTCTCTCTCTCTCTCTCCCCCCACCACCCTGTAACTCTACTTTTCTAATAAATAAATTTAAAAAAAAAAAAGAACCTGTAGACCAACCATATAAGAATATCAGATCTCATTGTTGCATTTATTTAATTATTGATTTTAATTGAAAGGCAGAGAGATGAGAGATCCCATCTATTGATTAATTCCTCAAATGCACATGATAATTGGGACAGGCTAAAGCCAGGAGCCAGGAATTCAATCTGTGTCTCCCACATGGGTGTCAGGAAACTGGGCCCTTCAGTCATCATCTGCTGCCTCCCAGGTAGCTGGAAGGCAGAGCAGACCTGGGACTTGAATCCAGGCCCTTCCAGGCATCCCAAGCGATGTCTTCACTGCCACACCGACTTCCCATTCCCTGGCTCTCATTCTTAACCCAAAATGGGATTGCTGACCTCATCACCCACTCACATCACCTGCCAAGCAGAACTCAGATGACTTCTAGCCATTTCTGTGTATGTGTTAGCCTCTTCATCACTCTCCAGATTTGTCAACGGCAAGAAGAGACTACATGACAGACACTAAATGCACAGCCCAAAGAAAATGCCAAAAAGGTCTGGAGCCAGGTACACGGCCTCCCAGGTAACAACTTGGCAGGGGTGGACTCCTAGCAGGCTGGCTGCCTCACCCCTGGCTCATTAGTTACAGCACTGGTATTATTATTTTTGTCTCCACTGAATTGCTGATTTGATCAGATGCAGAGAATGCTCTGATCCCAGGCCTGGAGCACCAGACAGTCTCTTCTGAAGATAAGCTTGCATGACACGCGCTGGACATATTGCTTGACAGTACAGGGGAGTGTGGTCAACACATGGCAGTGGGCCCTTCCTCCTGTCCAGCTCCTAAGTGACCAGGCTGTGGGGACCCTGGAAGGGAGTTTCAGCTCTGTTCCAATCAGCCCTTTCTTCTCCAGCAGCCAACAACATCTGTCCGCATGATGGAAACCAGCACCTGGGCCAGCCCCATTTGCTCAGTGACCAAGCCCACGGCTCTCACTCCAGGTTTTCTCTCCAAAGTATTTGTTTCTGGATCCTAGGCTGTGGTTCACGCCTGCAGAGTTCCCAGACTCCAAGATCTTTGCCTAACACCTCCTAAATAGCTGGGAGCTATCAGTGGTATTAAGCCTAACAGGAATCTAGCACTTCTTCTTCTTAGTGCAGACTCTCTAGCGCCAAATTGAGGAAGAAATGCGCTCTAATGGTAGCAACAGAAGAAAGTGGTTTCTGCACAGGTTCTAGAAACAGTTTCAAGGCTAAGTCAAAAGATTTTTTTAAAATGCAGGAGACAGGGAGGGACAAAAACAGATACAGCATAAAAGGGTATAATTTTACACATTACCATACATTTCTGCTTTAAAAACAGATCAAATTCTGTTTAAATATAGGCTAAAAGGATTTGTCCTTGAGGAAGTCCTGAACTTGGTTTAAAAAAAAAACCTCTAGCCTGAGCGACACAGTGCTTTGTAAATCTCATTTCACACTAGAGCCAGAGGCTGGGACGATGGCTGCAAAGGGCCAGCTCCTATTCAAATCTCAACACACAAAAAACCTCTGGGAGGTACTATTCCTGTGGACATGGAGGAGTTGGGAGTTCCGTAAAAGCCATGAAAAAGATTTTGTTTTGCTGTGTTTCTTTAAAAGATTGATTTATTTATTTTGAAAGTCACAGTTACAGAGGGAAAGGGAGAGATAGAGAGAGATCCTCCATCCACTGGATCATTCCCCAGATGGCAGCAACAGCCAGCGCTGGGCCAGGCTAAAGTTAGGAGGCAGGAGCTTCATCCAGCTCTCCCATGTGGGTGCAGGGGCCCAAGCACTTGGGCCATCTTCCACTGCTCTTCCCAAGCCATTAGCAGAGAGCTGGATTAGAAGTGGAGCAGCTGGGACTTGAACAGGTAGCCATAGGGGACGGCAGTGTCGGAGGCAGCAGCCTCAACTGCTATGCCACAATGCCAGCCCCGAAAGTTTCCATAAGTAAAAATATTTTATTTATTTATTTGAGAGGCAAACAAAGAGTGAGACAGCTTCCAAATGCCCACCCCAACTTGGACTGGGCTAGGCTGAAGCAAGGAGCTGGCAACTAAATCCAGGTCTCTGTCCTGGGTGGCAGGGACCCAACTACCCGTAAGTCAACACTGTTGCTCCCAGGGTCCACATTAGCAGGAAGCTGGAATCAGGAGGCAGAGGCAGATATGGAATCCAGGTGTGGGATGCAGGTGTGTTAGCCACTAAGGCTAAATGCTCACCCCTTCGTTTCTACAGAGAGGGCACAGATTGTAAAAAGTCTTGTAAATCACCATCTCTCTAAACCAAGAGTGAGAGACAGAGGTAGGGGTTCAGAGCCAAGGCTTGGACCCTGAAGTCTACTTAAAATGAAATCTCTTGAGGGATTATTTCAAAGGGGGGGGGCAGAGAACAACCTACAAGGAAAGTCAGTCACCAGAAATATTTCTTGCAGAGTAGTTCTATGAAAACCTGCCACAAAATACTAGAAAGTTACGTGGACGTGAAATTGAGGACAAAAAGGCTGAAACGGTATCGGGACTGTCTCAGAAGGACCCTGATTCTGAGAGAAGATTCCAGGTGCGTTGAAAGAGGCATCCTAATAAAGCATGAGGACAAAATCGGTCCAACAGGAGCCAGTGATCAGCTGCTCTTATGTACTGGTGAGAGACCCAACTTCATGTAGGCATTGGTTTTCTTTACAAACTGTCTGCTTCACTCTTTTTAAAAAAGGTTTATGTAAAGTCAAATGATGTCCAATAAATAGTATGTGATAGTTCTTCACTAATCCTAACCTGATTATTTTTATAGACTTTATTTATTTGAAAGGTAGAGACAGAGGTTTCCCATACTGCTGGTTCACCTCCCAAATGCCTGCAACAGCAAGGGCTGGGCCAGACAAAAGCTAGGAACCCAATCCAGGTCTCCCACCTGGGTAGCAGGAACCTAACCACATGATCCATCATTGCTGCCACCTAGGGTGTGTATTAACAAGATGCCTGAATTGGGAGTGGAGCTGAGACTTGAACCAAGGCACTCTGATAACAGGGTCAGGCCTTTCAAGTAGTATGTTAGCAGCTATTCCAAACACCACCCCATGCTTCACTCTTTACATCTGTGCTTTTATCTATTTACTTGAAATTCAGAGTTACAGAGAGGCAGAATCAGAGGCAGAGAGAGAGAGAGAGAGAGAGCGCGCGCAAGAGCTCTTCCATCCACTGGTTCACTCCCCAAATGGCGAAGCTGGAGTTAAGCCAATCCAAAGCCAGGTTCCTTCAGGTCTCCCACACAGATGCAGGGGCCCAAGGACATGGGCCATCTTCTACTGCTTTCTCAGGCCATAGCAGAGTGCTAGATCAGAAGTGCAGCAGCTGGGACTTGAATCAGCGCCCATGTGGGATGTCGGCACTGCAGGTGGTGGTTTACCTGGTACACCACAGCGCTGGACCCAGTGCTTAGCTGTTTTAAAGAAGCCTTGCTGTTCCTGTCAAAGAGCACACTGAGTTGGAAAAGCCACCACTCCCTAGGGCTTCTGTCCAAAAGACAAAATTCTGAGCTGTGTCTGACCCCAAGATGGCTGCCCACAAGCAAACCATTCCCCTTCACATTAAGTGAGGGTGCACTTCTCTCTGAAGACAACCAGCTGACAGGTATGGGGAGCTGGTGAAAGGGAAGAAGGCAGAGAAATGTACACACCAGTCAATTTAGTATGACAACAGTCTTGCTTCTCTGAACAAAAAGTCATATACACACACAAACCATGTAGCAAAGATTCTGGCTGTTTGCCTACCAAACTAGGATAGCTATAAAATTACACTAGTTGCAGCTACAAATCATAAAGACCTACCTTAACGTGATATAAAGACTTTCAAAGGTATTAAATAAGTTGGTGAAGAACACTAGGACGTCCTGGTACTAAGTAGAAAGAAGTAGAAAAATAATTTGAACTCTTTCTGTCTTATATATGGAGGTTCTTTGCCATCTGACCAAAAAAGCATTACTGGATATGACCAAGAAAAGGGGGGTGGGATGGATCTGACACACTGGTTCACAATGAGAATTCCAGGCTTCTCTAGTTGCCTGGAGCATAGTAATATGATTTTCCAGCACATTAGGGAAGCAAAAGTAGAACCAGAAAGTCTATGTACTGGCTGGATTTTGTTAATGTCACTTAAAATGGAGGAAAAAATCCTAGCAAGATACCAAATAGAGTGCAGCAGATGGTAAACAAATATTATGAAGCAATCTTCACAAAATCTGCAGTGTGTCACAAATATACAAAATGGCAGAGTTTGGGAAGAGAGGATCGTAACAGGCCATATGTTGTTAGCGATTGTGTTTGAAGCAACACGCAATCCAGAAGAGAAACCAAGGAGGAGAAGAGAAAGACCTGATGGAGGGGCAGCCTCAGGTGTGGGGCGGTCAGAACGGGACTCCAAGTGGGCGCTCTCGGCCACGCAGTGCCCACTGCAGGGCTGGGGTTCACGGGGGCCTCGAGAGAAACACTCCCTCCCCCTCCTATCAAGAGCGATGAAAAGTTCAGGTAATATATCATATGTCATTTGTCACCCTCCTTCTGTGCCAGGTGGGAGTCAATTAGAACTACAGCAAAGGCAGTTTTTCCTGGCAAGAGGAAAGAAATGAAAACACGATGTAGAGGTTAGAAAGAATCAGCAGGAAATTACTAGAAAAGATGTCAAGTGTACAGTGCCCTGCTCAGGCAGGGAGGGCGGTGAGCTGGGCGAGACCAGAGGCCCCGGCCTCCATGGCCAAAGCCCACCAGTGCTTACTTCACTCCCAGCCTCCCTCTGCCTGAGTCTCCCTTACTCCTTGGCTTCCTCCCTCCTTCTAGGGGCCCACGCAGACAACTGGGGCAGGGGTGCTCTGGGCAGAAGGAAGAATGCCAGGCATGTGGCTAAGATGAGGAGCCCCCCCCCCCCCCAGAAGCGGTGGTGGGACAAGGTCGGGGCAGAGGAGCAAGTGCAGGGCCTGGTGAGGGCTCCTGATGAAGGCGTGGCTCTGAGTGCTGTGAGTTCAGGTACCTTCGGAAAGCAGCACCTGGCTGCTGCACTGGGGGTGGGGGGGGGTGGCGAGGAGGAGCAGGGAGCCCAGTCAGGGGGCTCACAGTGTGGCCCACGAGGAGCCAAGGCTTCAAGTCAGCGCAGGCGGCACTGATCTGAACACAGAGCCAACAGGATCTGCCAATGGGCGTGCTACAGAAGGCCTGTCCTTGATGACTTCATCCTATCACCCATCCAGTACTGCAGACACACACTTACTGAGGGCCTGCTGCAAGCCAGATACCACAGCAGGGGTTTTAGGATTCTAAACTGAGCAGCACTGTCCCTGACCTCAAGAAACAACTAGTCTCAGGTTGGAACAAAGGACTTCAAACATTGGTAATTTTCATGCAAACTAGCAACTACTCTCTAAGACTACAAAGGGTCTGAGCTTTTTGCAGATGATATTCCAGGCCAAAATGTCAACAAATTAAAGCTCTCTTCGAATTGTTGCTGATTACAGGATGCATAATGACCTCAATAGTAAGTAACTGCTAGACTCAAGGCAGGCTTACTGTGAACGGCAAGTTCTCACTACCCTGTTCAGTTTTGCTTATAAGCAATGGTTCGTCCTGTCTTTCATATAACCAACCATTTAAGAAAATGCAACTTCCTTTTTTCCAAATTATTTTACAACTTAAGACTTTTCTCTGAAGCAAAAAGTGGCTTCCATCTAAGTATTTTCTTTATACATAAAATGCAGAGAGGCAGAGACCGGGGATAAAAGATACCATCGGCCAGTTAGCACCCCAATTGTGTGAAAGAGCTGGTACAGGGCCAGTATGAAGCCAGGGGTCTGGAACTCAATCCTGGTCTTCAATATGGGTGACAGGGACCCAACCACTCAAGCTGTCAGGGTGCACATGAGCAAGAAGCTAGGATGGTGAGTAGAGCCAGGACTCAAACCCAAGCACTCTGCCCAGAAACGCAGACATCTTAAACAGTCTAAGCAGCTGCAACAACACCCACCCTGCCTCTAAGTCATCTTCTTTTTGTTTTTAAATAGAAGAATTATTTTACTTACTTAAAAGAGTTACAGAGAGAACTGGAGCCAGAGAGAGGTCTTCCATTCCATTGATTCATTCTCCAAATGACCACAATGGCCAGAATGAACCAATCCAAAGCCAGGAACCAGGAGCCTCTTCTGGGTCTCCCATGCAGGTGCAGGGATCCAAGGACTTGGGTCATCTTCTACTGCTATCCCAGGCCACAGCAGAGAGCTGGATCGGAAGTGGAGAAGCTGGGACTTGAACCGGCGCCTATATGGGATGCCAGTGATGCAGGCTGGGGCTTTAACCCACTGCACCACAGTGCTGACCCCCCAAGTCTTCCTTTTTTTTTTTTTTTACAGGCAGAGTTAGACAGTGAGAGAGAGAAAGAGAGAAAGGTCTTCCTTCCATTGGTTCACCCCCTAAATGGCCACTACAGCTGGCACATCACGCCGATCCAAAGCCAGGAGCCAGGTGCCTCTTCTGGGTCTCCCATGCAGGTGCAGGGCCCAAGCACTTGGGCCATCCTCCACTGCACTCCTGTGCCACAGCAGAGAGCTGGACTGGAAGAGGAGCAACCGGGACAGAATCTGGCACCCCAACCAGGACTAGAACCTGGGGTGTCGGTGCCACAAGTGGAGGATTAGCCTAGTGAGCCATGGCACCAGCCTCCCAAGTGTTCTTAATGAGGGTGTCTCTGCCATTTAGATAAGAAGCTATCTCCAAGAGGTGGCATTTCAGGAATCAGCTATAACTGTTTTCTATACTCCGAGAACTTACAACCTATACAATTGGAACTTCCTTTCCAAATTTAAAATGAAATATGCACTCACATGGGAAACCTGGAAGAACCTGGCTTTGGCCTGGCCCACATGCCATTTGGGGAGTGAACCAGTGGATGGAAGACATCTCTCTCTCTCTCTCTCTCTCTCTCTCCCCCTCCCTCCCTCCCTCTCCCTCTCCCTTTCCCTCTCCCTCTCTTTCTCTAATTCTGCCTTTTAAATAAATAAATCTTAAGGAAAAAAATTCTATCCAAAAAAACAAAATATGAAACTCATAAAACAACTGCAAAGGATTCTATACAATGAAAAATGTATATAGAAATGAAGAGAGATACAAATAAAATAGATACTTGGAACCAGCACTGTGGTGTAGCAGATAAAGCCCCAGCCTGTGGCACCCTTATGGGTGCCAGTTCTAGACCCGGCTGCTCCACTTCCGATCCAGCTCTCTGCTATGGCCTGGGTAAGCAGTAGAAGACGGCCCAAGTCCTTGGGCCCCTGTACCCGTGTGGGAAGACCCAGAGGGAGCTCCTGGCTCCTGGCTTTGGATCGGCCCAGCTCCAGCCGTTGAGGCCATCTGGGGATAGAAGAGCACGCTCTCTCACTCACTCACTCGCTCACTCTCTCTCTCTCTCTGCCTCTCCTTCTCTCTGTGTGTAACTCTTTAAAATAAATAAAATAAACCTTAAAAAAACAGGTATTTATCATAGAACCTTACTTTCTGAACCAAACTCAGATGCATCATTTGACAAGGATGAAGCTACTTAGGAGGGCCAAAGACCTGTGTACAGGAAGTCAGGGAGCATGGAAAAGCGAGACCCCAGAGTACTGACAGGGAGTCAGCACTGGTGCAGATGAACCTCAAATGCATCTGGTAAGACCGCAGCGAGATTTCTGTCCAACAGAAGTAGTCCAACAGTCATTTTATAGCAGTTCTTGGCTAGAGGAAAATCCAGGGAGGGGAATGTGGGTATCAGACATGCAAAGAAAATGCCTTAGTGGGGCTGATTAATTCCGATCACCTCATGTGTGGTGAACTCATTCATCACCAGGTACTCAGGGGTCTCTGAGCCTATACAGATGCCGCCTTGTACAGCATATGCAGGGCCCACACCTGCAAACATACAAGATTTTTTATAGTTACAGAATTCAGCTTCCTCTCAGAAGTGTTCTCACATCTGAAAAGACAAATTATTCAATAACTAGTGTAGGGTCAACCGTCTGTCTGCTTGGGAAATAAAGCTGGGTCTCCACCTGACTTCTTTTCATCAAAACAAACTGAATATGGTACAAGGATTTAAAAAGCAAGGTTTCCTGACCTTTGTAAAAAAAGGCATTTTTTGATATAAAAAAAAATGATACCTGCCAACATACACATTTATATATGTAGGGGTGTAGGTGTGTGTGTGTGTGTTAAACCTCATAAAGAAAGAAAGAAAAAAGAATATGGATGAATGCTTTTCAATATCCTGGAATATGGAAGGACTTTCTAAGCCTGACATAAATCCAGAAACCACAAAGGAAAATGCGATAAATCTGACCTTGTACAAACTTCAAGCTGCTTTACAGAAAAAAAAAAAGAGAGAGAGAGAGAAGAGAGAATAAAAAGATTAAAACAAGCTGAAAACTGCACAAAATATTTATAATATTTAAGACAGAGGGTCAATTTTCTTAATAGTGGAAATCTCTTAAATCAATTAGAAAAAGACAACCTAATAGAAAAATGGGCAAAGGTGACAAACAATTCTTATAAATTAAGTACCAATGATCAAATACAAATGAAAAGATGTGCAAGCCCATTTATAATTAAAGAAACAGAAATGAAAACAGTAATACAATGATCCTTCTCACCCATCAAGTTGATAACTGACTACAAAGTTGACAATGCCCAGAGCTGGTAGGATGGAAATTGGTTCTAACTTTGGAGACCAAACAAGGGAATAGATAGAGAAGTTCAAAATATTAAAACTCTTTTTCTCAGTAGTTCTAATGCCTGGGAATTTACCCCATAACATGCAAAGGTATCAGACAATGCTGTTGACTTCAGGGTTTTTTCTAATTCAGGTTGAGCATCCTGATCCAAGATGCTAAGGACAGAGTATTTTGGCTTTCAGATTTTTTTCGGGCTTTGGATTATTTGCACATACACAATGAGACATGCTGGGGACGGAATTCAAGTCTTAACACAAAATTAATTTATGTTTTATATACTCTTCAAACACATGGCTAGAAGGTAACCACATATTTTCCAGGTGATTTCAATTTTATTGTTGTTTTAATTAATCTATTTATTTATCTGAGCTCCTAACCACTAGTTGATTCCATGAATGAGGACATCCTGAAGACAGGAGCCAGGAACTTCATCCAGGTTTCCCACATGGGTGGCAGGCTCCCAAACATCTGAGCCATCACCAGCTACCTCCCAGCGTCCCCATTAGCAGGAGGCTGGAGTCATAAGATGGAGTCAAATATGGAACCCAGGCACTTCCACATAGAACAAAGGCATTTTTTTAAAGATAGAGTTACAGAGAGAGGCAGAGACAGAGAGAGAGGTCTTCCATCCACTGGTCCACTCCCCAGATGGCTGCAACGGCCGGAGCTGTGCTGATCCAAAGCCAGGAGCCAGGAGCTTCCTCCGGGTCTCCCATGCGGGTGCAGGGGCCCAAGGACTTGGGCCATTTTCTACTGCTTTCCCAGGCCATAGCAGAGAGCTGGATGGGAAGAGGAGCAGCCGGGACTAGAACCAGTGCCCATATGGGATGCCAGCTCTTCAGGCCAGGGCTTTAACCCTGTGCCACAGCGCCAACTACAAGGCATTTTAACCACTAGGCCAAATGCATACGTGTACTTGCATTTTGACTGTGACCTGTCACATGAGATCAGGTGTGGAATTATCCACTGTGTCATCATGTTGGGGCTCACAAAGTTTTGAGTTTTCAATTTTTGGATTAGGAGTGAACAACCTGTACTGGAAAATCGGTAACAACTGAAATGTCCACTAACAGGTTAAGTAAGCTCCAGTCATAAAAAAATTAAGCAACAATGTAATCATCCAAAATAATGAAGCTGATCTGCCCACACTGATACTGGAAACAGATCTGATAGATACTACTAAGGAGACAGGGAAAACTGTTGCCACGTAGTATATATTAGGTACAGGGGAAATTTCTGTAAAAATATAGAAGACATTGCTAACAAGGCAACCAAAGGATTTGGGAGAATGGGAACTTTTGTTTTTCCTTTATTTCTACAATGCTTGAATTTTTTAAAGGACTGTACCTTGTTAAGTTAAAAAAAAAAAAAAACCTACTACTCACACTAACCATTAAAAAGCACATTCTTGGCCAGCACCTTGGCTCACTTGGCTAATCCTCTGCCTGCGGCGCTGGCACCCCGGGTTCTAGTCCCGAATGGGGCGCCAGCTACTAGTCCCGGTTGTTCCTCTTCCAGTCCAGCTCTCTGCTGTGGCTTGCGAGGGCAGCAGAGGATGGCCCAAGTGCTTGAGCCCTGCACCCACATGGGAGACTAGGAGGAAGCACCCGGCTCCTGGCTTCGGATCAGCGCAGCGCCAGCCATAGCAGCCATTAGGGGAGTGAACCAACAGAAGGAAGACCTTTCTCTCTCTCTCTCTCACTAACTCTGCCTGTCCAAAAAAAAAAAAAAAGTACATTCTTTTGCATTATAGTTGTAAAGGAGAAAGGACCTAAAAGGGATAAGAAGAGAGAAGGCTAGGGCCACCCTTCAGCACAGACAGGTGTCCCCAACTCCCTGTGGGAACGCCAGCCCCAGGACAGAAGCGGAACACCGTCCCTACAGACTCTGCCACTTCAGGACGGTCAGCTGTGGGAACCTGAATCTCAAACCTGAACCATCCACCACCAACCAAAATCAAATTCCATGCCGGGCAACAGCAGAAATCATGAAGAAAAGGAAACCGCTCGCTAATCTCAGGTCATGTGCATTTTACACATTTCACTTGATTCCATTGTATTCAACATACGTCTTCCTCTAGGGTACTCAGCTCAGTCACAAGAAGAGAGCGACAGTGAAATAAAACATAGTACCTGTCACCAAATGACTCAAAACGCATGAGAGGGACACACACAGAACTGAGCAGGAGCCGGACTAAATGGGCTCCTAGCTCTAGCACGGGGGAACAGTTCAGAGAGACTAACCCCATCTGGAATGACCAGAGCTGTCTGAAGAAACCACACTTCTCAGAACCGCACAGCCAGAAACGTGACCTGGTCTTCCCCTCTCCACTCACGCAACTCGCTGTTTCTCTACATTTCTGCAAAACAGGTAAATCTGTCAGCTGTCACCCTTTCTCTTGTGGCTTAACTCACGTCACTGTCTCTTCTGTATAAGAAATCAACACATTGTAGGTACACTTTTCAGTATTAAATGTGTTACCATAAATATTTACTTAATTAAAGTTGTAATTTATTTGAAGATTGTCCCTCATATCCATAAACCACTGAAAAATCCCCCAAATTCCAGTAGTTTATCAACTCTGTCTTCCCAAGTGTTTTTTTGTACATAGATTCCATTTACTCATTTGGATTTTCAGTTCAGAAAATAAAGCCTTCCTAGAACAATCATGAAAAAAGTCAGGGTAGGGTTTCAACTCTAACGGGAGATACGTGGTGATCCAAGTACCACAGTTGTCAACATTCTGTGTGTGTGTGTGTGTGTGTGTCTATGGATCTTCACTTAAACAGTTCCAGATGCAAAAGGGTCCAGAAAGAAAAAGAACATGTCAAAGAGCTTGGATTTAAACACCCTTTTTCTGCCTTAAACTTCACAAGCTTTTGACACACTTAGTTACAAAGAGTGCAGGTTTTACAGTCAGTGTGCTTGAATCTGGAGCTAGCATTTCCGAGCAAACATCTTTGGCAATCCTACCGTGGCTCTGAGTGGCGGCTTCCTCCCTACCTCTCAGAGTCACCGTGAAGACTAATGACAACCTGGGTGAGTTCACTGCACACTGCCTGGTCCACATGAAACCATCAATAAGTGATAGTTAAATAATCAGTACTAATCATTATGAACCCTAACTCAGGAAGCTAGTGGACAGGCACAGGTACATCGAGCCACTTGGGGACCTGGAAAGCAAGAAGTAGCAAGTGGTGCTGGCGCTGTGACGCAGCGGGTTAAAACCCCAGTCTGCAGTGCCAACATCCCATATGGGCACCAGTTCAAGTCCCGGCTGCTCCACTTCTGATCCAGTTCTCTGCTATGGTCTGGGAAAGCAGTAGAGGATAGCTTGGGCCCCTGCACCCACATGGGAGACCCAGAAGAAGCTCCAGGCTCCTGGCTTCAGATCAGCTCCAGCTGTTGCAGCCAATTAGGGAGTGAACAAGTGGATGGAAGATATCTCTCTCTCTCTCTCTCTCTGCATCTCTGTAACTCTGCCTTTCAAACAAATAAATCTTAAAAAAAAAAAAAAAAAAGGTAGCAAGTACCAAGTAAGCTTCTTACTGCTGCACTGAACAGCAAGCAGAACACATGATTTCAAGAATTATGACAGGGGCCGGCGCTGTGGCGCAGCAGGTTAATGCCCTGTCCTGAAGCACCGGCATCCCACATGGGTGCCGGTTCAAGACCCGGCTGCTCCACTTCCGATCCAGCTCTCTGCTGTGGCCTGGGAAAGCAAAGATGGCCCAACTCCTTGGGCCTCTACACCCATGTGGGAGACCCAGAAGTTGTTCCTGGCTCCTGGCTTCGGATCGGCACAGCTCCAACCATTGCGGCCAATTAGGGAGTGAACCAGCAGATGGAAGACCTCTCTCTCTCTTTCTGCCTCTCCTCTCTCTGTATAACTCTGACTTTTGAATAAATAAATAAATAAATCTTAATATTAAAAACAACAAAAAAAGAATTATGACAACCTCAGAACAAGTCCAGCACAATGTTCGCTAATGAATGTTGTAGGACAAACGCCAGAAATTCCACTTTACCACTTCTTAGCTGTGAGATATTGAGCAAGTTGCTTAAAGGAGATGTCCATTCCTCAACTAAAATGGAGCTAATCACAGTCCTTCATAGTACTTTGTGGGCATGCTATGAAGGTTAAAACTAATAGCATGGGGCCAGCATTGTGGCATAGCTGGTAAAGCCATCACTCGCAAGGCTGGCATCCTGTATGGGTGCCAATTCATGTCCCAGCTGCTCTATGCTCCACTTCTGATCCAGCTCCCTGCTAATGTACCTGAGAAAGCAGCAGAAGATGGCCCAAGTGTTTGGGCTCCTGCCACCCGCATGGGAAACCCAGATGAAATTCCTGGCTCCGTTGCAGCCATCTGAGGAGTAAACCAGCAGATGGAAGACCTCTCTCTTTCTCTCTCTCTCTCTCTCTCTCTCTCTCTCTCTCTGTGTGTGTGTGTGTGTGTGTATGTGTGTATGTGTGTGTGTCTCCTCCTCTCTCTGTCACTCTGTTTTCCAAATAAATAAATAAATCTCTTTTTAAAAAATCAACAGTGGGGCTGGCGCTGTGGTGCAGTGGGTTAAAGCCCCAGTCTGCAGTGCCAGCATCCCATGTGTGTACCAGTTCGAGTCCCAGCTGCTCCACTTCCCATCCAGCAGGGAGCTGGATTCAGAAGAAGATCCTGGCTCCTAAATTCAGATCGGCTCAGCTCTGACTGTTGCAGCCATTTGGGGAGTGAAATAGTGGATGGAAGACATCTCTCTCTCTCTCTCTCTCTCTGTATGTACCTCTCTCTGTAACTCTTTCTTTTTTTTAGGTTTATTTTACTTGAAAGTCAGAGTTACACAGAGAGAAGGCGATGCAGAGAGAGAGAGAGAGAGAGAGAGAGAGGTCTTCCATCTGCTGGTTCACTCCCCAAGCAGCCAGAACTCCGCTAATCTGAAGGCAGGATGCAGGAGCTTCTTCTGGGTCTCCCACATGGGTGCAGGGGCCCAAGGACTTGGGCCATCCTCCACTGCTATCCTAGGCCATAGCAGAGAGCTAGATCAGAAGTGGAACTGTCAGGTCTCGAACTGGCGCCCACATGGGATACTGGCACTGCAGGTGTCGGCTTTACCCGCTATGCTACAGCGCCAGCCCCAACTCTGTATTTCAAATAAATAAAATAAATCTTTAAAAAAAAATGGCATAACCTGGGCAATGGTCCTAGCACAGCATGTAGCAACAGGCAGCACTCCGAATGTCAGCTATCAGACTATCTGCAAAGGCCCACCATCCCCAAGGAGTTACTGTGAAAGGCACCTGAATACAACCTGCAAAACTAATGTGTATTTCAGATAAATGTGCTAGTTTTCAATAGAGTCCTGTGTGATTAGTAAAAAACTAATTCTATTATGAGTCTTACTCATAGTAGCTTTTAAAAACAAATAATGTTTGTTGAAAATAAACAACAGGAAAATTTGCAGGTTGGGCCTCCCTCATCTAAGATCTGAAATGCCCCCAAATCTAAAACCTCCTGAGAGTCAGTGCTCAAGAAGTTTCAGTTTTGAAGCATTTCAGATTTCAGAATTTTGGATCAGGGACGATCAACAGGTAAAGTCTACGCAAATCCTCCAAAATCTAACATCCTCCAACTCCTGCAGCAGCGTCTGGCCCCGAGTGTTTCAGATAAGAGGAACTCAACCCACATGTAGAATAAAATGTGTGCTCATTCATTTATCACCGTCCAATACCCCCAGCCCCCGAGTCCACCTTCTAGGGAGACAGCACAATGAGGGTACTCTTAAGATCTGCCTCCACACACATACATGCCTCTCAATACAGCCCAGGGTCAGATTTATTTATAAATGGTATCACACCACGAATATTAGGTCAACAACATCTTGTCAACACCTATCCATATCGATGCATAACATTGTTGACTCATTCTCTTCAGCTGCTATCTACTGCTCCGGATTATGACCAAGTCATGGATTTATTAATCCACTAAGCTACACCTGGAGTTTACCTCTAATTTGTTGCTATTAAAAGTAATCCCACAGGCCAGTGCCACAGCTCACTAGGCTAATCCTCCACCTGCGGCGCTGGCACCCCGGGTTCTAGTCCAGGTCAGGGCGCCGGATTCTGTCCCGGTTGCTCCTCTTCCAGTCCAGCTCTCTGCTGTGGCCCGGGAGTGCAGTGGAGGATGGCCCAAGTGCTTGGGCCCTGCACCCCATGGGAGACCAGGAGAAGCACCTGGCTTCCAGCTTCGGATCAGCGCAGTGCGCCGCACCAGCTGCAGCGGCCATTGGGCAGTGAACCAACGGCAAAGGAAGACCTTTCTCTCTGTCTCTCTCTCTCTCACTGTCCACTCTGCCTGTCACACAAAAAAAAGTAACCCCACAAACAGCGCCTCGCGTGGAGGGTGTTCCACCCCCGTGCAGCCATTTCTGGTGGGTCTGCTGAGTCAAAGGCCGTGCATGTTTTACACACTGGTGAGTGCTGCCAACGGTCCTCCAAGGAGGATGTCCCCACTGTTCCCTGTCAGGCATCATCTTCTTAAAAACCAGGAACAGAAAGTGTACTACCAAGTCCGGCACAGTGACACAGCGGGTTAAAGCTCCAGCCTGCAGTGCTGGCATCCCGTATGGGAGCCAGTTCGAGTCCTGGCTATTCCACTTCCAAACCAGCTCCCTGCTAATGTGCCTGGGAAAACAGTGGAGGACAGCCCAGGTCCTTGGACCCCTGCACCCAGGTGGAAGACCCGGAGGAAGCTCCTGGCTCCTGGCTTCGGCCTGGCCCAGCCCTGGCCATTGTGGCCATTTGAAGAGTGGACCAGCAGATGGAAGATCTCTGTGTGTCTCCACCTCTCTCTGTAACTCTTTCAAATAAATTTTTTAAAAAAAGTTAACTACCAGGTAGGAAAAACTGCACATTTTGGCCCTCATCTTCAATAAGGGATGGAAACCCAGTTCCAAGCCCTTATTTTATCCTTCTTAGAATTCAAACCTTTATGCCACTAATGAAATTCACATCTTAACATTGTTCAGACCATGACTTCCCTTGCAATGGCCTGTTTACGTTCAAAACCAGTCTTCTAGAACATTCCAGTCCTGTCTCTGAGCCAACTGGGGGAGACAGGGGAAGGACTCAAGACCTAAAATGTCCCTGTTATTGGCTAGTAGTCCTACCAAGCCCCACTAAAACAGAATTATCCCATGCAATGATCACACAAAAGCTCTGCTCTGTTGTCACGCTTTCAAGAAACAAAGGATTAAAATCTCTTAATCAATAATCATTGGCCTACAGGTAGTTTACACGTTTCATTTTGTCCTGCAATATTATTATAACGATGAGCAAGAGCAGATAAAGGTCATGTTGGTAATTAAAGCTATATTGTAGAAATATGCTCACCCACGATATGATTAAATAAGAAAATATTACTCAGTTCAGTATCATCATTAAACTTGCATTAATTTATAAATATTTAAATGGACCATATGATGATCATAAATAATCTGTTTTTGTCAGTTTCTAAAGTAACACGACCCATAAACCCCTTGAAAAATGACTGCAGAGGCAACCAGTCAAGAACGTGCACAAGCCAGACTTACATTCAAACGCTGTAGTTGTTGCTTCCGGCAGAACCTGGCCTATCACATCCTAAACAAAGAAAGATAAAGACACACAATTAGCCACCTTCTTTACTGCTCACATGTGGCAAATCCTAGAGGAAATATGAGTACCTGGGAAAGATTTTTGAAAAGTTGGCATCAACTGTAAAAACGTAAGCTCGTAATCACAGGGAGCCCAACAATGCAAATCCCAGAGTTTAAATCTCTAGCCCAGGAAGAAAAACCTCTAGGGAACCTTTACTACCCTGTGTTGGTAATACTCGTACAGAGTATTAATAACACAAGCTCTCGCTCTTGATTTAACAGCACCTGTAAGTACACTGCTGTGTATTTACCAGGAAAGCCTGGTTTCTCCCACGAGAGGCTGCGGAACACACAGCAGTGGGAAGGGAAAGGAGTCTGGGAGTCTGGGCTCGGGCTTGATCTCAGCCCTGCACTCCACACACTGCAGGCACTGGACAGGGGAGCTGCACGATGCGTGACCACAACACCAGGCCTTGCGCTCACGGTGGTAGCAGCTGAACCCGCGTTTCCATGATGGCGATGTGAACATTTGATGCCACGCTTCCTGCAATCAATTCTTAGCAAGCTTCACTCTTAAGCAACAGTGAACATTTAAATGACACTGAAATAAACTGCCCTACAAAATTCTAAAGTATGTACAATCTGATATCAATGTTTAAGCAAATCTATGAAGTAGAAAAGTAGTCTGTCTCGACAGCTTCACTGATGAGGGCCAGAACACCCAAAGCTGGGGAAAGCAATACCGCCCCCAACACACACACACACACACACACACACACACACCCCATTATGCCCAGTCCAACCCAAATGGCCTGCAAACCTCATTTCTCTCCAGGAGCTCTCCCGGGCTGTGCCAGAACTGGCAGCAGGCAGCTGGCTGACAAAGCCGTGCGCAGTACTTCTCAGCAGGGAGCCCACAGCCCTTCCAAGCAGGGTACTTAGCAGAGTGTGGGCTGTAACTTCCTTCTAAAGGCAATTCTCTAGAAGCTTCTTCTGCTGCAGTGCCAATCTGCATAATAGTCTTGCCTCTACTGTGCTTTTTTCTCCCCCGAAATAAGTCTGTGCAGATAAAATTGATCAAAGAAAGAGAACTACCTTAGGCAGCCCTCCCTCATGAGAACTGAAAAGGGATCAGTTTCTCTGGCTCCAGTCTGAGCAAAAGAAACCAACTTTCTGACAAAGAATCTGCAAAAAGACTTCAGCAACACAAAATTCGCTTGGGACCAGCGCTGTGGCATAGTGGGCTAAAACTGCCATCTGCAGTGCCGGCATCCCATATGGGCGCCAGTTCGAGACCCGGCTGCTCCACTTCTGATCCAGTCTGTTATGGCCTGGGAAAGCAGTGAAAGATGGCCCAAGGACACCCATGTGGGAGACCTGGAAGAAGCCCCTGGCTCCTGGCTTCAGATATGCGCAGCTCCGGCTGTTGTGGCCATCTGGGGAGTGAACCGGCGGATGGAAGACCTCTCTCTCCCTCCCTCCCTCTCTCTCTCTCTGTAAATCTGACTTTCAAATAAATAAATAAATCTTTAAAAAAAAAATTCTCTCTCCACACTCAGAGGTAGAGTCTTTATTGACAGCAAACTGCAGTGAGGACAGAATCTGATACACAGGGAGTCCAGGGTGCACGTGAGACTCTGGAGCCAAATTCAGTGATGTGGCCAGGCTGCATACCAGCTGTGCCTCTCACTGGCTGAGTGCCTCAGTTTCCTTATGTGTAAAATGGGATCACAATGGTACCTCCCTTGTAGGACTAAATGAGCTAGTATTTACAAAGTGCTTAGAGTGTCCAACCCATGGCCAGTGCTACCTTACTATCTGTTAAACACATAAAACACATCACCGATCACTGGAACACTGTGGCCTCTTGATTCCAGCACCCAACACTCAACGGAGGAGGGTCATTCACTCACAGCACAGGTGAACCCCACATGCATAGCATTACCAAACTAACTACTTGGGACCCTTCTGCTTTTGAGCACCAAACAGCAAATGTTTGGCAAATGTGCGGTGCTAGGCCAAAGCCAGGAGCCAGGAGCTTCATCCTGTCCTCCAAGGTGAGTGGTAGGAGCCCAAGCACTCAGGCCACCATCTGCTGCTTTCCCAGGCAGATTAGCAGAGAGCTGGATCAGAAGCGGAGCAGCCGGAACGTCAATCAGTGTTGCAGATGGGGGCTTAACCCACTATGCCACATGCCTGCCCGGCTGCTTAATTTTCAAACTTTTTACCCTTTTGTAAGAGTCATAGCCCCATTTTCTTAGCTTTAAAAAATCAGGGTGGCCTGCTGTGTCCACATGGTTCTCTCTAACAAGTCTGCTTTGTTCTCTTCTTCCCCCAGATCAGATGCAGTGTGTAGGGTGCCTTGTTTGTTCTGATGGACAGAGCATGCCCCGTGGGGTTTCCTGCTGGGTATGGGGCATTTGCTGTTTGGAGCTTCTTCCAGGTCTCCCATGTGGGTGAGGGGTCCAAGGCCAACCTCCACTGCTTTCCTAGGTGCAGCTGGTTCACAAGTGGAGTACCCAGGACTTGAACCAGCGCCCATATGGGATGCCGGCACTGCAGGTGGCAGTTTTACCTTCTATGCCACAGTGCCAGCCCTCTCCTGGTCATTTTTAAGCAGGGTGCACTTTAACGATTTTATGTATATGTTGTGCATTTTAACTGACTCACATATTTTCAAGTGACTTTTTCTCCTATTGTCAAAAACACAACATTCTACCTAACCTAGAGGTGCCAAAAGAAAACCTAAGTTTACACATCTTGATGGTGACCATTTCTTGATCCTTTTCTTCTTCCTTTCAATAAATCAGACAAATATCAGGCAGAACAGAAATATAATGCAGCTTCTACAACGTGCCAGGAGCATGAAGATGATAAAGTGGAGGCTGCAGAAGAGTGAGACGTGGGCCTTGACTTTAGGAAGTTCAGAATCTGGCTCCAGAGGTGGAGACTAATAACATCAGGCACTTACAGTATGATAAAAGACAAACGAAAGGGGCCAGCACTGTGGCACAGCAGGTAAAGCCTCTGCCTGCAGTGCCGGCATCCCATATGGACTCCGGTTCGAGTCCCAGCTACTCCACTTCCAATCCAGCTCTCTGCTACGGCCTGGGAAAGCAGTAGAAGATGGCCCAAGTGCTTGTGCCCCTGTACCCACATGGGAGACCTAGAAGAAGCTACTGGCTCCTGGCTTTGGATTGGCCCAGCTCCAGCTGCTTCAGCCAACTGGGGAGTGAACCAGCGGATGGAAGACCTCTCTCTCTCTTTCTCCCTATCTCTCTCTGCCTCTCCTTCTCTCTCTGTGTAATGGTGACTTTCAAGTAAAATAAATAAATCTTTAAAAGAGAGAGAAAGAGACAAACGAAAGACACAGAAAGCAAACAGTTTGTGCTAAGTCAGGAGGAAAGGGAAAAAAACAAAAGCAACAAAACCACTGGCTCCGTTCAGACAGAAATGTCCCAGGGGAGGGAAATGTGAGATGGGACTTGCAGACCGAGCGTTACACACAGCAGGCAGGAGGGGCCGGGTGCTGTTCTCCCCCACCATGCATGAATCCTCCCTCCTGCACAGTCTTCCCAGAACTGGGTGCTCGGTTTTCAGGAAAAAGGACGCACACATTCAACTGACGCACAGACGCAACACATAATCCAATGCCTGGCTCACCACAGCCGGATGGCAGCTCTTCAGATCAAAGACACGGCTCAGAGAAGCCAAGCAACTTGGCAGGGTCTCCCAGCCACCTGACGGAGCGGTGACAGGAGGTCGCAAGCATTGGCACGGGGGTCCAGGACACACAGTCACACTTCACTCCTGCACCACAACCTGCTTGGGCTGCTGGGTCAGTCTGTCAGGCACTAACCTGAGTGGGTTTGGCAAAGCATGGTACCCCTTTCATCTGGAAACTGCGATGGGGGAGTCAGAAGACAGGCCGTTAGATGAGAGGGGTACTTCTAGGTTTCATGGGCTTTTAAGTTTAAGGTTATAAGCCAAATCTATTAACATATCTGTTGGAGTTTTTCGGTTGGTTTTGTTTTTCTTGATGAAGAGGGAGGTGAAGCTGGAGACCAGCTCACAGGAATCCACGGGACCCAGGCTTGCCGCGGTGCAAGGCCTGCGATCGCCATCAGGGGACACTAGGCTGTAGCACAGCGCCCACCGCCACAAATCCTCCCTCACGCCCTCCTGACAACATGCGTTCTGCCTGGGCTGACCTGAGCATGGCACTCTGGAGGGGCCACGCGCAGCTGGGAGCTCCCCTGAGGCAGGAGAGCCAGGCCGGATCCCCCAGGCTGTGACAGCTTACTCCACGCTGGAGCAGCCCGAGGGCTTTCCCGCCATGGGCTCAAGTGGTCCTCAGAACTCTACGTGGTGGGCAGTGCTTGCATCCCCCGCCCTCCCCGCTTCTTCACAGAGGAAGACGCTGAAACGTAAAAGGCACGAGGCCTTGCCATGGAAACCCAGCCGGCTTGGCTCCAGAGTGCGCAGTGGGAAACGCTGCCCTATGCTGCCTAAAATAACAATGTCTTCTGTTGTTTCCAATGAGGAAAGCGAGAGGAAGCTCACCAAAGACACGATCTCAAGCTTCACCCATGTTTGAGACAGGTGTCAGCGTCCCCGTTACAAATAAGGAAACAGGCTCAGGAGGGGCTGATTTGCCTGCTCAGTGGGACAGCTTGCTCCTGACTCAAAGCCTAACGTTCAAGGCAGGCCTCTGGCTGGGCAGTGAAGCTGCTGGGTAAGACGCCCGCATCCCATCTCTGAGTGCCAGGGTTCAATGTCAACCTCTGGCTCCTGACCCCAGCTTCCTGCTAATGCAGACTGTGGAAGGCAGCAGCCATAGCTCACGCAGACAGGTCCCTGCCACCCCTCTGGGAGACCCACACTGTGTTCCCCACCCCCAGCCTCAACCTGGTCTAGCCCCAGCTGTTGTGGGCATTCAGGGAGGACACCAGTAGATAAAAGCTCTCTGTCTCTCAAATAAAAAATATTAAAAAAAAAAAAAAAACTGCCAGTGCTGTGGTGCAGTGGCTTAACACCCTGGCCTGAAGTGCTAGCATCCCATATGGTGGCCAGTTCAAGAGCCGGCTGCTCCTCTTCCAATCCAGCTCTCTGCTGTGGCCTAGGAAAGTAATAGGAGATGGCCCAAGTCCTTGGGCAACTGCGCCCGCATGGGAGACCTGGAAGAAGTTCCTGGCTCCTGGCTTCAGATCGGCGCAGCTCTGACCATTGTGGCCAACTAGGGAGTGAACCATCGGATGGAGGACCTCTCTCTCTCTCTCTCTCTCTGCCTCATCTCTCTCTGTGTAACTCTGACTTTCAAATAAAATAAATAACTAAATCTTTAAAAAAAAAAAAAAACCTAATACTCTGTCCACCGATCCATAATTGCATGCATTATCTCAAAGATGTCACATCAAACAAACAGTTCAGTGTCCTAGGAAGCGACACAAAGAGAAGAAACAGATGGCAACACGGTGTCCTGTGACACTCTCATCCCACAGCAGAGTGCCAGTTAAGGCACAGAGGCTACACTGCACCCAGGAAGGCAGAAGATGTGGGCCTCTGTGTGGGAAACCAAGATGGAGTTCCCAGCTCCTGGCTTTGGCCTGGTCCACACTTGGCTGTTGCTGCCATTTTAGAAGTGAACCAGCAGGTGGAAGATCTTTCTCTCTTTCTCGCTCTTTCTGCCTTTCAAATAAACAAATAAATCTTAAAAAAAAAAAAAAAAAGACAGAGAGATGTCCAATTCTTCCAGCAGTTCACCAGGGGACGAGACATAAAGATAATCAGGATCAAACACGTGTTCTGCAGGGGTGAGCCCTGGAAGCTGGGGGAGCTCTGCAAAGTTGGCCTTGGTAGGGCAGGTGGATGCTGGCTAGCTGGGACCTGGGAGAATGGAAGGCTGATTCCTAGGAAGCTCCTGGGACTGTGGTGCATGATGAAGCTGGTGTTAGGCCAGCAAGAGCCTCGCAGATGGGCCCGGATTCCCATGCTCAGGAGCCTGCGCCTGACTGTGAGGGGACATCTGTGTGCACGACAGTGTGCAGAGAACTCTGGGTGCAGAGAAAGATGGCGCTTGGTGCATGCGGCTGGAGACTGCTGGCTGGCCGGCTTCAGCGTCTACACTCCTGGCACAGGGACATGAAAACCTGCAGGGCCCGGTGGTCAGTCATGCGCCCAGAACTGAACTTCTTGAAATCTTCAAATCAACTTTGATTGTATCACCATTCACATTATCAAATTTCCCTCTCCCGAGACTCTGCCTCCCAGGGCCCCTCTCATCTTGCAGGCAGGTTCTGCTCTAGATCTGCTTCCTGAGTCAGGATCAGGGCCCCTGGCAATAAGGAAGCCCCTGGTGAAAATCCCCAGCAATAAGGAAATCACCGTGATGGGAAAGCCCCTGGCCAGGGGCAGTCTGCCACAGGCCTGCATCTCCCAGGCTATCACCCACAAGGCAGCAGCAGCCAGCTCCGAGCAGACCTATCTGCCCGCTGCCCCCACCTGGTGTCTTATTTTTAATAAATCTCCCTCTGCTCTGGTGAATTCTCACTGCCTGCGATGTCAGCCCCTTCAATCGGTTCCTTCCTGTGAACCCACCTGCCTCTTCGTATGTCAGTGTATTCTGTACATAAAACAGGCACAGGGCACCCTGTCACTCTCAAATGAACCTAGAAAAATGAGCAGTGGCGATGTGATAAGGGAAAGAAAAAAATGGAGGGTATAGGGGAGTCGTCAAGAATCCACGGAAAATGTGAACTGGGAAAAACTGCACGAGGGCTGGCGCTGTGGCGTAGCGGGTAAAGACGCCGCCTGAAGTGCTGGCATCCCACATGGGTGCCAGTTCTAGTCCCAGCTGCTCTACTTCTGATCCAGCTCTCTGCTATGGCCTGGGAAAGCAATAGAAGATGACCCAAGTCCTTGGGCCCCTGCACCCACGTGGGAGACCCAGAGGAAGCTCCTGGCTCCTGGCTTCTAATTGGTGCAGCTCCAGCCGTTGCAACCATCTGGGGAGTGAACCAGCAGATGGAAGACCTCTCTCTCTCTCTCTTCCTCTCTGTAACTCTGCCTGTCAAATACATAAACAAATCTCAAAAAATAAACAAACAAACATGGATTTCTAAAACTTTTTTTGTGCCCAAAGAAACTTACCTTTTCGTTCCACTTTTCCACGAAGCAGCCCTGGGGCTGTGTACAAGTAAGGAAATGGGGGTCCTGGTACTGAGTCTCACTCAAGACCCACTCTGCTTTGGGTGAGGGGCGGAATCTTTCCATCTCAGCAACTGAGTGCAAAAAGGATCCGACCAGGCCACTGACAAGGTTGCAGATCCCATGCTCCTGGTGCCCCACACCTGAGCATCCTGACGGTGTAGGACCCACCTTTTCCCTCTAGTTTAACATCTCCAGAACTGGGCTGTGCCCCCCCCCCAGATGGCATGTCACAATTTACTAGGCAGCACTGTTTTCCTCACTGGTCACTTGGAGACTGTCTTACGATGCGCTACAGATGATGGTGTCCTAGGTGTGTTCTAACAGGCTAGGCTGGAAGTGCCTGAGTTCCCAGGGCTCAGCATAAACACACGGCTAGCCTCGGGCCACAGACCGGGGAGGAACTTCTCCACCCCACCCAGGGCAGGCTGGGAGCTGCCTGAGGGCAGGGATCCGGCCTCATTCATCCATTTCCCTGAGGTCACGCGTGGCCACCAGGCTGCAGTCCACACAGCAAGGCAACGACTGTCGCCCCACGAGGCCACCAGCGGGCCCAGTTCCTGGGCTCCCTCGCTGGGATCCGCACCATGCACCCCACTCACCAGCACGTCCCTGAAGAGCAGCTGCGGCCCCGAGTGCACTGTCCAGTCCACCGCGCCACTGTTGGGGATCTTGATGCGAATCACCAGCACCTGGCTCTCCATGGCATGGACGGGGCCAAGGGCCAGCCACAGCATTCCAGGTTCACGGGGCTCACATCCCGGGGGAGCGGGTTCCCACGGGGCCTTGGTCAGGCTGGGGGTGAGGGGAGGGTCCCGGAGGCGGCTGGCGAGGTGAGGGGGCCGGGGACGCAGCGGGAGGGGCGAGGAGCCCAGGCCCGTGTGGGGCTAGAGGGGTCCCCCGGCGAGGGCGCCACTGAGGAGCCGCCGGGCGTCGGACGGTTCTGGAGTTGGCAAACGGGGCAAACCGGGGCCGGGGCGCGCTCTGCCGTGGTGCGGCAGAGCAGGGACGCGACGTGGGGAGATGCAGCGGCAGGTGCCCGCGGCCGGCGAGGGGAGGGTCCGCGGCTGCAGCGGACTCGGGCTGGCCCTACTAGGCAGGAGCCCCCCGGGGCCGCCAGACCCCGAGACGGCCGGGGCCGGGAGAGGGGGTGGCGGCTCCGCGGGACGCTCGGGGGGCGAGTCCTCTGCCCCACCTGGAGTCAGAGGGCGCGGCGCGCGCGGACTCAGCCCCGGCCGCCCGAGGCCGCGCGTCCCGGCGGCGGCGGCGGCGGGAGGAGGAAGGCGGCGGCGAGGGCACTTTTACTCCGGAACCAAAACGCGCGGCGCCGGAACCCCGGGAGCCGCCGAGCGGGACCCGCCTCCCGCGGCGCCATGTTGGAAGAGGGCAGCTCCGGGCAGAGCCGCCTCCCCGCCGCGTCGCGCTGCCCGGCCCGGCCGGCGGCACCTGAGGAGCGAGCGCGCGGGGTGCGGGGCTGGACACGCCGGCGAGGGGCTGGCCCTTGGGGCTCGCGAGGCCATGGTCGCCCCGCCCCGCCGCGGTGACCGGGGGACGGCCCTTTGCTTTCCGGACCCCGGTGAGAGGGACGCAGGGGTGAAAACGTCGAACACGCGAGAAGCTTCCAACTGACCTGGAGCCGGAGTGGACCGAAACCGGATTCCAGTCCTGGAATTGCGCGAAGACGGGACCCTCGTCTGCCCAGGCGCGCACCTGCGGCGGGCGCATCACGTCAACAAAAGCAAGGCTAACAGCTCAAAAATGTGTCTTTTTTCCCCCTCCCTTTTTCCAACTCGCAGGTCCAGAGAATTTGCCTTTCTCCGCTAACCGAGCGTATATGAATTTTTCAATGAGTATGCCCTAAAATAGCAAACAGCCTGCTGGCCAGAAGCGACAGGAAAGACATTCAGTGAAGAGTCTGACCGCCTGGGGACAGCCGCGCTGGTGGCAGCGTTGTATGAATCCGTGCAAAATATCCCATCGGTTCCATGTAGTTTCCAGGACATTGCAATGCTTACGGAATCGCAGGTGTCACGGCAGGAGCTGGACACCTTCGTTACTTTTCAATGCGTCAGATTCCAAAGCTCATCGTCTTTGTTGATCTTGCAAAATGTACTCTTCTCTCTATGAAAGCGCACACAGCAGTTTTGGTTTTTGGGGTTGAATTTTTCTAAAAGCGGTGGAGGAGGGCTATCAGTTTCCCATCTAACATGCGAGAGAAAAAATTAATGTTGACCATTTTCAGTGTATCTAAATTTTTTCTGCATAATTTTTTGTTTCATTTGAAAAGCCACTGAAGGAAGTAAGTGATCACCTTTTGGTTTCTGTAATTTAATAGCTTAGGTGGAAATTCCGATTTTTTTTTTAAGATTTATTTATTTACTTGAAAGAGTTACACAGAGGAGAGGCAGAGAGAGAGAGGCCTTCCATCCTGCTGGTTCATTCCCCAACTGGCCACAATGGCTGGAACTGCATCAATCCGAAGCCAGATCCAGGAGCTTCTTCTGGGTCTCCCACGTGGGTGCAGGGGCCCAAGCACTTGGACCATCTTCTACTGCTTTCCCAGGCCACAGCAGAGAGCCAGATCGGAAGTAGAGCAGTGCCCAGTTGTCAGAGCTAGATCCAGGTGGGTTGGGCCACCAGTTACTTCCAACATCGGCATCCCACGTCAGAGAGATGTTTGGATTCCTAGCTGCTCTGCTTCAGATCCAGCTCCCCGCCAAAGCACCTGGAAAGGCATCAGAAAATGGTCCAAGTGCTTGGGCCCCTGCCACACACATGGCAGACTCAGCTGGAGTTCCAGGCTCCTGGCCTCAATCTGGCTCAGCCTCAGCCATTGTGGACATTTGGGGAGTGGAACAGCAGATGGAACATTCTCTCTCTCTCTCTCTCTCTCTCTCTCTCTCCGCTCCCCCGTCATTCTGTCTTTCAAATAAATAAATAAAATCTTAAAAAAGCAAAAATGGGTTGCGGCAGCATTGTGGCACAGTTGGTTAAGTCACTGTTTGCAACATTTCCATCATATATCAGGGTTGGGGGTGGAGTCCAGCTGCTCCACTTCTGATCCAACTCCCTGCTAATGTGCATAGGAAGGCAGCAGAAGATGGCCCAAGCATTTGGGTCCCTGTCCCCTGCAACCCATTTGGGAGACCCTGATGGAGTTCCTGGCTCCTACTTGTAGCCTGGCCCAGTGTTGGTTGTTGTGGGGAGCAAACTAGTGGATGGAAGATCCACCCCCACTCCTACCCCATTATTTTGCCTTTCAAATAAAGAAAGAATAAATCTTTTTTAAAAAAGGATATGATGAATGGCCGGCGCTGTGGTGTAACTGGTAAAGCCACCACCTGCAGTGCTAGTATCCCATATGGGCGCCCGTTCAAGTCCCGGCTGCTTCTCTTCCAATCCAGCTCTCTGCTATGGTCTGGGAAAGCAGTAGAAGATGGCCCAAGTCTTTGGGCCCCTGCATCTGTATGGGAGATCCAGAAGAAGCTCCTGGTTCCTGGCTTCAGATTGGCCCAGCTCCAGCCATTGCAGCCAATGGGGGAATGAACCAGCAGGAGATTGGCCTACTGTTTAAGATACCTGATAAGATGCCAGCATTCCGCACCAGTGTACCTCTCTCTCTCTCTCTCTCTCTCTCTCTCATTCTGTCCCTCAAATAAGTAAAAAATTTAAAGACATATGAAATTTATAGTGACAATACCACTAAAACATCAATACTTTCCTTCTATTGCTCAATATACATGAATTTTTAAAAAGAAGAGTGTAAAAAGATTTGGAAAAAATGAACACAAATTCCCAAAAAAGAGCGCACAAAAAAGTGTGCTCTTCTCTGTTCAGCAGGAGTGGGAACGGCCCCAGCACTCACAGAGGGGCAGAAATCACAGCTCCACAGACATCCACGCCTCACTGTGTGCTGGGAACTGTGGGTTTCCGATAACCTCATTCACTTTCCTTTAGGTAGAGCAAACTGGGGTCCCCACAAGCCACTTAGGCTTTATGATTCCTCTCTTCCTGTTGTTTAAATGTCCCGTGTTTTCCTTGTGTAGAGTAGTTGTGGTGGTCACAAGTGTGTGGCACCTTCTAGCCTGCGAGGCACTTCTGCATCCGCTGTCTGGCAGGATTATTCTGCGCCCCCTATAGAACCGATGCTGAATAGTGGCTACAGGTGTGCACTCTGCAGACAGATTTGACAGACTAAAATTATACTCACCATCCGTGATCTTAGGCAAGATCTTTGGTTGCCACTGCTTCAAAATGAGCATAAAAACAGTGCTTGGGGGCCAGCGCTGTGGTGTAGCAGGTAAAGCTGCCGCCTGCAATGCCGGCATCCTGTATGGGCACCAGTTCGAGTCCTGGCTGCTCCTCTTCTGATCCTGCTCTCTGCTATGGCCTGGGAAAGCAGTAGAAGATGGCCCAAGTCCTTGAGCCCCTGCACCTGCTTGGGAGACCTGGAAGAACCTCCTGGTTAATGGCTTTGGATCAGCACAGCTCCGGCCATTGCAGCCAATTGGGGAGTGAACTAGCGGATGGAAGACTCTCTCTTTCTCTCTCTCTCTCTCTCTCTCTCTCTCTCTCTCTCTCTCTGCCTCTCCTTCTCTCTCTGTGTAACTCTTTCAAATAAATAAATCTTTTAAAAAAAATACCTGCCTTGTGGCAAATATCCTGAAAAAAAAAAAAAACACATATATGACCTGAAAGGGCCCTACATGTTGATTCAGAACTGCTAGCTTTTGTCAGATAGTAAGTTAGTAAAATACGTCTTCAATGTTGTAATACTATGAAGTGTCTACTGGGTGAACAAATGACTGATGACTTTTAAATGTGATCTAAAACTAAGTGTGTTCAAATTTTCAGATTGTTGTTGCCTTCATTTCATAAGCACAGAGACTTGAAAGCCTGAGGAAGTTTGTTTGTTCATCACACAGCAAGGGCCTTAATACAATGTGTAAAAAAGGTTACGGAATGATCTCCTGTTCTCATGAATTATTTTCATCCAATTCTTAACACAACTACATTTTTTCCACTTCCATTGCATGGAGTTTTACATTTGTATCCATTTGCTAGAGGATTAATTTTTATTTTGTATTTTTTTCCCTGTAGGGTTTGGGTAGATAACTTTTTAGGTCTGATTTTAAATTATGTACTAGTATTAAAATAGAGTAAAATGAATCACTTTATGGTTAATAAATTCAACTTTCTGCTTACAGACAGATTGTTATAAAATTACTGATCTATTGTAGCAAAAGCAGCAAAGGTTATGTCGAATCACTACTAAAAAAATCATGCTACGTGGTGTTAATGATGTTACCTTAACATACCAGCTTCGGGGCCTCCATAATTGTTTCTGCCAACCCATAAATTTTTGAGTAACAACAAAATTATTGTGATTTTTCTTCCTAAATAATTCATACATT
The DNA here is from genome assembly GCA_949820135.1 of Sylvilagus floridanus. Lineage (NCBI taxonomy): Eukaryota > Metazoa > Chordata > Mammalia > Lagomorpha > Leporidae > Sylvilagus > Sylvilagus floridanus. The sequence goes on along the minus strand of OX463239.1, from coordinate 75,109,324 downwards.
ACAAAGCATGTATGTAACAAGGCCCATGAATCACTAAAGCATATCATGATCATATATCTAATGATATCTCTTTTCATAAGATGGGTCCAAATAGATTTATGCATTTAGGTTAACTAAAAAATACTGACTTTATAAGGTTCATAATTCCATCAACAACCACAAAAAAACTTCAGTGCTTTAAGGTGTACAGTTTTCATGATTGGCTTTTAAGAGCCGAAAGCTTTGGTTTATCAAAATCCTGGTGTTTAAGTGACTTTTTCTTGAAGTTTTACAGCTTTTAAATTGGTACTATAAATATCACTGAAGATAAATTAGTAATATAATGGAGTAGTATGATGTTCACAAACTGTATTTAAAATGATATAAGTGCAGCTAAAATAGCTATAAGCAATACTATATAAAACCTCACACAGTAGTAACTGATACCCTCTATCCAACAACTAGGATCTCAGAGAGGGTATTGTCATTTACTGACATTTGCATGCTTTGACTCTGCCCTTATCTTAAATAAGCTCAAACCAAATAGATCCCTCTCCTAATGCTACTAAAAATGATCCCAAATGAGATTTCATCGACTTAATTGAAACTAGGTTTCATAATTAAAATTTTTAAAATTCTAAGTCTGCAACATGTAAAATGATGTTAAATTAACACACTTTATTTTAATCCACACTATTTTTCTAAACTGAAGTTATCGTCTATAGGAAGCATGAAATCAGTTCTATTTTATTGTAGTAACATTGACTCTTCTGCTAATGTTTAAAAATACTTTTATCTGTGGTGAAACACACATGGTATCTGTCATCTTCACCACTTGTATGTGTGAAGTTCAAGGGTACGAAGCACATTCACATTGGTGTGCAGCCATCAGCATCCCCAGCCTTGGACACTTTTCATCTTGCAAAAATAAAACTCTGTACCCATTGTGCACTCTCCTCTTCCCTCCTTTAAGATTTTTTTAACAGATTTATGGAGATAGAATTCACATGCCACACAGTTTTCTCACTTAAAGTGCACAATTCGATGGTTTGCGTACAGTCACAGAATTGTGCAACCATCACTGCAGTCTTAAATGTCTCATCTCCTCCAAAGAAACCCCATACCTAGTAACAGTCATTCCCGATTTCTGTACAGTCGCCCAGCCTTAGGAAACCACTGGTCTACTTTCCATCTCACCAGATTTGCCCATTCTGGACACCTCATATACAATAAATTATGCAGTGTGTGTTTCTTCTGACCGGTTTCTTTCACTTAGCACAATGTTATCAAGCTTCATCAATGCTGTATCATGTGTCAGGACTTTATCCCTCCTCCTTTATAATTTTTTAAAAAATACATTGATGTCCATGGTATATGGAAGGCAAAGAGACACAGGTATCTTCCATTCACTGGCCTACTCCCCAAACTCCTGCAACAACCAGGGCTTGACCAGGCCAAGGTCAGGAGCCAGGAACTCCATCTGGGTGGCAGGGACCCAGGTGCTTGATCCATCGTCTGCACATCAACAGGAAGCTGGACCAGCAGCACAGGACCCAGGCCTCAGCCAGGCTCTCTGATACAGAATACATATCAGAGCGCCACCCTCCTCCTTCCTCTGGCTGAATGATATTCCACTGTGTGACAATGCCACATTTTGTGTGTTCATCAATAAATGGAGAGCTGTTTTCACGTTTTTGCTAGTGTGAACAATGCAGATACGAACGTTTGTGTAGAACTGTTTGTATGAATATACATTTTCGATTCTCTGGGATATCAAGGAGAATTACTGCATCACATGGTAATCCCATGTTTCATATTTTGAGGAACTTCCAAACTTTTCCAAGGTTGCCTCATTAGGTTACATCCCCACTAGCTACGTGTGAGGGTTCCAATTTTTCCACATCCTTGCTCATCTGTCTTTTGTATTAAGTCATCCTAGTGGATACGACATGGGATCTCACCATGAGTCTGATTTGCATTGCCCTAGTTATTAATTTTCAATATATTTTCAGGTGTTATATCTCTTTGGAGAAATGTCTGCTCAAATCCAGTTTCCAATAATGCTGTTTTGAGTTCTTTATGTATTTTGGATATAACTCCCTTATCAGATATATAAACCGCATATATCTCCTCACATTTTATGTGTTTTCATTTTGATAGTGTCCGTTAAAACATAAAGGTTTTTAATTTTGATGAAATCCAATTTATCTATATTTTTATCATTAGCTTTTACTTGTATCCTTTCCCAAAGTATGGTAATTTTGTAGTCTGAGAGATCACAGATATTCTACTAAAAGCTAATTTTTATAAGTACACTTATTAAAAAATCACCCAGATTTATCTTATCCCAGTTGTGTCAGTACCCTCGATTAGGACAGAATTCTGAATATTAGCCAGTTGGCCAAGTATAATAGCTATTTTAGCTGCAATTTTGTTAAAATAAAACTAATTCAACATCTAATCTCCAAACTGATATTTTAAGAATCCTCTGTGCACTGTGGTCACTAAGAATAACACTTATTGTTGGGAAAGCACTGTGAAACATTTGTCAAGCATGTAAAATGGCATGAAAGTATAGTAAGATTTGTGTTCTATCGATTGTATAGCTTAAGTCATTTTTCATCACTAACATAAGATTTAATAAGTATAAGTAGTTAAAGATTCTGACTTGGCACTAGTCATTAGCATGTAATTGAACTAGTAAAAAAGATCAGTTAAAGCTGTGTTGATTACCACCTTATCTTTGAAAGGCAATTAAAGACCTCAATCATTGCAACAAGATTTGATTGTGCAGCCTTTATTGGACATTGATCTTTCAGCAAAGTGCGGTTACATTTTCCATTAATTTACAGTAACACAGTTTAACTCCGACACCCTAGACTGTTGACCGAGGTGAGATGTAATGCGAAGTACCTGCTTAGGTAAAGATGCCCCCAAACACCGTTACTGTCTGAAGGGTAAGTGATGAAAAAAAGCAGACACCTGATCTAGCAGCTTTAGGATAAGGTTTCTGTTATCTGCATTGGCTCTGAAGTAGAGCGGAACCAAGATCCTTGCCTTTTATGTCATCCCACTCATTTAAACAATTATTCATTCTTCAGTACAATCAGAAGATATTTCAGGAAGAATTAAGAGGTGTTTTGTGCTTTCTAATTACAACTGAGCATAAAAATGGCATGTAATAAAATATACTTTAAAATAAATATGGGCAATAATTTAAAATGCTCCAGTATTTACTTGTCAACAATTGGCAAAACATCAAATTAATGACTAAATTTGTGTGATGAGAAAAATTATAACTGTCCTTTTGATATGTTAGGACATCAACAGTGACAAATGAGGGACTTCCCATGGGCAACATCTTTAATGCTGCCAGCGAATTACTGCTTCTTTCCAGTGGTTCACAACTTACACAGAAACTCTAGAAATTTCTTCCAATGTTCTATCATTGGTTTGTACAGAAATAACAAGGGAAGAGACGCAAAGTTGTACACTAAAAGCACATCTTTTAAAAAAAAAAAGTTTTGCCTGCATTATTTTAAAGACCAAAGCCCATTAAAGAAGTATAGGCAGAAAACTCAAATTAAGGCTTCATTAAATAAAAAAACTCCTTATCTCCAGAAAGACAGAGACCACTCGATCCTTCTTTGCCACTGGGGGACAGGTAGGCGTGTGCAGACTCGCTCACGCCAGACACCAAGTGTCTTCCCATACACCTTACTTTTGAAAACCTTTCATTGATGAATTCTATTAAATGTAAACATCTGAAACAGAAGAATGAAGATTTCAAAAACAGAGATTTCATGAGATACAAGTAAAACTGGCATGTGCTTACAAGCATTTTCATGATAACATTTTAAGTAGAAAGGTCTCTTGTTTTGTTCTCAGATTACAGATGTAAAAACTTAAGACGCACAGGAGCAGAGAGTAGAGTACTGGTCTCCGGTCAAAAAGTAATACAGCACTGACACTAAATATAGGCTCAACTTCTCAATTCCATCATTTACACTTTGTCCCTTTAGGGCTGCGATGCTTCGTTTTCACCTTTTTGCTAGTGTGGACAACTTCAAAGGACAAAACATAAAGCATTGCTATTGATGGGAAGCGATTTTCAGACCTAAGGATTCACTCCAGGACTTGGATGCCACGGACGATGTTTTAATTTCTGAACTATGACCCCAGCCATCACTGAGTTCACCCTCATCCTTCACTCTGCTCAACTCCTCAGGAGCAAGGGGTCTATCGATTTTCATGTAATACAAGAAAATAGTACATTTGCTTAATTGTCACACAGTGAGCAAACCCGACAAGAAATCAAGGCTCTATTTAATGCTGCTAGCAGCAGAGAATTACAGAGATCAATAGGGCAGTTTGTCAAAGATGTTCTCCAAGGAGACCCACCTATCACCATATGGACAACAAGTCACACTGCCTCTAACTATCGAAAAACAGGTGAGCAGCGTCAGCAGTGCAAATTATCAGAAATCAAACGGGCCAGTGTGAAAAGAGGAGCAACTCCTCTGAAAAGCTGTATTTATAGCCTGGTAATTAAAACCCATTTTATCAGCCTTGTGTTGGAACCAAAGCTTTTAACGGCAAGTATTGACGAGACCGGCAGCAATGAATGAGCAGTATTTGACTTAAAACTTATGAGCTATAGTTATTTAACTTTGCCCACTACAGAGGAAATCAGTTCTAGCCCTCCTTGCAAAATGCTAATCAGTCAGTTTTATTATTAATGAAGCTTAATGTAACACTATCTCCTTTGTGGAAGCCATTCATTTAACTAATGTCAAGGATATTCTTCTGGACTAAATATATTGGCATAAGTACTTCTTTGATTAAAGTGTTATTTAGAATTGCTTTTAGACAAGCGAACACTACATACATTGGAAGAACTGTTCACTCTCCGTGGAGCGCTTCAAGTGACTACCTTTACCAACCAGTTTGCATTGCTCAATTATTCTGAAGCTTGCACCTCAATCACTTCCACTCACTTTCCCCACCCACTTGCCAGGAGAAAGCATCCAAAAGTTGGTGAGGCCACATTTTATAAAACGTTTTGCCACGAAAATGCATAGATGTTGCTGAGTATCAGCAACACATTAACATAAAATGATATATAATGTATGTTTGTAATTATGGGAGAGATCATAAATCTTAAACACCCATTGGTTTAGAAATTAAATAGTAATACTTAGTTCTCCCTAAATTACTCCAAATTTCTGAAATTTACTATTCGTCAGGGTATTTTGTGACTACCCCCAAGGATAAATTTTTTTTAATGACTCTGCTTTCAAAAATGCAATTAACTTAATAAAATTCTAATGCAGAAGTGCCGTTGGGTCTTTAAAATTTCAGCCCACTCCCCATGGCCAATGTCTATGGATGGGTACCATTTCAGTTAATTGCTTTTATAAACAATTACCAGATTTATTTTTCTGGGCCTGCCTGAGCAGCTGCAGTGGCCTGCTAGTTCACCTTCTAGTGAGTCTTGACCGTGTTCCCCTTGCTGCCCCTAGGTGAGCCACCATTGCTGTGACTTTTTATAAAAGTACCACGGTGTTGGAGTCTTCAAACAAGAGGTCTGCACATCCACCCCGCAGCCCCCATCACCTCCTCCAGGCGAATGGCACAAGGTTTCCCGAACATTTTCACCAGAAAGCCTGGCAGCTGCGTGGCTTACATTTCACACTGCAATCAGATTCTCATCCAGTTCACCCTCTTACATTATCTTCATCATGTGTCCTAATAGCCTCTACTTGTTTCTCCAGTGTTATGTAAAATAATTACCCCTCTTTTCAGTATAGGCATTTATATTTGCTCTTCAGAGCTGCTTTAAACTATTAATACCTAACTACAGCATCTAGATCCATCATAGTCATTTTTCATCTGTAGTTTAACCTAGTTCTAGGAAAACGCTGGTGTGATACTTCAAGCGTCCGCAGTCCCCATCAGCTAACCAGGGGATGCCGTACATAACAAGGCCAGGAAACCTCTGCCTCTGGAGTGACCCATCTCCAAGAACCAGACAAAGCAGAAGGAGAAGTGTTTGCAAAAGTTTTATTTTGAAGGGATCAAAAATAAATATTGCATATACACACAAGAGAAAAAGCCAGGTATTTACATCCTCCCAGGCACACTGTCAGTACATGGCACCTTCATCTTCTTTATTCAGAAAATAAACTGTTATGGGTCCATAACTGGTATGGACAGTCTCTGTGACCCTGGCAAACAGCCAGGAGCCCAGCCCGTACAGCAAAGTTGGAATACCTAGAAAACAAATGCGCGGGTTATTGCCAAACAGCAATACTCATTCATCATGCACCCACATTCCCAATCACGTAACGCTCTTCAGCAATGTCAACAGATTATAAAGTTACACGGATGATCCGAGAGGACCTGACACTCACCCTATCTCAGAACTCCGTCTCATCTAAGTTTGAGGAACCTGGCAGCACATATGTGAGCCTAAACATTTTTAAAGCTACGGAGAAGGCTGAATTTAATTCAAAGCACTTCACTAATTCATCACCTTCAAATAATTTTATGAAGGCATTCTATATTCTTTTCGCAAACAAGCAATCAGAGAAGAATATTCATTACTTTACTTGTAAATGTTTCTGATGATAAGCCTTGAGCTGAAATTAATAGGTCAACATTACTGATCTTTAAGCTAGATATTAACACTGATGGCTAAAGTAATTTTTGTACAACTTAGAAGGAAAAGAAACTGGGTCACATAGCTGTCTTTAAAACCTAAGGCAAAACCTAACTCTGAAGAGGATTTTAGCCTAACAGGCATAAGAAACATTCTCATTAGTGTTTTCACCATGGGTGTGAAAACAACCTGATTCAAGCTCTTTGAAGGGGGCTACAGGAGACCCCAACATGCACCCCTTCTTTAGGATCTCGCCGCTGCCTTGAGATCAGAGCAGGGACTAAGCACTCCCAGGCACGGATACTGTGTTAGGCACAAAACAAACTTTCACGATTTCTATCTTTTCTCAAGGCACCTATTTAAAAGCAATGACTATGAACATGTTATAAAGGTATGTACAAAACCACAGGCACACCGAATCTGTAACAAACACTGTAGGCTCTGCACAAGTATTAATTTTGTTGCTCCGAATGGAAAATGGACAGAATGTGACAATTTTAAAGAACAACTGTACAACCGGAAAATCACCTTCGTTCTAGTTAATAGGGAGATCAACAGACGTTCAGGACTGATCAAAGTGCTAACTTTTTACTTGTGTTTCCACAAGAGCCCATTTGCTGAGCTCTGCCCATTTTCAGTGTGTGACTGTGCTGGGCCACTGTGTGCTGCCTTCCGGCCGCTGTGATGCCAGACGTTGATCAGGACAAGCCTCACAGAGGACGAAGAGAAAAAAAATCCATGTTGGTGGGCACCTTCCTGTTTTAAGGAACAGACTGGGTCACAGGGTGTCATTACCCAGGGCTCCCTGGACTCCCGACTCCTATGAAAACTGTACAGTACAGGGCCTTCTTTGCCCTAGTAATGCCCCAAAGATTCTCTGAATGTCTCAAGGGAATGTTATCCCCCCAAAAAATCCATGAAAAATCACAACAATACAGCAATTTATAAATAATTTATCCAAAAAGGAAAGAAAAAAAAGTGGCAGGAAGGTGGACAAGAACATGGAGAGGCAGAAGTGAGGAAAGAGCAGCAGAAGCAACTGAAATTTTAAAAATATTCTTTTAATGCAACGTCACAGCTCCACAAGCCGAACACCAATGGAGTATGGAAGAAAAAACAGGGGCCCTAGGAGAAACTACTAATTTTCTAAACATACAGTTAAGATTTATACTATATGATTAATAATCCAATGTTAAGAATCTAAAGAATGGATGGTGAGCAACATTGAGAATGTTGTGTTTTATAATATTTATCAGCTTTCAGTTAAACACTTGTACTAAAAAATTCATAATTAAAAAAATCATAGGGATGGTTAATATTTTTTTCAGATAAAATGGAGGACTGCTCAGACTACTAGTTTACTAATAACTACATTATCTCTTATTAAAAACAATTAGGAACCATGATCAGGAATAAGAGTTATCAGTCAGAAATTCTTTCTTTTTAGCCATCTATTTATTTAATGCAAACTAACACACTAAATGGGAAAATTTGCCACCTATGTCATTTACGCACTTAAAAAAAAGCTTCTCCATCTCTAACATATATGCTTTAAAGTCTGTAAGAGTCCAAGAAAAATTAACATTTTTCCAAACTACTTGAAACCCATCATAACATCAAAATGAACTTGAAAGTCAGTTCTCTGCATAATAATTCATTTTGAGTCAGCTGAACAGTAGGTAAACCACTGTCAAATTAAGCACTTAAAAAAAATTAGAACTTGGTAGTAAGTCTCCAATTACCCATTCATTCCAATGGTAAGCTGCTTTTCCTCTATCTCAATCTACTTCCCAGCAGGACGCCCAGGCTGACAGACCATCAGTAAAGTGTCAGCCTCCACTGAAGGGCGCAGAGGAGCACACGGGCGCACCCAGAGATCCTCATTATTCACAAAGCGGGACAACGAGGGGCTCTGATAATTACTAACGTGGAAGGGAGGAGGGGGAATAGACTCTCGAAGTGCTCTTATTAGCAGAATATGTACTTGATGGGGCGGGGGGGGGGGGGGGGATTATCCATCCCAGGACGGGGAAGGAACCCTTCATCTAATTCACACAAAAACAAAACAGAAACATCATCACACTGGCCCAGGCATTCCGGAAAAGATTTCCCTGTAACAGGGTAGGCCAATTTGCATCAAAGCATGCAAGAGTAACAAGTTTTCCTCTTTGTTCTATTTGAAATTCTATATTTGAGCAGGATTTTCAGAATTTCTAGAGTACAATCAAATCACTCATATTAAAAAAAAAAACTACAAAAACTGTTGTTTCTTTTCTCAGAAGGCTTTGCTTTTCTACATAGGGAATGCTCTGGGGATTATCCTACTTAAAAAAATGTTTTAAATATGCATATCTGAATAGAGAAGCCCCTGAACAGGACAGTGACCTCAAACAAAATGTTTTTCAATTGTGACAACTTTTCTAAGCAAGACATTCAGTTATTCCTGGTTTACTTTTCCCGAGAATTCTTCCGATTCTGAACATGCTAGACTAAACTTATTCTTGAATCCAGTCATCCCGCCAGTCTCCCTAAATAATACTGAATTGCATCTTCTAAGTCACCTCGCCCTTCAACTTCCGGTCAGTCTCAGAAGAGGTGGCTATGCCTGCACGGTCCCTGGAGCTCACAGCGAGACAAGCACGTCTGTAAAGGACCACGGCTGCTACACCACCCTCCCCTCCTGGACACAGCTCAGCGTGGTCCCTGGGCATGCAGCAAGGGCTCCAGACCCCGTGACCCACAGAGCAAAAACACACAGGTCCCATGCAAACCTCAGGAGGGCAGCCGCACAGGGCCTCGGCTTCCAACCGGGCTCCCAAAAAATTTTTAAAAATGAATTAAAAAAAAAAAAAAAACCGGCTTGGGTCACATGTGCCAAGTCCAGATTCTGAATTATTGAGATGTGGGCTTTTTTTTTTTTTTTTTAAATAAAAACGTATACATTTCCCCGGTCCTGCCCAGGCTCGCGCGCTCTTCCCTCATTATTTCAAAAGGAAAGAACTCTCCAGGGAGAGCAAACACTCCCAGAATCGAGATATTCCCACGGAAACTCGCAAGCAGCAGCGAGCAGAGGCCTAGCACCCGAGGCCGCCGCCGCGTCGGGCGGGAATGCGGGGCGTCTGCGGTAAAACCAACTCGCTGGGGGTCCACAGCAAGAAAACAAAGAAACTTGGACAGCAGCCGCCCCGCCTGGAGCTGTCCGTCGGCGGACCGGGGCGGCGTCTCCGTGCACCCCTCTCCCTGGGGCTCCGGGCGAACGCGGGCCGGACAGGGGGCCCGGGCGGGAGCTGGGGGGTCCGCGGGGCCGGGGCGGGAGCTCGGGGGTCCGCGGGCCGGGGCGGGAGCTCGGGGGGCCGCGGGCCGGGGCCGGGGCCGGGGCGGGAGCTCGGGGGGCCGCGGGGCCGGGGCGGGAGCTCGGGGGTCCGCGGGGCAGGGGAGGGAGCTCGGGGGGTCTGCGGGGCCGGGGCGGGAGCTCGGGGGTCCGCGGGGCAGGGGAGGGAGCTCGGGGGTCTGCGGGGCCGGGGCGGGAGCTCGGGGGTCCGCGGGCCGGGGCCGGGGCCGGGGCCGGGGCGGGAGCTCGGGGGGCCGCGGGTCGGGGCGGGAGCTCGGGGGTCCGCGGGGCCGGGGCCGGGGCCGGGGCGGGAGCTCGGGGGTCTGCGGCGCCGGGGCGGGAGCTCGGGGGGCCGCGGGGCAGGGGAGGGAGCTCGGGGGTCCGCGGGCCGGGGCGGGAGCTCGGGGGTCTGCGGGGCCGGGGCCGGGGCGGGAGCTCGGGGGGCCGCGGAGCCGGGGCGGGAGCTCGGGGGGTCCGCGGGGCCGGGGCCGGGGCGGGAGCTCGGGGGTCCGCGGGGCCGGGGCCGGGGCCGGGGCGGGAGCTCGGGGGTCTGCGGGGCCGGGGCCGGGGCGGGAGCTCGGGGGTCCGCGGGGCCGGGGCCGGGGCCGGGGCGGGAGCTCGGGGGGCCGCGGGGCCGGGGCCGGGGCGGGAGCTCGGGGGTCCGCGGGGCCGGGGAGGGAGCTCGGGGGTCCGCGGGGCAGGGGAGGGAGCTCGGGGGGCCGCGGGCCGGGGCGGGAGCTCGGGGGTCCGCGGGGCAGGGGAGGGAGCTCGGGGGTCTGCGGGGCCGGGGCGGGAGCTCGGGGGTCCGCGGGCCGGGGCCGGGGCCGGGGCGGGAGCTCGGGGGTCTGCGGGGCCGGGGCCGGGGCCGGGGCCGGGGCGGGAGCTCGGGGGTCTGCGGGGCCGGGGCGGGAGCTCGGGGGGTCTGCGGGGCCGGGGCCGGGGCCGGGACCGGGGCGGGAGCTCGGGGGCCGCGGGGCCGGGCCGACGCGGGGCGGCGCTCACCCAGGTTGACGACCTTGAGCGCCGTGAAGAGGCGGTTCTGCCGGGCCAGGTCCTGCCAGGGCGCCTTGGAGCAGTGGTACTTGATGAAGGGGAAGCAGCCGGTGCGCAGGACGTGGTAGTTGGCGCCCTGCACGGGCCAGTTGAAGTGCGAGAGGCCGAACTGGTCGTTGCGGACGGCACTGTAGGGCACGCAGAAGGAGGTCCAGTGCGGCAGGCGCCGCTGCAGCAGGTGCCGCGTCAGCACCTCGGACGCGCGGGGCTTCGGGCGGGCGGCGGCGCCCGCGGCCCAGGGGCCGGACAGCGGCAGCAGCAGCAGCCGCAGCGCGGCCTCGTGGACCCTCCGCAGGGCCTCCATGGCTGCCCGCCCGTGCCCGCGGACGCCGCGGGGGCGCGCACCTCTGGGGGCGGGGCCGGCGGGGCGCGCGGCCGGGACGCCCAACGGGCGGCGCGCGAGAGCCCTGGGGCGCGCGTGCGCGCGGCGCGTGCGCACGGAGGGCCGGCGCGGGAGGGGGCGGGAGGGGGTGGGAGGGGGCGGGAGGGTTGGGCAGGGGTGGCCTGGGTGGGGGACACGTTCAGGGAGGCGCCCTCCCGTGAGGAAGGTGAAGGTCGAGCCTGGGCTGCAGTGTTGAAGCCCCTCAGGGTGTCTTCAGGAGAGGGAGTTAGAAGCCGAGACCCCAAGTTGGAACGGAAAAGTTTATTTTGGAAAATAACTGCCCCCACGTTAACAGCCTTCATGACCCACCATCACTCATTACCGATCTGTCGCTTTAATAAAAGCTTTCTCAAACGTTGCAGCTTCTTGAGGTAGTGCCCCACTTTCTTTCTAAAGAAGCATGTCCTTAAAATTTTTTTAAAATTTATTTGTTTGAAAGGCAGAGAGACGGAGCGAGAGACCTTCCAAACGCTGGGTCACTTCCCAAATGGCCGCTTGGGTTGGGGCTGGGCTAGGCCACAGTGGGGAAGCAGGAGCTCCATCCGGGTCTCCCGCGTGGGAGCTGGGGCCACCAGCATCCGGGGCCTTCCCAGATCGGGGTCTCCCGCGTGGGAGCTGAGCGTGGGAGCTGAGGCCACCAGCATCCGGGGCCTTCCCAGATCCGGGTCTCCAGCGCGGGTGCCCACCAGCATCCGGGGCCTTCCCAGATCCGGGTCTCCCGCGCGGGTGCCCACCAGCATCCGGGGCCTTCCCAGATCCGGGTCTCCCGCGTGGGAGCTGAGCGTGGGAGCTGGGGCCACCAGCATCCGGGGCCTTCCCAGATCCGGGTCTCCCGCGCGGGTGCCCACCAGCATCCGGGGCCTTCCCAGATCCGGGTCTCCCGCGCGGGTGCCCACCAGCATCCGGGGCCTTCCCGGACACGTGAGCAGGGAGCTGGATGAGGCGCGGAGCAGCCGGCTGGCCCGGGAAGCAATTCCTCTTAATTCTGAACCGCTCTTGTGTGGTGAGTCCGGAAAGGCAGCTGCGTGTCAGCACCACGTGACAGGGGCCGTCGTGGTTGGAAACTCAAGGCGGTGTGCGATGCCGTGGCTGGTGTTTCCTCTCATGTTTCTTGCGTCAGCCCACAGACACTGCGTAAACACCCACGCGTGTGTGCCAGATCTTGAAGGGCCTTGCAGTCATGCAGATACATTGAATTTTGAATAGGATTTCCTATTAGATAATAGTTTCTAAAAGACCCAGCTCCGGCCGTTGTGGCCATCTGGGGAGTGAACCAGTGGATGGAGGACCTCTCTCTCCCTCCCTCTCTCTCTCTCTCCCTCTCTCTCTCTCACTCTGCCTTTTAAATAACTAAATAAAATCTTTTTTTTTTTTTTTAAAGATTCTAAGTGGAGATGTGATGAGATTCTGTTTATACAGGTGTGAGAGAGGGAGGCTAAGCTGGGAAGCCGGGAGGTGACAGCATAAATTAAATCGAGGAGTGGGCGCTGTGGTGCCCTGGGCTGACTGGGATCCTGGCTTGAGTGCCGGCTCCTCTGCTTCCGATCCCGCTCCCTGCTCACGAGCCTGGGAGGCAGTGGACATGGCCCACGGATTTGGGACCCTGCCGCCTAACTGGAGGACCCTGCTGGCGTTCCTGGCTCCTGGCTTTGCCATGGCCACTACTGGCGCTGCAAGAACCTGAGGAGGGAACCAGCAAGACGAAGTAATCTGTTACCGTGCCTTTCGAACAAATCACTCAGTCTTTTTTTAAAAATCCGAATTTAAGAAAACATTGGAATCGTTTTTCAAAGTCTGCCACAGAGTCCCAACACACAGAGTAGGCTGAAACTTGTGTTGATAAGCATTTATTAAGTCAAACTTTTTAAAAACGATGACCTGTTTTTTTTTAAAGATTTATTTAAAAGGCAGAGTTATGGAGAGAGAGGGAAAAACTGAGAAACGCTCCATCTGCCGTTCATCTCTCAAATGTCTGCAACAGCTGGGACTGGGCCAGGTCGAAACCAAGAGAGGAGCCAGGAACTCCATCCTGGCCTCCCATATGGCGGGCAGGGACCCAAGAACTTGGGCCATTTTCTGCCGCTTTCACAGACACATTAGCGTGGAGCTGGATCAGAAGAGGAGCAGCCAGTACTCGAACTGCTACTCAGATATGGGATGCCAGTGTCACAGGCAGCGGTCCCCAAGTCCGAGTTTTGTTGTTGTTTTTTGTTTTTGTTTTTGTTTTTTTGGACAGGCAGAGTTAGACAGTGAGAGAGAGACAGAGATAAAGGTCTTCCTTCCATTGGTTCACCCCCCAAATGGCCGCTGCACAGATCTGAAGCCAGGAGCCAGGCGCCTCCTCCTGGTCTCCCATGCGGGTGCAGGGCCCAAGCATTTGGGCCATCCTCAACTACCTTCCCGGGGCCACAGCAGAGAGCTGGACTGGAAGAGGGGCAACCGGGACAGAATCTGGCGCCCCAACCAGAACTAGAACCCGGGGTGCTGGTGTCGCAGGCGGAGGATTAGCCAAGTGAGCTGCGGCACCAGCCCCCAAGTCCAAATTTTTAAAGAATAACCAACAATGCCACAATGCTGGTCCCCAAGTCCAAATTTTTAAAGATTATAGGTAAAAATAAATAAATAAATAAATAAGGCTGGTTTGTTGTCTTGGGTTTTGTTTTATTTTGATTTGTTTTCAACAAAAATGTTTTTTGGAAGGAAGTTGGGTGGGTAAAATAATAACTAGGAAGTCTGGAGGGGAGACTCAGGAAATGGGACAGATGCAGGGGACTCTGGAGGCAAAGGACACAGTTGAAACCAATGGGAACCAGCCTGGTGAGGATGCCGGCCTGGCCTTAGCACCTCTGGCTCTCAGTTCTATTGCTTTATGCTCAAAAATACTGAATTTGGTGGTGGTGGTGGGGGAGTGGGCAACAGCCACAGTTCTAGAAGCCTCAGCATCCAGGTACCTTCTGGGTCATTTTGGTTGTACACTACCAATAAAGTCCCTGCAGGGAAGTAGATTTGAGAAGAGTGGTTTTCAAGTGATTCCCTGTGAAACCTGGGCTTGTGCCTCGCTGACAAAGATGGCAGCAGGAGAGTGATGAAATCCACACTACCATGACTTAACCTCAAATTAACATGCGGCCCTTTTCCAGTGTTAGGTGTTGGCATTACCTCTTTCAGCAATAGGGAAACCTGGTTTTTTATTAAAAAGAATAACCTGAGATTTGCGTCAAATAAGTGCCATAGCCCTAAAGTATGTGGAGAAACACTGGGTTCTATAACACATGAGAAAGAAATCATTGATATGCAGAACCGGGTGTTAGAAAGATTCACTGCATTTTCTCATGATGAAAGCTTGGCAAAGGGGCTCGCCCCCTGCAGGAGTTCTGTTGGAAACCGTTCTCCTGCATTAACCCTCATCAGTGGTGAGGGTGTCTCCCAACCCAGGGGCGGGAATGTCCGGCCTGTGGGCCTTAGAAATTCATTTGGTCTGACCCTGCCTCTGCAACTACAGATAAGATTTGAAATTCAGTAAATCTATAGCAGGCTAATTTTAAGTTGACAATTTTGCATGGCCCAAAAATGATGTTGTAAATATTCAAATGGCCCTGTGTCTAATCCAAGGCTCTTTGGCTTTCTCCTCTTGTCTGTTCTAAGGTGGGACATTCCTTCAAACAGGGCTGATAGATGATAGGCCATATCCAGGTATTCAGGAATGTTTGAATGAAACATTACCCTACCTAAAGACAGAAGCAAACAATATGGCATCACTCTGATTTTAATATTATATGGTACTATTTCTATGATTGAAATCAGGCAATTTAAAAAAAATAGCAACTTGGAACAGATGCTTGATTTTTTTGGTGTTTTGTTTTGTTTTTGATTTAGATTTATTTATTTGAAAGAGTGCCAGAGAGAGAGAGAAACTTCCATCTGCTGGTTTACTCCCCAAATGGCCACAAACAGCTGGGGCTGGTCTAAGCTGAAGCCAGGAGCTCAGAACTCCATCTGGGTCTCCCACATGGGTGGCAGGATCCCAAGCACTTAGGCCACTATACTCTGCCTTCTCAGGTGCATTAGCAGGAAGCTGGATCAGAAGCAGAGCAGCGGGGGTTCATACTCTCCATTATGGGGTATCAGCATGGCAAGCAGCAGTTTAACCCTCTGCACTACAACCCTGCCACTGATTTTCTTCTCAGTTCCAACTCTTGATGGCCATGGAACACAGCGGTTTAGAGGTGTGTCTGAAATTGGCTTTCAAAGACTATGGCAGTACTCAAAAGACCCATTGTATCCACAAGTAGGAATGCATTAAATGTAGAGATACTCAGTTTTCCACAAAACATAGAGAAGTGGTATGTCCCTCAGAAAGAAGCCTTAAAAAATAATTATTAAGAGTGATGGCATGTTCAGCATTTAGCATGTGCATGAATATTTAATGCTGCTACTAGAAGAAATTTAGCATTATTGATTTTGTTTTAAAAGCATCTAGGACATTATAGATGTTTGGAACATGTTAGAAATTAATTTTATAAAATTGGTAAACTGGAGTATATTAAAATGGAAAAGTTTGATTTATCAAAAGGCACTATTAAGAGAGTGGAAGGGTAATTCACAGAGTAGAAGTATTTGCAATACCTTTATTGAACAAACATTGGTATCTAGAATACGTGCCTACAAATCATTAAGAAAAACCAATCTGGTAGAAAAACAGACAAAATATTTTAATGTACACTTTACAGAGGAGAATATCCAGATGTACAATAAACATGTAAAAATACCCAACTTCGTTAATAATTATCTGAGAACTGGAAATAAAAACCACAATGTAGGGCGTGTGCTGTGGCGCTACAGGTTAAAGCCCTTACCTGAAGCGCGGGTATCCCATATGGGTGCTGGTTCTAGTCCCTGCTGATCCTCTTCTGATCCACCTCTCTGCTATGGCCTGGGAAAGCAGTGGAAGATGGCCCAGTGTTGGGCCCCTGCACCCATTTAGAAGACCCAGAAGAAGTTCCTTGCTCCTGGCTTTGGCTCAGTGCAGCTCCGGCCTTTGCAGCCATCTGCGGAGTGAACCAGTGGATAGAAGACCCCTTTCTTTGTGTCTTCCTCTCTTTGTAACTCTTTCAAATAAATAAAATAAATCTTAAAAATAAGCACAATGCAATGCAATTACATTCCCACTAGAATGACTAAAGTGGAAAGGACAAAATACTAAGCATTGGTGAGAAAACGGACCAAATGGAACTCTTATACATTACTGGCAATCACTCTGGAAAACTTTTGGATACTTAGACAGTATAGCTGAATATATACGTGTCTTATGATCACTTCTAGAAAGGTGTGTGTGTGGGTCTGATTGAGCTTCCATAACAAAATACCACAGACCAGATCTTAGCAGAAATCAAGGCAGGGAAATGCAAGTCAGTGTGCTGGCCAGTTGGATTCCTGATAAGGATTCTCTCCCGGACTGCCTTCTGGTGTGTCTTCTCGTGGTAGGAAACGAGAGGTCTCTTGTCTCCTCTCATAAACACCAGACCTACTGGATTAGGACTGCACCTCAGGACCTCACTGAAGCTTTATCACCTCCTCACAAGACCCCACTTCCAAATACAGACTCATTTTAGGGGTTAGGGCTTTAACATAGGCTCTTTGGGAGGGAGAGGAGTACAAACATTCAACCCACATTCTGTGAACGGGTCTTCTCAAATACAGGTGCTAGGATATTCACAGCAGCGCTGTGGGAGTGCTGCCAATCAGGGGAGGAGCTGTGGTCTGGCTGTGCCGGGAACCCAACCAGCAGTGATAGCCCCAGCTGACTGTTGGACAGCTCCACACAATCCATACTTTCACAGCTGTGGAGCGACCCGCTGTGGGATGGCTTCAGTGGCCGACTTGTCCCACCTTGGGACAGCTGCTGCCGGCCAGTGTGATGGCCCGGCCCAGCGTGTGTGACGGCACCCTTTCCGGGCCCTGCCAGACTCCCTTCTCTTTCTGTGCACAACCCAAGCTCTCTTTCTGCTCACCATCCTGTATCACCAAGCCCTACCCCAAGTTCCACAATGTTCCCAGCTTAGAACCAGCGCTGGCTGGAAACACCCAATATGACTGCAGGATTTGTACCCTGCACAGGCCCGTGGTCATTATAATGTCATCATAATAAAATCACCATGGGGGCACTCCTACCTCCATCATATACACCTGATGCCATGGCACTGCCAATAGATCCCAAAAAGCTTATGGAAATGGAATGTCACTCAAGCCCCTCGCCCATACTCCACCCCTGCTCCTTCTTGAATATTGGCTTGAGCTGTGGCCCAGACATCACTCCTTGTGCCTCAAAGGGAGGGGGGTTCTTCTTTGTTGAGGGCTGTTTTGTTATTGTGGGGTTTGTTCTTGGTTGAGGAGTGTTTCCCCTCTACGGTTGTTTTTGTGTTTTGAATGTTTTTTCCTTCTCTCTGTCTCCCACCAGCTGGCCTTATTTCTTGAGTGTACATTATTTTTGATTCTCTCTAAATAAATCTTGCTTTTCTGTACACTTTTTAAAAAATATTTATTTTATTTATTTGAAAAGGAGAGTTAGAGACAGACAGACACAAACACACACACATATACATACACACACACACACAGAGAGAGAGAGAGAGAGAGAGACAGAGAGAGAGAGAGACAGAGAGAATCTTCCACCCTTTGGTTCACTCGCCAAGTGGCCACAACGGCCGGAAATGAACTAGACTGAAGCCAGGAGTCAGGTCTCCATGTGTGTGCATGGGCCCAAGTACTTGGGCCATCTTCCACTGTTTTCCAGGTGCATTAACAGGGATCTGGGTCAGAAGTGGAGCAGCTGGGACTTGAACCAGCACCCATATAGGATGCTGGCATTGCTGGCAGCAGCTTAACTCATTGTGCCACAACACCGGCCCCTTTCCCATACACTTTCATGCCTCCACTTTGAATTTCATCACTCGTGGAGGCAAGAACCCAGAATGAGCCTAGCTGGGGGGTTCCTGCTGCCCACAACTGCAGCACAATTCATGTTTGTAATATTCAATCCAGAAATGACTCAGATGCCTTGTAGACTGGATAGACAAAGTGTGGCGTATCCATGTGAAGGGATCTGCAGCAATGAGAAGAGATGACCTAGAATCTCACACGATGCGCCCCTGGAGGAATACTCTGTAGCAATGAGAAGGAATTGGCAAGGACTGCCTGGTACCCAAGTCTTTGGCTTCCCTTCAAGAAGGAATTCAGGTGCCAATCAGAGAACAATAAATAGCGAGCAGCAGGCATTCCCTTGAGAGAGCAAAGGCGCACACTCCACAGCAGAATGGGCACACTTGCAGGGGAGTGGCCTGCTCTCTGCACTGTGCCTAACATTATGTGAATGTAATGAAAGGGAAGGTACATTCTAACAAGGGGGAGGAATGTTCACTTTTTTTTCCTCAAGAAGTACATGCAGATTTCCTGCACTGTAGCCACTGCTCCTTTTTGCTCCCTGTAGGGTCCTTCATTTCCGGTCCTGGTGGCTAGTGGGTGTGTCACTTAGCATGCTAATGTATTACAATGTTGTTTACAGCTGTTGGTCAATCTAGTGCAGGCTTGGCCCCCAACCCGGTGTGGGCCTGGTCCATGCAGGGTGTCTGTTTATCTTCAGAGTAAGGGGCAACCAGACTCACATGCTGTAGGTCTTGGGATCACAAGAACTCATATCTCCAGGTGGTTCGACTGCCCCCACCTCCCAGTCTCAATGATCTGGGTTCTGGTTAAATGTGTATTCAGTGTGAGAAGATTCTTGGAACACATACAACATGTGCTGTTTTCTATATGAATATTACACTGCAATGAAAAATTTAAAGATGATGGGGGGTTACCGGAGAAGCAAGGGTTCTTGTCTTCGCATAAGAAAGAATTCAGGTGTGAGACGAAGAGTAAGTAGAAAGCAAAATAGCATGGTTTATAAGGGTAGGGACATCCGTAAGAATGGATGGGCACCTCTCCAGGCAGAACCTGAGAGAGAGAGTGCCCAGTCGCTCAGACTGGGGGAGAGCGAGGTTACATGGTTGAGTGGAGAGAATACACCTGGGCAGGCCAGGCGGGCGGTTCAGAAGAGAGGCAGAGGGCTGAGTGTCCAGTCCGGTTGAGGCTGGGGTTTTTAAGGGAATGGGTCATGCCTCTTCTCCTCCTGGAACAAAGGACTTTTTGGATATAAATATGAAACATTGCTCTCTGAGTTTCTCCCCTGAAGTTATCAGATGAGGTGGGGGGAGCCTGGCTGGCATCGCCTCGATTAGAGGAAGGATGGTTATGGGTTAGAGGAAGGCTGGTTATCGGGTAGAAGAGGCTGGATGTTTGAAGTGCAGATACTGGGCTGCACCTGGAAGGTTATTGGGATGACTTTGAGATGCAGATGCTGGACCTGGATGTCAGTGCTTTAGGCCTTTGTTACACACATAAGCTCATTTCTGACTTCCGGTATGGCATTGTGGGTAAAGCCATAGCCTGTGAACTGGCATCTCATATGGGCACCAACTCATCCTGGCTGCTCCACTTCCAAACCAGCACCTGCTAATGGCCTGGGAAAGCAGTGGAACATGGGCCCAGTGTTTGGACCCCTGCCACCCAAGTGAGAGGCCTGGATGAAGCTCCTAGCTCCTGGTTTCAGCCTGGCCCAGTCCTGGCTATTGTGGCCATCTTGGGGGGAGTGAACCAGCAGATGGAAGACCTCTTCAAAGCCAGGAACCAGGAGTTTCTTCTGGGTCTCCCATGTGGGTATAGGGGCCCAAGCCCTTAGGCCACCTTCCTCTGCTTTCCCAGGCCATTAGCAGGAAGCTGGATCAGAAGTGGAGCAGCTGGGATTTGAACTGTCACCCATTTGAAATGCTGGCATCACAGGCGTGGCTTTACCTGCTGTGCCACAATGCTGGTCCCAGTAAATAAATCTTTTTTTTTTTTTTTTTTTACATTAGGTACTAAGTCATCCTACAATTCATGTTTATTAAGTAGCTATGGAGGGCACATGAATAGAACATTGATTCCAAGATACTTTCACAACCTGTCAGATCCCAATTTACTTGTGTTGGAAAAGTAAAACTGTGTTTCCTCTGCTCTCGGGCCATGACAGCACAGAATGCTGCTGTTGATATGGAGACACTGGGCAGGGAGTTAGAGCGGGGTAGGTGAGCTGGAATTTCTGCCAGCTCTGCACTGTAACATACCTGTCAGTTTGACACGCCCACCTTCCCAGGACACACCTGTGTCTCATCAGGGACCAGGAAGGGGGAGGAAGTTAAACTCCTCGTGGAGGGGCCATGAAAATCTCAGAAAGTGTCAGGCATGCTAAACCCCACCCATTTGTTTATTCCATTGAAGCACCGCCCCCATCCTCATAAAAGAGTCTGGTAATGGGGGAGGGGCCCTCTTTTGCCCTTGACCATTCCTGGGGGTCCTTCTCTCCCTCTCACTCCTCACAAGCAGCTCTCTGGCCCACTCATGACAGGTGTCTCCCCATGTGGGGTGGCCCACACTCTCTTGTGAATGTATGTTCACTCTCTCTCTTTTAAATAAATCCTGTTGTCACTGTGCACTATCTAATGCCTCTGCTTTGAATTCTTATCTCTGTGGGAGCCAGAACCCAGAGTAAGATCGAGATACCTAGGCCCATAACACCACGACTATGAAACACACGGGGATTTCTCCCCACTGGCAAGCAAGGAGTCAATTCTGTAGCAGACACCAATTCAATTCTGACACTGCCTGCCTGGAGACAGTGCCACACCCCACAGGTGGAGGGGACCATCCCCAAGGCTGCTGCCCGAGCAGGTGCAGTTCCTAGGTGGCTTTACCTTGTTCTTCGGACAGACCAGCTACAAAGAGGGGTTCCCACAAATCCCTCCTTGGGTTTGATTAATTTTCCTGGGCAGCTCATAAAACTCAGGGGAACGTGTTTACTGGTTTGTTAGAAAGGATACAGAAAAAAGATGCATCGGGCAAGGTGGGGGAGCAGAAAGTGCACAGCCTCACGCCCCACCCAGCAGCTCCACCCTGCAGGGATCTCCCTGTGCTCAGCATCCCAGAAGCTCTCCAAACTTTTGGATGTTGATGGAGACTTTATTACACAAGCATGATAGCTCAGAGACTGGGTAGGGGACCCAGCACAGGCCGGTCTACCCAGGGCTCCAGCATCCTCCTCAAGGGTGAGGATGGTCTCCTGCCTGCCTTGGGAAGGGAGTTATGAGCCAGGAACTGTGGAAGAAAACTCCAAAATACATAACATATCACATTTGTTTACTTCTAGCAGTGTGGTTTAAAACAGAGCAGGGAAGGAATATAGATTTTAGCCCACTGCTATGCTCAGAGGGAGAATTATAGGCAAGACACTGGGTGCCTATGTTGTCAGTATGTTTTGAGCATAAAGGAATTATGAAAAAAGACATAGACATGTTTACATCTAGTGCTTCATTTCAAATTCCTGCTTTGGAGCTCAGGACGTTGGGTTTAAGGCAAGAAGGACCACGGCAATGATACTGTCTCGTAAGAACCAGAGTCCGCTTGTTGGCTCAGTGCTCTCTAAACCAACCTCAGCACCGGAAGAGGTGGCTTGAGACGCCCCAGGGTTGCACGAGTGTTCTTAAATGCTCTCCACTCCCAGGCCTGGCAAGTGCTGCTTGCAGCTCCCTCCCCTGTGTCGTCCTGGCGAGGACAATTCGCATTGGCTTTCTGCAGAATTCCCCTCACGGAAGTCCTAGGTCGTTAGGAGAGGAAGGGGCTGCTGTGTTCTTGTCTGGATCTTCCCAGGTCCTTCCGTGGAACTGATTGATGTTCTGAAGGCCCCTGAGGAGTCAGCCGGCAGCTGGGGCTGCTGCTGCAAAGACTGGCAAGAAAAATGACTCTGGGGAGAAGCATTTTACTGTTAACAGCATGGGGACACAGACCTCCTCCAAAAGCATCGTGTGCCTCAAGTACTCCCAGTGGCTCCTTCCCTGGTGGAAACCTCCCAAGGCCAGGGATGCTTGTCGGTCTCATTAACCTTCGTGATCTCAGCACCTATGATGGTATTTGGCGCTTGGTAGGTCGTTTACTTGTTCCATAACGGGGGGAACGGTACATGATGTGTGTATTTGATGGCTATTAGAGAAAGAAAACTACAACATGTAAATTTTAATCCAATTTAAAATTTAATTTTTTTTAGTTGGAGAAATTAAACTACAGAATAGGTAAGAAATTTATCTAGGGTCATATATCGGAATCAAGAATAAAAATTCTGGGCAGGTGTTTTAGTGCAGTAGGTTAAGCTGCTGCTTGGGATGCCCATATCGCATATTAGAAGTGATGGTTCAAGTCCCAGCTCCTCTTCTTCCAATCCTGCTTCCTGCTAATGCCCCTGGGAAGGCAGTGGATGATGGTCCAAGTGCTTGGGTCCCTGTCACCCACATGGGAGACCTGGAAGGGGTTCCGGGCTCTTGCCTTCAGCCAGCTTGCCTTCTTTGGCTGTCGTGGGCATTTGGAGAGTAAACCAGCAGATTCTCTTTTGGTCTTATGGCATCTGCCTTTGAAATAAATCAGGGGATCTTAGCAAAGGAGAATACTGTCCTCATGGCATTTGGTGAGCTTTGCCTTAAGGAACTCTCCTATTCCAGCTCCCGCTGTAGATTCTGATTCTGGACTCAGTGGCCAGGACACATGTTTGTGATTTTGTAAACAAGATGATGGTTTATACCGACTGATGACACAACACATTTTGTGGCTGTGTTCTTGATATTACAAGACTCCCTGACACACACTCACTATTTGGGGAAGCAGCAGAGGACATACCTAGCACATTGACCTTGTTCCATGGGCCGCGGTTCTGGTTCTGTGTTCATAAAGTCAGGCTTGTCTTACCCACAGACACGTGGGTGGGAAGCAGAGGACATTGGGGTAACAAGGAATTTGCATCCAAAGTCCCAAAGGTGTTTTGGCTCCATTACTGATCTCCAACTGCCAGTGGCACTTAGCCCTTTAGCTTTTTTTCTTCTTTTTTTCTTTTTTTGACAGGCAGAGTGGACAGTGAGAGAGAGAGATAGAGAGAAAAGTCTTCCTTTTTTTGCCGTTGGTTCACCCTCCAATGGCCGCCGCAGCTGGCGCACCGCATTGATCCAATGGCAGGAGCCAGGTGCTTCTCCTGGTCTCCCATGGGGTGCAGGGCCCAAGCACTTGGGCCATCCTCCACTGCACTCCCGGGCCACAGCAGAGAGCTGGACTGGAAGAGGGGCAACTGGGACAGAATCTGGCTCCCCGACCGGGACTAGAACCTGGGGTGCCAGCGCTGCAAGGTGGAGGATTAGCCTAGTGAGCCGCGGTGCCGGCCAGCCCTTTAGCTTTAATTGCCTGTGCCCCTCTCCAGCACCCCTGTCAAGTAGTTACAGAACTATAAATAAATACCAAGATGTGTTAAGGGGGCTCTCCATTTAAGGGGCCTCTAATCACTTTGTAATGGAAATCCCTTTCAAAGTCCACCTCCTGATATATAGTATGAGAGTTTGGAGTCTTGACAAGCTCCACCTGGGTTTTCAGATGAGACAGGTGTTTGAATTACTGTAGGACAGCACTAATTTTTCTCCAGTTTTCCCCATCAGCAGAAAACTTGGAAAAAGGTGGATGTGCATTGCAGTTCCATTGTAAGAATATCATTTCATTTGTGTGTGCACATTTCAGTTTCTTAAGCTTCACAATGTCAGTATATTATCTAACAGTTACAAGGTGTTTTATAAAAAAGATTCATTTATTTATTTGAAAGGCAGAGTTACAGACAAACAGAGGCAAAGAGAGAGAGAGGTCTTCCACCTGCTTGTTTACTCCCCAGAAGGCCACAACAGCCGGAGATGAGCCAATCAGAGCGAGGAGCTAGGAGCTTCTTCTGGCTCTCCCATGTGGGTGCAGGGGCCCAAGTACTTGGACTATCTTCCACAGCTTTGCCAGGCCATTAGTAGTGAGCTGGCTCAGAAGTGAAGCAGCTGGGGCCGGCGCCACGGCTCACTAGGCTAATCCTCTGCCTGCGGCGCCAGCACCCTGAGTTCTAGTCCCGGTTGGGGCACCGGATTCTGTCCCGGTTGCTCCTCTTCCAGTCCAGCTCTCTGCTGTGTCCCAGGAAGGCACTGGAGGATGGCCCAAGTGCTTGGGCCCTGCACCCATGTGGGAGACCAGGAGGAAGCCCCTAGCTCCTGGCTTTGGATCGGCGCAGCGCGCCGGCCGGAGCAGCCATTTGGGGGGTGAACCAACGGAAGGAAGACCTTTCTCTCTGTCTCTCTCTCTCACTGTCTAAGTGGAGCAGCTGGGACTCGAACCAGCATCCCTATGGGATGCCTGCACTGCAAATGGTGGCTTAACCCACTACACCCCAGCCTCCAGAGTGTTTTTCAAACATTAGGTGGCATATGTCTATTGTCCGGTTTAACCAGCACTCCAAGGCAAATGTTTGTTCTTTTCAAGCTTGTTCTTTTCGAGTTGAGGAAATGAACTGTCAGAGGTTCCAGGTGATAATTGTCCATAGCCACAGAGTGGCAGCTGATGGGTTTGATCCTAAGATAGCAGGACTAAAACCCTGTGCTTTGAAACATTTAGTCTGTGGAGGAGGAGGGGGCGGTGGGTAAGATGCCTGCACCTGACAACAGAGTGCCTGGGTTTGATACCTCTCTCTGGCTCCCGATTCCAGCTTCCAGCCAAAGCAGACCTTGTGAGACAGCAATGACAGCTTAAGTAACCGGGTTCCTGCTACCCCAGTGGGAGACCTGGATTGCATTCCCAGGTCCTGGCTCCTGCCACAGCCCAGCCCTGGCTGTTTTGGACGTTTAGGGAATGAACCGGTGGATGGGACTGCTTGTTTTTGCATTTGCTCACTTGCTCTCTGCCTCTCAAACGAAAAACACACAATTACCACAAAACCATGCTTTGACCACAGTTTTAAAGAGTCACCTGACGCAGACTCAGAAGTAAAAGTAGCTGCCCACCAGTTAGCACAGATGCTGCACAACCTGTAAGGAAACCAGAAACAGCATTGAAGACCCCCGTACAGCCCAGAAGTCTGTCTTGACCCCAAGGAAATTCTGGGGGCATACAAGATGACTCTCAAACAGAAAAAAAATGTTTTTCATAACTAGATCATTTACAAAGTATGAAGCAAAACAACCAATTTTCTGTATATGGAAAAGTACTTAAAAGTACTTTGAAGATATTTGAAAAAATATCTTCAAAATTGAGAACTAGAACATACCACCAATAAAGATTTTAAATCTTGGGGGCTGGCTTTGTGCTGTAATGGGTTAAGCCACCACCTGTGAAGCCATCCTGGCATCCTATATGGGCGCTGGTTCAAGTCCCTGCAAATGCACCTGGGAAAACAGTGGGGGATGGCCCAAGTACTTGGGTCCCCTCACCCACATGGGAGTCCCAGATGTAGTTCCTGGCTCCTGGCTTCAGCCTGGCCCAGCCCTGGTCATTGCAGATGTCTGAGGGAGTGAACCAGCATATGGAAGATCTCTCTCTTTCTCTCCCCCTCGCTCTGTAATTCTGCCTTTCAAATAAATAAATAAAAACAAAAAACTCATGCAGGAGATATCAAATCTGAGCAAGTATTTAAGCCCTGAAATTTGGGTGTTCGGGGAACCTGAATGCAGATTACATGGGGTTTCTTTGGACTGTTTTGACAACTTTTTCCATAAGCCTAAAATCTTATCCAATCTAGAAGGTTTTAGTTGGTAAAATGTGGGTTTGAACGGAGAGAGCATCTGGCAATAACTCGGACGGGGATGAATGATGTTCCTGTCATGGGTGATAGGCACATTAGTCCAAGCCAGCATTCCCGTGAACCACAACTTGAAGTTCAGTTTTCTTTTTATTCCTTATTGCTGTTTCTCATAAAGCAAGATGTTAAAGCTAACTACATGCTCTATTAATTATATGAAGGTGAACTTGAGTCATATTTGTTACTGAAGATGATTAATAATTACCAGTTCTGCACACGTTTCTGGTGCATTTCAGTAAATAAACAGGGTACGTTGTTGGGTAGTAATTGATTAATTAGCACATTCATCCTGCACAGCTCAGTGGTCTAAGGATGCTGAGTTTGAGATATTGCTCATAATTATTACAAGAAACAAATCTGTTCCATTTCTCAGTTTATTCTTCTGCACGCTAATTTTTTTTTTCTAAATCGAATGCTTAATGGTTCAAAACCTTATAGGTTTTATTCAGATAAATCAACTCATGAAAAATTGCTAGTCCTAGTCTCCCAATCTTGTTTTTGTGTGAACTAGGGTGAAAACTTTTGCAAGGCTAATTTTAACAGTGGATCTTGCTGTTTAACTGGATCCAGTACTGTAAATATAGGGCACTTCCCTGCCATGCGGGAAATGCTCATTGAGCACCTAGGCGCAACAGGGGCACCGGAATCTCATTTGCTTCCCAGCCACATCAAATAAGCTCAGGATTGCAAGTGTCATCAGGTTGGCATTTCGCAGCACCAAGAAAATACACTGTGTAATCTTCAGAGGATAACAGCACGCACTGGTCGCCATTTTTAACTGTGCAGTGATTTAGGAATTTTTCCCCCTAATGTATGGAGCGGGCACGCAGCTGAGGGATGGTGTAGGTGAGCAGGCTTTGTGCAGGGAGGCGGGAGTCCTGGGTTCTTAGCTGTTTCCTTCCTTCCTTCCTTCCTTCCTTCCTTCCTTCCTTCCTTCCTTCCTTTCTGATTTATTTATTTTACTTGAAAGTCAGAGTTACACAGAGAGAGAAGAGGCAGAGAGAGAGAGAGAGAGAGAGAGAGAGACAGAGAGAGACAGAGAAAGGTCTTCCACCTGCTGGTTTACTCCCCAATTGGCCACAATGCCTGGAACTATGCCGATCTGAAGCCAGGAGCCCGGAGATTCTTCCAGGTCTCCCACGTGGGTGCAGGGGCCCAAGGACTTGGACCATCTTTCACTGCTCTCCCAGGCCATAGCAGAAAGCTGGATCGGAAATGGAGTAGCTGGGACTCGAATCGACGTCCACATAGGACGCTGGCACTGCAGGTGGCGGCCTGCCCACTATGCCACAGCACTGGCTCCAGCTGTTTTCTTTCTTGAAGAAAGGGCACACACTCCCCCTTTTCTAAGCTTCCATGGGGGACATTGAGTCACTGAAGGGCCCAGGATTCCTCCGAGACAGACCTGGCTTTGAGTCCCTATTATGGGCTTTATTATTTTGGGGAAAGAATGTAACCTCTCTGAGTTTCTGCTTTGTCTATTTGAGCTTATTGTAAGGAGCAAATAAAATATGGAAATAACTTGAAACTGCTAAGTAGAATTGTGAATATAAGATACCACTATTATTTTTAATAACTTTCTGAACTGGTTGACATAAGATACGTATTTGATGGATGCATCAAAATGCCCATATACTGGTCTAAAAACTGGGGACTTATGGGCTCATTATCTATTTTTAAAATGTTATTAGCGATAGTTGTACATATTTATGGGTTGCAGTGTGATATTTTAATACATGTATACAATGTGTTCTGATCAAAACAAAGTAATCGGCCAGCGCTGCAGCTTAATAGGCACACCGGGTTCTACTCCCAGTCGGGGCGCCGGAATCTCTCCCGGTTGCCCCTCTTCCAGTCCAGCTCTCTGCTGTGGCCCGGGAGTGCAGTGGAGGATGGCCCAAGTGCTTGGGCCCTGCACCCCATGGGAGACCAGGAGAAGCACCTGGCTCCTGCCATCAGATCAGCGCAGTTTGCCGGCCGTGGCGGCCATTGGAGGGTGAACCAACAGCAAAAGGAAGACCTTTCTCTCTGTCTCTCTCTCTGTCCACTCTGCCTGTCAAAAACAACAATAACAATAACAAAGTAATCAACATTTCCCTTTTTGTGACTCAACTTAACTTGGAGACTCAAAGCTTCTCTCTTCTATTTGTTCACACATTATCTACTGGGTTATTGGGAACTTTATCATCTCCCCCACTATGCTGAATAACACTGAGAACTTATTCACTCTATCTGACTATGATTTGGTACCAAATAGGGGATTGCAAACATCCTTTATGCTGTTAGTAAAATCACTTTGGATAAGAATTTCCTAAGTGTCTTCATCATTTATTGCCAAGTACAAAAGAAAGCCTGCAAACAATAAGTCTGATATCCTATGTCAAAACTACACGTGCAAAGATAGGCATCTGTTCAGTAGAAGTTCTATGTCTATAAAATAGACGTCCATGTGGTGGATAAAATAACAAACACAATATATATCAACTGGGGAACTCTTACTACAGATAGGTAATGTTCTAGGAGACATATAGGAAGGCATTTCAAAAAGTTCATGGAAAATGAATTAAAAGATAGGTTTACATAGGGACAAAATCTTGAAATCCATGCATAGATGTTCCTTAAAATGTATGTTTCATAAACATTGAAGCCCTCTTACATGCATTTTTTGCATCAATATAAACATATCTTTTAATTCCATTTTCTAAAAATATATTGAAGTGTCCCCATGTACATGATGTGAATTTATGTGTATGTGTGTACATATGTCTAGATACATACCTATATATCTTTAACCTCACAATCCCTTAGATGAGACAGATGATAAATAACATTGACAATGTAATATTATTCATATCACATATTGCCAAATGCTTTGAAGGACAACAAAGCTAGGGAAAGGGATAGAGAGGAATGGAGGTGGCGGCAGGGAGAGCCCCCGATCTGGACACAGCAGGCGCGAGAGCCAGGCAGGGTCTGGGCAAGAGTAGCAGCAGATGCAGCCCAGACCTTGGCAGACATCGTCACTGGGTGGAGAAACTACTGCTTTTTCTTATTCCTCCCCTAGGCTAGCCTGGTTGTCCCAAGTTTTGACTTTTTGTTTCTATGCTTTTGGAAGATCTTTTGTGACCCTCTTTGTTGTGTGCGATGGGCATAGGTAGAGTAATAATAGAAAAATCTAAAAATCCTGCAGGCAGGATGAAAGACAAGGGAATCTTAAGAACAGTTGTAAGTAGGTTTAAAAGCCTTTATCATCTGTACATTTTCTTTTGCATGGTTTTAATGCCAAGGCCTTTTGAGCTGGTAGTGAGAACGAAAGGAGGAGAGAGATTCTTGCCCTGGCAATGGAGTTCAATGATGAGTTTCAGGCGTAACTTTCGGTGGTCCTCACAAAGGACCCTCCTGCTTCCAGCTCCCCTGGCCCAGCCTTCTCCACCGTGTCAGAATGATTCCTTGACTGGCAGCGCCTGTCAGCTCGTCCCTGTGCCCGGGGATACACAGCAGCACAGGAGGATGTCTTAGTAGGCGGGACTAGAGGTGCCCGTAGAGTGCCTCACGTCCTCCTGGCTCTCGGGGATGCAGGTCTCCAGGGGCCACAGCTGCAGCACAGAAGGAACATCACACAGCACCAGGTGCACTTCAACACGTTAGTGGGAAACGGAGCTAAAAGAGAAGCTTCTTTTGTCTTTTATTTCAAATCTTTGTATGCATGGATTTCAAAAAAGTTTTTTTGCATCAAAATAAATTACTTTGTAATTTAATTTTTCCATGAGCTATTTTGAAGTTTTCTCACATGTCTCCATGCTTTGGGGTTAGAGGCATAAATTAAGGAAAGAAAACTTAAGAGACAGCACCCCCATCTTGTCCCTACAAAGGAACTAGAAGCAATATATGCTCTGGTTTGTACAGGGACAAAAATGTCCAATTAAACCTTCAAATTCTTATTTCTATCATCTAATTGCACCAAAATCTTGTCATAAGGAAGGTATACCTTACATTAGTTCAGATTAAAGGCTTTCAAAATAAAATATTTTGGGGCCAGGTAAAGCCGTCGTCTGCAGTGCCAGCATCCCACATGGGTGCCGGTTCGAGTCCTGGCTGCTCTACCTCCAGTCCAGCTCTCTGCTATGGCAGGGAAAGCAGTAGAAGATGCCCAAGTCCTTGGGCCCCTGCACCTGCGTGGGAGACCTGGAAGACACTCCTGGCTCCTGGCTTCGGATCGGCACAGCTCCGGCCGTTGTGGCCATCTGGGGGGTGAACCATCGGATGGAAGACCTCTCTCTCTCTCTCTCTCTCTCTCTCTGTGTGTAACTCTTTCAAATAAATAAATAAATCTTTTAAAAAGTTTCCATTACTTTATTTGATTAGCAACAATTAAGACCTCAAGAAATTAAAAGATAAGTCAATTTTGGTGCAAAACATTTGGGGAAAAAAAGAAGTCTTTGCATGAAAAGTTCATTGAAATATATACTATGAAAAAACTACACTGATTTCAAAAAAATTTTGTAGAGAAATTTATCTTTTAATTTTATTTTTTTCAAACTGAAGTACCCTTGTATTCTAAACTTACACAATATTTTTAAAAATCATTTAAAATCACGGCCTTTTTTTAAAAAAAAAAAGATTTATTTATTTATTTATTTGAAGGCAGAGTTAGAGAGAGGCAGAGGCAGAGAGGTTTTCTATCACTTGTTTGCTTCTCAATTGGCCACAACAGCCGGAGCTGTGCTGATCTGAAGCCAGAAACCAGGAGCTTCCTCTGGGTCTCCCATGCAGGTGCAGGGGCCCAAGGACTTGGGTCATCTTGCACTGTTTTCTCAGGCCGCAGCAGAGAGCTGGATTGGAAGTGGAGCAGTTGGGACTTGAACCGGCAACCATATGGGATGCTGGCACTGCAGAAGGTGGCTCTACCCGCTACACCACAGTGCCAGCCCTCACAGCTGTTTTTGATGCAGAAGTTCAGCATAGCAGCTAAGATGCTCATGTCCCATATCAGAGTGCGCTGGTTTGATACCCGGCTCTGGTGCCTGACTCTTATCTTCCTGCTAATGCAGATCCTGGGATGCAGCAGTGATAACTCGTGTAGTTGGGTCCCTGCCACTCACATGGGAGACCTGGACAGAGTTCTGGTCTCCTGGCTTTGTCCTGACCTAGCCCGGGCCTTTGAAACATCAGAGGAGTGAACCAGGGGATGGAATCTCTATCTACCTCTCAAATTAAAATAATCACAGCTCTTGGGAACAGCACTATGGCTTAGTAGACTAAGCCTCTGACTGTAGTGCTGGCTGCTTCTCTTCCGGTCCAGCTCTCTGCTTTGGTCTGGGAGAGCAGTAGAAGATGGCTCAAGTGCTTGGGCCCCTGCATTCACGCGGGAGACCTGGAGGAAGCTCCTAGCTCCTGACTTTACATTGGCACAGCTCCAAGCAATTGTGGCCATTTGGGGAGTGAACCAGCAGATGGAAGACCTTTCTCCCCGTCTGTCTCTCTCTCTCTCTCTCTCTCTCTCTCTCTCTCTGTAATTCTACCTCTCAAATAAATAAATAATCACATCTCTTTTATTCAGTAGATACAGGAGCTTAAACGACTGTGCAAAGCTTCAACATATTTGCAAAATATTTTTGTCCTTGTTTCTAAAAAACAAAATACTAGAAGAAGAGATAAATTCAGTGTTGCCCTTTTGACGCTTTGATGATGATGGCATGGAATCAGAGCATTCGAGTTGGGAGGAAGCCTAAATATCAGTTCCATTCTATTATTTTAATAAACAGAAACCTGAGAAATCGAGAGGGAAATTACTTGTTCCTTAAGGACTGGGCTGGAGCTGAAGCTCCGTTAACACATTTAAATCCAAAACGGATGCCCTGTGTATCTGCTACCCATTTAGAACAGCTACAAATGCCAGATAACCGCCAGCCTGTCCTCCCAAATATTTGCAGATGAGCAAGGACATTTGCACTTTCATGCGTTCATGTTTGCTTGAGTGGGAATGGAGTTCAAGCCATGGTCTGGTGTGCATTCTAGAATATTCAGACTAAGGATATTAGGCTTTGCGTGAAAACAGCCGGCCCACAGGGCTGAGGGACTTGCCATTTGTGTCTGATGGCAGCTTTAGGAGCCTGGGGAAGGGAGGCGGTGACATCATTCCAGGCCTTATCCTGAAGTTCATTGTCACTTTGGATAGCAGAACTTACAACAAAGACTATACAGCCACATGTTGCTCTCTTCCAACCTCTTCCATCCCAATAGATTTTTTACTTGACCCGTTAATTAAAAACAGGTTCATTATAAAGTAGAAAATTCAGAAAGAAAAATAAAGTCTGTCTTTAGGGAGTAACCAGGAGCTGTGTTGTAGACAGCAGGTTCAGCTGCAGGTTTCAACGCCAGCGTCACCTGTGGAAGTGCTGGTTCGAGTCCCGGCTACGCTGCTTCTGACTCTGCTTCCTGCTCGAGCACCTGGGAAGGCAGCGCATGATGTCCCGAGGGCTTGGCCCCTGCGGGAGACCAGAATGGATTCCTGGCTCCTGCCTTCAGCCTGGCCCAGATTTGGCTGTTGTGGCCGGTTGGGGAGTAAACCAGTGGAGGAAAGGTATCTTTCTCTCTGTCTCTCCTCCTCTCTCTCTTGCTCTGCCTTTGGCATAAATAAGTAATCTTTTGGGAAAGAGAAGTAACACTGCGTTTACTTTGGGGGCTATCTTCACAGTCTTAGGTGTGAGTGCACATTACACTGTATGCACACGTTTTTTAAAAGTCAAAACTGGAGTAACAGTTTCCGTGTTTTAAAATGTTTATTTAATCAGAACTAAATATCGTTTCATTTCCTTTTAGCATATTCTTAAAATGTATGATTTTAAAACTATACTGCCGGCTGTCTGGTGTCGTGGCTAAGGTGATGCGTGCGACACCCGCGTGCCCTGTCTGAGGGCCTGGGTTCTTGTCCCGATTCCAGCTGCCTGCTAACGCACACCCTGGGCGGCAGTAGGGGATGGCGCAGGCAGTGCTCAGCCAGATCCCAGGTCCTCTCTTCAGCCAGACCCAGTGCTGGGTATTGCAGACATTTGGGACACAAGCCAGCAGATGGGAGATCTGTCTGTCTGTCTGCCTGTCTCTTGTCTCTTGCCTTGCAAACAAAGTAATTTAAAATTTTTAAAAAATTTTATAAAAAGCCAGGTTTTTCAAAGATTATTGACATTCAGAATCTGCATGTATTAACAGAAATTCCCTCCTTGACTGCACTACTGCTGTCATCCTCTACTGCCTTCTCAGGTGCATTAGCAGGGAGCTGGACTGGAAGCAGAGCAGCAGGGACATGAAGCGGAGCCCGTATGGGATGCTGGAGGCTTAATCTAATACACCACAGCACTGGCCCCCAGCAAATTTTTTAAAAAAGAATAAACAAGACCATATACTAATTAAAGTATTAAGGCCAGATGTTAATCAGGAAAACACAATTGCAGCAGGGAAAAAGAGTCCAGTGCGAACTGAATTCAACTTTGATTTGTCCAGAGGAGATTGAACATTTTGAAGTGATTATCCATTGTATAATCTTCAATGTGGTATATTAAAATTGATGTATTAAATCGCGGTATACTTTTGCCAAAGTTCAAAGATATAAACAGTATATTTGGCTTGTTGCTTGAAATCAAAGAGTACAGCCTTTGATTTATGATATACCCATTCATCTATTGATTTATGATATATCCATTCATCTATTGATGGACATTGGGATTTTTTGGCTATTATAGAGTTGCAATGAACGTTCACCAAGCCTCTATGTGGACATATGCTTTCTTTTCTTGGGTGAATGTCGAGGAGTGGGATGGCTGGATTCCATGGTAGGTGTAATAATAAATTATTTATTATTATTTCTAGCTTATTTGAAAGGTGGAGATACAGAGAGACTGAGAGCAATTTCCTATCCACTGGTTCACTCCTCAAATGTTTGAACAGCCAGGGCTGGATCAGGCTAAATCCAGGAAGTGGGAACTCAATCCAGGTCTCCCTCATGGGGTTATGGACCCAGGGACTTGAGCCGTCACCTTCTGCCTCCCAGTGTGCACATTAGCAGGGAGCTGGAATGGAGAGCAGAGTTGGGACCTGAACCCAGCCATTCCAGGAAAGAATGGGAGCCTCCCAGGTGACAGCTTAACCTCTCCGCCAGACACCTGTTCCACGTACGACTCTTCAAGTGCCTGTACAGGTCTTAATTTTTACTTTAAAAAGCTTTTATTTGAGAGTTTAGAGAAACAGACAGACATTTCTCATCTGCTAGTTCATTCCCCAAATGCCCACAATAGCCAGGGCTGGGCTATATCAAAGCCAGGAACCAGGAGCTCAATCAGAATATTGAGCATCACACAACTTCTTGAGCCACAACCCACCACCTCCCAGGGTACACATTAGCAGGACACTGGAATCAGGAGCGAAGCTGGGGCTTGAGCCCAGGCACTCTGATACCAGATGTGGGCGTCCCAAGTGGTGTCTTAACTGCTATGCCAAATGCCTGCCACAAGAGATTCCATATTTTCACAGCACTGCCCTATTATTGGACATTTAAACCCTCTGAGTGTTCACTATTATTGCAAATAGTATAATTCTTTTTTAAAAAAATATTTATTTACTTGAAAGGCAGAGTTACAGAGAGAGAGGAATAGACAGAGAGAGAGGGCTTCCATCTGCTGGTTCACTTCCCAAATGGCCACAATGGCCAGAGCTGGGTCAATCTGAAGCCAGGAGCCAGGAGCTTCTCCTGGATCACCCACATGGGTGCAGGAGCCCAAGTACTTGGGCCATCCTCCACTGCTTTTCCAGGCCATAACCGGGAGCTTGATCAGAGGAGGAGCAGCCAGGACAAGAACCCCGTTCCCGTATGGGATGCTGGTGCTGCAGGCAGATGCTTAACCCACTACGCCACAGCACCGGCCCCACAAATGATCTAATTCTTTTATGGCTTAGGAATGTGGTTATAAATATTCAAGTAAAAACAAACAAGAAAACAAGTGGAAAAGTATTGTAAATGGAACCCAGAATTAAAGAGTGTGTGCTTAGGGCGGTGTTGCGGCAAATGGGAAAATCTGCTGCCTGGGACAATAGCATCCCATGTGGGCACAGGGTAGAGTCCTGGCTGCTCCACTTCCCATCCAGCTCCCTGCTATGGCCTGGGAAAGCATCAGAGGATGATCCAAGTGTTTGGGCCTCTGTACCCACGTGGAAGAGGCTCCTGGCTCCTGGCTTTGGTCTGGACCAGTCCTGGCCATTGCTGCCAACCTGGGGGAGTGAACTAGAGGATGGAAGATTCTCTGTCTCTCTGTAACTCTTTCAAATAAATAAATAAATTTTTTATAGAGGTGTGTAGATGATTTTGAGTTTTTCAGGGATTGCAAAGCAAATATTTTCTGTCCTCTGCTGGGAAGTACAGCAGCATGAATCTTTAAAGGAACCATGTGTTATTGTTCTTTTTGTTTTTGTTTTTGACAGGCAGAGTTAGACAGTGGAGAGAGAGAGACAGAGAGAAAGGTCTTCCTTCTATTGGTTCAACCCCCAAATGGCCGCCACGATCCAAAGCCAGGAGCCAGGTGCTTCCTCCCGGTCTCCCATGCAGGTGTAGGGCCCAAGGACTTGGGCCATCCTCCACTGACTTCCTGGGCCACAGCAGAGAGCTGGACTGGAAGAAGAGCAACTGGGACAGAACCGGCGCCCCAACCAGGACTAGAACCTGTGGTGCTGGTGCCGCAGGCAAAGGATTAGCCAAGTGAGCTGCAGCGCTGGCCCCATTTTTTTTTTATTTGACTTTGGAGTTTACCTTGCAGCCAATGGAAGCACTGCTATTTTGCTGTCACAGTTTGGGACCATAATTTCATCACAACATTCCCTATGAGGCAATTGCAAGAAACTTGAGTGTGATCTTTTATTTCTGGGAGCTGTAGTTAGCCATCTGGTAGAGTTTACAGCAATTTGTTAAATAAAAAAAATCTTAAAATGTAACATTTTACTCATCTCCCTCTCATTTTTCTGTGTCCTGCATGAGTGTATGGTGACACACAGATCTATACCGTGACAACTGTAGAAGTGACACAAAATGTTTACAGAATGCTAAGAAAATGCTTGAGGGGCTGGCACTGTGGCATAGCAGGTAAAGCCGCCGCCTGCAGTGCCGGCATCCCATATGGGCGCTGGTTGGAGTCCCGGCTGCTCCACTTCTGATCCAGCTCTCTGCTATAGACTGGGAAAGCAGCAGAAGATGGCCCAAGTCCTTGGGCTCCTGCACCCGCATGGGAAACCAGGAGGAAGCTCTTGGCTCTTGGCTTCAGATCGGTGCAGCTCCAGCCATCGCAGCCATCTGGGGAGTGAACCAGTGGATGGAAGATCTCTCTCTCTCTCTGTCTCTTTCTGCCTCTGCCTCTCTGTAACTCTGTCTTTCAAATAAATAAATACGTCTTAAAAAAAGGAAAGAAAATTCTTGAGGGAAAAATGCCATGCAAAAAACAACAAACAACAAAGACAACAACCCAAAAAAAGACCCCAAAACCTAATTTATTCACAGATGCCAAAGCTGCGTTTTTTTCTGTGCTGTGTTTAGGGTCCTCTTATAATAAAACAAAAGTTGTGTTTAGCCAACAGATTTTTAAACAGCAGGGACAAGCTTATTATTTACAGTTTTGGTATCTTTCACTCATTTACATAAATACCCCAGAAACCAGCAGTTTAAAACCAATAAAAGCCAAGTGCAAACAAAGTTTCATAACCACGAGTTTAATTGTTGGACTGAAAAATAAACCTATGTACGTGGTTCTGGAGGGGTTTTTCTGGAAGTATAGAGTCATGTTTTAAACTTAGCACTTGCATTGGAAGTAGCAAGATGATCAGAATACTTAAACGTTTATGTGGAGTGCTTCGTCTCTGAAACTCGCTCCCCACAGTGGCCGACCCATCTCTTCTGCTTCCCCAAGGAGCAGCTAGTATTTGCTGCTGGTTTTTCTAGTTAGAAACTTGAGAAAGTTGTGACCAGATGCAGGGAGGGAGGGGGAGAGGGAGGGAGGCCTGTGGAATTAAGCTTCTCACCTTAGTGTTCTGTGGTCATTTGGGGTGTGATCTTAACAGAATGTCCCCGCCTCATGTTTGCTGAACGCCTTACTAAAGCAATCGTATAAATAGTAGCTCAGGGGCCGGTGCTGTGGTGCAGTACACAAAGCCTCTGCCTGTGGCTCCGGCATCCCATGTGGCTGCTAGTTGATGTCCTGACTGCTCCTCTTCCAATCCAGCTCCCTGCTAATGATCCTGGGAAAGCACTGGAAGATGGCCCAAGTCATTGGGCCCCTGCACCGTCCAGGGAGACCTGGAAGAAGCTCCTGGCTCCTGGCTTTGGGTCGGCTCAGCTCCAGCTGTTGTGGCCATTTGGGGAGTGAACCAACAGATGGAAGACTTCTCTCTCTCTCTCTCTCTCTCTCTTTCTCTCTCTCTCTCTCTCTCTCTCTCTCTCTCTCTCCTTGTCTCTGTCTGTAACTCTGCCTCTCAAATAAATTAAAAAAATATATTTTTAAAAAATAGTAGCCCAGCCTGCCTCAGGCTCTTAGGTATAGTGCTGACCTTCCCGTGACACACACCTTGGGGAACGGAGACACATAAAACGTGTGGAAGAGCCACAGCACCTTCCACCTGCCCTCGAAATGATCCCTCCAAGCTCCTTCTGGGAGGAAAGCAAAGCCGAATTCTCACCCCTTCCCCCAATCTCCACCCTCACATTATCAGATTTACCATGATTAGTAGTAACACCTTGAAGGGATTGAACACATTTGTTGTGCACACTGAAGTCAAAACAACAGCAAAATAACACTAATGAACATTTATATTTTTGGAAAAAATAATTCAAGTATGCTTGAGAAATTCTGAAAGATAAACATTTAAATGTTAAAATACTTGTTACCTTCCCCACACGGACCGTGTTGGGAATTAAGGAGACAATAAATGCAAAGTGCTTTGAGGTCTTTAGAAGAAAGGTGCCAGATGAATGCAAATGATTATTAATTGTTAAAGCCATCAGATGGTTACTAATCTACTACTTATCACAAAATACATATTGTTATATGTAAAAAATAGAATACTTGCAATTCTTAGGGTGCCATAGCTAAAATAGTGCTCCCCAAATTCCTCTCTGGTTATTCCACATTTTGTGGTTGGAAGCCCATTCTTAGCCCTTCTAGGGTTTCTTGACCTCCTATCCATCTCTCAGAACCACGGACCATGACTTGTACATTCTCCTGCGCCTTCTGTCTTGGATTTTCCATTGCGGTCTTACACATCCATCGCCATAGAATTCCATTCTCACCGTTTTTTCTTCTCCAGATTTCTTCGATCACATAATTATGACGTCTTGTGATGCTGCAACCTGTACAAGTTTATTTCCTTTGCAGGAAGTGTGTGCAAATTTCTATATTTTATGCAACATCCTAGGGATTGTTAGAAAGGAGTAAAGATCCCTTATGTTCTGTGGCGGGCGATGCTGAGCCTTCCACTTCGTGTGCTTGCTAGAAGTCGTGGTAAAAGAGAGCAAGTCAAAAACATTTTACTTAGCCAGAGCCAAAGGGTGATTTTTTCTTTCTTTCTTTCTTTCTTTCTTTCTTTCTTTCTTTCTTTCTTTCTTTCTTTCTTTCTTTCTTTCTTTCTTTCTTTTTTTTTTTTTGACAGGAGAGTGGACAGTGAGAGAGAGAGACAGAGAGAAAGGTCTTCCTTTTGCCGTTGGTTCACCCTCCAATGGCCGCCGCGGCCGGCAAACCGCGCTGATCTGATGGCAGGAGCCAGGTGCTTCTCCTGGTCTCCCATGGGGTGCAGGGCCCAAGCACTTGGGCCATCCTCCATTGCACTCCCGGGCCACAGCAGAGGGCTGGCCTGGAAGAGGGGCAACCGGGACAGAATCCGGCGCCCCGACTGGGACTAGAACCTGGTCTGCTGGCGCCGCAAGGCGTGATTTTTTCTTATACATACAACAAGGATAGCAGTATCCACCCACCTGGAGCTGTTGGAAAGCTGCAGTCACATAGCAATGAGAAAGCCCGTAGTGCGGTACATACCTAGCCCCTAGCAAGTGCTCGATAAATGGGAAACATAAGCAGATAGTAGACTGCAAGTAAGATAGCACAGGTTCCTGCCACTTAATGATATCTAACTTCTTTAAAGTTCCTATCGCTTCGGCAATGAATTAAGGGAGACAATTGCCCGATAAAGTTATTCGAACTGGTTAGTACAGTTTGCTTCTCCAACCATTGCAACCATTCCACAGTAAACCATGGGCCATGCATTGTTCACTCACAATTAGACAGCCCTGCTCTCTGCTTAGCCTACACATCCTTTCCCCAGAATCCTCTTACCCACCCAGATTCCGTTTCCTGTTTGGGATCCCATCGGCTTGGTTCATTCTGACAGCTTCACGCACTGTCCAGGGATAAGTGATGCCTTTCTCAAGCTTAGCTTAGCTGGCCAGTCGCACGGTATCTCTGTAACACACGTGTGTTAAAAGATAACGGACTATGCTTCTTTGCAGATGCTATGTAATTAAAACATTTCACTAATTTAATCTGGTCCTCTGGCTTCCTCCCCTTAATTACTTGAAGTGGCTGTTTTATTAGACCCATTTTTCGCCTTTCCCTTTGAAGCCCTGGGTAGAATTTTAGCTAGACAATCTTATAAGGCCCCGAACTTGAAAACAGGCATTCTGTGGGGGTGTGTTAATGATGAGGTAAAGAAGCACTGGCCATTGTTTGAGAAACCAAGCACGTGGGTTTAAAAAAAATGTTTAAAAAGCGATCCAGGAGAGCAAACTCCCGTGGCCACTGCCAGCAGCTTCAGGCTCTACGGTGCTAATCAAAATTCACACACGAAACTTCCCTGATGGATTTACCAGTTTTGTCCTGTTCAGCGGGCGTTTGCACCACGTGAATGGTCTACTGCTGTGCCGAACAAAACGGAGACAGTTTTCTTTTAAAGTCCAGAGCAGATGAGAGCCAGAAGGAGACAGAGGGTTCCATTGACTCCCAGGACACGACTGTGCCAGTGAACTAATGAGTCTCTTGGACCTTATGTTGCTCTGGCTGCCACCAAGGCACGGCTCTAATGGGCACGGAGGGCTTCCTATCCGTCAAGTGTCTGGACAACGGGCCCCTCGTCCGGCTCGGAGAGAGCTGGCCAGAAAAAGAGGTCATTGTACTACCTCGCGCAGGCAGGCAACCTGGCTAATTAATGTATTTCCAACTACAGCAAAACAAACGCTGACACACACACAAATGGCAATTTGCATGCAGAAACTCTTAGCCTGTGGCTGAGGCACAATTTAAAAAGAAAATCACTGAAATTCCACAGGTTTAAAGAAAAAACACCCATACGCCCCCCCAGGCCCCACCCCGACACACTCATATATTTTTGTAGACACAAAGGCAATTCTTTAAAACGATGCGTTTTGGGGGTCACACCTTGTGTATTTCAACCTCCAGTAAAGCTGGCTGATGTAGAAATATTTGGGGGCAGTTATGAAGCGCACGCTGAGAGTGTTAGCATTGCCGATCTTTAACAATTTGCCCTGTAAAAGGTACAGTTGAATTCCGCTTGTAAAAATCCTACCGCTGTATTAAACAGAGAACTAGGGGATTCAAGTGTGTATTCAAGCGAGGAGGCTCTGAGTTACAAAGGATCCCAAACGAAGAGCGGATACTGCCACCTAGATAGATTCTGACGCTTGTGAGCCGGGCGTCGGCTTATTCCACTTTTTCGAATGTGGCAACAACAGCAAACAATAGTGGCCGGGTACAATGAACGAAAGCATCACTTTAAAAATTCATGTAAATGTAATTTCCTTGGGGGAAAAAAAGATATTTGGGTTTTGCCAAATAGCAATGAATATGCCTTCATTCAATTTTTAAAATGCAGAAGATAGATTCCTACTAGAAACAGGAGAAAACAAAAGTTCCACCATCCCGAAGCTTATAAAGCGGATCTAGAAGTTAGGCTGGTAACTTTGCTTTCTTTATCGGGTTCTTTTTTTCCCCTAAAGTTTGAGAAGAGGAAGGGACGGTTTAACACTTCCAAGTGAAAGGGCCAGCCGGTTTTGGTTTAATAAATAAAATAAGATCACTTAATAAAGAATTTGTTAAAAAGAGAATCATCTTACAATCTGTCCTGAGTCACCTCTTTGCAAACAAAGCCAACGAATCCCCCCCAACACACACACACACAATTTTATTTTTCCCAGCGAAAAGAACATCTCCCTTCTTTGCTCCAGGCTGGGATCCAAAATCGGAACGTCTCGCTCATCGGTCAGGTTTGCAGAAGCTTGCTATCATTTTTGGACGGTAGCTCTTCCTTAAATCTCATTTTGTTTTCCTCCGTCACTCCTAGAATGTTCTCGATGTCCCTGATGAGGGTCTGCAAATGAACAGTGAAACAATATGCGTTACTTAAGGATCAGTGACAGCCTCCTCCTCCTCCATCCATGGCCTCCTTTGTGGAGTTTGGTGTGGTCTAGA
Organism: Sylvilagus floridanus; assembly: GCA_949820135.1. Taxonomy (NCBI): domain Eukaryota; kingdom Metazoa; phylum Chordata; class Mammalia; order Lagomorpha; family Leporidae; genus Sylvilagus; species Sylvilagus floridanus. The sequence goes on along the minus strand of OX463239.1, from coordinate 75,067,648 downwards.
CCAGTTGGGCTCAAGTATGGTGCGCATGGACCCCAGCTGGAGCCCAGCCACAAATTACTGGTTACCTGCCTCACCGAAACAAGTGAGAATTTGGAAGCCTTTCTAGAATTTTTGTCTACCCAGCCTACTAATGAAAATACTGGGCTTCTATGTTCTATGTGTTTAAGAGTTGTTTGATCCATTGAGAAGCAACGAAAGTCCAAGCTGGGAATCAGATTCAGATCTCACTGGTCAATGCCAAGTGGTCATCTCTATTCAGCCAGGGTCTCAAAATCTCCCATGCAGAGTCTCTTCCTGTATTCCAGAGTTGGAAGGTGGCTACTCAGCCACATACGACTCCAACATCTTTCAAGGCCATTGGGAGGCTTCGAAAGGCCAGTGGATAAAAAAATCCGCCCCACTATGGAGACACAGGGTAAGGCAAGTGGTCCACGGATCTGCTGGGATTTTCTTCTACTGCTTTGCAACACACATTAGACTCGGGCTCTGGAGACCGGAGCTCCGCAGGCATCAGGCATCGCTAACCAGACACCGCTTTGTCTGAAACACAGGGAGATGGCATTCACGGCGCTTCAGAGTGACAGTCTCTGCTTTGGTTTCGTGGAGCTGTTTCGCCCTCACCTCCAGCACCAGGGAGCTCATCAGTCTTCCAAGCTGGGGTTTGAATGCAGCAGCTAGTTAAACAAGTCTACTCTATTTCAAAGAGAAAGTTTCAAACTATTTAAATTTAACTAACGGGTTCAGTGGGAACCTTACCACATTGACCCTGCACAGGGTAAAATATGAACTGCTTACAAAAAACAAAAACAAACACACACACACACACACACACACACACAAAACAGAATAATAAGATGGTTTAGCACTTGTTTACAATACAGCATGAGGTATTTTCAGCCCTTGTAAAGAAATTAACCAGGATCGTTAGTTAATTAACACCTCACCTTAAAATTGGTCTCGCCTTGCATATTAGGTGCTGATATTTCTTGATGGATGATGAAGAGATGGCGAGCAAAGGTCGTGAGGACCCCCTGGAGATCCACACCGATTGTTCTGTTAATGATATCCAAACAAATGAGTTTACCAACCATTCCCCTCACTTGCTTAAAAACAATCACCCTCTCCTTTGTGCCTGTCTGGTGATGGAATTTAATGAGTATTTTCAATCTCACAAGGTGGCAATCTTCAGGGAGATATGAAAGATGAGGCTCCATTTTAACTTGTCAACAAAAAGGATTTGCGTAATAAATATTTTTTATTAATCAACTTAGCAGAAATCTGCAATAGGTTCAGTCGTTTCCAGCAAAAGGCTACTATTGAGCTAGCACACGTGTAGAATTGTTTAATCAGGCAGACGGCTGTTGCTAAGTGCCGTTCAGGCCTAACAATTTCCTCATCTTTGGTGATACCTGCATCCCGGTGTTCTGGAGACTGGGGCTCATTTGCTGTTTCCTGAGCACAGATGATTTCTGCTGTGTGGGGAGTGGCCCATGTGAGTCCTAGAGCAGTCGTCTTTAAAAAGCTTGGACACCATTCTTCAGAAGATTCTTAGGGGCCGGGGTTGAGACACAGTGGGTTAAGCCGCTGATGGGGGACAATAGAATGTCATATTGGAGTGCTGGCTGCTCTGCTTCTGATCCAGCTTCCTGCTAATGCTTCTAGGGGGCAGCAGATGATGGTCCCAGTGTCTGAATTCCTGCCACTCACTTGGGAGATCTGGCTGGAGCGCCTGGCTCCTGACTCCAGCCTGGCCCAGCCCTGGCTATTGGGGGCATTTGAGCAATGATATCAGAGGATGGAAAATATCTTGCTTCCTCTTCCTCTCTCTCTCTCTCACTCTCAAATAAATAAATAAATAAATCTTAATTTAAAAAAAAGACTTTGAGAAAAGGCTCACCAACTTTCCTGTAGCATTTGACTGTGGCCAGAGAAACAACTAGATGTGAGTTTGAACTTGGCAACACAACTTCAGGGAATTAAAAAAAAAATAGATGAACTGGTTAATATTCTAAACAATTGTTCTGTCCAGAGAGGGGGAACCTAAAGAGACATTCTTTAAGGCAACTGCAAAAAAAAAAAAAAAAATGAGATTACTTCTTTCCCAGTTGTTATCTTCAAGTCTAAGGCTTAGACCTTTTAGCCTCAAGGGCTTTGCTCTTGGGGTCAGGCTGGGACCAAAGCTCCCCAGCGAATCTTTAGGGTAAAGCAGGATTTGGGTGCCGTTGCTTAAGCTCTCTGGTCTTCCGCTCCTTTTTTCTGAAATGAAGGAATTGGACTTAGGTCAGTGCTTCTGAACTCTTTGAGTTTCAGTTCCAAAAATCCAAGGATGGCCCCCCATTTAGAACGGCTGACGTTGATCTTCGTTCGTTTAAGAAACTAAATAAGGGCCGAAGCCAATGTCAGGGACAGTGCTCTAAAAAACTGATCTGCATTTCATATCGCCTTGGGGTCAGTGTGTATTAGACCCTGAGTCCTTCTTTATTTTTTTTTAAGAAAGATTTTTTCTTTATTTGAGAGCTGGAGAGACAGAGAAAGAGCTGTGGAAGAGAGACGGGCAGGACCCCCATGTACTGGTTTACTCCTCAAATGCCTGAGAGCCAGTGACTCCATCCTGGCTTCCTAGTGAGTGGTGGAGCCATAGCCTGCTGCCTCCAGTGTGCACATTAGCAGGAAGCGGGAGTCTGGAGCAGAAGCAGGCTTTGAGCCCAGGCATTGCTACACAGGATATGGACATCCAAATCAACAGGTTCACCACGAGGTGATCTCCAGGCACCCGGCTCCCAGGTCCTGCCTGCAGGTTTGGCCTGCCTGACTGCTCCTTTTCCATCACCTGAATGGAGCTGGCTCCTCCAGCCACATCCCCTGAGCATGAAGCTTCGTTCAGTCCCAGCCTTGGCCTGCCTTGCCCTTTGCTGTTCACCTTGCATGTTGGCTGGTGATAGAGTCTGTCTCTTTGTATTTGGATCTCTAATTCTTGTACTTCGCCAACATATTTGTTTGAATGCCTGAGCTTAGATGTACCAGGGGTCTTCAGAAGTGTTTATGGAAAATGCATATTATGAAAGAAACTATGCATGGATTTAAATAAATCTTTCAAAAGATTTATTTATTTATTTGACAGGCAGAGTGACAGTGAGTAGGGGTGGGGGAAGAGATATCTTTCACCCACTGGCCCACTCCCCAGATGGCTGCAGCCAGGACTGGGCCAGGTTGAGGCCAGGAGCCAGGAACTCCATCCTGATCTCTCACATTGGTGGCAGGGGGCTCTGGTACTTGGGTTGTTTTCTGCCACTTTCCTAGGTGCATTAGCAGGAAGATGGACAGGAAGAACAGCCGGGACTCACAGGGGGTGCTGGCATTGAAAGGGGCAGCTTAACCTGATGCACCACAAGGCAGGTCCTAAGATTTAAAAAGAAGTTTTTCCCCAAACCTGCCATTTCAGTTCGCCACATTTTGAAGTCCCCTTGCATACTTGGATATTGAATCGTTAATCCTTAGTGAGACCCACACTCTGGAAAACACAAATCTCATACAAGTTTGCCGACTTCAAACGCAGTTGGCTGGTTGTTTTCCCTCGTTCCAGTAAGCCGTCCGGTGGCCCATGTCCTGGACAGAGCTGGCACGACACTGCCATGCTTGGGGAGCGTGGAATGCCAGGTATTTCATCTCTGCCTTCCAACTGCCCATGCGCTGCTGCTGTGTGTCCCCAGCTTACGGGCAGCTGACATGTCAGACTATAATTGCCTGATTCCTGTACAAGTCCATGGAAAATTCACATGGAAAATTTGGTCCCATTCTCCCATGAACATTTTGAAGCCCTGTCGTGTGTCCAGTCCACTGCCACATCAGCTTCTTGAGGGCCAGGATTTGCCTGTTTGGATCAGTGCAGAACTGTCCCTGGCACAGGTGATTAAATGCTTCCAGGTTTTTCTGGTAGGTAAGTCTAGGGCTCAGGGCAGGGAGGGAGCTGAGGGGTGGACATCCCCCGGAAGCAAAGGGCAGCTCCCTCCCTGCACATGCCCAGAGCTGTCCCTGGCTCTGTGGTCCTTCTGATTGGGACCCCCTGGGGGAAAGAAGATGAACTCATGCCTGCTGGTGCTGATGGATGGAGGCCTTGTTTCCAGTGCTGTTGTGGGAGTAGAACACAAGGGTGGGGAGGGTCCCTAATGAAGGCACTCTCTTAAGACTCAGTAAATTTCTTCAGGTTTATGGGGTCCTGGGAAGAGGGTGGGACTGGAGGGAGGACTCCAACAGCCAGCTTCTCTTCTTCCCCGGTGGAGGGAGGCATTAAGGGCGCAGTGCTGGATCGGAGTGGCGCCACACTCCACCTCCAAAGGGGAAGGAAGTCAAAACACCTGCCCAAGTTCAGAAGGATCGGAGAGGGCATCCCTGTGCTAACGATGCTGTAGTCACTGATAGTGCCTTGGTAAAACAAAGGACTGTATTCTGCATAGAGGAGCCGAGGTCTGTTGGAAGGTTTGCTTGATTTCATGTTGCCCCTTTCTGGACCAGGAGACTGCCCACTGATCATAGCGGAGAGAACTGAGGCTGCGCAGGACACCATGCTGAGTAGGGGAATCAGCTGGCTCTTGGGTAATTCCTACGTGACCAGGTCTGTGTGTATGAGTGTGTGTTACAGTGTGAGGTCATGAGGTCTATACTGCTGTAGACGTTAGAAGAGAGAGAAACAGAGGGCAGAGACACTTTCCCTAAGTTAAGATGAACTGAAGGGACCAGTGAGTGCACAGTAGGATACCAAGTAAGAGATCCCTCAGAGCTGTGGCTCTAATTCTGAGTCTGAGAGGGGGAGACAGGTTTGCCAGCCCTGCACAACAGCCAGCCTGTGCCGGATCTGAGAAGGCCTTTTTTTTGGGGGGGGGGAGCATTCTCCTAAGACACAGCAGCACTTTTCTAAGCTGCCAGTATGACAAGTGCCCTTCTGTGGTCGGGACATCTGAATCAGGTCCCCACCAATCAGGTTGGCTGTGTCTTGTGTGGGTCTGGGTTGGCGCATAGTGTGTTGTTAACTCTGAACTCTTCCCCGTCAGTGCTGGATGATATGATACGTCAATTACATTTACAAACTCCCATCAGCACATCTAAAGTCATCTGTATGAAATACCTGAAGATCTAAATCAAACAAGATAGGCTTCCAATAAGCCAGCACGCTAAGACCCAGGAGAAGCGCCTTTGTTGTTGTTGATTGTTCTAGTCTGTCTTCTTAGCTTATTCCATCTCATGGACACCTTTCATACTCACAGCATTCCCAGCTTGTCTCTCTTCAGGTTCTCATATAATATAAAAATAGTTCCTTGTCTGTCCTGTGAAATAGAAGCAGAAATAGTGTATTACCTTGGAAACCAAGGGAAAAAAGAGGTGACTCCACGAAGACCACGAAAACGGATTTGAGTCACCATCTCGAGCGACCTTCGCATATTGTCAGGAGGACATTGGGAAAGGCTGCCTCCGGCGTGTGCAGCAGGTGCGCGGTGGGACAGCGCTCGGAGGGACTCTCAGAACCCCTGCGTCAGGCTCATCTGAGTGCCTGTGGACCAGGCACTTCCGTGGGCGTCAGCCAGCTCAGAGTCCTGGGAAGGGAACGTGCCCTTTATCCCATGGCCTGGATGAGTCTCTTTCATGTCAGAATCGGAAAGCTGCTGTTTTTTTAAGCTTTATTTATTTATTTGAAAGGGTTACAGAGAGGCAAAGAGAGACAGACAGAGAGAGAGAGAGAGAGAGAGAGAGAGAGAGGTCTTCCATCCGCTGATTCACTCCCCAGATGGCTGCAATGGTTGGAGCTGAGCTGATCCAAAGCCAGGAGCCAGGAGCTTCTTTCGGGTCTCCCACGTGGGTGCTGTGGTCCAAGGACTTGGGCCATCTTCCTCTGCTTTTCCAGGCCATAGCAGAGAGCTGGATCAGAAGTGGAGTAGCCGGGACTCAAACTAGCGCCCATATAGGATGCTGACACTGCAGGTGGCGGCTTTACCCGCTACACCACAGCACCGGCCCTGGAAAGCTGCTGTTGTAAGTCCAAGGGGTAAAAACACAGGGAAGCAATTTGTTGTGTCGAAAATTCGTTTCCATTGCACATCAATGGAAAACTGTGTGTTCTCTATAGCTCACCCCACTACCTTGTCAGCTTGCTTTTATGAGAGGCAGGATACAACTCTGTGAGGTGCAGGGAACTCGTGGACGCAGTCCGTCCAGTCTGATACGAGTCCAGGTGGTTCCCCTCCTTAGCTCCCCTTGTAGAAAACTTGTCTTCTCTCCACTTGCTTCAAGATCCCTTATCTGTGAAGATGTCTGCTGTTGGATTCTCTTCTGAGCAGATTATAACATCTGCCCATCTGCCCAGTTCTCTCTTTGTTCAATAAAGTCTTTATTACACGGGGCTTTTTTTTTAAAGTTTATCTGTTTGTAAGGCAGAGTGACAGAGAGAAGGAGACACACACACACACACACACAGGGAGAGAGCTTCTATCAGCTGTTCGCTTCCCAAATGGCCACAACAGCCAGGGTGGGACCACACTGTGCTCCCTCTTGGTCTCCTGCTTTGGTGGCAGGGGCCCGAGTACCTCCCGGAATACACACTAGCTGGAAGGGAGAATGGAAAGGAGAGCTGGGGCTTCAACTCGGGCATTTGGATATGAGATGTGGGCATGCCCAGTGGGGGCTTTATTTATTTATTTTTATTTTTAAGATTTATTATTTCGAAGGCAGAGTGACAGAGAAAGAAGAGATCTTCCACCTGCTGGTTCACCCCTCAGATGCTTGCGACAGCTAGGGGTAAGCTGGGCTAAAGACAGGAGCCAGGAGCTCCATCCGGGTCTCCTGTGTGGGTGGCAGGAACTGAAGTCCTTGGGCCATCACATGCTTCCTCCTGGGTGCCTTAGCAGGAAGCTGGATCAGAGGCAGAGAGTAGCTGGCCTCGAGCCAGGTCTCCGGACGTGCACGCAGGCGTCCCACGCCGTGGCTACCCCGCAATGCCACCTGCCTGCCCCACTGAATTTCTTGTTGCCTGGAGCTGCTCTTCCTGCAGACAGGCGTCCTGTGGTGACTTAAATGGCACCTGTGCACAGGGTGGGGGCTTCTCTTTGATCACCCTCGCTCCAGGGTTTTGGCAATCAAGTCCTGAACAACTTGACAGTTCTGAACTCCAGGCTCCATCTCCTCAGACCAGTAAGACTATGGGTTGTGCTCAGATCTACCGCCCAACACAGCATGGGAATGTCTGCAAAGAGAAACCTGGGCTGAACGCGGCACCTGTCTTCCACGCCGCTGTTCTCTCACGGCCTGTCGGTCCTCCAGCATGCCTTGTTTTGGTTGCTCTTCAATGCTTTCAGACTCTGTTTCGTACTCATTCGTCCAGCTTTCACAATAGCTTTTGATGAGAGCATTAGGGGGCTACCTGCTGAGAAGCAGAGGTCTAGGTTTGGCAGGGGATTTATGACTCTCTAAGAAATGTGACCCGGAATCTCCTTAGCTTCCACCCAGAGAGAAGTATAGGAGTGAAAGAGTTACCCAGAGTTGGTTTTCCTTAATACCACAAAGAAAACAACTCCGTATTGGATGTCGCATGTGAGAGACGTGAGCATCTACACGTAGGCAGCTCATAGGAATGAACCCCATGTTGGCTTCGTGTCCACCAGGTAGGTCCAACCTTGCTGTTGTGTTCCTGGCTGCTGGAGTCCTACCCGCTGTAGCCTACTCAGGCCTGTTTCCCCAGGTAGTGTCGAAGGTCACAGGGCTCTGTGGCCTCATTTACCTTCTCCCCCTTCCACTGTGGGTGAAGTTTAGTCTTGTGCAAGATTCTTCTCAGGCTAGTTATCAGAAGGCACCACAACAGGGGTGGGCACTTGGTGCAATGGCTAAGATTGCACCAGTCTTGGAGGTGGGGGGCGGCGCAGCGCTGTGGCATAGTAGCTTAAGCCTCCACCTGTGGCTCCGCATCCCATGTGGGCGCTGGTTCTTGTCCAGGCTGCTCTTCTGAACCAGCTGTCTGCTATGGCCTGGGAAACCAGTAGAAGATGGTTCAATTACTTGGGCCCCTGCACCTATGTGGAGACCCAGAAGAAGCTCCTGGCTGCTGGCTTCAGATCGGCCCAATTCCAGCTGTTGCGGCCCTTTGGGCAGTAAACCAGCAGATGGAAGACCTGTCTCTCTCTCTGTCTCCCTCTCTGTCTGTAGCCCTGCCTCTCAAATAAATAGATAAAATCTTTTTTTAAAAAAATGCCGCTTGAGAAATCTGCTTCCATATCCAAGCGCTTAGCTTTGAGCACTGGCTCTACTCCCAATTCCCAGACCCCAGGGGGTGGTGAAGACTCGAGAAATTGCGTACCTGCCACCCATCTGCTAGATCTGGATTAAATTCCCAGCTCCCAGCTTTAGGCCCCATCCCAGTCCAGACCTGGCCATTGTGGGCATTTGGGGAGTGAACCAGCAAATGGGAGTTCTGTGTCTCTCAAATAAATGAAAATAAATAAATACGAATTTAAAGAGAAAGCACACATCAGCATAATAAATGCTTTTTGCTATATAAACTTGCAAACTGACTTAACCTTTTAAGCTTCAACTTCTTCATTTAAAAAAATATAAATAATATCCACCTTTCAAAGTCATTCCTGGAACAAGACAAAATATGTGACAATATCTTACAAGGTGCAAAATGCCATCAGATATTATAAGTGATTCTGGATGACCCTGGTCTTTCTAGATGGAGTCTGCCTTTCTTGAGCTTGAAAAGCCATGAGTCAAGGCCGGCGCTGCGCTGTAGTGGGCTAAGCCTCCACCTGTGGCGCCGGCATCCCATATAGGCTCCGATTTGAGTTCTGGCTGCTCCTCTTCTGATCTGGCTCTCTGCTATGGCCTGGAAAAGCAGCAGAAAATGGTCCAAGTCCTTGGGCCCCTGTACCCGAGTGGGAGACCTGGAAGAAGCTCCTGGCTCCTGGCTTCAGATCAGCCCAGTTCCAGCTGTTGTGACCATTTAGGGAGTGAACCAGCGCATGGAAGACCTCTCTGTCTCTCCATCTCTCTGTCTACCTCTTAAATAAATAAATAAAATCTTTCTTTAAAAAAAAAAATAAAAGCCATGAAGTAAGAAGATAAAACAACATTATTTGATCAGCCTCTGGCTCAAACATGACTGGGCAACTGCTCTAAATGCGCTCATTTATAAAGGAAGTGAACAAGAGACAAAGGGAACACAGGGTTCTAAAATGGTTCCGAGACCCAAATGGGCTCTTACCCCGTGAGCTGAGATGTCCCTGTATGAGGCCTGATTTCGTGCGCTGGCTGGGGCCAGAACAGAGACACCGCTCTGTGCTCCTTGGCTCAGGTTTTCTGAGTTTATTTGTCCACGATCATCATCGGGCCATGTCTGCAGTGGGCCTTATAGACTGTGCCTTCCTGGGGCTGGCACTGTGCCTTAGCAGGTAAAGGCCTCTGCCTGCAGTGCCAGCATCCCATATGGGTGCCAGTTTGAGTCCTGGCTGCTCTACTTCTGACCCAGTTCTCTGCTATGGCCTGGGAAAGCAGCAGAAGATGGCCCAGGTCCTTGGGCCCCTGCACCTACGTGGAGACCTGGAGGAAACTTCTGGCTCCTGGCTTCAGATCGGCTCAGCTCTGGCCGCTGTGGCCATTTGGGGAGTGAACCAGCAGATGGAAGACTTCTCTCTCTCTCTCTCTGCCTCTGCCTCTCTGTAACTCTGCCTTTCAAATACATAAATAAATCCTAAAAGAGAGAGAGAGAGAGAGAGAGAGAGAGAGAGAGAGAGAGACTTTATCTTCCTTAGCAATATTAAAGCATTCTCATCTACTTCCTGCCTGCAGATGGTTGAGGGCCCGAGGGTTGTTTGAAGTCCTGGATGCTGTCAGTCTCTTTTCACCCAGGCTGATAGGTTGAGCTCTTTCAGAAACTTACGGATTTCAACTGGCTACAGGTACCGATAACTACATCTGCAGGTCTTTCCCAGGTATACTTAGATTTTCTGTTTTTCTTTGCCTCCTTCTCTTTTAGGGTCAGGTATCCTCAGCACATCAGGCTCCAGCAGGAGACCACGCCCTTCGTCTCTTCTCCCCGAGCTACTTGAACATAGTTGCAGGGTGCATAATCCTTGCGGGACATTTACTTGGAGATTTGTAATTCTAGGTTCTAGCCACACTATATGGTATATTACCCGTGTTTTCAGGCTAACTTTTTAAAGCTTTATTTAGTTGAAAGGCAGAGAGAGACAGAGAGAGAGATTTCACTCCTTAGCTGGCTGCAATAGCCATGACTGGGCCAGATTAAAACCAGGAGCCAGGAAATCCAATCGGGTGTCCCACTTGGGACTCAAGTACTCAGGCCATCACCTGCTGCCTCCAGGCACGTTAGCAGGAAGCTGGATGGAAAGCAGAGGTGGGACTGGATCTCCGGCTCTCTCACAGGGCGTCCCAAGTGGCTGTTTGACCCCAATGTGCTGCAACCCTTGTCCCAAGGCTGACTTTTAAGTGGCTTTTCTTGTACAAAAGCTTTCTCATTTAAAAAAAAAATATCCCCCGTTGAAGCTGAAGCATCATATTTCTAGAATCTCTCTATCCCCTTTCTCTTCTGCTTACAAAGTGCCTGGTGTGTTCTTTGTGTCACCACACCTTGCCAAATGCAGCCATCCGTGCCTAGCGTACAATAGCAACGTTCTGTTTTCCAGCCGTTTCTCTTACAGCTGCAGGGGCATGAGGTCCAGGGTTCGTCTTCCCAGTTACTGCCAGAGTCCGGCTTTGTAACACGGATCATTATTTCCATAAGCGGTTTCCTTTCATTGCCTAACCGCTAAGCCAAACACCAACATTTTAGGGTTTTGTTTGGGGAGCGTCCTTCTTTGGATACTAATTTCTGTTAGGTTATGGGCTAGAAATTAACTAATAGGGGCTGGCACTGTGTGAAGCCTCTGCCTGTGAAGCCAGGCATCCCACATGGGTGCTGGTTCAAGTCCCGGCTGCTCCACTTTGAATCCTGCTCTCTGCTAATGGCCTGGGAAAAACAGCAGAAAATGGCGCAAGTGCTTGGGCCCCTGCATGCACATGGGAATCCTGAAAAAAGCACGAGGCTCCTGGCTTCAGCTTGGCGCGGTATTGGCCATTGTGGCCATCTGGGGAGTGAGCCAGCGATGAAAAAACTCTCTCTGACTCTGATTTTCAAAATGAATACAATATATCTCTTTTTTTAACTAACAAACAGTTCTTATTGCTTATCAAAACAGAAGCGGCATGTCCTGTGCAGGCTTCATTTCCTACGTGGGCTGGCATGGGTTTGGTTTACCCAGGGGTCTGAGCGGCAGGAGGCTCTGAGGCAATGTGCTCGCATGATCCTCCCAGCAGGAAAAAGAACACAGCCACTCACGAAGCGCCTCCTAAAGGCTTCAGCATGGGAAGGGCTTAGATCCCTTTGGCTCATATCTCATTGGTCAAAGCAAGCTACACAGCCATGCCCAAGTCCAGGGGAGGGTTGCAGAAGTGTGATGGAGTTATGTGCCTGGAAGGATGAGAGACTCGCTTACAAGATGCTTCCTCCCGAGGTACACCCTGGCCCCAGGCAAGGCTTGCTGGGGGCTGTGGAGCTGTTGGGGCCCGCGGCACACTGCCTGTGCGTGTGCGAGACCAGCCCTGCCGCACACTGTTGCAGGCAGTAACCAGGGCGCCTCTCTCCATATGGCTTTCATTACAACTTCATTTCATTAGGAAACCAGTGGGGGTATGCCGTAGCATTACAGAAATTCCGGGGATGGGTCCCACCACGTTGCTTACAAACCCAGCGATGCCTCCTTCCAATATTCATCAAGGAAAAATAAACTCGTGGGGTGATCTCATTTCCTTTTTTTTTTTTTCCCAAAGACTTTGGCCAAGAAGTATCGTTTGAAAATCTGTGCTAGTGATAGGAAGGAAAACACTGCAGAGAACAGGGACGTGTTAGGATTGGATAGTGCTGACAAGGATGTATTGTTAATGCCACTTTCCTTTCCTGGAAAGAGCTTTCAGACTGTATAAAATATTGTCAAAGTGGGGCTGGCGCTGTGGTGCAGTGGGTTAAGCTTCTGCCGGTGGTGCCGGCATCCCATACGGGCACCAGTTCGTGTCCTGGCTGCTCCTCTTCTGATCTAGCTCTCTACTATGGCCTGGGAAAGCAATGGAGGATGGCCCAGATGCTTGGTCCCCTGCACCTGGGTGGGAGACCTGGAAGAGGCTCCTGGCTCCTGGCTCCTGGCTTTGGATTGGCTCAGCTCCAGCCATTGGGGCCATTTGGGGAGTGAACCAGAGCATGGAAGACCTCTCTCTCTGTCTCTCCCTCTCTCTAACTCTGCCTCTCAAATAAATAAATCTTAAAAAAAAATTCTCAAAGTTTATTTGAACATCATTTGAAATGGATCCCAGCATTCTTGGGCTTCGTTGGTTGTGGTTTAGAAGTAGAGACAGTGAGTGGGAAAAAGGCTGGTGGGGGCTCCTTGGAGTAACAGGAAGGATCACACTGGACCCCTGTGCACAGTTATGGGCTTGGATGTCAGGGTCATTGGCTGTGTGGCCTTGGGAAGGTCCTTCGAGTCCTCAAGCCTAAGGTCGTCATGGTTACGGGGTGGAAATTGCAGCTCCTGCAGCCCAGGTACGGGGAATAAACGCAGCAATGGGTCAAAGCCCTCGGCCGGGTGGCCAGCACTCGGTGCTCCGTCAGCTCCTGTTCACCTGCGTCCCTTGGAAGAGGCAGTGGAGAGAGCACGTGGCGGGTCAGGGTCGGGAAGGATGAGACTCTGTCTCAGGAGTCACAGAGGCAGGACGCTGTGGTCCAATGTCCAGAATTTCCCAGCAGTCACAGGGCCCCGTCCCCCCTCGGATTCCTACCATTGTTTCCCCGCCTCTCTCCTGCTTCCACACCTCACTTCAAGGGCCTTTTAGCCTTTCTGGACACCTTCCTCCTTTTTTAATTTATTTATCTGAAATAGTTACAGAAAGAGAGGGAGAGGAGGAGAGAGAGGTGTCCTCCATCCACTGGTTCACTCCCCAGATGGCTGCCAACGGCTGGAGCTGAGCAGACCTGAAGCCAGGAGCCAGGAGCTTCCTACGGGTTTCCCACGTGGGTGCAGGGGCCCAAGGACTTGGGCCATCTTCTGCTGCTTTCCCAGGCCATAGCAGAGAGCTGGATTGGAAGTGGAGCAGCCGGGACTCCAACCAGCGTCCATATTGTATGCCGGCACTGCAGGTGGAACTCCACCCTCTACACCACAGTGCCGCCCCTCTAGCATCCTTTTTAAATGGACTCTTCCACATCTCTGGATTTTGTCCTCTTTTCTCTTTGCTTATCTTTTTCTTCTCCTAATTGTTCCATCACTGCCCCCCGATCTCCATTTCCCCTTCTCTGCCATTCCCTTTTGCACCCTGTATGAGCTGTTCAGGGCGGGCGATCTGGACACACGTCTGTGACGTCCCCACTGCCCGCCTGTGTGCCCTCTTCCCCGAGCCCCACCCTTGGCTTCCTCCAGCCGTCAAGATCTGTCTCACCCACTAATGTCTGTTCCGAGGAGCAGATCTGATCAACTCAGTGACAAGGGCATAAAACGCGTACAAAGTTGGGGGCTCTCTTTTTCCTGCAGGTACTAAAATTTCAATAAAGTATGAGCCCTTTAGACTAAGGAATAAATCTGGAATAATAACTTCTGACAATAAAAAGTGATGGAGCGTGTTTTCTTTGGGGGCAGGAGACTTTTCCTGCCAAATATACTTACTTATAAAAGCTGTTCTGCTTTGATTTTTAAAAATTTTTAAATGACACTGCCTTAAAATGTATTTATTTGAAAGGCCGAGAGAGAGAGAGAGAGAGAGAGAGAGAGACAGAGAGATCTTCCATCCATTCCCCAAATGCCCACTATAGCCAGCTAGGCCAGGCCAAAGCCAGGAGCTAGAAATTGAATCTAGGTCTCCCCTGTGGGTGGCAGGGACCCCAGTATTTGAGCCACACCTCCCAGGGTGTGCACTAGCAGGAAGCTGGGATAGAGAGCAGACACAGAACATGAACCCACGCATCCCAGATGGGATGTAGGCACTCAAAGCAGCAGCTTAAGGCCGACGCTGGGGCTCACTAGGCTAATCCTCCGCCTGTGGCGCTGGCACACCGGGTTCTAGTCCCGGTCGGGGCACCAGATTCTGTCCCAGTTGCCCCTCTTCCAGTCCAGCTCTCTGCTGTGGCCCGGAAGTGCAGTGGAGGATGGCCCAGGTCCTTGGACCCTGCACCAGCATGGGAGACCAGGAGAAGCACCTGGCTCCTGGCTTCGGATCAGCGCGGTGCGCCTGCCGCAGCACGCTGGCTGCAGCGGCCACTGGGGGGTGAACCAACAGAAGGAAGAGACCTCTCTCTCTCTCTCTCTCTCTCTCTCTCTCACTGTCCACTCTGCCTGACCAAAAAAAAAAAAAAAAAAGCAGCAGCTTAACCACAGTGCCAAACGCCCACCCTCGCTTTGGTATTTTAGACTACGAAACAGAGATTCAGACAAAGCTAGAGTCAGATTCAGCCACCTTGTGGCACATGGAAGTGTTTCAGTTGAATCAGTCCAGGGCTCAAAGTGATTTAATTCCACAGAGATTGTGTGCAGCAGATGTAACAGTTCATTTCCGGTAAAACAGTTCAATGTAGATTTTTCATTCTTTTTGTGTTTTACCAACTTTTATGTACTTTAAGGGAATATGAAGTCCATTTTATGTATTCACAAATGGCATGAACCTAACAAAGGCCTCACGCACCTTGGCAGTGCCCTGGTGACGTGGGGATTTCCACAGCCAGGCCACTGTCCGCAGTGGGCCGCACGCTCAGGCTTATGCTTCTCAGTGGCCTATAAAAATATTTGACCTTTGTGGTGGGCACTTGGCCTAGGCGTTAAGATGCCTGCAGCCCGTATAAGAATACCGGGGTTCAATTCCCAGCCCTAGCTCCTGACTCCAGTTTCTGGCTTACAGCAGACCCTGGGAGGTAATTTGGTTTCCTGCCACTTGCATGGGAGACCTGGATTGAGCTCCTGGACCCCCAGCTATTGTGGGCATTTAGAGAGTGAACCAATGGATGGAGACTCTTTGTTGTGCCAAAAAATTTTTTTGGACCCTTAAAAAGATTGTATTGGTTCTCAAGTTTGAAAAATAAAAAAAATTACTAAATGCAGAATTAAAGATCTGTAAATCAAAACCTTCAATCCATTGGCTCCTGCCCAATAATCCTGTGACTGTGTATACATTCTACTTCACGTGGGAGGTGGATTTGGTGCGATGTTTGAGGTGAGGTAGGAAGGGTCTCCACCAATGGGGGTGGGCACGGGGGCACTCAGGGTCTCGGCACAGCCCCCCATGTCAGAAATTAGAAAATCTGAATCCAAGTAGAAAAACAGGAAACCATTTCTCCAGAATGACAGGAATTTCCAGGCACAAATAGAGGCTGGGGGCTGGGCAGAAGCCAGGACTTCACGCTTCCCTGAAACAGCTGAGCAGGGCCCCAGTATCACTGCAAAAACAACCCCACGTGGAGCCAGCCATTTTTATCGGAGTTCCTTCCGGAGAGCAGCGGCTCCCTGGAGACCCCAGGATGCTGCGGACAGAATTGTGTCTCCCTAAATTCTCAGGATGAGACCCTGATCCTATGTGGGAGACAGGGCCTTTAGGAGGTGCTGGTGGTGAGGTGAGTGTGTTAGCCAGCTTCTTCCCACTCTAAAGGAACGCATGAGGCAGGCTCATTTTATAAAGGAGAATGGTTTACTTTGGCCCACGGTACGCCATCAGGCACAGATCCCACCGGCTGGGCCTCTGGGGAGGGTGTTCTTGCTGCTGATGCGCCAAGGGGCCCAGAGATGGGTCATGTGCCTCGTCTGTATCTGTCAGTCATGGCCCCACCCAAACGGCCTCCTTCAGTCTGGTCACTCGGTCAAGCCCTACCTGTGATTGGATGAAGTTTCCACCCTGTTGGTGCCATTAACATCACACCTGGGGAACAGAACACCTGCGTTCAGGCAGGCAAAGATTCAGACCATGGTGGTGAGGTCAGAGGGTGGAGACTTCAGCTGATAGAACCTGTGTCTCGGCCAGTGCCGTGGCTCACTAGGCTAATCCTCCACCTGTGGCACTGGCACCCCGGGTTCTAGTCCCGGTCGGGGCGCCAGATTCTGTCCCGGTTGCTCCTCTTCCAGGCCAGCTCTCTGCTGTGGCACAGGAGTGCAGTGGAGGATGGCCCAAGTGCTTGGGCCCTGCACCCGTGTGGGAGACCAGGAGGAAGCACCTGGCTCCTGGCTTCGGAGCAGCGCGCTAGTGGCCATTTGGGGGATGAACCAACGGAAACGGAAGGAAGATCTTTCTCTGTGTCTCTTTTTCTCACTAACTCTGCCTGTCCAAAAAAAAAAAAAAAAGAAGAAGAAGAAGAACCTGTGTCTGAATAAAAGAGGCCAGAGCGCTCCCTCTCTCTCTCCTCTTTTCTCCCAAGTAGACACAGCTGGACTGATGTGGGCGTGCCCTGGACTCACAGCTGAACTTCTGGGGGTGGGGGTGGGGGAACGCTTCCCTGCCCTTCTCCAAGCAGCACGCAGCCTTCTCGGAATACGCGACAAATTCATTCTTCGCCAGTACCCATTTCAAGGGCCACCGAACCATTAGCCACCCCACAGGCCATCTATTTGTGCCGTCTGGGCCAACGCCATACCCTACATACCTCAATGTCATAGCCGATGCCGTGGGCCTTGCACATCTGCAGAAAAACGTAGGGGAAGACCAGCGAGAGATTGTTGTGCTGCAGCTGGGTGGTCATCACTGCATAGCGGCTCGTTGCCTTCGACTGCAAGAGGCCACAGGGGCTTGTCAGACTGTTGAACACATATTTAAATTGGCTCTTAACTTTAGAATAGGTGGAGATGGACAGAAAAGTCGCAAAGATAATATGGAGAGCTCTGGTATCCACCACACCTACTCCCTCCACTCTGTGCATCCGTTGGCATGGTGCACCTGTCACAAGTGTGGAACCAAGCTGTCGTACTGCTACTGAGGCCGTACTTTGTTTGGATTTCATTGGCTTTTCCCCAACCCCCTGTTTCTGTGCTGGGCTCCTACCCAAGATACCATGTTCTATTTAGTCATCCTGCCTCCTCGGGTCTCTCTGGGCTGTGACTGTTTTTCAGACTTTCTCTGCTTTTGATGATCCTGGCAGTTTTCAGGAGCACTGATCAGATATTTTGTAAAAGGCCCCTCGATTTGGGTTTGTCTGGTGCTTTCCTTCCTTCCTTCCTTCCTTCCTTCCTTCCTTCCTTCCTTCCTTCCTTCCTTCCTTCCTTTCTGACAGGCAGAGTGGACAGTGAGAGAGAGAGACAGGGAGAAAGGCTTTCCTTTACTGTTGGTTCACCCTCCAATGGCCTCCGCGGCCGGCACACAGCGCTGATCCGAAGCCAGGAGCCAGGTGCTTCTCCTGGTCTCCCATGGGGTGCAGGGCCCAAGCACTTGCGCCATCCTCCACTGCACTCCCAGGCCACAGCAGAGAGCTGGATTGGAAGAGGGGCAACTGGGACAGAATCTGGTGCCCCGACCGAGACTAGAACCCGGGGTGCTGGCACCACAGACGGAGGATTAGCCTAGTGAGCCACAGTGCTGGCCTGTCTGGTGCTTTTCAAACAATTAGGCTGCAGTCTTGTGTGTGTGTGTTATGATTTTTTTTTCATTTATTTATTTGAGAGGCAGTGACAGACAGTGACAAGGAAAGACAGAGAGAGCTCTTCCATCTGCTGGTTCACTCCCTAAATGGCCACAATGGCAGGAGCTATGCCGATCCGAAGCCAGGAGCCAGGAGCTTCCTCCGGGTCTCCCACGTAGGTGCAGGGGCCCAAGGACTTGGGCCATCCTCCACTGCCTGTGCAGGCCATAGCAGAGATCTGAATCAGAAAAGGAGCAACCAATACCAGAACTGGTGCCCATATGGAATGTCGGTGCCACAGGTAGAAGATTAACCTACAGCACCAGTCCCTCTTGTGTTTTTGAGAGGAAGAGGTACACTACTATTTTTCATCACCCATCAGTCAAGGTCAAGGCCACCCACAGGACTTCTCATTGATGTGCATCATCATCATTCGGGAAAATCAGCTTCTGTTATCACAGCAAACACTGCGTAGGTTCCTCTGCTGGAAAGATACTCCCCACTCACCCCACCCCAAACACTACACCCTTTAGAAGCCTCTGTAAGTGGACCTGCCTTTTTAAGGTGGTCTTTTAATACAAGTTCTTTTCTTTGGGAAACTATGATTCTTTACCATGCTTGCCTCTCAGTGGGAGCTATCTCAGAGAGATGGGTTACAGAAGGCCCCAAGTATTTTGGCTATGCATTTCCTAAAGCCACTGCAATTTCATCCATGTAAAATGACATATTAGGTCCTGGCAGTCCTGTCGCCTGCCCTTTGTGAGCCGTTGACAATCAGCCCTGTTCCTCCTTAGATAACTGGAAATTTGGAGAATTGCCTACAGGGCACGGCCAACCTGATGGCAGAGAGGAGGTAGGAGCCTGGTCAGCTCTGGAATTTTTGGGATCCTCGTGTGCTGGGCAACCCCGTGCCAGGAATGGTGCTGTGGCTTGGAGCCGGGGAAGGCAACGGAGGCGCTGCTCATCTGAAGCTGGGACCGCAGGGACCTGGCGCTCACCTGCAGACACACGTGAGGTAACACTGGGGAGCGGGGCTGACTGAGTAGGTCCTTCCCCTCCTGCACACTGCTCCCCCCCCATACATACACACGCACACACATACACACTCATACACACACACATTCCCATACCCGCACACACACTCATATACACATGCTTACACACACACTCATATACACACACATGCACACACTCCCATAACCACACACACACTCATACACACACACTCATACACACATGCATATACACACATTCCCATACCTGCACACACACGCATACACACACATTCCCATACCTGTACACACACACGCATACACACATGCATATACACATATTCCCATACCTGCACACACACGCATACACACACATTCCCATACCTGTACACACACATGCATACACACACATACCCACACACACTCATACACACACAGGCATACACACACATTCCCATACTTTCACACACACATACACACATGCATACACACACATTCCCATACTTGCATACACTCATACATACATGTATACACACACATTCCCATACCCACACACACTCATACACACACAGGCATACACACACATTCCCATACTTGCATACACTCATACATACATGTATACACACACATTCCCATACCCACACACACATTCCCATACCCGCACACACACATACACACATGCATACACACACATTCCCATACCTGTACACACATATATACACATGCATACACACACACTCATATACACACATACACACACTCCCATAATCACACACACACTCATATACACACACATGCATACACATACATTCCTATACCCACACGCATACACACACATTCCCATACCCGCACACACACATGCATACACACACATACCCACACACACTCATACACACACAGGCATACACACACATTCCCATACTTGCACACACACATACACACACGCATACACACACATTCCCATACTTGCATACACTCATACATACATGTATACACACACATTCCCATACCCGCACACACACATACACACATGCATACACACACATTCCCATACCCGCACACACACACACACACACACACACACTCAGAGTTCATGGCTGCCTTTCAGCATCCTTCCTCACCACACAGGCTTTTCGCTCCACATTTACATCAGCCCTGTTCCCAAGGGCACACCATCGGTCCCATTCACTGAGGCTGCTCTTGCTACACGGAAGTAGAGTCCACATCTCCAAAAGTGTTAGCCCATCTCTGGCTAAGGCACTTTGAGTTATGCATCTCCACTGCTGTTGTCTTATTTGTAGCCACTGGGACTGTAAAAATACACATTTATTTATTTGAAAGGCAGAGACAGAGAGACAGACAGAGATCAATCTTCTGTCCGCTGGTTTACTCCCAAAATGCCCACAACAGCCACGTCTGAGCCACCCCAAAGCCAGGAGTCAGGAACTACACCTGGGTCTCCTATACGGGTGGCAGGGGCTCAAGCATTTAGGCCATCATCTGTTGCTTTCCCAGGCTCATTAGCAGGAAGCTGGAGCAGAATCTGGGGCTTGAACTGGCACTCTGATACGGGATATCTGTGTCACAGTGGTGGCTTCATCCTCTCTGGCACAAAGTTGATTAAAGATTTTCTTTAAAAGAAAATGTGTTTGACCTTCCTAACCTGGTAAGTGTACATTCTTAGCACCTTGACTTATCATGAGCTGCCCTCCTGGCTATCTCCCCTACATGACTGGGGCAGGCACTGCTCAGTGTCTGAATCTGTAGATCAGGTGTGATGCTAACACCAAAAGGGCATTCTGTGTTTACCGAACAGGAGAGAGAAAGAATAAATATAATAGATAAGGTAGATAGTACACTCCCCTCTGACTTAAGAACCTCTTCAAAAAGTGTAAATTCTGGGACTGGTGCTGTGGCATGGTAGGCTAAGCCTCTACCTGAGGTGCCAGCATCCCATATGGGTCACAGTCGAAATGCAAGCACGGGTATGCATTTGGCCTACTGGTCAAAATGCCTTGTAGCTGGCACTGTGGCACAGGGTTAAAGCCCTGGCCTGAATAGCCAGCATCCCATATGGGCGCCGGTTCTAGTCCCAGCTGCTCCGCTTCCCATCCAGCTCTCTGCTACGGCCTGGAAAAGCAGTAGAAGATTGTATAAGTCCTTGGGCCTCTGCACCCATATGGGAGACTCAGAAGAAGCTCCTGGCTCCTGGCTTTGGATCAGCCCAGCTCCAGCCATTATGGCCATTTGGGGAGTGAACCAGCAGATGGAAGACCTCTCTCTCTTTCTGTCTCTAACTCTGTCTTTCAAATAACTAAATAAAATCTTATGGAAAAAAAAGTATAAAAGTGCTTTGAGGTAGAAGCAGGTGATTTTGTGAAGGCCAGAGGATGGTCTCGCCATTCCCAGAGATGCCAGCCCAGGGCAATCTGCCCAGGCCTCTCCCCTAGAGGGCAGTGTGGTGCAAGGAGTCAGAATGATAGCTGCGGTTTATCTGGTTCCTGGCACTGTGCTGGATGCTCATTCAATCACCAGAAGCCAGAGACAGAAAATGATACATTCAAGAGAAGTCACACGCAGTAAGTGGCCCGGCCAGGTTTCTAACTCTGAAGAACTTTTCCACTACAGAATTCTATCTGTGTCCTCACCACCAGCTCCCCAGGTCAGACAGGTCTAGGGTGTGTTGGTGATGGGGATGGGAGTGTGCTCTTGTTTCAGATTCTTTACGAATCACAAGCCCGGGCTGGGGTGTGGGGAGCTGTAGTCTGCATGCTTAAAGCAGAGGAGACCTCAGGACTGGCTGCCCTCCCTGGTGTCCTGTAACCAGCTCGGACCAGCCAGGGAGCCCTTCTGCAGGACGTGGGGCCAAGATACACAGCTCAGAGCTGGACGCTAGCTCCGGGCGTCTGCCTGCCTGTCTTGCTGACTGTGACCTCATCTTAGTTCTGCTTTTTTTAATGACAGCATAAGACAAGTTTAGAAGACAAAAATAACCTTGGCGCTACCTTGTGGGTCCATGGCAATTATCGCACAATCACACGTTCAGTAAGCAAGACGGAGTTCCAGCCTATTTACGGTTCGTGTCTCTGTGCAAATGCGCAGGCTTCTAGACCTTTGCCGGGAAGACAGGCACAGGGCACAGCCTGGCATGCAGAGTGAGCAGGGGGCTGGCACTGTGGCATAGTGGGTAAAGCCACTGCCTGCAGTGCCAGCATCCCATATGGGCACCGGTTTGAGTCCTGGCTGCTCTACTTCCGATCCAGTGGCCTGGTAAAGCAGTAGAAGATGGCCCAACTACTTGGGCCCCTGCACTCACATGGGACACCTGGAAGAAGCTCCTGGTTCCTGGCTTCAGATCGGCACAGCTCCAGCTGTTGCAGCTAACTGGGGAGTGAACCAGCGGATGGAAGACCTCTCTCTCTCTCTCTCTCTGCCCCTCCTTCTCTCTGACTTTCAAATAAATAAATAAATCTTAAAAAAAGGAGGGAGAGAGTGAGCAGGCCTACTGGCCATGCCCTTCCAGACCGACCAAATGGCTGAGCCAGAACTCCTCTTGGCCTGATCCTGTGACCCCTGGCCCCCAGAAGTCCTCCAAAGCCACACTGTCCTCCAGGGTGGGGTGGGGGTGAGGCCTGGGCAGATTGTCCTGGGCTGTCAATATCTTGGGGATGGTGTGGCTGTCCTCTGGGCTTCACGAAAAAAAAACTGCCCAATACTACCAATAAGCCTTTCATGACAAAGGGATCTGGGCTTTGCTACTTAAAAGAGCCGCTTACTGAATTCAGCTTCACCTCAGTTTCCGACTTTGTAAAATGGGTGTTAGAATTCTCAACGTTATCTATTTCTTGGGGTTTTTGTGGATAATGAAAGAAGAAACATTGTACAAATGAGAAACAGCAAAGGTTGTAGGATCTGTTCCCTTCTGAAGCCGCACAGTCTGTTTAGGCTTGCCAAGGCTCAAAAACGAAATCGCCATTTGGAACTGTTGAACTTAATGCTTAACGCCCTTGGATCTCACAATTCCGCGTTTCAGCACCCTGGGTGAAAGAGCTCTTTTTTTTTGAAGAGTTTTCTCCTGGGTGTTGACCAGAGAATGCTTTAGAGCTGAGCTATGCACCCCACCCCCTGCCCATGCCCACCCCGAGCTGGACCCCTGTGGCGCTCAGCTAGTGCGCGGCAGGGGGCAGGCCACTGGGGTGGAACACACTGGCTCTCAGTGTGGCAGCTCCAGGGTTAAATCAGGCTCCACCACGTGCTTGCTTAGTCGCCTCGGACACCTTGCTTCAATCTACCTCAGTCTTCAACACTGGAAAGGCAGTCACAGTGCCTGCTTCATATATTGGGTTATATAAAGATTCTCATAAGCACTTATTAGTGTTGCCAACGTGGCCTCCCATATGGATGCTGGTTCAAGTCCTGGCTGCTCTACTTCCAATCCAAGTCCCTGCTGATGCGCCTGGGAAAGCAGCTGAAGATGGTCCAAATGCTTGGGCCTCTGCACCCATGTGGGAGACCCGGATGATGCTCCTAGCTCCTGGCTTCTGCCTTGGCCAGCCCCAGCCATTACGGCCATTTGGGGAGTGAACCAGCGAATGGAAGACCCCCCACACACACACACACCCACCCCATTTCTCCTCTGTAACTCTGTGAGCTCTTTGCTACCCATCTCTGTATCCTCTGGACTTGGCAGAGTGCCTGGCGCAGAGTAGGAGCTGAGTACAGTTCAATAAGCATTTACTTCCAGACGGTTCCTGACAGTGAGGGTGATGGCTGGCGGGGACTTGGGACATGACCTGGCACAATATTACTCCTAAACGATTCTGCAAGACAAGGACCATTTCAGAAGGGAAGGCTGGGGCTGGCGCTGTGGTGCAGCAGGTTAACACCATGGCCTGAAGCACTGGCATCCCATATGGGCGCCAGTTCTAGTCCTGGCTGCTCCATTTCCGATCCAGCTCTCTGCTGTGGCCTGGGAAAGCAGTAGAAGATGGCCCAAGTCCTTGGGCCCCTGTACCTACATGGGAGACCCAGAAGAAGCTCTTGGCTCCTGGCTTTGGATTGGCGCAGCTCCGGCCATTGTGGCCATCTGGGGAGTGAACCATCAGATGGAAGACTCTCTCTCTCTCTCTCTCTGTCTCTCTCTGTCTCTCTCTCTCTGCCTCTCCTCTCTGTGTAACTCTATCAAATAAATAAATAAATCTTAAGAAAAAAGAAGGGAAGGCTGCAGCATGGTGGGATGGGCCCGGGCCCGGGCCCTGCTGGGACTCCTCAAAGCCTGTGGGCCGCCCTTCAGCACAGCACAGCACACGAGGCTGCCCAGGGCAGGGCTGGGACAGAGCTCCATCCTCTGGGCACCACAATAAAATCAAGTCCCCCAGGAGGCCCTGGGGGTCGTTCAGCCCTCCCTTGGTTTACAGACGGGGCAGCTGAGGCCATGGGATGAGACGGTAATTCCTGACCCCCAACTCCCGGGCTGGGGGCCACGGGGAGGACGTACGTGGGGGAAGTTCAGAAGTGGACCTGGTCTAGCGAATCAGGGCGAGGAAGAGCGGGCGCGGCGTGATTGGTGGACGCCTGGTCTCGTTAAGCTACCTTTCTAAATCACAATCTAACGAGAGTGCTTCCAGCTACATAAAGGAAGCCCGACATCCTCCTTTTCACTGGAGAATATAATTTTGCTTCAGCCGCAATTTAAATTGATTCCGTTCTGAGCGCCGGCGCTCGGAGTGCGGCGCGCCTTCTATTTTCGCCATGATACTTGTTTTGACAGTGATGCATTTCCGTTGACATAGTTGAAATCCTTATGCAATAAATCTCTGCCTGAAAATTAATCATGTTGATAATATTCTGAGAATTAATAACACCCATTGCTCAAATCATTAACTTAAAAAAAAAGGAGCTTCCAAAATCTGTTCCCGGCAGTAAGGGGACCCACAAAATAAATGCACGTTTGATAAAATAATCCAAGTAGCAGTTTAACAAGCGTAAACTTGAGTGTGGCTGCAATAACACAGAACTATTGTTTAAGGGTTGGCAGGGGCTGATGAGCTCTTGTTTGAGTTACGGAGCAGGCATCCGCATGCATAATGAACTGCTCCCTGCATTATTAATGTGCTGCTTATTTAGCCTCGTCTGTCTGGAAGATAATGTATCCTAACTCTAATGAGTGATTGGTTTTATACATAATTACAGTAGCAGCCGTCGCGAGGAAAGCGCGCACCCCCCAAAGAAGGAGTTCTAAAAATAAAGTCATCACGTAAACCCCGTTGTTGTTGCATTCTATCAAAATCAAACCCGAAGCGTTCGAGAATTCATAATAAATTACCGGCGACAGACTCATTATTAACATCATAATTTAACACAAAAGGTTTTACTTAATCATTCATTACGGATCATGTGCGGTTAAAATGCATATAAACGACTTGGGTTGCTTTAAAGATGTTTGAAAGATGCTCCCTTTCGGCCGCTCACCAACGCGCTGTAGGGCGTGGAGAGAGCGAGTGAATGAGAGAGCGAGCGAGTGAGCGAGAGAGGACGGATAGAAGAGGGTTAAGCATTTATGCCATTTCTGGGAGGAGGTTAATTAAAAGTTCCAGAGTTGTAAGGTGATGCCTTTTCACGTCTGAGATTCCTCAGACCCCGTTTGCACCATCAGGTGGGCCTTTGTAGTTTGTAGAGGAGCCCGCATCAGAAGCCGGTCCCGCCGGCCTCCTGTCTCCTGCCACCTGTTCCTGAGCATCCAGCACCCAGCGAGGGCCCAGCATCGCCAGGTTCTCTTGCATCGCCCGCTGTCACGTGACTCTGAAAGCGCCCTGGCTGTCCCCACACTCCCATCCAACCGACACCTGCCTGACGGTGACCCTGACGCACCGCGGGCTGCTCACCCCTGCTCTGGCGGCTTCGGTTTGGGTGTGAAGCATGCAGTGTGTGCATCCAAACGCGCGCCTTTTAAAACCGGGCCTCATGGCGGCTGTGCGTGCTGGGGAGCGTCTGTGCACCCAGGCGCCGTGGCACCAGGCTGAGAACATCCATTTATCTTTCTGAAACCCAAAGCACTTTCAATTTATCCCCGCATCAGAAAGCCTGCCTCGCTTTTCCTCGGTGATTGTAGAGACGTTTGAATTATTGCAGATCATAACGCAGTTCCTAAAAGTGGTTAAGACCCTTGATCGCAGGAGAATTCCCGGATGTTGCCTGAAGCTAGGAATGAAACCTACAGGCAAGAGGAGGGGGGGAACTGGAGCCTGCTTCCGATTCTGAGCACAGCCTGGGCTCACGGCCTTCTGCGGGAACGCACTTAAAGACAGCAGATTGCCTTGGCACGTCTCGCGTTGAATACTAACTCAGCTTCCAGCTCCTTGTAGAGGCGGCGTGGAGTTTGGCTCACTACAAGGGCCTCGAGTTGTGGCGCTGTCGCTCGCCCTGACACTGAGCCTTGGTGATAAGGGGGGCCACAGGTGGAGTGGGACCTGGGAGAGTCTCAGCAAGGTTCTGCCCCCCCGCCCGGCGCCCATTCGTGCTTCTCTTTTTAAAGAGATCAAGGTGATTCCAGGAGCCAGGTCTGTGCTGTACCCCAGAGGACAACCCTCCCTGGAGCGACCGTGGGGACCCTGGCCAGAGGCAAGGTGGCTCCCGGAGCAGGAGGGCAGGGGCTGCTAGGATAAAGGTGCTTCTGGGACACCTGGGTGGGGCCTGTTAACCACAGGTGTCCCTTTGTCTACCACATGTGGATTCCAAAGAGCACTTCCTTTGCAAAGAGCCTGAAGCCCACTGGTGCTGGAGAGAGCGGAAGCACTCTCACGCCATAGGACACCCAGTCCCCTTGACCTTGGTTCTCTGTCCCCGTGACTAATGTAGCCTGCTCCAGCAGGTGCCTACTCCCCCACCGAGGTCCACCCTTGTCACCCAGGGTGCTGGGTGTGTGTGTGCCGGGGGGTAAACCTTCACCGGCTGCAGGGCCCTGGCCTCAGCCGCACTACCGATGGGGTTCATGGTGAGAAGGAAGGTTGTGGCCGTGGCAAGAGGAAGCAAGCTGGGAAGTTGGGATTTTCCTGATAATTACAGGAATCATTCCAATATCTGAGGGAGGGGAGCGACAGGCTCAGATTTTCCAGGATCTTAGGAAGAGCTGTTTCAATGCTAATGCCAGCCTCAAGTCCTTGGGTCCCTGCCACCCTGTAGGAGACTTAGGTTGAGTTCTGGACTTCTTGCTCCAGCCTGGCTTAGCTGTGGCTGTCATGGGCATTTGGGGAGTGAACCAGCAGAGGGGAGATCTCTCTCTCTCTGTTTCTCCCTGTACCTTTTACATAAATAAACATTAAAATACAAAAAAAAAAAATATTACTAGTGTGAGGTTATGAAAGCCGAACCTGAGACTGTGCCTTTGTGTGTGGGGGTGAGAAGTCACCCCTGGGGCATTTTGCAGCCGGGACCCACCAGACCTGGTGACTGAGTGGCTGTCAGGGTGGGGGTGGGGATGTTAGCACGCTGCAGGCCGAGCACCAAGCACAGTGTGGCACAAGGAAGGGGATGAACGCGAGTTTGCAAGGCTTCATTGTCCCAGAACTCTGTGGGATATCCTTCCAGGAGTCTGAGGCTCAAGCGAAAGATCAGGGCTGGAAAAAGACAGGTTCTGTGGGAAGCTGCTGGGAACCTGAGCAGCGAGTGGGTAAATGGCTGGGCCAGGGAAAGGCGAAGAGAACTGCAGTGGAGAACAAAACAGAACCCTCCAGACTCTTCCACGCTCGCCTGCAGGGCTGCCCCCTCCCTGGACCACCCGCTCCGCTCTCTGACCACGTGCTTGCATGTCCCCGGACACATCTCAGAAGACTTGTGGCCGGTGAGCCTTCGGTCCTTGCCACTCCGCAAAGGGCCTCGGCACACAAGAGCTGACGCAGCGGCCGTGGAGCCCCGCTGAACGCGCAGAATGGCCGGAGCGCCTGCTTACCAGCACTGGCAGATTGCGAAGGAACCTCCTCCTCTTCTCCTTCTTAAGAACCAAGCGGGGCACCTCCAGGGTGCTCTGCCCGCAGTCCAGGCGGCCACTGGTCAGGTACAAGGTGAGCTGCGTCAGGGCCAGCTGGTCGCTGTAGGAGAGGTTGAGGCCCGTTGCCCACACCTGAGTGAAAGAGGAGCCGTGAAGTCAGGGGTGAGGCTGCCAAATGGGAGAGAAAGCCCCGCACCCCCTCGCCCCACCACCACAACCCGACCACGAGACTTCACGGAGTAGCTGGCTTTGATTGGGTGTCTACACCCTCCGGCCGAGCGGCTGGGATCTGATCCTGAGATTCACAGGTGTGAAAATGCCCGGCCGAGGCAGCGTAACCCAGGCACGCAGCCCCTGAAGCGCTCCCAGTGACCCTGCTTTTCCTGCCCCGGGTGTGGCATTTCCGAGGTGCCCAGTGCAATGCTTCTCCTGAGACAGCGACAGCGGCCAGACGCTTCAGCAGGCTGGGAACCAAAGTGGAGAAGATAAGAGGGTCCGAGCATGGGCGTGTCGAGGTGAGAATCGGGCAGCCTGCCTGGACGGTGGGAGACCCCGCGACGACAGCCTCTCTGGGAATCTCACCGCCATACTTAAGGTGAGTTTCCCTTAGTGGTCAACCAGTGACCGCACCTTGTCCTGAGTGTATCCCAGGATTATTGGGAGGACACGATCACACAGCAAAAATCCAAAGGCTTCCGGAAACAGATTCCTTGATTACGTCACCGTCAGCTCCTAGGTAGTGTCGGTTAATCCCTGTGACAAACGTTTAGTGAGCATCTACTACATGTTACACTGGCAATGACAGAAGTAGGTCACGCGCTCCCTGCTCCCCTCTCCCATGGCCCCCGTCAGTGCCCACCCTCACAGTGAATCCTCCTCCCCAGGTGTGTCATTGTGGAGGCCACTACAGCGTCCAGGGCCAACGGCAGGCACAGGTTCTGCATCGGGAGGGTGATGATGAACACATTCAGTTCATGACAGCACAGTGTAAACAGACCAGAGACAGACTGGGTTTGCCTGCCACGGTGCACCACGAAAGCACCTGAACTTTTTTTTTTTAAGATTTTATTTATTTATTTGAGAGGTAGAATTACAGTGAGAGGGAGAGATGGAGAGAAAGGTCTTCCTTCCATTGGTTCACTCCCCAGATGGTCGCAATGGCCGGCACTGCGCCAATCCGAAGCCAGGAGCCAGGTGCTTCTTCCCAGTCTCCCACGCGGGTGCAGGGCCCAAGGACCTGGGCCATCTTCTGCTTTCTCAGGCAATAGCAGAGAGCTGGATTGGAAGAGGGGCAGCTGGGACTAGAACCGGCGCCCATATGGGATGCCAGTGCCACAGGCAGAGGATTAACCTATTGTGCCATGGAGCCGGCCCCCAGCATCTGAACTTTAAACAAGCAGTGAAAAGAGGACTGGTCCCTTGTGTTAAGGGGCTCCAGGGTGCCAGGTGCTTTGCAAACATCTCAGAGCCAACGGCCTAAACGGCAGCCGTCACACAGCACAGATGAAGCGGCAGCGCCTCGGGGAAGTATCCGGTTCCACACAGCCGGGGAGCGGCGGTGCTGGGATTTGAACCCAGTTCTGCCTGGCTCCAAGCCCACCACCCTCTTCCTGTTCCCTGCTGGAGGAGATGCACAGATTCTGGCCCAGCCAGTCTGTCCCCTGCGCCGATCCTCCAGTCCAATTCCAGGCTACAGAGGCAGAGGATGGGACCATGCTCGCGTCTGATCCAATCCGTGCCACGCAAACACCTCGTGGCAGAGAAAATGTGAATTATTGCCCTCCTGGAATGGGCCGGAGTCAGCAGTCACGCAGTCTCACCGTCGGAAGTTGGAGACGCACACATTTGCGCGACGACTTGATGAAACACTTCATCCTTCCAGGAGGCCCTCCTGCGCCCCCTTCACCGACTCTGCGTGTCGAGACACATCACGCTTCAGCCCCGGAATGGGCTCCTCCCCTCCCCGGATCTAGCAGAAGTGACTTGAGTGAGCACTGAATGTAAATGGCGTCATTAGGAGGATATTAAGAGGTCAAGTTCTTGAGGCCCCTTGCTAAACTGGAGCTAATTTCAGGAGTGGTATTTGCCCAGGAAATGCCCTTTTATAATAGCAAATAAATCACATTTGCAACAATGGCTCCAGACTCACTGCCAAGTGTCTGTTGAGTGGTAAATATCCAATCTGTCAACTTAAATATTTCCTGCTGCATGGCAGAAAAATGTAAATCAGATGGGGACGGCAACTTTTCCTTCATCCGAGAAGGCGAACTTGGCATTTGTGTGCGTCAGGCGTTTTCTTCAGAGCGCCTGTCTGTCCGTGACCTTGATCGCAGGGAAACATACATACCAGGCATTCCTAATGGTAATGACAATACTATTAATGTTTTGGTGATGAGGCATTTTGGAGGGAGGCAGCCCCACAAGAGAGTAAGAACCAAGGACTCAGTGCACCCCCGGCCCTCACAGAGGCTGTGAACTTGACTGAGACGCTCAGGCGCTCTCAATCTTGGTCACCCTGAAATGTTACCGGAGCAACTGACGAAGACCTACTGTGTGCCCTTTTGAAAGCAAAATAAAATAAATGCTGGGGCCGGTGCTGTGGCGTAGCAGGTCAAGCCACTGCCTGCAGTGCCTGCCTCTCATATGGATGCTGGCTTGTTTCACAGCTGCTCCACTTCTGATCCAGCTCCCTGCTAATGCATCTGGGACAGCAGCAGAGAATGGCCCAAGCGCGTGGGCCCCTGAACCCACGTGGGAGGCCCAGAAGAAGCTCCTGGCTCCTGGCTTCGGATTGGCCCAGCTCTGGTCATTGCGGCCATTTGGGGAGTGAACCAGTGGATGGAAGATCTTTCTCTTTATAACGCTGCCTTTCAAATAAAACAAATCTTCAAAAATAAAATATAATAATGCACATAAAATTGCCTTATAAATTTCAATACAAACGTTACTTATGATTGATTGATTGATTGATTTAGAGAGGCAGAGAGACCTCCCATTTGATGGTTCACTCCCCCAATACCAGGAGTGGAGAACTCGATCCTGGTTTCCCAAGTGGGTGGCAGGGAGTCAAGTACTTGAGACATTTCTTGCTGCCTCCCAAGGTGTGCAGGAAGCTGGGTTTGGAGTGGGCCCCGCTCAGATACGGCAGCCCCAGGTGGTGTTAACTTCCGGGTCCAGTGCCCTCCTGTAAGTGGAGTAGAGTTTCGGGGGGCGCACTTTCAGCCACATTAGCGAGTAGATTGCCCCATTTCCTCGCTGTCTCCCCGTTATGTCTTTCCTTGCTCAATCCCACAGCAACCCCATCCTGGAGGTGCTCCGGTTTGGGTGAGGTTACCACGGCGGGTTCTGAGGTCAGCAAGCGGCTTCGTGGTTTGCCTGAGACGGCAGAGTGCAGGCCAGACTCTGCCCCTGGCCTAGCAGGAACACTCCGGTCGGCAAAGGAGAGTGGGGACATGTTTCTTTCCACCCCTTGCTCCGCAGCAGGCCTGCCTGGTCGCTCCTGTGACTGTTCTGTTCCCCACCTGGCTTTTCCATTGAAGACACTGCCTGAGGCCTGTCCAGTGCCCAGGGGCTCTGGTCCCCCTTTTCCCCTGCCAGCCCTGAAGGGGAGGGGAGTCTGAGGGTTTTGTCCTCCCAGCAGCCCACCAGTGTGCCGGCAATTCCAGCATTTCTCTCAGAACTGCGCCACCTGCATCCTCCACCTGCAATGGCTTCCAGGCAGGTCTTATGCGGCTTGTTTCAGATTCAAGTGCAGCAGGCGTTAGCCTCCCAGGTTAGGGGCGGGTATTTGCGGAGCGGTTAGTAGGACTCTGCTTGGGATGCTAGCACCCCACATTGGAGCCCCTGGAGCAGAGTCCTGGCCTTGCTCCCCATTCCAGCTTCCTGCTGGTGCACATCCTGGGAGACAGCAGGAGATGGTTCAGGTGTGTGCCGCTTGTGTGGGAGACCCGGATGGAGTTCCAGGTTCCTGGCTTTGGCCTGGCACGGCCCTGGCTGTTGTGAGTGTTTCGGGAGTGAACTAATGGATGAGATCTCTTTCTTTTTTTTGCTTTTCAAATAAATAAGTAGAGATTTAAACTCCAAATCAGATGTTAATGGTACTGAGAAAATGTTAATGCAGTTGTTCACGAGGTGGGCCTAGGTCCTTGGGGGCATGCCTTGAGAGGGGGTGGGGTAAAGCTTGTTTGGAGCCAGCTGCTCTCTCTGCTTCTTGGTGGCCAGGTGATCCTCCTGCCCCATCTCCACCCTCTACCACTGTCACCATCATCACAGACCAAGTCAGTGGGGCCGCCCAGTCTTGGATCTGAACCCCCAAAACTGTGAGCCAGAGTTAGCCTTCTCAGGTGACGGAAAGGAGACCAACGCAAGCAGCTCCTCTGTGCCAGCCCCACGCTCCCACAGGCCTTGCAGCTAAGCCTACTCTTGCTTTGCGGCTTTGATGTTAACTTTAAAACCTAATCCAGCCCTACCCTGGACACCCCATCACAATTTTAAGAATATTTACCTACTTTCATTTTATTTGAAAGTTAGAAAGGAGGCCAGTGCTGTGGTGTAGTGGGTTAACGCCCTGACCTGACGCGCCAGCATCCCATATTGGTGCCAGTTCGAGACCCGGCTGCTCCACTTCCAATCCAGCTCTCTGCTATGGAAAACAGTGGAAGATGGCCCAATTGGGCCCCCGTACACATTTGGGAGACCCGGAGGAAGCTCCTGGCTTCGGATTGGCTCAGCTCCAGCCGTTGCGGCCAATTGGGGAGTGAACCAGCGGATGGAAGACCTCTCTCTCTCTCTCTGCCTCTCCTCTCTCTGTGTAACTCTGACTTTCAAAAAAAAAAAAAAAAAACGGCAGAAAGACAGAGACAGACAGACAGATGCAGAGGTCTTCTATCTGTTGGTTCACTCCCTAAATGCACTCGACCACCAAGGCTGGTCTAGGCTGAAGGCGGGAACCAGGAACTCCATCTGGGTCTCCCACATGACGGGCAGGGACCCAACTGGTTGAGCCATCATCTGGTGGCTTCCAGGGTGTGCACTAGCAGGGAGCTGCATCAGAAGCAGAGGAGCTGGGACTTGAACCAGGCACTTCAGTGTGGGATGCAGGTGTCCCCAGTGGTGACTTCGCTGCTGGTCCATGGTGCCTGCCCCACATCACAATTTAAATAAGTGATGATGGTGGCCATGATGAATGGGAATAGGCAGAATTGGATGGATTTAAAGTTGTTTAGGTGGTAGCTTTGCCATGACTTGCTTATAATAACTTCTAACGACTAGCTTGACAATTAATTGATGAGATGTGAGGGTGAGAGAAAACATCACTGAGCTTAGAGCTAGACCCTTAAAAATCATCCAGCACGATCAGTTTACTTTACAGACAGAGTAACCCCGGCGTGAAAAGCAGAGTGGTTTACCCTAGGTCACAAAGGCGGCCACCAAAGGTGTCTCAGCTCTCAGCTGGCAATCACTTGTTGATCACTGTTTGGTTGATGATTTTCAAAAAACTCTTTTGTTAAAAGTGGCTGGAATGTTCGAGAGATTTGCGTCACGATCTTAAGAGCTTGAGCAATAAAGAAGAGTTCCCCCCAGCATCATTGGCACTATCGGAAAAGGGCTGCTGTCCCACCTTAGAGCATCGGCTGAGGAGACCACGGCACCGCCACGCGACGGGCCAGTCTGTGATGTGACGCTGGAGGCGGTCGGGAGGAATGGCCTGACATCGGGAGAAACACAAAAGAGCAGGAGAGGACAGGAAGTGTGTAAGCGGTGACTTCAGTTTTGCAGAAATCAGGTCATACGTAGCGAAGGCTGGATGAGTGCAGAACAAGTGCTAGCCGTCCGTGTTCCTGTGCGCATCATTATAACTGCCATCGCATGTTCTAGATCTGCTCTATCTAGCGAGGTATCCACCAGCCAGCAAGCTTCTGAGCGATTGGCATGCAACGGGGCCAAACTGAGACGTGTTGTTGAGGTCAAGGGCATGCCAGGCTTTCAAGACTGGGGCTGTGGAAAAGGATCTCAGACAGCTCATCAACAGAATTTCACACTTACTGCATGCTAAAATAACATCTTGTTATGTTGGGTCACATAAAAATTATAATTATTTTTATTTCAATATTGTGTTTTAAATGGGACTACTAGAAAATTTAAAATGGGCCAGTGTTTGATGCGGCAGGTTAAGCCTCTCCGGCATGCCATGTTGGAGTGCCAGTTCAAGTCCCTGCTACTTCACTTCCTATCCAGCTCCCTGCTAATGTGCCTGGGAAGGCAGCAGAAGATGACCTAATGCTTGGGCCCCTGCCATGCATGTAGGAGACCCAGAAGAAGCTCCTGGTTCCTGGCTTTGGCCTGGCTCAGTGCTGACTGTTGTAGCCATATGGGGAGTAAACCAGTGGTTGGAAGATTTCTCTCTCTATCTCTCTCTTTCTCTCTCTCTCCCTCTTTCCCTCCTTCCCTCCCTCCCTCCCTCTCTGACGCTTTGTCTTTCATATAATAAACAAATGAATGAGTAAATGAATAATTCTTATAAGAAATTATGCATACGGGCTGGTATAAGGGGTAGTGGATTAATACTGCCAGAATACCATATGAACACCAGTTCTCTCTGGTGGAGAGCTTTTAAAAAGACAGATCCTGTGCATAAAGTTAATGGAAAAAGGATCTTAGTGGAGAATGGGACTGGGAATGGGAGAGGGAGGAGGAGGAGGAGGGGTGGGAGTGTGGTGGGAGGAATCACTATAGTCCTGAAGTTGTACTTATGAAATGCATGAGGTTTGTATTCCTTAAATAAAAGGTTTCTTTGGGAGAAAAAACACAACAGATCCTGCACTGGGGTCAACTCTGAGAGCCCTGCACCCCACCCTCCGCAGGGACGCAGCCCCCGCCCACCGAGCATGCTCCACCGTAGCCCATCTTGGCCAAGTGACGGGTGGGAGTGGGGCCCCTCCCTGCCCCCCAGCCAGGCGTATGTTCAGATTCACAGTCCCAGGTCGCACAGGACACACACCACTGCACACAGTGTTCTTTCCAGAGCAAGACCAAGCCGTTGGCCAGACCCGTGGGGCCCCACAATGGCTATGGCGAGGTAGCCAGCCTGTCCACTGAGCTCTTCTGGACTCCAGTGAGTGCAGCCACGGGTAGGTCACAGTGCGCTCTGTCTTTATGTATTTCCTGTTCATTGGCGGAGCGACAGGGTGAAACTTCTGTTTTGAAGGCGACACTCAGGGGCAGAGAGCAGGCGGGTGCCAGGATGGAGAGAGAAAGTGCACCTGGCCGGGAGACGAGGGTGGCCAGACCAATACAGCAACCACAGAGCTGGGTGCAGGGGTGGCCTTACAGATGCTCTTCCCCAGGTGGGCTGCAGTGAGAGTCCAGAGGAGTCCAGGGTGTCTCAAGACTTCTGCTCTGGGCAGACAAAAGCAAGGTGCTCCCATTTCCTGAGTGTAGCCAGCCACTAGGGGAATGGTTTAGAGCGGGCATGGAGGGTCCAGGCTGGGACGACCACGTCCCGGCGCCGTCCCTGGGGCCAGGGGAGACCTCTGGTACTTTGCTCCTTTCTCCATGTGCACTCAGGAATGTGTGCTCAGCTGGCTGGGTAGGGAAACATCTTTTCCTTGGCTGTTGTTTGTGGGCTGACGGCTCAAGGCTCTCCAGGCTAGAGGAGTGGTGGGGACCTGTGGCTTCTCCCTAAAGACACAGTGGAGGGAGGCTGCCCTGCTTTGCACAGCATCCGAGCTGTAGGGTTAAGTAGGGTTAAGAGGGTGGCGGCAGGGGCTGGCGCTGTGGCACAGTGGGTTAAAGCCCCAGCCTGCAGCACTGGAGTCCCATATGAGTGTGGTTCGAGTCCCGGCTGTTCCTCTTCTGATCCAGCTCTCTGCTATGGCCTGGAAAAGCAGTAGAAGATGGCACAAGTCCTTGGGCCCCTGCACTCATGTGGGAGAACTGGAAGAAGCTCCTGGCTTCAGATCAGCCCAGCTCTGGCCATTGAGGTCATTTGGGGGAGTGAACCAGCAGAATGGAAGATCTCTCTCTCTCTCTCTCTCTCTCTGGCTCTACCTGTCTCTGTAACTCTGTCTTGTAAATAAATAAAATAATTCTTTAAACAAAAAAGAAGAGGGTGGTGGCAGGTTGGTAGGGGGGAAGAAGTGATGGTGGCTGCAGGCTAAGGGGACTGGAGGGGACTGCAGCTCCACGGGGGACTGAGAGTCCATGCCCTCGCCCCACCCCCATCTGTGTGTTTTAAGCCACTTCTTCCTCATCTCTGAGCCTGCTTCCTGCCTACTGGCCGGGGAGTGAGGCAGCAGTCCATGACGGCGAGGGCCCTGCGGACACAAATGTGATTGGGACCCTCATGCTTCTTCCCCGTTTGATTGCTGAGAGCAGGGCTGGTGTGGGTGGAAGAGACCAGAGCCCTGGAATGTGAAGGCAGAACCCAGCCCCTGTGGCCCGGGAGGGCAGTGGAGGATGGTCCAAGTGCTTGGGCCCTGCACCCACATGGGAGACCAGGAGGAAGCCCCTGGCTCCTGGCTTCAGATCGGCGCAGCGCTGACCGTAGCGGCCATTTGGGCAGTGAACTAATGGAAGGAAGACCTTTCTCTCTGTCTATCTCTCTCACTCTCTAACTCTACCTGTCAAATAAGTAAGAAAAAAAAAAAAACAAAACCAGCTTGTCTCCAGGAACCCAAGGTGTCCTGGCCTGTCCTCTATCAAAAGGAATTCACTGCAGCGGGGCAGGGATCCAGCTGGTCCTACACGGCTCTGATCACCGGACTCGAGGTCCGTGTCCTCTCCAGTAGATAAAACCCCGCTGGCCAGTAGTGTCTGGGGGTGGTCCGTGTAGGGGAATTCCAAGTCCAGGGCAGAAGGCAACTACCACTTACATGGAAGCCCCCAGACCATCGGAAGCCCTCCCGACCACCATAAATCCCCTACAGGGCAGGGCACCACCTTCACCAACCAATCAAAGGAAGGTCCCAAGCCCTGCTGACCAGCCCAGGACTGGACACTAGCTGGACACGCACCTGTCAGCCCCAATTTCAGTCCGTAAGAAGTTCACCCCAACTCCTCCAGGAGCCCGGGAACTAAGCAGTGGCTGCCCAGCTCCTCGTCCTGAGCCTTGCAATGAACACCTGCTTTCTTGCGCCACCCCAATGTCACCAACTGGCTTCCTGGGGTCAGGTGAGCAGACTCAGGTTTGGGGGTTCTATGTCAACGCCTCCAAGCTACTTTTTTTGTGGGGGGGTGGGAGCTGCTCGGCAACAAGGGCCCTTGCTGGATCTCGACTCTGCTATTCCGGCCTGCTGCTCACACACGGACTCTGCAAGCAGGCTCCCGCAGAAAAGGCGCTTTCTCAGGCCCGCCCTGAGCCCCACCGTCTTCTCTATTTATTTTTTCTCACTTGGCTCATCCAATCGCCAGACAGCCCTTACTGTGTAAACAACACACCTGATACTGAGGTCCAAAGGGATTGGCACACCGCACTGTCAGACGTTTCAACGGATCAAACAGTGATGTGATTGTGGTATGTGCTAAGAGCTGTCTGCCTTATGTTAGAAAAATCTACTGACTGGCAGAGGCGGCAGCCTCTTGGCGTGCTGCCACCTAGTGGCGGCTTCTGGGCTAGCGCAGGCTCTTTCCGAGACAGCCCTGGTCCCGGGTGCGCCATTAGGACTCCTGGGGATTTATTTTGGACGGCTTCCCCTCTGCCTCTATTACTGTGGTTTATCTTCTTGGGCATGACTTCCACCACAGCGTCAGGAGGAGGCTGCTCGCCCTGGACGCTGCCCTAGGGTTCAGAGGCAGTAAAAAAACAAAACAAAACAAAACAAGCCATGTTGGCGCTGCCACTGAGCGCCAGGCAGCCCACCGTGCCCGTGGCCCCCGCCGTGCCCGTGGCCCCAGCCGTGTCCGTGGCTGCCACCCTTTGCACAGGCCTTCAACATGAACTCTGGAGAAAAAAAAATAGTTACTGGCTTCCAGATAGGAAAACGCCAAGGTAGCAACGAACGTTTCAAAAGTGCTGCCAAATGGAACACGCCAGCACTTACATGGTTATCTTACACGGCTCTGTCCGGATCACAATTCCAGAAGTACGTTTTAATGCACGTGGGGCAGGTGGGACCTCTGAGGGGCAGAGTGGTCAGCTGTTCCGGTGGACAGGCGGTGACCTGCGCCACTCCCGCCGCCTCATTTCGCAGACGGGGACCCTGGGAGCGAGGGACGCACTCCAGTCCTGTGAGTGGGGAGGAGCTGTGATCCGAGCCTGGGCCTACGCACCGGCATCCTGCCCGTGACTTGAAATTCTCCCAGGGTATAAAGAAACCATATGCAAAGCGACGTGGGAATCCACAATGGGAAAATCTTGAAATGTAAACCTACCTCAGCCTCAGCTGTATTTATATTTTTCATTTTTTAAAGCCACATCGTTTCATATGATCTCACAGCTCTGCTCCCTTCCCCGAGTGTCTGCTGCTGCCTCTGTAGACTCAGGAGCCTCCCTCCCTTGTTTTCCAGACTGTAGAGTTATAGACAGAAAGAGAGAGACAGAAAGGTCTTCCTTCTGTTGGTTCACCCCCCAAATGGCCGCCACGGCTGGCGCTGCGTCGATCCGAAGCCAGGAGCCAGGTACTTCTCCTGGTCTCCCATGTGGGTGCAGGCGCCCAAACACCTGGGCCATCCTCCACTGCCTTCCCGGGCCACAGCAGAGAGCTGGACTAGAAGAGGAACAACCAGGACTAGAACCTGGTGTGCCAGTGCCGCAGGCGGAGGATTAACCAAGTGAGCCAGGCGCCGGCCCCAGTGACTTCTATTCTTAAGATGCAGAATTACACACTCATTTCTTTTTGTCTGCTGAAGTATCTCCACACCTCTGTTTTACTGTGGCTTCTTGGAAGGCCACTCTCCAGTTTTGACATTAAGCACTGAGCGCTGTTAAACACGAAAACCCAACTGTTGTGACCTATGATGGGACTCTAGGGCTGGCGGCCGCATCCGCTTCCCTCCTAACCATTCACTGCAGTCCTCCCACGCCCTCTCTCTGGTGTAGACGTCAGGGCTGGCGAATGAGTTGGCAAGTGCTCCCTTAACGTCGCTGCCAGTCACCTCCAGTGGGCTTCCCGTGCGCCCCTGCCATGGCACGGCGCTGGTTCTGCAGTCTCCGTGCCCACGGTTCCTGCACGCAGCCTCCCGGGCACAGGGAACCCGGTCCTGCCTTGGGCTTCCTTCCCAGTCACTTTGACTGTTCCAGGAAACCAGGATGTCTTATAAAGGCAAGAGACCTGCACCGCGGCCATGGCCTTGAAGTCCAGCTCCCCGAACCTCAGGCCTGAGGCTCTGCAAAAGGGAAGAGGCGTGGCCGGGAGCAGAGTTCAGACTGGAGCTCCCAAGTCAAGTCCAAGGCAAAATCGCTTACATTGTGGACATTCCCAGCGAGGAGAAGGAGACCGAGAGCCGGGACCTTGCTGTGTCCTGCCTGCATCCCGTCCGATGCCTGGCACAACACTTCCCATAGAAGGGGTGCCCGGAAAATCTTTGTTAGGAGTTAGGAGGGTCCTTTAAGTAACGCAAGGGAAGAAGATCCTGGGACACACAGACAAGAGCGAGCCCACATCACACCTGTGGGATGGCTGAAAACACCCCAAGCGTCGGTGCAGACTGGGAGCAGCCGGGGCCCTCGTGCATTGCTGAGGGAAGCTGTCCAATGCGGCAGCCACTGTGGAAAGCTCAGCTTTGGATTTCCATGTAACTCACCAGTTAACTACTCCTGGCTACCTGACCGGAGACGTGAAAACACGCGTTCCCGGGAAGACCATGCACCGACATGCCCAGCAGTATCCTTCCTGAGGGTTCAGTCTGGAAGCCTGGTGGGCGTGGCACTGCAGAGGGCTGAGCCGCCCTGGACGTGCCCGCGCCCCGCCCCGGAGCGCTGGTTCCTGTCGCAGGCGCCTGCTTCTAGCCCAGCTCCCTAAGGCAGTGAGGGATGGCCCAGTGCTTGGGTTCCTGTCACTCGCGTGGGAGATCCAGACAGAATTCCTGACCTGTTTGTGGCTTTGGCCGGGCCCAGCCCTGGCTGTAGTGAGCATTTGGGGCAGTGAACCAACGAATGCAAGATCTCTCTCTCTCTTTCTCTCTCTCTCTGTGTGTGTGTGTGTCACTCTGCCTTTCAAATAATTTTTAAAGTATGTATATATTTATTTAAAGTATATATATATATATATATATATATTTGAAAGGCAGAGAGACAGAGAGGCGGGAGGAAAGAGAGAGAGGTCTCCATCCGCTGGTTCACTCCCCAGATGGCTGCAACGGCTGGAATTACACCGATCCGAAGCCAGGAGCCAGGAGCTTCTTCCAGGACTCCCATGCAGGTGCAGGGGCCCAAGGACTTGGGCCATCTTCTACTGCTTTCCCAGGCCATAGTAGAGAGCCAGACTGGAAGAGGAGCAGCTAGGACTCGAACCAGTGCCCATACGGGACGCTGGCACTGCAAGATGTGGCTTTACCTGCTACACCACAGCATTGGCCCCTCAAATACTTTTTTTAAGGGCAGAATTTTATGGCATGTGGTATCCAGATCAATCTCTCTCTCTCTTTTCCCTTCATCCACATACACACATTCAGTCTCCAGGAAACCCCTGTTAGGATGGACACGCACACACACATACACACACACACACACACAGTGGGTATGATCACTTGTCTGGCTGAGTGTAGAAGCAGATGGAACGAGGGAGCCCATGCTAAGCCACCTCCCAGGCTGCCTTTTGAGTGGCGTCTTGGTGTTCTTTAGGCCTCAACCTGAAAGCGCTTTGCCACGTGTGGGTCTTGAAGTCCTGCCGCCTACACTAGAGCAAGCTGGTGCCAGTGAGGGCTACTCTGCTCGTCCACGGCGCTCATGCGATAGAAGACAGAGTAAGAGATTAGTCCGTTATCAACAAAGGCCCGGTTAGCTCTGGGGATGTCCCTTTTCTCAAAGGCCATCTCCCTCCCCCTCCCTGCTGCAGGATTTTGCTTTGTATCAGCTTGAGGTCAAATCCGCAGAAGAGGCAGGGCTGGTCGGGCACGTGGGCATGCGGCCCGAGCATCTCCCACCTCCCCCTTCCCTCCCTGTAGCTCATCCCCGGGGCCTCCCTGCCTCTCAACCTGCCTTCTGAAGCTGGGGGCTCTCCCTGGGGATGCTTGCTCATCCCCCATCCCATGAATCCAACAATCCAAAAAATCCCGACTAATTGGGCGAGGGCAGGGGGTTGGGTTCTGGCAACCGTGTTTACCCTAATGGGGCCTCGGCTCTGGTTACCAGGGGTTTATCACGGTGGAGACTCTGGGGTTCAGTTATCTAGACCCAAGTCTGGATGCTGCAGTTTTGACCTTGTGGTCCATAGACCCTGGCGTTGGAAAGGTTCAGCACCTGGCCAAGCCAAGGGGACAATCTCATTGGATGCCAGCAGCCTCTGGACTGCACGTGGGGCCGGCTGTAGGAGGGGGACAGAGGCGAGGGAGGGGGAAAGGAAACAGGCACATCAAGGGGCTGTGATGCGCAAGGCACCGTGGGATTGCCTCGCGCCAGCCCCTCCGTAACGCGTGAGAGATGACAAAGGGGCGCCCTGCTCCCCAGCTGAGTGGCAGGGCTGAGATGAAATCCAGGCGTCTCTACCTCCAAAGCCCAGGCTTTCTCTGCTAGGCTCGCTCAGCCCTGGCCGGTGCCCCAGTCTAGCGAGGGAAGCACATGCTTGGCAGAGGGCAGGGGAGCCGTGTGCTGGTGGCAGCTGCCCCAGGAGGCTCCAGCAGCCACCGGATGGCCCTGCGGCTGGAGACCCTGCGGCTGGAGACCGGCTCTGATTTACCATGGGAATCTGGGCACCCTTTCGCCTCACCTTTTCATGGTTTGTTTGTAAAGTGCTTTGAGAGCCTGCAACACAGGAGCTGGGTAAGGACAAAGAAATACTGTTGTCCTGTACAGGCAAAGAGCCAAGGTTCCAGCCACCATCCATCAAAGTCCTATGGCACTTCGCAGAAACGTACGGCTGCAGTGTTTTAGGGCCCTGGGAACAACTCCAGTTCAGGAGCTGCTGGCTGAGAATCAGCCTGCGGTTCCCCTGAGTCAGCCTCTGTCCGTCCTGGCTCACCTGGCCCGCAGGTAAGGCCTCTGTGTGCTGAGCCGCAGCCCCGAGGCTGCTAACTGGCAGAGCCCCTGTGATTACACTTGTCTGTAGGCCCAACTTCTAGCAAACGAAAGAACCAGCATGAAATGGGGTGCCTTTGGGGCTGGTGCTGTGGTGTAGTGGGTTAAAGCTACCACCTGCACTGCTGGCATGCCATATGGGCGCCGGTTCTAGTCTCGGCTACTCCACTTCTCTGCTGTGGCCTGGGAAAGCAGTAGAAGATGGCCCAAGTCCTTGGGCCCCTGCACCCATGTGGGAGACCTGGAAGAAGCTCCTGGCTCCTGGCTTCGGGATCAGCTTAGCTCCGGCCATTGTGGCCAATTAGGGCGTGAACCAGTGGATGGAAGACCTCTTTCTTTCTTTCTTTCTTTCTTTCTTTCTCTCTCTCTCTCTCTCTCTCTCTCTCTCTCTCTGCCTCTCCTTTTCTCTCTGTGTAACTCTTTCAAATAAATAAATAAATCTTTTTTAAAAGGGGGGGGGGGTTGCCTACATCCTTCCTGCCTTTCCTCCCCTCAACCCTTCCTCCTCCTCTTCTAAAATTCCATGCATGATTTCCCTCTTTCTTGTTTTTTTTTTTTTTTTTTTAGATTTTATTTATTTATTTGAGAGAGAAAGAGTTACAGACAGAGAGAGGGACAGACAGACAGAAAGGTCTTCCACCTGCTGGTTCATTTCCCAAATGGCTGCAACAGCCGGAATTGGACTGATCCGAAGCCAGGAGCCAGGAGCTTCTTCCGGATCTCCCATCCGGTTGCAGGGCCCAAGCACTTGGGCCATCTTCTATTGCCTTCCCAGGTCATCAGCAGGGAGCTGGATAAGAAGTGGAGCAGCTGGGACTCGAACAAGGGCCCATATGGGATGCCGGTGCCGCAGGTGCAGGCTTAGCCCCTCTGCCACAGTGCTGGCCCCAATGCACGCTTTCTTGGTACACAGCTTCCTCTCAGGAGAATACTCTAGAAGGCCCCGGAGTCATGGCAGGAAGTGGAAATGAACAGCTCTGCTCTGCTTGCAGCTGCTCCACGTACAAGGCGTCTTCAAGACAATCTGCGGGAAATGACTGGGAAGTGTCTTTCTTCAAGTTTCCTTCACAGACATATTATATATATGTAATATGCATTGATGTTTCCTCCCAAATTTGAGCTGTATATTCTTTGGTGTACCATAAGTCTTTTATATGAAAAGGTTAATAGTGTTCTCTTTTTTTAAAAGTTTACTTTTTATTTATTTGAGAAGCAAAATGAGAGAGAGAGAGAGAATATCTTTTACCCTGTGGTTCACTGCCCAAATGCCTGCAACATCCAGGCATTTGATCTGGGTTGGCCAGATCAAAGCCAGAAGCCAGGAGCTCCATCTGGGCCCACTGGGTGGCAGGGGCCCACTACTTGGGCCATATTCTGCTGCATTATTTATTTATTATTTATTTATTTTAAAGATTTATTTAATTTATTTGAATGGCAGAGTTATAGGGGTGGGGGGGGAGAGAGAGAGAGAGAGAGAGAGAGAGAGAGAGAGAGAGAGAGTCTTCTATCTGCTGGTTCACTCCCTCACTCCCCAGATAGCCATAATGGCCAGGGCTGGGCAAGGCTGAAGTCAGGAGCCTAAGAACTTGCACCATCGTCTTCTGCTTCCCCAGGTGCATTAGCAGGGAGCTGGATTGGATGAGGAGCACCAGGACCCAAACCGGCGCCCACAGGGGACGCCACTACCACAGGTGGCGGCCTGACCTG
Source organism: Sylvilagus floridanus (assembly GCA_949820135.1). NCBI lineage: Eukaryota > Metazoa > Chordata > Mammalia > Lagomorpha > Leporidae > Sylvilagus > Sylvilagus floridanus. The sequence goes on along the minus strand of OX463239.1, from coordinate 75,024,119 downwards.
CTGTGCCCCAGCACCAGCCCCCAGTGGCTTGGATTGCTGAGCTACAACTCCCACCCGAGGCAGCGTTATTTCTTTGCAAAGCGGTTTTGCATTGAGTCTTCCTAGAGACGTCCACTTGTCCACACTTCCTTTTGCAAAAGGAGGAAAACGTTGTGGCTGCCCTGTGGGGTTCAGAACATGCTCCCTCAAGTCCAGGGAGGGGCTGCAGGGGAACACAACTGCCAGTGGGGGAACCCCATGTTCTCTGTCTTTTCTGCCTGTGTCCTCCCTGTGGGAGGTGGATTTTGTTAGCTTATTTGGCTTTGTATTCCTAACTTGGCCTGATGAGGCTTCCAGGGTTGGTTACATTATTTACATATTAAGGCATCTGTGTAGAAACCTAAAAGGGCTCAAGACCAGACCCCAGAAAGGTGGGCCCTGGGGTGGGCGAGGACCGTGCTGTGCCGGGGAGAGAGCTGCTCCATGGCATTGCGTTCGTTCACTCATAAGGGCTTGGCACAATCGAGACGAGTCTTAGGTTTAAGAAAGCAAACTATATGCTTCTTGGAATATACATATTGTTAAGGCAGTTCTATTTGTGCAAAAGATTCATGTGACTTTATAAAGGGTTTCAGGGATTTTAAAGGAGTTTAAGAGCTGCGCTAGACTATACTACTAACAGATGTTCAGCGACATGTTTAAGTTTTTGTTTTACTGAAAAAAGCAATGGATTACCTGATATTTTCTTTAAAAAAAAAAAAAGAAAGAAAACCATCATACCAAAGCCACCACATTTTAAAGATGGCTCAAACTCATTACTTCTAAAAATCCGAGAAAAATGTAAAATAATGGAAGGATGCTTAAAAATCAATACTGCTGCAGTGGAGCTGGGAGATTTTCCCTGCTAAATATCCCCTCTTCAGAATCTCGGGCGGTTGTGTCACTTCTTGTGCTTTGTCTATGAAGACAGATGGTGTCAGTAATTGCCTATATATTTAATTAAGTTAAAAAGCTACATAGTAAGGTTTTGGCAAAACGTTGCAAGTGGTGTGCTAGGAGCAAAGACAGCAAGGGAAGCAGAAATTGGGGCAGCAGAGACTTGCGCTCACCAAGCACACATCTTGGTCTCCGTCTGTGTGGGGAGCTGGGATTGCATCTCATCAGCCTAATGGTACGAACGAAGGCATTTATCCTGGAAGAGCAGCCCGTACGAGAAATCCAAGGTTCCGTCCTCTTCCACTAGTGACCAGCCAGGCGAGGGGGACGCTGTGCTGCCCACGCCATGCCCGGTCTCTGACCCAGGACTTCAGCGGCTTGGACGTTTTCTGCCTGGGCTTTCTCATCCAGTGGGCTAATCGTCGTGAAATTATTATGGGGGTAACGCCGTAGCGACTCGTAGAAAGTGGTTTGGAAAACCGACTTAACCATTCTCGCCGTGTCTGTTTGCAAGGCTTCCATCCTACGAATGCACCTTCTGGCTCTGTGGCAATATGGCGCTCCCAGCTGTGGTGTTGCGTGGAGGCTGCACATTTAAACTCTTAACGCTTAAAAATGGCTACCCTGATGCTGAATTCATTCCATTTCGCTTAGTCATTAACATTTAATGATTACCTTATGTGCTGAGCACAAGGCTGGAATATATTTAAAAAAAAAAAATAGGAGCTGTGCTTCCTGGCTCTAAGCTGTTCAACTCGATTCAGCAAACACGTTGAGGAGATGCAGGAGAAACATACATTTTCTTTGGTGTTGGTGGCAGAGGAGGGGGAAGATATTTACATAGGAAGTCACCAGCAAGCCCATGCGGTACCTCAGTGAGGATCTGCGGGAGAGGAAGCAGCGGCCAGGCGGCCACCTGGGTCATGTTCTGAACCCTGGTGTGGTCATTTAAGAGCTGTGGCACAGCGGGTAAAGCCACCGCCTACAACGCCTGCATCTCATATGGGTGCCAGTTCTAGTCCCGGCTGCTCCATTTCTGATCCAGCTCTCTGCTGTAGTCTGGGAAAGCAGTAGAAGATGGCCCAAGTGCTTGGGCCCCTGCGCCCACATAGGAGACCTGGAAGAATCTCCTGGCTCCTGGCTTTGGATCGGCACAGCTCCGGCTATTGCACCCATTTGGGGAGTGAACCAGCGGATGGAAGACCTGTCTCTCCCTCTCTCTCTCTCTCTCTCTCTCTCTCTCTGCCTCTGCCGCTCTGTAACTCTGCCTTTCAAATAAATCAATAACTTTTTTTTTTTTTTAAAGAGATACTCTGGCTATCAACGCAGTACCTCTGCTTTGAGAGGCTGGAAGACGAAGGGGCAGTTGGAGGGAATTCACTAAGGGAGATTTTCCAGGAGAAGTTGGATTCTGAAACCTGTTTGGAAGGGAGGGGGAAGTGCATACTGACAGACGGACAAAGACCTGCAAGCTGTGGGGCAAAGGCAGTGTGGGGGCGGGGCACAGGAGCAGGAAGCACAGGAAGAGATGGAGCCAAAGCGCTTGCTTGTTCTGAACAATGACAATGACCAGCCAGAAAAGCAGTCCATGCCACGGGGTTCTCTCAAGAACTATGCAAGACCTTGGGCAACAGCCCTGGACTCTGTCACCCCAGCACATGGTGCACAGGTGTAATTAAGGTGCACATGAGGCACAATGTTGTGGACCTCACACAACTTAATACTCCCCCCACCCCAAATAGCCTAATTAAACAATGGGCAAAGGACCCAACAGTCTTTCCTTCCGAAGGGGACATCCAGATGGCCAACAGGTATGTGAAAGGTACCCAGCATCGCCGAGGACCAGGGAGATGCAGGTCAAAGCCGTAGTGAGGTATCCCCACACACCTGCTGGGATGGCCACAGCTATAATCTGGATACAGCTCGTCCCTCGGGAGTTCACGGGCTGGGAGCTTTGTCCCCAGTGTGGTGGTGGAACCTTCTAAGAGGTGGGGTCTAGAGGAAGGTCATTAGGTCACAGGGGCCCCACTCTCACGAGTGGATTGATCTTGATCTGGCAGGGTGGGTTGGGGGTGAGTTCTTGAGAGAGGGATTGTTACAGGTGAGCCTGGCCCCTCCCTTGCTGCTCGTCTTGCCACGTGGTCTCATCCACAGGTCACCTGACACTGTGATGGCGTCCTCCGTGAGGCCCTCACCAGAGCGAGCGCGTACCAGTGCCAGGACCTCGCACCTCCAGAACTGTGAACTAAATGATTGCCTTCCCTTTAGGTGTAACGCAGCCTCCGCTTCGCGCAACAGACCAAGGCAGCCGTTGCCGAGATGTCAAGAACGGTGTTTAGCCTGGCTGGCAGTGAGATGCCCACCTCCCGTATCACAGCGCCTGGGGTCGATTCCTGCTCCTGACTCTGACTTCCTGCCAACGCAGAGCGTGGGGAGCAGCAGCGATGGCTCAGTAATTGGGTTCCTGCTACTTGCATGGGAGACCTGGATGAAGGTCCTGGCTCCCACTTTGGCTCTGGGCATTTGGTACGTCAACGAGGGAGTAAGAGCTAACATCTCTCTCTCTCTCTCCTCTCTCTCTTCCTCTCAAACAAAATTTTTTTGAAAGGACAAAAGATGGCAATGATGTGGAGAAAGGTAATATTTATGGAAATATAAACTGGTGTATCCATTATGAAAAAAAAAATCCTCAAAAACTTAGAAATAAAACTACCAGGGCAGGTATTTCGCCAAGAGGTTGACACAATGGTTAAGATGCTCTCATCCGGCCAGCGCCGAGGCTCACTAGGCTAATCCTCTGCCTGCGGTGCCAGCACTCTGGGTTCTAGTCCCGGTTGGGGTGCCGGGTTCTGTCCCGGTTGCTCCTCTTCCAGTCTAGCTCTCTGCTGTGGCCCGGGAGTGCAGTGGAGGATGGCCCAGGTGCTTGGGCCCTGCACCCACATGGGAGACCAGGAGGAAGCACCTGGCTCCTGGCTTCGGATCAGCACTGTGCACTGGCTGGAGCGGCCATTTGGGGGGTGAACCAAGGGAACAAAGACCTTTCTCTCTGTCTCTCTCTCTCACTGTCTAACTCTGCCTGTCAAAAAGAAAAAAAAAAAAAGATGATGTTCTCATCCTGTATCGGAGCACTTAGGTCTGGACCTGGCTCTGGCTCCTGACTCCAGCTTCCTGCTAATTCAGACTCCAGGAGACAGCGGCGATGGCTCAAGTAACTGGGTTCCTGCCACTCATGTGGGAGACTTGGATTGAGCTCCTGGCAGCCTCAGCACCGCATGGTTGTGGTGGGCATTTGGGGAGTGAGCCAGAGAATGGAAATTCTTTCCCCTTGTTTGTCTCTGTTTCATTGCCTCTCTAGTAAATTTTAAGAAATTTTAAAATGGAACTACCACATGATCCAGCAATCTCATTTCTGGGTATCCGAGGTCTTCAGAAGGTTCATGGAAAACATGTATTAGGAAAAAGCTATCCATGGATTTAAAAAAATGAACTTTTAAATCATTTTCCACAAACTTTTAAAAAAGATTTATTTATTTGAGAGGTAGATTAACAGAGAGAGAGACAGAGACAGAGAGAGGACTTCCATCTGGTGGTTCACTCCCCAAATGGCCACAACAGTGGAGTTGAGCTTCCTCCAGGTCTCCCACGTGGGTGCAGGAGCCCAAGCACTTGGACCATCTTCCGCTGCCCATAGCCATTAGCAGGAAGCTGGATCAGAAGTGGAGCAGCCGGGACTGAAACCAGCATCTATATGAGATGCTGGCACCGCAGCTGGAGGCTTAACCTACTTAAACGCTACAGCATCGGCCCCTCCACAAACTTTTTAAAAGTACCCTCATATGTAGTCAAATAAATAAATAAAATCACTTTTTCAAGAGATACCTGCACTGCCATGTTGATCGTGGCATTGCTAACAGCCAAGAACGAACACTACGGCAGTGTCTGTGTGTGGAAGAGTGGGTAAGAACTGGTGGTGTGTATATGGACAGCAGAATCTTACTCAGCCCTGGAAAGGAGGAGATCTCGCCATCTGTGATAACGAGGACGAACCTGGAGGACATCGTGCTAAATGAATGCACCAGACGCGGAAGGAGCTTCCTCTCACACGTGACCTTACCACAGGGGAATCTAACGCGCACGTGGAAGAGGAAGTGGCTACTTGGGGTCCAAAAGTGGAGGAAAAGGGAGATGCTGGTGGAAAGGCACACACTTGCAGTTAGGAGATGACTCAACTCTGGAGACCCAACGCGCCACGTGGTGGCTGCAGTATTACACAGTCAGTTCTGTGCTTGATCTGCCAAGACAGTGGATCCAGGCAGAGGGTTGTGTGCATTCTCACCACACAGAGAAAAAGGAAATAAGATGATGATGAAAATGTCAATGAGCTGCACTGAGGTAATCCCGTCACACACATATGTATATACATGCATCACACATATACATGCACATACATCACACACATACATACATCACAATACACATACATCACATATATACATACACATACATCACATATATACATGCACAGACATGCACATACATCACACATATGCATACAACACACATATACATACACACATCACATATATACATACATCAGACATACACATACATCACACATATGCATACATCACACATATACATACACACATCACACATATACATACACAGACATACACATACATCACACATATGCATACATCACACATATACATACACACACATCACACATATACATACATCAGACATACACATACATCACACATATGCATACACATACATCACACCTATACATGCATTACACATATACATACACATACATCACACATATACATACAACACACACATACACACATCACATATATACATGCATCACACATATACATACATATACATCACACACATACATCACAGATATACATACACATACATCACACACATTCATCACACATATACATGCACATACATCACATATGCATCACACATATACATGCACATGCATCACATATGCATCACACATATACATACACATACAGCATACACATGCATACATCACACATAGACATACATCACACACATACACACATACATCACGCATATACATGCATCACACATACACATATACATACATCACACATATACATACACATACACCACACACATACATCACACATATACATACATTGTACATATACATACACATACATCACATATACATCACACATATACATGCACACATATCACACATATACATACATCACACATACACATACACATGCATCACATATACATCACACATATACATACACATACATCACACATATATATCACATATACACATACATCACACATATTCATGCACATACATCACACACATGCACATACATACATCACTTATACACACATATATAGGTGATCATATCACAGTGTAGAGAGTATCCAAGCATCACATTATACTCTTCTAATATAACCAATTTGCATTTGTCAATTCTACTTGAGTAAAGCTAGGAGGAGTGAAGACATTCAAAAAGTTGACGGGCTGGCGCTGTGGCATAGGGGGTAAAGCCTCCACCTGCAGCGCCGGCATCCCATATGGGTGCCAGTTCGAGTCCCAGCTGCTCCTCTTCCGATCCAGCTCTCAGCTATGGCCTGGGAAAGCAGTAGAAGATGCCCCAAGTCCTTGGGCTCCTGCACCCACATGGGAGACCCAGAAGAAGCTCCTGGCTCCTAGCTTCAGATCGGCACAACTCTGGCCATTGCAGCCAATTGGGGAGTAAATCAACGAATGGAAGACTTCTTTCTTTCTCGCTCCCTTTCTCTTTGTCTCTCTCTCTGCCTCTCCTTTTCTCTCTGTGTAACTCTGACTTTCAAATAAATACATCTTAAAAAAAAAAAAAAACGCCACTGCCTGCAGTGCCGGCATCCCACATGGGCGCTGGTTCGAGCACCAGCAGCTCCACTTCTGATCCAGCTCTGCTGTGGCCTGGGAAAGCAGCCCCAGATCCCTGGGCCTCTGCACCCACATGGGAGACCCGGAAGAAACTCCTGGCTCCTGGCTTCGGATCTGTGCAGCTCTGGCCGTTGTGGCCATCTGGGAAGTGAACCAGAGGATGGAAAATCTCTCTCTGTCTCTCCCTCTCTCTGTCTGAAACTCTGCCTCTCAAGTAAATAAAACTTTCAAAAAAATTATTTGAGAGGCACCCAGAGGGGCAGAGAGAAAGAGAGAGAGAGGCAGAGAATGCCTCCATGTGCTGATTCACTTCCCAAATGCCCACAATGGCTGGGATGGGCCAGGTCAAAGCTGGGAAGCAGGAATGCAATGCGGGTCTTTGGCAGGGGTTGCGGAGACTCGGCTACTTGAACCATCACTGCTGGCTCCCAGGGTGCACACTGGCAGGAAGCAGGTGTCAGGACCAGAGCCAGGTATGAACCCCGCAGCCTGATGAGGCCCAGGTACTCTGTGTCTTAACTGCTAGGCCAAACACCTGCCCCAGAAAGGACACTTTTGCAAGGAAAAATTGATCATACAAAAAACCTTGACCACAGGTGACAGCCGGAAGCGGAAGGAAGACTTTTTCCCATTCCTCTTGCAATGCTCTTGGGCAGGTTACACAATTACCAAAAAAGCAAACAAAAAAGAATCTTCTGCTCCTCTCTCCTCCTCCTCTTCTTCTTTTAAGATCTATTTACTTGACGCTGGTGCTGCGGCTCACTGGGCTAATCCTCCACCTGCAGCGCCAGCACCCCGGGTTCCAGTCCCAGGTGGGGCGCCTTGTGCTGTCCCTGTTGCACCTCTTCCAGTCCAGCTCTCTGCTGTGGCCTGGGAGTGCAGTGGAGGATGGCCTACGTGCTTGGGCCCTGCACCTGCATGGGGGACCAGGAAGAAGCATCTGGCTCCTGGCTTCGGATTGGCGCAGCGCGCTGGCCAGAGCAGCCATTTTGGGGGGTGAACCAATGGAAGGAAGACATTTCTCTTTGTCTCTAAAAAAAAAAAAAAGATTTATTTACTTGAAATGCAGAGTTACAGAGAGGCAGAGGCGGTGGGGAGGAAGGTGGTCTTCCATCCACTGTTTCACTCCCCAAATGGCTACAATGGCCAAAGCTGAGTGGATCTGAAGCCAGGAGCCAGTGGCTTCTTCCAGGTTTCCCATGCGGGTGCAGGGGCCCAAGCACTTGGGTCATCTTCCACTGCTTTCCCAGGCCATAGCAGAGAGCTGGATTGGAAGTGGAGCAGCTGGGACTCGAACTGGCGCCTGTATGGGATGCCGGCACTGCAGGCGGTGGCTTTACCTGCTACGCCACAGCGCCAGCCCCATTCAGGTCCTTCTTAGCTTCAGCAGGGAGCCTTTCCCTTGCCCCGCCTGCTACCTCTGAGGCCTGCATGGTCATGGCACCTCCCGCAGAGCACAGGATGCAGGGGGAGCGCCCCGATCTCCCCAGCCCCTGCAGTTTCCAGGCGATTAAAGTCAGTTAAAGACCTCAAAGCGCAGACAGAGGCGTCCTGTTCCTTATCTGAAAGGAAGCAAGGATCTCCGCTATGATGGGGGGGGCACCTGCAGCGGTCACTGCTGGGACGCCTGGGTGGGGTCACAGGAATCGGGCCTCGTGTACGAAGATGGACCAAAGCGCTCAGCCTTCCTGAACGTCAGGATTTACAATGGATGGGTGTGACCCGGGCACGGCGGTGGGCCCCAGCTCCCTGGCACGCTCAGCGTGAGGGAGCAGAACTGTGGTTTTCACGTCAAGCTGAGCAGCGTGGCCCTTGAATGGACTGTGGACTCCGCGTCCTGACCGTTATGTGTTTATTACACGTCTCTCTCCACGCAAACACGCAAGCCCTCTAAAGGGACCCATCTTTCGCTTTAATGCTACACAGTCCTTTGGGATCTATTTCCCTTCACTAGGTATTAACTTGTGATTAACAGTGTGCCTATTACAGGACTGGAAAACACTGAGTAACAGGCACTTCTGTCTATACCCCAGGCCTATTAAATTTTAATTCAGATATACACTGTTGACCTTCTTATATATAAATAAAATTCCCTCCCCAAAGAGAAGAGGTGTGCCTCGTTGAGCTGTCTTGGTGAATTACTTCTATGTCTTAGAAACACAGATTGAGAACTTGCAAATGACAGGTACTGGAGGGGAATTCAGAGAGAGGCACTCATTCATTCATTTAATAAATATTTATTGAGCATCTATTAAGTGTTAGACAGGGAGCTGGGTGCTGGGTGTATGGAAATGAACAAGAAGGAATGATGATATTTCTGTGGATCGTGCCTATTCCATTCCCTGAAACAAAGTGCATGCAATTTTGATGCTTGTATATCACTTGGCGGTGATGAGAACGCTCAGTGACTTTTAAAAATAATGCTAATTCAATTCCAAATCCGCTCACAGTTTGAGAACCTGCTGAGGGCTCCTGTGACAGTTTCACATGTGGTTATGCCACTTGATTTAATACGAACAGCACCTTCTGTCTGCTCAGCCTCTCAGAACAGCCTGCGAGGAAGGCAGAGGCAGTCACTACCTGCTAATGAAAGAACCCAAACGAAAAAAGGCTGAGGGAGGCCAAGTGTGTACAAGGTGTCACGCTGATCAGTGGGCAGACAGGGCCAGAACCTATTACCATTGCAATGGAAGTATTTTTATATCAATCCAGTCTTTTCTATTCTACGCTGATGTTCTCTGTTCAGAAACTCTTAGAAATAGTTTTCGGAATATATAGGATACACTCTGATAGACATCAGAGTCTCCGAGCTTTAAAACCAGATTCATTTATTTGAAAGGCATAGTTATAGAAAGAGAGGGAAAAGCAGAGGGAGCAAGGGAGGGAGGGAGGGAGGGAGAGAGAAGAGAGAGAGAGAGAGAGAGAGAGAGAGAGAGAGAATCTTCCATCCACTGCTTCACTCCCCAAATGGCCATGACAGCTGGAGCTGAGCTGATCCGAAGCCAAGAGCCAGCAGCTACTTCTGGGTCTCCCCCAGATCGGAAGTGGAGCAGCTGGGACTCGAACCCACATGGGATGCGGGCACTGCAGGCGGCGGCTTCACCCCCTATGCCACAGCGCCGGCCCCATTCTTCGTTTTTAAAGAAGCGATGTCTGTTAGTGCTGCTAACAGACAGCCGGGTCTCCACAGTTCACAACCATCTGAAAACAAGGGCGCTCTCATCTAGGAGTGCCAGCAAAAAGCAACTTTGCAACCTGCTTGCTGAGAGACCTTGAGGAAGGAAAGGAATCGGGACGGTCCTAGAAGTGCCTGTGTACGGAGGCAGGGCGGCGAGCATGCGCGGAAGACGCGGGTGGTCACCTTCCCCACGCGTGCCCTGTGCTTTCCACCCACCTTTCACAGCCTCTCCCACTGGGAACGACTTCTCCTGAGCCTTGTCCGCATCCCAGTCTTTCAGGCCACATCCCACCTGCTCCGCAAACACCTTTCCTGAGCACTCCAAACGGAAGGGATGCTCGTGTCTGAATTCACAGAGCAAGTCATCTGGCCCCCAGCCTGCCATGACCGTTCTCATGTTTCTTGTATTGTTCTATGTAGCCGTCACTTAAGCTCTTCCTTGCAATGCTTCCCCAACTAGACTGGGAAGCCTCCGAGGGCAGGCATTTCCAGATCTGTGTCTCTGCGGCTTCTCTGGCCCCTCGTAGGATGGTTTGCACGTAATAGATACTCAGCAAACACCTGCTTTGTTCAGAGCTTCCAGAAAGAGAATAAGGCAGCTCAACAGAGTCGGATGTTCTAGGAGTTCTGAAAGTCCATCACTCAGGGAATAATCAGTTTTCCAGTAGCTGGCCTAATGCGGCCATCACAACGTTAGCTTTCCCAAAGAGGTTAAAAAAATTCAGGGGCTGGTACGTTTTTTGAGGATTTAAAAATCTCACGGAGGGGCAGGCGTTGACCTAGTGGTTAAGGCTCCGGTTGAGATACCTGTGTGTCTCATGTTGGAGTTGCCTGGGGTTGATGATCAGCTCCAGCTCGCTGGAAAGCAGATCCTGGGAGGCAGCAGTGCTGGCTCAAGTGGTTGGGGCCCTGCCACCCACATGGGGGACCTGGGTTGAGTTTCTGGCTCCTGGCTTCAGCCTGGCTCGACTCTGGCCACTGTGGGCATTTGGGGAATGACTCAACAAGTGGGAGCTTCCTCTCTCTCTCTCTCTCTCTGTTTCTTGAATAAATATGTAAAAATTAGAAGAAAAAATATTTTAAAATCTCATGTATGCAATACTTACTATGCCTATGAACCGGTGAGAGTACAAGAACATTGTGTGTGTGGCATGAAATTGAATGATGGATGGGAAGTAGTTTTCTATGATAGGAAGTAGATTTTGTTTATCTCTGTTCCCTCAGCACCTAAACTATGACCAGAATAGGCCTACAGAAGTATTTGCTCATTGGCCATGCTGGTCCCTCCCTCCTCAACCTATAGTCTCTGACAGCGACTTCGTGCCCCTCCCAGAGCCCACTCAGTACCTTCCACCACTGGCGCTGGCTCACTGGGGTTGGGAAATAGGCTTTGCTCCTCATCGTTTAATGATTAACTGCTCCACTTCTGGTCCAGCTCTCTGCTGTGGCCTGAGAAAGCAGTGGAAGACGGCCCTAGTCCTTGAGCCCCTGCACCCGTGTGGGAGACCTGGAAGAAGCTCCAGGCTCCTGGTTCAGAACAACGCAGCTCCAGCCATTGTGGCCATTTGGGGAGTAAACCACTGGATGGAAGACGTTTTTTCTCTCTGCAGAGAGAGAGGCAGAGTTACAGACAGAGGGAGAGAGGTAGGGTGGGGGGGCAGAGAGAGAGAGAGAGAGAGAGAGATCTCTTCGATCCACTGGTTTACTTTGGGCCTATCCAAAGCAGAAGCCAGGAGCTTCCTTCCCAGGCCACAGCAGAGAGCTGGATCGGAAGTGGAGCAGCCAGGATGCAAACCAGCGCCCATATGGAATGCCGGCACTACAGGCAGAGGCTTTACCCACTATGCCACAGCGCTGCCCTCCCATAGTGCTTAATTCATTTATCTATATTAACTTGATTGAAAGATTCCTGATTACTAGAATTTAGACTATCTGAAATTTTTTGCTCATTTAAATGTTGTGATTAATATGTGTACATACATCTTTGGGATTATTTTCTTACAGTAACTTTTTTTTTTTTTGTTAGGCAGAGTTAGACAGTGAGAGAGAGAGAGAGACAGAGAGAAAGGTCTTCGTTCCCTTGGTTCACCCCACAAATGGCCGCCACGGCCAGTGCACTGCACCAGGTGCACTGGCCAGGAGCCAGGTGCTTCTCCTGGTCTCCCATGGGGTGCAGGGCCCAAGCACTTGGGCCTTCCTCCACTGCACTCCCTGGCCACAGCAGAGAGCTGGCCTGGAAGAGGGGCAACCGGGACAGAATCCAGCGCCCTGACTGGGACTAGAACCTGGGGTACCAGCACCACAGGCAGAGGATTAGCCAAGTGAGCTGTGGCACCGGTCTCTTACAATAACTTTTAAAACATGGTCTATTTTTTTTTTTTAAAAGATGTAGTTGCTTATTTGAAAGGTAGAGTTACAGAAAGAGAGATTTACCATCCACTTGTTCACTCTCCAAATGGCCAAAGCCAAGAACCTGGAACTCCATCTGGGTCTCCCACACGAGTGGCAGGGGCCCAAGCACTTGGGCCATCTTCTGCTGTTGCTTTCCAAGGTGTATTCGCAGGGAGCTGGACTGGAAGCAGAGCAGCCAGGACTTGAACTGACACTCATGTGAGATGCCAGCATTGCAGGCAGCAGCTTGGCCTGCTGTGCCACAGCACCAGCCCTGGGACTATCATTACTACGTTTTGAATTAGCTGGTACAGAAAATAAGTACTGTGAAAACGTAATTGAAAGAAATAACGCTTGGGGCTGAAAGTTGCCCCAGAAGTCAGGTAAGCTAAGCTGCTCATCACACAGCCAAGAAAGCAGAAGGCAGCGGAGAGCTTGGGGGTCTCATGGCCATAGAAGGGTTGAAGCTGCAATGGGAAGAAGTGCATCACAGATGAACAAACGTGTGGGAGTGGGGCACATGTGACAGGCAAGAGAGCCGGCGACAGTGGGAGATCGGCCACATCAAACAGAGACGCATTGATTAGACGAGGGTGTACACCGGGAATCAAGCCTCGGTCTTATCCCTGTTATCCTCTGGAATCCCCCACAGAAACCAGAATCTGCAGATGCTCCGGCCCCTGGCGTCAAACAGCGCAGCATTGCGTAGAACCTGCGTAACCCTCCATAGGATTTAAACCATCTCTAGATTACTCCGAAAACCCAATACAGTGTGAGTGCCATGGCAATGTAGCTCTATGGCTACAGAATAATGACAGTGAAACAAAGCCTGGACATAGTACAGACGGAACTTATCTTTCCTGAATTCACCACCTGTGCTTGGTCAAGTTCATGGACACAGAACTCACAGATGTGGAAGGCTGACAGTCTTTATTTATTTATTTTGTTATTATGTAAGCAATGACCAATTTTATTTTTTAATATTTACTTATTTATTGATTTTCCTCTACTTGAAAGGCAGAGTAATAGAGAGAGAAAGAGATTTTCCATCCACTGGTTCACTCCCCAAATGCCCACAACAGCTGGGGCCAGGCCAGGCTGAAGCCAGGAGGCCCCAAGCGCTTGAGCTATCTTCTGTTGCTTCCAGGCTGCCTGAGCTGGATCAGAAGCAGAGGAGCTGGGACTTGAACCTGGCACTTCCATATGGAATGCAAGTGTCCCAAGAAGGCGGCTAGGCCACTGCCCCGCAACACCTGTCCCATCCAGGGGACTTTCTGAGTGCCCTTTAGCCTGGCCTCTCCCCTCTGAGCGTGCAGGCCCGAGAGCAGAATGGGAAGCCAGGGGAGGGCCTGGAAAGGCAGACAGCAAACCATGAAAAGCTGGAAACTGCCCCAGACCTCAGCTCTGACATCAAAACTGTCATCTGACAGAAACGGAGCCCCAAGAAACCGAGAGTGATGGCTAGCGAACTATCAAAGGACAGCAACAGTGGCTCCAGGGCCAGAAGCTGTGGAGGGAGGCAGGCCACGAAGCCGCGTTTCAGAGATCTGGACAACAGAACATGCTGAAAAGGAGCCCCATGGAGCAGCCCTGAACTGAAGCATCAGAAGTTGAGGGAGCAGAGGAAACAAAGCAAAAAAGGCTTAAAAATGCTTATCTGGGCCGGCGCCGTGGCTCAACAGGCTAATCCTCTGCCTTGTGGCGCCGGCACACCGGGTTCTAGTCCCGGTTGGGGCGCCGGATTCTGTCCCGGTTGCCCCTCTTCCAGGCCAGCTCTCTGCTGTGGCCAGGGAGTGCAGTGGAGGATGGCCCAAGTGCTTGGGCCCTGCACCAGCATGGGAGACCAGGAGAAGCACCTGGCACCTGGCTCCTGCCATCGGATCAGCGCGGTGTGCCAGCCGCAGCGCGCCAGCCGCGGCGGCCATTGGAGGGTGAACCAACGGCAAAGGAAGACCTTTTTCTCTGTCTCTCTCTCTCTCTCTCTCATTGTCCACTCTGCCTGTCAAAACAAAAAAATTATTTATCTGGGCCAGCACTGCGGCTCAATAGGCTAATCCTCTGCCTTGTGGCGCCGGCACACCAGGTTCTAGTCCCGGTCGGGGCACCAGATTCTGTCCCGGTTGCCCCTCTTCCAGGCCAGCTCTCTGCTGTGGCCCGAGAGTGCAGTGGAGGATGGCCCACTGCATGGGATGGCACCTGCATGGGAGACCAGGAGAAGCACCTGGCTCCTGGCTTTGGATCAGCGCAGTGTACCGGCTGCAGCGGCCATTAAGGGGTGAACCAAAGGAAAAAAGGAAGACCTTTCTCTCTGTCTCTCTCTCACTGTCCACTCTGCCTGTCAAAAAAAAAAATGTTTATCTGGAATATTCTATGTCAGAGCCATACCCATGCATATACACACACGAAGAATCTCGTCAATGTGAGATTGAATAAATAAAAGCTCACTATAGATAGTAATATGTAGATAGTATATAGATAGTAATATGTAGAACAATACCATCTGTAAGAAGCTTCTATGCGATCTGAAACCATGTACATCGTGTGCAAAGATGCCATGGAAGGAAATCAACACCCCAAATTGAAGACTCCGCTTCCTCTTTGCCCCGGAAGGAAGGGGGTGCCTGCGTTTGGCCAGGGGGACACAGCACTGGGGATTGACACTGCTTTACTTAAGCTGGGTGGGGGTGGTACCTGGTATAAGTTAAACCTTATATTTCTAACACTATTCCATTTTTTTTTTATAGCAGAAAATAACGGACAACCAGCTTGCCAGAGAAGTACTGATAAGAAAGGGAACAGAAGTAATGATTTTTAACCCCTTCCTAGTGACTGATCTAGTCGGGAAAAGGCTGTAGGTAGGGTCGCTCCCTGGACCGCACACGGTGGTTCCACAGGGCGCAGGTGCACGGTGTGCTGCGGGATGAAGTTCAGTGCTTTCAACTCCAACTACAGCTGAATGGAGCAACCCTGGCCCCTGATTTGCACAAACACAAAGCCTGGCTTCACACAGGCCGGCCAGAGGCTGCCTGATGCTGAGTTTGTAGCGCCCCCTCACCAGAGCCCGGTGCATGTCAGAAGCTCCCTCCCATTGGCCGCTGCCCTTACGCATCTGAGTATTTCATGGGAACATCAGACTCACCTGCTGCTCCAAGGTGCTTGGGTCAATGAAAGTCACCAGATCTATAGAAAAGTAACCAACCACATCTCTCATTTTACAGGCATTTCCGACTTGGAGGCACAGAGAACAGAGAACTTGGGGATCCACGGAGGCCTGCGGCATGCTGGTGCCCGAGGAGATGAAGGGGCTCTCGGCGTGCAGCTGGTCGCCGGTGGACAGCACCTTCACGTCCCCGCCGGGCTCTATCAGCATGTCCACCGTCAGGTTGGTGACGCTGTCTGCGGGCGGGAATGCCTCGATCACGCCCCCTGGTGGGAGAAACAGGGAGTAGTGAAAAGTTCTGTTCACAAGGACTCCCTCATTTAGCTGGACAGAAAGAGCCCAGGCCTGGCCAGATGGACCTGGGCTCAGATTCTGTATCCTCCACGTCTTGGGAGACTCTGGCCCAGTAGCTTAAGTTGCCTGGGCTTCTTTTTTTTTCCATCTGTAAAGTGGGTGTAATAAAACCTGCCTTGCCAGAGTCTGGGGAATCTTATATTGTGTCTGCAGGATTTAGTCCAAGGCTTGGCATATAGAGCAGGACCCACGGAGGGGTGGCTTTGCTTCTGATCATGACTGTGATGGCACATAAATATCGAGTCTGTGCCCAATGCTCGATAAACAACGGCCCCCAAAGGTTCTGGTCCGATCCCTCCAGGGGCGTTAACTGCCCACGGTCCATGGGTTGTAACCTGGAGACCAGCAGGTTCCTTCTATTAAACATCACTGCTTTTTAAAGGTTTCTTGGGCCTTGGCGGTGAGCAGGCATACAGCACACTGAACATCAGGTCCACCAAAGGACTCCTGGAGACAGCCAGTAGCAAAACATTTTTAAAAATATAGAGCCAATCGCAATCACCTCAGCCCAGTTAGAATGGCTGTCATCCAAAAATCAAAAAATAACAAATGCTGCCGAGGATGGGGGGCGGGGAAAGGTACCCTAATCCACTGTTGGTGGGAATGCAAACTCATGCAGGCGCTATGGAAGACAGGATGGAGATGCCTCAGAAATCTGAAAATAGATCTACCATATGACCCAGCCACCCCACTCCTGGCAATCTACCCAAAGGAACTGAAGTCAGAATATGAAACAGTTATCTCTAACCCATGTTTATTGCAGCTCAATTCCCAATAGCTAAGATATGGAATCAACCCAGATGTCCATTAGCTGATGAATCGATAAAGAAATTGTGGTATACATACACTATGGAGTACTACTCAGTCATAAAAATGAAATCCTGTCTTTTGCAACACAATGGATGCTACTGGAGATCATTATGCTTAGTGAAATAAACCAGTCCCAAAGAGCTAAATATTAGATGCTTTCTCTAATTGTGGTAGCTGATACACAGAGTATAAAAAAAGTAATGTATACTGGGTAAAGCTGCTGCCTGCAGTATCAGCATCTCACATGGGCATCAGTTTGAGTCTCAGCTGCTGCACTTCCGATCCAGCTCTCTGCTATGGCCCGGGAAAGCGGCAGAAAATGGCCCAGGTGCTTAGGCCCCTGCACCTATGTGGAAGACCCAGAAGAAGCTCCTGGCTCCTGGCTTCGGATGGGCATAGCTCCAGCTGTTGCGGACATTTGGGGTGTGAACCAGCAGAAGGAAGACTTTCTCTTTCTTTCCCTCCCTCTTCCCCTCCCTCCCTCCCTCCCTCTCTTTAACTCTGCCTTTCAAATAAATACATCAATCTTTTTTAAAGTAATGTATATGAGAGAAATTGACATTTTGAGATTTGATTGTTTATAGCCCTTGTCTATACTCCTGAGGAACAGTGGCTTTTCTATTTCCTTCTCATTGACTTCTTTAGTGGTAGGTTATGCTTGTGATTATAAAGTATATTGAGAGTATGTAAATTGTAAAAATTAAAAAGCAAAAACAAGAAAGGAAGGGGGAGAGAGGGTGCGAGTGAAGGAAGGAGGGTAGGATGGGAAGTTTCATTATGCTCTTAAGACTATATATACTGGGGGCTGGTGCTGTGGCGTAGCAGGTAAAGCTGTCACCTGCAGTGCTGGCATCCCATATGAGTGCTGGTTCAAGTCCCAGCTGCTCCACTTCCAATGCAGCTCTCTGGATAGCCTGGGAAAGCAGTAGAGGATGGCCCAAGTCCTTGGGCCCCTGCACCCGCGTGGGAGACCCGGAAGAAGTTTCTGGCTTCAGACTGGCCCAGCTCCAGCCATTGTGGACATTTGGGGAGTGAACTAGCAGATGGAAGACCTTTCTGTCTCTCTCTTTCTCTGCCTCTCTGTAACTCTTTCAAATAAATAAATATTTTTTAAAAAAGATGTATATACAAAATAAATGTTTTATTTATATAACTTTAAAAATTAAAAAAACACACACAAGAAAAAACCCAAAGCAAAACCAAACAAACGAAAACCAGAGAGCCAGGAGGTGCTACCGTTTATGAGAAACAAGTGTGCTGATCAAGACAGCTTTGTCGTCTATCATCTAAAATACCCCGAACCACCAAGGCCAGTCGGATGCTCAGCGACAGTAGCCTAACTTTCCTGGCTGGTTTGGGGCTAACTTGGTGGTATCCACAGAAATTGACGTTCTGCTGTGAGGCCTACCTTGTAAATCTTGCAGTACGTAGCCCTTTTGTCAGAAAAGCACTAGAAAGTATTACTTGTAAAGAGTTGGGCAACTTCAAAGTCAAAACAACTCTGTGTGCCCAGACAGAGTGGCCTTTAGAGCTTGACATCAGGAGGAACTTGGGGGGCCGTGGTCACTTGGTCAATCCTCCACCTGCGGCGCCGGCATCCCATATGGGCGCCCTTTCTAGTCCTGGTTGCTCCTCTTCCGGTCCAGCTCTCTGCTGTGGCCCGGGAAGGCAGTGGAGGATGGCCCAAGTCCTTGGGCCCTGCACCCGCATGGGAGAGCAGGAGGAGGCACCTGGCTCCTGGCTTTGAATCAGCGCAGCGCCGGCCGTAGCAGCCATTTGGGGAGTGAACCAACGGAAGGAAGACATTGCTCTCTGTCTCTCTCTCTCTGTCTATAACTCCACCTGTCAAATAAAATTAAAAGCAGGGGGACTTGGTGTCTGTCCCACACATTTGCTGGTGGTGGGGGGGGCGGGCCAGCAGGTGCACGGCCTCTGCCCGTGGGTGTGGGCCTCAGGCTTGGAATGAGCTACGCAGTAAGTTCTGAGATAGTAGCCATTCTCAGTGCAGCCACCTGTTGCTTCACACAGAAGGCACTTTCCTTCAGAGTCCCGAGTTCGGCCAGAGGCGGCCCAGTGAAGGCTGAGTTTCAGGAGGAAACTTGACTGGGGGGAGTACTCAGGCAGCCCCTAATCCGCCTGTTTGGTCAGAGGGAGCTGTGCTTCTCCTCAGATGAGGGCTCCTGGTGCATACGGTGCCTGAATACCAGGCGTTGGGATTTAGCAAGGCAAACACAATAAAACAACCACAAAATCCACCAAACCAAACCAAATAACAACCTACTGAGGGAGGAACAGCCAGAAAAAGATCTTCTATCCTCTGGTTCCCGCTCCAGATGACGATACCAGGAGCCTGGAGCTCCGTCTGGGTCTCCCGTGTGGGTGGCAGGGGCCCGTACTTGGGCCATCTTCCACTGCCTCCCAGATGCCTTAGGGAGCTGGCTCAGAGTAACAGCACAAGCAGGGTCTCGACCCACCGAGCCACAGCGCCCGCCCCAGGGCTGACTCTCTGGCTTTGACTTCACTGTCTGTGGAGACGTGTAGACTCACAGAGTTAGAGCTGCGGGGGCACTGGCAGCGACACTGTATGGCTCCCTACTGTCCCCCTGACCCCAGAAGCAGCCCTTGTCAGCCTTCTTGTTAGGCGACTGACATCCACCTGTTGCTTAACTGCTTCCTTATGGGTGTGGCCTGTGCACCTGCCTGGCCTGTGCACTCCAACAGCCACCACAACACAATTCAAGACACCTGTGGCCTTCTGTGGGCTTATCGGCACATAGGCAGAAGGCTGTGCCTCAGTTTCCTCCTCTGTAACACATGGGCGATGATGGCACCCATCTCCCGGGACTGTGGGGGCAGAAGGAACGCATTCACCCACATATCCTGAGAGCCATGCCTGGCCCAGAGTAAGCACTGTCCATGCCACCACCACACGCTGCTGCTCTTGTGATCACGTGACGTCTGCTGGCCGGATTGTTCTCATTGCTTGCCTGCAGCAAATGGGGTGGGAAGGAGCCTTCTGTGGCCCATTACACTGGCCCCTCTCCTTGTTCACCTGGGTGGCCCATAAGGAAGTCCGCCTAACCCTGCAGTCCCCCGCAGAGCGAGGGCACTGGCCTGGGCCCCTGTACAGCACCCCACAGGGAGCTCTGTGCCTGGGGAGGAGCCTCTCACACTGCAGTCACTCCCTCCCGAGGTCATTAGAAGATGAGGGTGAGGGAGGAGGAGGATGCCAGGATCCGAAGGCGGCGGTGAGGACCCTTCTCCGGAAATTCCACCTTCGGAACTGACAGTGGTGGAGGCTTCTGTGTCTGAGCGGTCTTCAAAAGAGTATGTGGAAAATGGAAGATTAAAAGCTTATTTTTGTGCCCATATAAAACCTTTGCATAGTTTTTTCTTTGTTTTCTTTTTTAAATTTGAGAGATGGGGGAGAGGCTGAAAAGAGAGAGAAGAAGAGAGAGAGAGGGAGAGAGAGAGAATCTTCTGCACATTGGTTCACTCCTCAAATAAAACCCACAATGGCTGAAAGTGGGCCAGGTTGAAGCCAGGAGCTGGGCACTCAGCCCAGGTCTCCCATGTGGGTGGCAGGGACATCACCTGCTGTCTCCCAGGGTGCGCATTAGCAGGAAGCTGGGATCAGAAGTGGAGCTGGGACTTGAACCGGGGACTCAGATAATACAGGTTGTGGGTATCCTAAGAAGAGTCTTAGCTGCTGCAGCAAACAGTGGCCCCCTGGGGGTAGGCCAGAGAAAACGGGGTCTCCGAGGGCCCCAGGGCCCTTGCACAGAGGCCCTGATTCCAGAGCTCACCCCTCTGGGGAAGCCGCTGTTGCAGGCAGGGCCGGGAATCCTGAGCAGCCCGGGAGCCATGTGGGCTGTGCTCTCCTCCTATTTACTTAAGAGGCTGGGTGCAAGATAAACATGTAGGCAATGCTTCCGAAGAGAAGCCATGTCGGCTGCAGGCGCTCTCTGTCTAAACCAAAGCAGAAGGCGCCCTGGATCGGACCCGAAACCCCAAAACTGGAACGCAAGGTTGCGGAGCCCCGTCCCCGGCAGAGACGCTCCAGTCTTATTTACCTTGGCTGAGAAACGTCTGCAGGAATTTCCTCCACGTCGGGAAGCGTCTCGCGTTGACTGGCTGTGCGTGCTGTGCTAAAATGCCCGCCAGCTCCTTGGAGATCTTCGCCAGAGCCGGCTCCTGCAGAAACAAATTAAATAGAACCACAAGCAATTTTACTACAGAAATGAAAACTGCTTGTGGAGTGATTAAAAACCAGGCCTCCAACAGGCAAAAAAAAATATGTGGTTACTGTTTACCCAGAGTCAGAGGGGCCGTTTTGAACGTTTTCTCCATTTGTCCAGGCCATTTGTGTTTTCCTGTTGCAAAGGGATGTGGACCTGGAAGGCACCCTTCCATCCGGGCATCGGGCAACCTATGGTTCAGGCCCAGGCAACCTCACCAGCAGAGGGCCCCTGGGCCTCAGTTTCCCTTATACTAAATGTGGGGTCAATTAGCTTGTCCCTAAGGTCATTCAGAGTGGATATCCTTGTTTTTTTTTTTTTTTAACTTTTATTTATTTATTTGAAAGGCCGAGTTACAGAGAGAGGGGGAGAGATACAGAAAGGGATCTTTCATCTGCTGGTTCACTCCCTAAATGGTTGCATCAGCCTGGGCTGGGCCAGGCAGAATCCAGGAGCCAGGAACTCCAGCCAGGTCTCCCTCACGGGTGGCAGGGGCCCAGGCACTTTCCCAGGCACATTAGCAGGGAGCTGGATCAGAAGCGGAGCAGCCAGGACTCGAACAGGCGCCCATATGGGATGCCGGCACTGCAGGCGGCAGTTTAACCTGCTGTTCCCCACTGCCGGCCCTGGCATCTCCATCTTTTAAACCTGCCCCCTCTAGGCCTTGTGGGTGGATATCTGCAGCCTACAACTTCATCATCAAAGCCTTAAACCAGAGAGTGGTTATGACACCCGTGTCCCATATCAGAGTGCCTGAGTTGAGTCCCAGCTCTGGCTCCTGACTCCAGCTTCCTGCCAGTGCACACACAGGAAGGCAGGGGTGATGGCTCAAGTCAGTGAGTTCCTGACACTCATGTGAGAGACCAGGGTTGCATTCCTGGCTCCTGCCTTCAGCCTGTGCCCAGCCGGCATTGGCGGAGTGAACCAGAGGATAGGAGCTCTCTCCGTCTGTCTCTCTGCCTCTCAGATCAATAATACATTTTTAAAGAAAGCCTGGAACTACGGCTGAAGCTGTGTAGGTGGGATCTGATGGGGGGCATCTTAGGAGAGCCAGGTGGGAAGCGTCCTGGGAAAGTCTGCTGGAGTCCGTATCATTCGTGAAACCACAGAAGACGACAGAGCCCTCCGGCCCCTGAGAACAGCGGGCTACTCTCCAGGGAATGATAAGTCTGGCTCTTTGACCGCACAGCTGTAGCTTGCTGGGACAATTTTCTTTTGTATGTCACAGTTTCCGGGGCTCTCTCCCTCCTCGGCCACCCATAATCTTTTAGCTAGAAGCCATCTCTTCTGCCTTGATTTGCACCATCTGTGGGACAAAGGCACTGGACGGAGAGAAACCCACATGAGGGACGTTGTCAAGGACAACTAGGACTTGCTGAATCGAACAATGAATGCCCAGAAATTGCGAGGAATTGACTTCGGCACGATAGAGCTGGAAGGAGTTTAGAAATCACTGTTGGGGCCAGAGTTGTGGTGTAGCGAGTTAAACCTCCACCTGTGACGCCAGCATACCATACGGGCCCAGGTTCAAGTCCCAGCTGCTCTACTTCCGTCTGATCCAGCGCCCTACTAATGTGCCTGGGAAAGCAGCAGAAGATGGCCCAAGTGCTTGGGTCTCAGCACCCACGTGAGAGGCCCAGAAGAAGCTCCTGGCTCCTGGCTTCATCCTGGCCCAGCCCTGGCCATTGCAGCCATCTGGGAAGTGAACCAGCAGGTGGATGACCTCTGTTTCTCTCACCCCTCACCCGTAACTCCTTCAAATAAACAGATAAATCTTTTTTTAAAAAAAGAAATCTGCATTCACCCATTTATTTCCAGTCTTAGTAACACGCAAAAGTGATTGTCCTTTGCCCCCACCTGTTTGTGGGTCCAGTGCCCACACAAGGCCAACATCTGTGGTGTGCTCTAGGCAGGTCAGCATGATGGGACTAATTCTCGAAACACCCAGGAGACCTTGGTGGGAGTTTTTCCTCCTTCCTCCATTAGCTTGGTAAGTGCCTCACATAGGAAACAGAAGCGCCCTGAGAGGGGCAGGGCTCGACCACAGCGGGGAGGCCAGCGTGCTCCTCCAGCAGCCGGACTCCGCTCTGTCCTTCTCCCAGTCCTCAAGCTCTGCTTCC